>CAWUFW010000023.1:1200000-1800000 GCA_963921515.1 Calotriton arnoldi
GCAGCATGGTAAAGGCAGTATTTGAACACGTCTCTTGCACTACTTTGGTTAATGGTTGCAAGAGAAACCTCTTGAAGGAGACATAGATCAAGGAAGTGACAATGTCAGGCAGCAGTGTGGAAAGAAGAGGGAAAACATTCACTATACAGGGATGTTGTCCAGGTCTTCTGTGCAGACAGGCACTCTGTGAAGACTCTAAAATGTACAAGCCTTAGCAAGGCATCCAGAGTGAAGTTTAACTGCATGAATTTGAGATCGTGATGTTCCCCGCAAACCATTGCCCTTCTGTTTCAGCAAGACTTCATGAAGATCATCCGCGTTGGGTGCAGATAAGAGGGAGTAAGTAGTGCAGAAGACGTGGCAATACTGATTGGCAAAAATCATGCTGAAGTTGGTACTCTGGAATCTCCTGAAGCTGATAATTAAGGGAAAGACGCTCGTCCAGAGGAATGAGATGCTGCTGGCCTTCCATTACATTGCCCAGGTGTGGCTGGTGAAATCAGAAATAATGATGGACATCACACAGATAATGTTCAACTTCATATGTAGCTCAAAGATGGATAGAGTGAAGAGGAAAGTGATGTCCAAAATCTATGACAAGAGTGGCAAAGGAGTACCCAAGATCACCAACAACCTGAGAGGAGTCTTCTTATTCAACTGCATGATCAGCACTATGAGAAGCGAAGTCAAGGGCCAGGTAAGCATTCTGGAGGTCTCTTTTTTTACTCACTGGTGTAGAGATGGCTGAAATGGACATCATTAAAGCACACATCACTTAGATCTGGACCACATCATGGTACTATAGCGAAGTGGAGAAGCTCGCAAACAGATTCAGACAAGAGGCAGTGACCCCAGACCAGTGGGCTTCGTTGATCATCCAATCCACTAAAAGGATGTAATTGAACAGTTCAGTGCCTGCCTTCTGTGATCGCAGAGGAGCATCCCCTCCAGACATCTGATCATCAAGCAGAAAGACATCAGAGTGGCCTTTAATGAAAGCATTAATGCTTCCCAGAGGGCTCAATCGCTACAAGACCTACCTGAAGAAATGCACCGTAGACGAGATGACCTACACCTCTTCCAGTGCTGCACTTATGACCAGAACCTCCTGCATGCCATGATCATTGACGACAGAGCCCTGGTAGCAACGAAGGACATTACTGCTACATCCGCTACTTGTGATCTGGTCCCTTGAGTGCCCGCTCTGGAAGACCTCCAGGACTGAAGAAGGATCCAATCCTGCTTTAGAGATGTTCTCCTCATTTACATAAACTGTCTGGTGGTCAGGAAAAAGAGAACATAATCAGAAGATTGTTGAAAGATCATGCACAGCCTGCTGGAGGGCCACAAGATGGTGGATATATCAGATACTGACAGTGATGAAGACAGGTGCATAAAAGGTACATTTAACTAAGCAGATCTTTTCTGTCCACAGTTAAAAGACCAAAAGGATATTTTGTACAAATGTCACAACTGCCACTTATGTCTAATGGACAACGATCTACTCTAAAAAAGGGAGCGCACCTTGAGATGCTGCGGTCCCTCAGGCCCGATCCGATTGAGTCTGTCATACCCCCACTACACATCAGAATCAAATAACCTCCCAAACTGCTTACTGTGGGGCAAAGTTTAACCAAACCAAAGGAAAAATAATAACAAAGAACTCAACTGCCCAACCAAGGGTTAGGTACAAAGGAAAAGGATATTAACAAAAATCCCCAAAATAATGATAAAAATCAGAACTGGGTGTAAAATGCTATTGGAATTTTAAAGAAATCTGCCTTTAGGAAGCAATGGAATAACAAGAATAAAGTTTTCTACAGAGCAGGTAAAATTGACCAAGATTACCAAAAATCTGAAGTATTTAGTGACACAATCAGAGTTCATGAAAGGGAAGAGTTGCAGGAAGGGAGTACATTGTCTTTCACAACTCTTGTGGCACACGCTGTCCTGACCGGCGGCAGGCAAAGGTGTAGTACATCTCCACCCGATCCACAGCACGGTTTGAAGCATTCCATCCAATCTCATCCTAATTCCTAGACCTCTTGTTGCCACTTCTCCACAAACAATGATGTCACGTGGACCTGTCGTTATCCACATGACAAGATGCAAAATGGCAAATTCAACTGATTTACTGAAATAGTTATTTTGCCCCTCTGGTTGTACTACTGAACATTGACACCGACAATATCGACATTCAAGAATACCGAGGACAGATTATTGAGGGACAAAATATCAAAAGGTAAGTGCATATACTGAATTATAGACTTACTATTCCGAACTCCACATCTACGTACCTTGAAGATATATGTACTGCGTAGGTACATAGATGTGGAGTTAGGTATAGAAAATATATACTTACTGTTTTTTGGGGGGGGTGGAGTTTTATTTAGCGCAAACTTGATCCGAAGGTTCTCATAGCACTTTACGTGAGCAACAGTTGCGTTACAGATGGACACATTCATTTTGTTAGGCACAGGGAGATTAAGTGATTTGCCCAGAATCACAGGATCTTCCAGGTCAACCGCTCTAGCCATTAGGCCACATCCTCTCCCTGGCTTACCACCTGATTTAAAAAAATGTTGTCCTCGATAATCTGTCCCACCGATACTGTGGATTTGATATTCAGGTTGCACACCGCCCCTCCCTCCTTTCTGAACTAACCCCTCTCACACATCGGTAATGATGGGGTAAAGTTTTACCAACATAGTTCCAAAAAGGTTGTATTCTTGGGCATTCACAAATAATATGAGTTGTGTCACAACCAGAGATGGAACACCTCCAACAATCGGCGTGCGAAAGTAAACCAGCTTTATGCAATTTGACCGGTGACCAATGCCAGTCATGGAGAATTTTAAACAGACAAAATTTAAGTCTGGCTTCACGGACTCCTTAATGTAGACCCTCCAGTATCTGATCCCATTCAGTAGCTGTATAAGGGACTGATAAACGGGATTGCCACTTAAGTTGAAGATTATGAGAGAGGGTTTGTGAAAAGAGGTGAAGCGTAAAGGTTTTATAAAGGCCAGAAATCACTCCTTTATGTTTCCCCATATAGTTAAATAGGATAATATTGGAGACGTTTGAAGCAACCAAGGGGTGACCCTAAATGTTTTTTCAAACATTGTTGGAGTTGAAGGTATTTAAAAGAATGTTGCATAGGGAGATTAAATTCCTCCCTTAATTGTGAGAAGGATTTGAATTCGCCGTTATGAAGAAGTTGATCTGGAGAGTGGATACCCGCTGCCTGCCACAAAGGCCAAGATAATGTACGACCATTGATACGTATACCTGAGTTATTCCATAAGGGAGCCTTGACGTGAATACGTGAGTTTGAATCTAATAAACGGTGTCCTCTTTGCCAAGATTTATGCATAGCTGATAAAATCGGGTTTTTGGGATCAAAACGACTAGTGCCGCTGCTATACAGAAGAGAAAGACCTGAGTCTATGGATAAAAGATGGCGCTCTATATAAACCCATTGCGGAATATCTTTAATACCTGGTAAAAAGTAAGAGAATTGAGAGATGTGCAATGCGAGGGAATAATGTTAAATGGATGGGAGACCCATTCCTCCATATAGTTGGTGGGCTTTTAATTTTGCCAATGCAAGGCGAGGCCTAGCTGAACCCCATATAAAGGTCTTAATCTTGGAATCGCTTGAACGAAGCATAGATAAAGGGATCTGAAGAGGGAGCATGCCTAAAATATAGATGAAACGTGGAAGAGTGACCATTTTAATAGCTTGGACTCTACCCCAGAGGGATAACCCCAAAGTCTTCCATTTGTCAAAATCACGTTGCATTTGAGAAAGCAAAGGAGCTAAATTATCTGTAACCATGTTATCCATGCCCTTATTGACCAAAATTCCTAAGTACTTAAGGCGTGAAGACTGCCAATGAAAAGGAAAGCCATAAATAGCTGCCTTTGTAGTTCCATCAGAGATGGGTAATGCCTCGCTCTTGTCCCAGTTAATTTTATAACCTGAGAAGGAAGAGAAGTCATCAATGATATGAAGTAGAGACGGAAGAGATCGAGGGAGATTTGTAAGAGTAAGTAAGATATCATCTGCATATAAATAGATTTTAGAGTGTCCAATTGGAAGGGAAACACCTGTGATTTCAGCAGATTGACGAAGTTTGGCAGCTAGTGGCTCCATTGCTAAAAGAAAAAGAAGGGGGGGATAAAGGGCAGCCCTGGCGCGTTCCCCTCCGAATCGGGAATGTTTCAGATAAAAAACCACCGCAATTCACCTGAGCAGAAGGATTGTCATATAATAAACGTACTTTGGTGATAAATTGATCACCTAACCCGAAGCGTTGCATTATCGTAAAAAGGTATTCCCATTCAATGCGATCGAACGCTTTTTCTGCGTCAAGTGAGAGGGCTAATGCATCCTCTGAGAGGTGTTTAGCAGACCATAGTGTATGGGCTAATGTACGGAGATGATTCCGAGAGGAACGCCCCGGGACAAATCCCACTTGTGTGTAGTGTATTAGAGAAGGCAAAACTTTACGGAGGCGGGACGCTAGGATGCTGGCTAAAATTTTGATATCACAATTTAATAGCGAAATGGGACGGTAACTACTACATAGCAGAGGATCTTTACCAGGTTTAGGTAGCACAGCGATAACTGCCTTGTTAGAAAGGGGACCCAATGAAGATTCACTATCTGCCTCCTGAAATGCAGCATGCAATGTATCAATAATATTGTGTCCTGCCCATCGGTAGAATTCAGCAGGGAATCCATCTTCCCCAGGAGCTTTGTGGTAAGGTAGGGCAGCAATGGCTCTAGAAATCTCATCCTTGGTAATTCCACCTTCAAGTAGGGCTCTACCCTCATCAGAGGAAAGAAGACATCATCAGAGGAAAGAAGACATCTTATCTAGATCTATTTGGTTGCCTGGAGTATAAAGGGATTATAAAGGGATTGGTAAAAAGAGGCGAATTCGTTGACAATCTCTTGAGGTCTCGTGAGTAGGTCACCTTGTGCTGATCGAATAGCCGGAATAGCCATGGCTGCCTCCCTTTGACGCAGTTGCGCAGCTAACAATCTCCCTGCCTTTTCTCCCTGTTCGTAATGTCGCCCCTTCATTCTCTGCAGGGCATATTCAGCTTTGGAGGTAAAAAGGCTATTTAAGGCCATACGTGCTTGTTCCAGTAATTTACGATTCTGCAAGGTTGGAGTTGTTTTATATATGCAAGAGTAAGATTGAATGTCACGTTCTAGTTCTATTTGTCTCGTAGCATTCTGTTTATTGGCGAGTGCTGCGTCGCGCATTAACTGGCCCCTAATAGTGGCTTTAGCCGCAGCCCAAATTGTTCTATTGGAAGTTACAGAGCCCTGATTAGTGGAAAGATAATTTTGGAGATGGGATTGCAATTGAAGTTTACCCTTGGGAGTCTTATGCCGTTGGATGTTCATACGCCATGGTTTGCGCCCTGGCCGAGAGAGTCCTAGATCAAGAGACAGAAGGACAGGGGAGTGATCGGACAAAGCTGCTTCTAAAATGCGAGACTCCGTGACCAATTGAACCGCTTTATGTGATGTCAAAAAATAATCTAAGCGAGAAAATGTGCCATGGGTGGGAGAAAAGAATGTGTATTCTGTGTCTGTTGGATGACTAAGACGCCAATGATCAACTAATCCATTACCTGAAATCATATCATCTAATATAGCTCTGTCTGCCGCATTTCCTTTATCTAACGGACCTGTTTTGTCTAGAATTGGGTCTCGTACCAGATTCCAGTCCCCGCCAATGAGGAATTGTGAGGCATCAATCTCCGTTAGTAGACGATTCAACTGGAGGAAGAATGATTTTTTAGTTCCTGTTGGAGCGTAAACTGATCCTAGGCAGATGTAAGAATTCCCAATACGTAATTTAGCAAAAACTTAGCGGCCATCAGGATCTGACCATGTTTTGGAGACGGTGACTGGGAGTGATTTGCGAATAAGTATTGCAACTCCACATTTGCGAATAGGAGTAGTGTCTGTGGATCACCTTTTCGAATGCTGCTGTGGATAACCTTTCCCACCCAATCCCTGCAGAGTTTATCAGATTCTAGCATGTCTAAGTGAGTTTCTTGTAATAAAGCCACATCTACGTGTTTGGATTGGAGATAAGAGAGTACTTTCTTCCATTTAATGTAGTGGGTGAGGCCATGAACATTCCATGTAATGGTACAAAGAGGGTGAGTGCTCGTCATGTTGAAGTAATGGCAAAATGAGTGAATATTTCAAGACTCAATAAATTTGTCAAAGGAAAGAGAACACTAAATTAGAGAGAAAACAATAAGAAGAAAAGTCAGTATAAGAAAAGAGTACTCTGGCTTCCCACAGAGACACCAGTATGTTGCTACTAGGGAACAATCAAGAAGAGAGAAGAAATAGTCTAGATAGATAGTATCGTGTATTGGGGGAGGGAAAAGGAAAATAAGAGAATACTAGTAAAATAGCTTGTTAAATAATAAGAATTAGTAGAAGAAAATTACAAAGAGAAAAATATCAGAAATAAGAAGGACAACCAAAAAAGAGTTTGAATGGAAAATGTAAAGGAGAGCAGGAGATTAGTAAACTTTAGCCACGGGTCTGGGCTCACTAGAGCATCACCACGGGTAGGAACCCCATCAGGAGGGTTGAGAGTTGATGAGGACTGTGTAGGAAAATAAAGTAAAGATCTGAAGAGCAAAGTGTGTGTAGAGAAGTTATTAAATATTGGCAAGTGGGAATAAGGTATATTGAACAGTAAATACATAAACGTTAAGAATAGTAAGAGAAAAGCAAATACAAATATATATAAATAGTATCGAGGAGAGTGGAGGAGAAGCATCTGTAAAAGTGAAAGGATAAGCACTAGTAGAATATATAAATATACATTAGAAAGGTGCAGGAATTCATTAATGTAAAACTATAAACAGAAAATGTTGAACAATTAATTAACAATTTACAACGTTAAATAGGATATAACAAGCAATAAATATGTTTGGATTAAGAATAGCAATATAAACTTAGAGATAAATAGAAATAGAGAAATGGATGAGGAAGAAGAAAAAAATTGCCAGATAGGATAGATAGTGAGACGCCAGAATAAGAATGTATAACTATAAGTAAGATACAGTAGATAATGAGTACATATTATACTAAGAATAATAGTATAAACTTAGATACTAATCAAAATAGAAATATTATTAAATGAATAATGGTAAGGGCAAAATACATTAGTAAATAGAAATATTATCTAATATATACTAATAACATATTTAATATTGACTTATAAAAAGGGAAAAAAGATCAAAGCTAATAAGACGTGAAAGGATATAGTAAAACTGTATGATTCTAATACAGAGAGAAGAGTAGATAAATTGCATGTTGAAAGTTAAGCAATAACTCAGAAAATTGAATATCAGATAGAATAAATATTATGCAAGGCAAAATTTGATAGTACATTGCAGTAAATGACAGGTAATGAGTAATCCTGTAACCATTCTAAGTTGAGAAACAATTATGTGAATAAGGTAGAAAGCCTCCACTACAGGAGGTAAACTCTGATGCGAAGAGTTAGAAGAGAGTTGTCAAAAGGATATGAACTATCAATTACATCTGCAGTGGAATATAAGTATTATGAAGGTCATTCTTCACCTGAAGCAGATTTTAAGGGAGATCGGGATTTGTCCCTATGCGAATCTTGTGTGAAGGTAGATACTGACTGAAGGGCAGAGATTTTGTCTTCATAATTACGAATTGATCGTTCAATGTCTCTGCCTCGATGACGAATTTCACTAGAGTTATGTCGCCGGGTTTCTGATAGCTGTGGAGGATGTTGAGAGCCATGGGAAGGTTGATCAATAGGGGTACACTGTACGTCCATGTCCTGAATGCGTTGTGCATCTATAAAGTGTTGTAGGTCTTCAGGGTTGTAAAAGTCTTTGGATTCGCCATTTTTGGTGATGCGAAATCGAGCAGGATCAAACAAACCATATTTGATGTCCATTTTCCGCAACTGTGGCCTCATAGAGAGGAAAGCCTTTCTCCTTTCATTAGTTTCTCGCGAAAAATCAGCTGCAATGCGGATTTCATGGCCAGCGTAGATATATGAACCTTGTGTGCGTGCTGCTATTAATATTTGTCGTACTTGCTCATGCCTCAAGAAACAGGCAATGAGGGGTCGCGGTCGAGAATCTGAGGCAGTACGTGGAGCACCGATTCGGTGAGCACGCTGGATTTCAAGCGGTGGACTGAAGGAGATGCCCAGAAGCTTAGGGAGGACATATTTTTAGGAAGAGTCTGGCATTCTGACCTTCAATCTTTTCAGGAAAACCCAAAAAACTAACATTGTCTCGTCGGCTACGGTCTTCTAAGTCAACTAGCTTACTGCGAAGAAGTAGGAGATCCTGATCTTTGTTCCGTGTGGAGATGAGTTTGGATTCTACCACTGATAAGCGTTGGTCTAGTTCATCCGTCTTAGTGTTAAATTGCACAATCTCTGCTCGAATGGATTTGGTTTCTGCGGCGAGAGAAGAAATATTAATGTGCATATCTGTCAAACGACAACTGATAGTTGATATTTCTTGTAAAATGCGATCCATAGTCTCTGTTGACACTGCAGAGGAAGTGGCCAAAGACGGGTTAGACATTGATGAGACTGAGCCTTTCGTTGCAACACTTTGTGATTGTTTAAGGACTTCTGCGAAGAGAGGCTGCTTGGGAGTTTTGTTCTCACTCTTATGATTAGGCATTTGGAGATTGACTGTTGTATATTAATAGAGTATTAATAGTAGTAACACAAGACCTTCTTGTCTGGATTATAACAGTGGCTAAATCTGACAAATTAAGTACGTGTAGCTGAAAGAAGTCAGGAACATATCCTCTTAGTACAAGGTAACGTCCTCAAAAGTCACTATTCTTCACAAAATGTTACCCAGAATGTTCTGAGACAACTATAGCGAAGATTACAGCATTGAGACTTTGTAATTTACCACATTCTGTTTATAAGATTCTGTGAGAACAAGTGCATCAGAGTTAATATATCGCAGAAATTTCCCCTTAACTTTGCACTTCAGAATTTTATTAAAATAATATCAGCATAGAGGCATAACAGATTATAAGTATCAGCAGGGGTGAAAGTGTTCTGCCCTTTATTACATCAAACACAATGTCACAAGAGGCCACTTGAGGGTTCAATATAAAGTGAACAGAATGCTTGAAACATTTGGTGCTCGGCGAGGAATGTTTCCTAAAAAAAATTCTCTCGACTTTCAAGACATATAATGAGCGCAAGTAGGTGCTAGTGACAATATAAATGGCGCCAGACTAAATTATGGCAGTACGCTGTAAAGAACTAAAGGCTCCATCAAGTGCTTGTCACTGAGGTAAAATGAAAAGAATTTCCAGTCAGTAACATTTATATGAGGAGCGCCGGATTAGGCTGACACAGTCTGAATAAGACATAACTTCCAAAGGCGCTTATAACAAGTTGCTGCTCTGAAGTGCTGCATTCAAAAGTTCCATGTATAAAGGATCCAAAATTGCAACATATTAGCCTTTCGTGGAGATGTGTAGAAAGCACTGACAGTTTTTATCAAGTAGAAAGCGCCGAAATGAAAGCCAAAACCAGAGAGGGCACTTATCTTGACTTCCGCGTCGGAAGCATAATCTCCTCACAGGGACAGCGAGCTCGGCGCACCAGCCACGCAAGGGCCGGGGCTTTTGGTGCGTCACAGGGCCGGACGCGCGCCCGCCGTCACAGGAATTTCACTCGTCTGAATAAACCCTAAAAAGGGTTTACATGGCTCCGAGGCTCGAGCCAAACACTGCCGGAGCACTTTCTTCTTCAGAACGGACACCACTGAAGTTCGGTCACGCTGGGGAAAGCACCACCTCCTTTTGGAGTTCCTCCTGAGGCGGAGCTCCCCGTTCAGGCGGCCATTTCCTTTCGTGGCCAGACCACGCCCCCGGTAATGATGTTTTGAAGAACAAAATCTGGATATCTCTTCCTCTCTGTTGGACATGACATTTGAAAGAATTTACCAGGTCGCCTCCAGCAGAGACCTACAGAGCAGAAATCTCAACCCTCTTCTTGTGTAGAAATTTGCTGGTTGCAACCAGACCTAGGCATTTACTGCAGCTCAAACAGATGACATTTAATTAATTCACATGTAACATTTGGATCCTGGAAAAAAAAATCCAAGTTCATAATTGAAAAAGTAGTTCAGAAAATCCATGTCGATTTTCTGATGTCACATGTATAAAATAATATTTATTTCCTTTCAAACTTCATCGTTGTCGTCTCCACCCTTCTACTTTTAGACTTCAATCAGAACCTTACTTTTTATCCTTATAAACAAGCACATCTCTGTAGAAATGAGGGAACGGTGACAACTGACACTTGACAGCTGCCAGTTGTGAAGCATACCAGGCTACAGGGGAATGGAGTTCCTGCGTCTCTGCATCTCTTAGGACAGTTACATTCACATATGTGACAGCTGGCTCCCGGCTGTGTACTGTCAAGTTACAATATATAAAATTATTAAATTATATATATATATCTCTCGGGACCATCTCAATGACTTCCAGACACTGTGATCTAATCTTGAAGTACTCAGGGGGTGTGGGAGCGAGATGAATTCTCAATTTAAAGGAGCACTTCAGTTCTGAGGACAAGCTAGTAGGTGCCAGGCCTAGCCGCCTTTAACTCTTTTTTTTAATATCGGCCACTGTGATGGCCACCCTACCTTCACCATCTGAACATCCCCTTCCTTCTGTATTGGTGTGACTTTGATTTTAAATCATCACTTTGAGCCTCATGCGTTGCGTCCAAGGTCGTTTACGATTTCTCCCATTTCCAATGAAAGCTTTTTGTCAAAGTCGACTTTGGATTTGCACAAGCACTGCTCCAGTTCCTAAGACTTTTTGTTTTTGTTAATTTCCTGCAACTCTGTCAATGGACTTGCTTCCTTCAGGGCTTGCATCGGGCCTAAGGCAGTTTGGGTTTCCATCCCTAGTGAGAGTCTGAGACATCCCTCGAGTACATCAGAGAAAACTGCTCACCACCTTGGTCCATGGCAGATATGTACCCTAGTCCTCCCTATCTCTCAGGGATATTTGATAGGGTCAAACACGGCACACCCCTTGATAATATTGCAACTAACTGCATTGTATGTGGTTCGGCACACAATTGGTTCACCTCTTTCTTGTAATATCGGTTCAAATATTCATCCTACCTTTCCACGTCCACGGATAAATCTTGTGATGTTCTTCACAGGTCATGACTACCTCCAGCACCTTTCAATGTCTAAATGGCATCTCTTACAAATATTGTTGACAGATTCAATATGAGGCACCTTATGTATGCTGGCAATACCCAATTATTCATCAAATTCTAACATTCCATACTGACTCTCTTACGCTCTTGTGATCCCCTTCTTTTGAAGAGTGCACTAAAATGATCTCTGGGCACAACTAGAGCTGTACTAAAATGAAAAAAATAAAATTACAATAAATGACTGAGGCCAGTTTCTAAGGTGAGTCTGAAGCACCTCTGGCAAAGGGCACCAGATTCCCCACACTGCACATGTTGGCTTCATTCCTGAGGGGGAGTGGGGAAAATGTATCTTTTCCCAGGGTGGCAAGTGTCACTGCACAAGTCCTTAAACTTTTTTCTAACAAGCGTTGAAAGGCGTTAGAATAATAAATTGCTTCTTCTTTGATGATATAAGACCACTGTTCAGCTCAGACATTCACATATAGTGGGGTAATCACCTCCTAAGCCTTGTTTAATCCTTGTGGTGAGCCTCGCATTAAAGTACGTTTCATTAGAATTACAAGCACTGAATTTCCATCAGGGAAGGCAGCGGGGATTAGAACTTGGAGAGAAATATACTGAGCCGCAGCACTAATGGATAGAATAAGGTCGACATGTTCAGAAATGGCACGGAAGATAAAATTGATTTTTGGCCATTTTTTGCTGCCCGGCTTTTGCTATTAAGGAAGGAAATAAGTGGCCTTCTTGCAGAGCCATATATCAGCAGGTGCAATTCTGCATCTCAGCAGCTTTGCACAATGGGATGATAATTTGCCTGGGGCATGCAAATTAAGACCTTCCTCAAGCTGGCGGAACATTTGATGCTATGCAAATGTGTTGTCAGTTCTCTTTCTGTTTAGGGAAGCCAGATGTTTAGGCCAACCAAGTTGAGGGAGGCAGATTTCAGTCTGCACTGATATCTCTTTGATAGAAGCAAAAGAAGTCCACAGACCAGGGAGGGGATGCACAATTCTGGCAAACTGTTATCCTGCTTCCTTATTCTGTCACATGAAGGGAGGGGAGATGTTACATCATCACAGCTTTGCACACCTTGGAGATATTATGCTGGCTCTTGCTAGCCACCAGGAAATATTTTGAGAGAGTGTATCAGGGATGCATTCTCACCAATTTACATTGAACTCCAACACGTGATCCTCTATACCATAGACCTTGATTGATGCATGCAGGGCAATCAACAGAATATTTCTTACAGAGATGGAAAATACAAAAAATATAATTTTGTTGAGAGCATTTTTATAGTGTATTCTCCTGGAAGACTGGAGAGGTCTAATGAGCGGTGGCTACTTTGCAATGGCGGAGAAGCGTTGCCCCACTGACTCGGAGCCAGCAGTTGAAAAACAAAACAATATTTTATTATCATTTTATTTTTCAGCTGCAGGCTGAGCCAGCATGTGCAGGGAGGGGCGGGCCCCAGGGCCGGACTGGGAACCAAAACCGACCCTGGCAAAGTGCTCGGCCAGCCCCCCGGGGGGGTGGGGGGTTGGGGGTGCGGCCGAGCTGTTTGCCAGGGCCGGTTTCGACCAATTTTGTTACAGGGGCCGATATTGCAGCTATGCTACAAAAACGGCCCTGTAACAAAAACGGCACCCCAGGGGCCCAAAACCAGCCTCACCCTGGTGGCCCACCGGGGAAATGCCCGGTGCCCGCTACGGCCAGTCCGGCCCTGGCGGGCCCAGGCCTTGGATGGGGGGAGGAGGAGTGGTAGGTGTACTTTTAAGTGCGCATGTCACCTTGGCTGGCCGTCTTAGGCCGGCCAAACTGACATGCGCACTTAGGTTTCTCCAACCCAGCTATATTGCCAGTCAGGTTGGAGAAACAGTACAGACTCCCTGTGCCTGAGCGAGCAATAATCCATCCCGCTCATGCCAATCCCCACGCTGCTCTCATGCTTGAGAGCAGCTCGGAGATTGGATGGGGAGTCCGTGATGCCAGGAACTGTAGGCAGAGGAGCTCCAGGCAGCCAGCAGCACCAGGTAAGTCTTTTATTATTTTTTTATTTATTATTAAACCCCCCGCACGTTCCCCCTGTGCCCCCCACACCCCACTCCCCCCTCCACCTGCCCCACCACTCTTTATCTGCCACTAGATCTAATTAGTCACTTCGTACTCTGCTGGCCAAAGGTTGAAGCAAGAAACAAGAATGTTATATGCTTTGTCACAAGGAAAAGTCTTGATTGGGCACTAATTTGTGTATCTTTACACTACAATGGGGATGCCTAGGTCTTGAGGTCAGGACCAATTTAGTACATAAGGACATACTACATCTGTTTAATGGTAGGAGCAGAGGGTACGAATGCAGAGGCAGAGCCAAAACACTTGGAATAACCTGGCTCGAATAATTTAGATTTTTAATGGGAAGTATATTTTTACTTTATAGTCCCTTTTAATCATTCTTCTTCTTTGGAACTTATACTTGCCTCCTATATCACATATGTGAAATTCAGGCAGTTATTGATTGGATCTTTCTCTTAAATGTGTAATGACATGTTTAACATTTATCATGACACATTGCAGAGAAAATGTTTTTAAACATAACGAAATTACATGATTTCTAGGCAGGGGTTATCCTTGAACCGTTACATTCACCCTATGAGAAACAGTTTTGTACTGCAATCCTCCCCACAAGTCTTCTACTCCAGCGCAATGGAAATTTCATGCCAAAAGGTCCTTCAGCACAACCAGCTCAAGCACTAGGGCATGGTAGGTGTACATAGAACATGTGACTCAGCTGTAGTGAGGCACAAGCTGGCACTATTCAATATCCGTACTTTATTGTTGTATTGTAATTGCAATTGTATAGCACTTGCTACCTTTGGTGAGGCGTTGAAGCCCTTTAGGGTGAGTATTGCCTACATCCATCCAATAAGGTACCAGTCAACCACTTCGAAATGTATATCCATCTTGGCAGCTGCACTGCTGTGCAACATGGCTAAAAAAACATTGACAAAGCCAATTGATCTTGCATAGGTGAGACTTACTGGCGTTGCCAATGCTTGCTCTCCTCATGCATTTTCTTTTAAGCTGAATGCATCTGAAATGGTAGAAAGGATTATGGAATCCATCAAGCCTACCAGCTTGCCCATAGAGCCCACATCAGTCTGGCTTTTAAGAGAGTTTTCGAGCCTTTTTGCCCCTCATCAGCATGATTATTAATCCATAACTGGCAGAGGAGTTTGTGACAGTGGCCTTAAGGAAGGGCAAAACCACCTGAACCTTCTGAACCGCAAGCCACCTTGATTTACACTCAGGGCTGCTGTAAAATCTGGAAACCTGGCTTTTGACCCACCAGTGAGCGACATACTGCCTTTAAGGGCTACTGGGATAACATCTTCTACATGGCAGAGGGAGAGGCAGGCTCCTTCCATGTGATTTGTGACCACTCGGCAGAGGTGGCTACAGTGAACTACTCCATCCTGGTACACAGAGAATCCCCAGATGTTCACACTGACCCCAGTGATAAGCATGGTTCTGCTCTTTTCTAACCTAGCAAATGCATAGAGCGCAATTCACAAACTGCATTTTGTAGTATGTAAAGTAGTATGCAAATGAGCAATTTGTCTATGGACTGGCAAAGAGGGAGTAGATCACAGGTGCAAGAAGGAAATTCTCTAGTGTCTGATAAGGGAGAAAATTCTCTTCACCGAAAATACCTCATTTTCAGATGCCTGAACAACCTGGCTCTGATCCACTTCCCTCAAGAATGCATCTCTACCTGGTACCTCAGTTGCACAGACCTCAACCCATGCTCCAAACAAATGCTCAATTTTTACTCATACAATTCACATATACAAACCGTATACACACAATCTACAAGCGCAACATTCACACACCATCCTTACACACGGCATCCGGATCATTTATTTGCTACTTTGCGTAAAAAGAGTTTAGGAACGACAGACGTTCTCATTTCTAGAATTACTTTTCTTTAATCCATATTGTTTTGGTAAACTCGCAAGAGTTGTTTTTGAAAACGCCCAACATTGCTCATTTTTGCTATAAAAAATCCCGCCGCCACAACCATACACGAATAAAAAAACGGACAGCGTGTTAGATAAAAAATAATAATTTTGCTCTGATTTCTGGCAACTTCCAAAGGGCAAAATTAACTTTCTTTTAAAGTTGCTTGTTTACTTCAATCTTTTACTGCTGACATGAGCCTACGTTAAGCAAGGCCCCTCTAACATTGATTTACTTAGTTGGTGTATTAGGAAACCCCCGGACCCGACTCACAAACGTTACGTATATACACACTCCTGTTCCAGCCTATCAGGAAATCCTAGCTATAACCACTGCAACTTTACCACACATGGAATCTAGTATAAATTCTACTTTCAGATGGCTACTGCAGCTGAGCAGCACGCTGCGCACGCGCCCCGCCCAGTCTTCCATCCGCTCAGCACGCGCAGCCTTTTCCAGGCTCGTGCCACTGTGCTTCCGGCACGATGATGGATCTCTTGTCCTTTAAGTCGCAGGTTTCGGCCTATCAGGGTCAGCCGCCAGCGCGGCGGCACGCGGGGATTTCATTTCGGAGGCTTGACTATTATTTCGAACTGTAAATTAAAACGTCAGTTTTTTTTTAATGCTGTTAAACATGGACAGATTTTCATTTTTGTCGTTTGAGGTTATGAGACCGTTCTTTCATGAAGATACATGGATGTGGCCTACAAGGGCTCACGAGCGCTGTGCTATATCAGGCATAGCTTAATGGCAGTGCCTACAGATATAGTCACTGGCTATATTATAATGTGTGTCACTGGTGTGTTTTTGTGGTGCTCTGGGCACCAAGGAAGGGTAGCGAGGGAGTCAATTGGTCACTACAAGTTTTCAGGAGGAGGGTTTTGGTGAGGGGATGTGCCTGTGCTTTCCAATTTGAGTTGTTTCTTCTACACCATGGCAATGCTACTATAATCTCAAGGCTAGAATTTTTTTTGTCTAGCAGCAGGTAATCTGTGTGACAGTAATTTAGACCAGTATACCCAGGGCTTTAAGTGGGATGAAAAAACTGTGGGGGTCTCTCAAAGGGGCGTGGCCAATGTAATTATGGGCGTGGCTTAAAAACATGTAAGCTAAAAATCTGTGCTTAGCATAGTGTGCCGAATAAGCAGCAACTATGGCCTGTATATAATATTGAAAAAGCTTCCACTTAAAGCCCTGGTGACACCATGACAAAGTTGCTGCCAGCGTCGGATTGGTAACATGGACACTCGGGCAATGCCCGAGGGGCCGGTATCCGAAGCAGCCTGGGCGGGCGATTTGGGCGGTTTCTGTGTTGTTCGATGCCGCCAGCGGCCCAGTGGGTGCCCGAGTGGCCTTTCTGGAGGTAGATGGGCGTCCATTACCTCCCTTTTATCACCGGCAGAGGTGTCACTCCCTTTCTCTCGCTGGGCCGGCCCATTAATATATGCATATTGAGCGGGGGCAGGGGGCCTGAGCAAAAGTGGCCTCACTTGTTTTCAGGTGTGTTTCACCAGTGTAAACTAATTAGTGCATTTTTTTTAAACCCCCCCCTTTTTTTAAATAAAATTTTGCCAAAGTACTGTTTTGCGGAAAGGCAATATGCAAATTTGGGCCACTTTTTTTTTTAGCGTGCCAGGGCCGATTTTTAATCCCAATCCAACCCTTGTTGCTGCTCCTGAGTTTCAAAAAGAGAAGGGAAATCCAGAGAGAAAATGACTCTCTTACAAGGATTTCCCTTCCCCTACAACGCTCACCTGGCATGACGTCATGCTGTAACTTCTCCACTAGTGAGAAGTGCGCAGTCTTAGCACGCGCACATCGATGTGCGTGCTGTCACTGTAGTCCGGAAAAAAACACGGACCAAAACCGAGCCCGATAGAGACCCGTTTCGAGGCCCCCTTTAAAAAACTGCCGGTGCTCAGCACCGGTGAGACCCGGCCCACTTAAAGCCCTGAGTATACCTCTTATGAGGCCTAGAGTGCTTCCAGGATGGTGTAGTAAGACGCTATTCCATTTGTTATGCAGGGTTAGTAGTGTTTTGATTTTAGGGTGATGAATGTAGAAGCATTTTGGTGCCCTGCATAAAACCCAAAAGTGTGCCTTCAACTTGTTGCTGTGGACATGTTGCTGTGGCTTGTATTGGGAAGTTAAATGAAGGATATAGTTGTGTTTGCCCAAACCTATCTTAATTATCTTGTAAACACTCCGTATGGTGATAGGAAAAAAAAGCCTTGGCTCTAACCAGGATCAGAAGCAGTGCATCAAGAGAAAGACCATAACTGTAGTGGGGATAAAAGGGTCCCCTCAGATGGAGAGGTGACACAACCCAAGGATAACCAGGGACCCCAGAGAAGACACCACTGACCGGGGATTTGCAACCCAGGAATCATATCAAATACACTGCAGTAGTGGGTCTGTGGGGTCCACCCAGAAGCAGAGATGGCCAGGCTAAGAATAATGGAGAGGCATCACAGCAGGGCTTCTCTGTGGCCATCCCAGATACAGAGAAGGTATAACCCAAGGGAGTTGGAGGTACCACACATACCACGGACACTATCCAGCAACACCGCTGTCACACGCTATACTGCATTACTCTGCAGATCCCACTTGGGAGAATCTACCAGTTGAATACCTCACTCTTATTGGTTAATCCCAATTCCAGGGAATTCTTTCATGATCATATTTAATCCTAATTAGGGATACTGCCCGCTGTATGTCATATTTCTACAGATTCTACTCGGTTGTAAACAACTTGTACATAATTACACGAACCCTTATGAAGTCCTTTACAGGATGAAAAGCTTTGGCTGGGCTGAAGTGCGGAATATTGATGAAACATTAATAAAGACGTTCTTACTGGAAATCGCGTGGCTCCCTCCTCTTATGTGGACAAAAAGAAGAAGAATTTGTGTGATTTAATTGTTTATTAATATGAATCTTGAGAATAAAATTGTGTAAAAACACTTGAAGTGTTCCCTCTTCAGTAGAATTTCACTGAAAAAAGAATGGCAAAAGTGACGTTACAGTTAGGTGAAAATTTCAGTGACAACGTTACGTTTTAAACACACAAAAAAAAACAAATTCGTCAGTTATAGTTACTCTAGTAACTATAACTTGTGCCTTAAGGTAACTATGACTCATGATCCTACCATGCACAATCTTTTAATCAATGATGTTATTTCAAATGTTGCAGTGATGTTATCAGTGATGTCACAGATCATGTCATGAAGGGTGTAATATGTGCGGTAAATAGTTGTGCATGATGAAGGTGCAAGTTATAGTTACCTTATTGCACAAGTTATAGGTACTAGAGATAACTAAGGGCCTTATTATGACTTTGGCGGAGTGGAAGAGGGGCCACCGCGCTGCCGCCCTGCTCCCACACCGTCAAAGCCAAAACAGCCGCCGCCAGATTATGACTTTTTAAGTCGCTGGCGGGCCGTTCTTTGGCATTCCCACAACGGTGTCTTTACAATAGGCACCGCAATGGGAACGTCAAAGCATGTCCCTGCACGGACCGAAATGCACAGTGTTGAGCATTTCGTTCCGTGCAGTAACATGGAGGTGCATGCTGACAGGGGGGCACACCATGTGAACCCCTGCATGCACCCCATGGCTCAGAGGCACGCCTTTGTTTCCTCACTGACACACTTTTCATGGCGGTGACAACGCCATAAAAAGTGTGGCGTGAGGAAACTCGTAATATGTTTGGTGGGACCGCAGCGGCCCCGCCAAGCATATTGCGGCCTCAAGACCACCGCGCCACTGCCAGCAATATCTGATCCCTGGTGATTGCGGCAGTCCCAGGGCAGCCCAACCGCCCTGCTCATAATAAGGAGGTCGGAAGACTTACACCGCCCCGCCCTCACGAGTCTGGCAGTCCATGGACTGCCAGACTCGTAATAAGCCCCCAAAACGGGTCAATTTCATTGGTTTCTTGAGTTTAAAACATTACGTTGTTACTGAAATTTTCACCTAACCATAATGACACTTTCACCTTTGGCTTTCAGTGAATATCTAGTTTTTTTTAATTACCATACGTAAAGCCAACCTGCAGCCAGGCCCTGCGACCAACCCCTCACAGTCAAGCAGGCCCATGCGTGGGGTTGGTCATAGGGCCAAATACATTAACATTAGGGTAGGTGGGCTTGTGGCCTTTCTCCCTAAGCCCAAATGAGCCCCAGGGATCCCATCCCCTGGTCCCATATTTTAATTACAGGGAAGGGGGCACGCGGCCCCCTCCCCAAGCCTTAAGAGGCCAGAGGACCCCACCCCCCAGGGCCATAATTTAACTATAGGGGAGGGGTGCACGTGGCACCCCTCCCCAAGCCTTAAGAGGCCCTGGGACCCCATCAACTGGGACCAAATACCTTACTATTTTGAGAGAGGGACACGTGGCCCCTTCCCCAAGCACAAATGGGCCCCGGGGACCCCACCTCCAGGAGCCATATTTAAATTAAAGGGGAGGGATCCTTCCCACAAGGGCTAGGGAGGCAAGTATCCCTAAACTGCTCCCTTAAAAATTGTTTAATAACATTGCAGGGCAGGGAACTAAGTCTCCGAGTCCTGTAAGGGCTACCCGCAACAATTTTCGTCATGTTGCTGGCAGCCAATCACTGCCTTGCTCCTACAAGAGCCATGCTCTTGCAGAAGCAAGATGGCCGAAGGGTAAAAAACCCCCCGGGCCAATCAGAAGGTTTTATTTTTTAAAATGGGTTTGAGGGACTCTTGCAAGAGTCCCTCGAACACAACCGTCAGATAAACAAATATTTTTGGAGCTTAATGGCTCCAAAACTACTGAATGGATTTACACCAATTCACCAAAAGCACGTTTTCTGAACCAAGATCTAACTTCATGCCAAATTTGGTGTAATTCCATTCAGCAGTTTTTGAGGTAGCGCTGCCTAAAAAGTCTATAGAAAATGCATGGGGATTTTGCGTTTTGGGACACCCCCCTTTTTTGTCAGGCCCTGCTTGACGGATCACTCCAAAACTTTCTTTGCATAAACTAGGAAAAAAGAGAAACTTTTTGGAAAGTTTTGTGGAGATTCATAAAAAGGCACCTAAGTTATTATCAAAACAAAAAAGGCATTTCCTATGGAAACGCTGACCTAACTATAACTACCCACTGGCGACCAGTGCTTAATTTGTGCCGGTGGTTTCCAGTGCTCAGCACCGGCACTTATTTTACAGGACTGGCACTATAACTATCTTTCATGCAGGCATCAGTGGTGCAGATAATTTTTCAAATATCAATGCATGCAGCAGGGCAGCTGTATTTTTCCCAAATCATCTTCCGAGCTGCTTTCACTTTCACCCATTGCGTCACAAGGCCTATACCCTGCCTGAGCCTCTCATTGGATAATTATAGCTAGGGGCTGGCTCATGACTCAGCTGAGGCGAGGCAAGCTTGGAAACAGCAGGCCAGGACGATGAAGGAACGTGACAAGCAAACAAAAATGCGTACATTGTGCTCGCCTGTGTGCTTTGCGCCTAGTATTAAAATATTGCACAGAGGCTTACCACTGTGTCTCCCCAGCTAAGCCAGCACTAGGGTGGGGCCCACAGTTCTTCTCACCCCCCAGAAACTGCCTGTGTCATGAGTGCTACAGAAATGTCAGTAGTCTGGGTGAGGGAAGGTAGGGTGAATAAATGTCGCTGTGGCTTCTTTATTCAATTAGAAATAATACCTCAACCATGAATCTCTTGTTTCCCTCGGCCGTCGTGTGCAGTGGTGACCTGCCATTGCATGCATCTCGCTTCCTGGGACAGCTTCTGGGCACTTTGTTGCCGGAGCTGAACTGGACAGGAGTGTAAATCTGCCAGTGAATGCCTCTTTCTGGGGAAACAGCCTTTACCACGAAGGATGAACAACAAACAGCCTTTACAACGAAGCCTGAACTTCGAAAGCCCTACCGCGCATATGCCTTAACCATGCATATGCGTGGTTAAGGTATATGCGCTGTAGGGCTTGCACACAGACGGAAGCAGGAAGAGATCACGGTGAGGTAAGAGGGGCTTGGGGGTGGGTCAAGGTTATTTTAAGTGGGGCTGGGTGGTTGGGGTTGTTTGTGGGCTGAGGGTGGGTCTGGGTTGTTTTAAGTGAGGCTGGGGGGTGAGTCGGGGTTATTTAAAGTTGGGCAGGGTCGGGGTACTTTTGTGGGCTGGGGGGTTGGGTTGTTTTGTAAGCTGAGGGTGGGTTGGGGGTAGTTTTCTGGGCTGAGGGATGGGTCTGGGTTATTTAAAATGGGCTGAGTCGGGGTACATTTGTGGGCTGGGGGGGTCGGGGTTGTTTTGTGGGCTGGGGGAGGGTCGGGAATGTTTTGTGGGCTGGGGGTAGGTCGGGGTTATTTTAAGTGGGGCTGGGAGGTGGGTCGTTTTTTTATGTGGGCTGAGGGTGGGTTGGGGTAGTTTTCTGGGCTGGGGGCGAGTCGAGAAAGTTTTCAGGGCTCGTGGGGTTTGGGATAGTTTTCAGGGCTTGGGGGGCCGTTTTAGGGCTCAGGGCGGGGGGCATGGATTGTAATACTTCTTAGGACTTAAGGCGGGCAGGGTAGTTTTTAGGGCGTAGGGGGTAGTTTGTAGGGATATGGGGAGGGCGGGGGCGAAAAAGTTACTAGGGCTGGGGGGGGAGTGAGGTAGTTTAGGAACTCAGGCCGGGAGCAGGGGTCGGGGGGTTAAGACCTACCTGTGAACTCTTAACCACAGATATGTGTTCACCATATATGCCTCAACAACGCATGATTCGTTGTAAAGGCATGCGTGGTAAAGGTATATTCGTGGTTAAGAATTTCGTTGTTCAGCCTGCGTGGAACCAGCATGCGTTGCCTCCTCCTGTACCGGGCCTCGTTGAACATGCTCGGTACACAGAAAGAGAGAAGCCTTTCAATAGCTAACTAATGTCAACTTAGCTCCGGTAACAAATACATGCGTGTTTTTATTTCATAATCGAGGGCTGCTTACTTTTAAAAATCAAGGAAGGCAGGGAGTGCCAAGTCTAGGCCCACACTACCATCACGACTCCTATTTCCAGTGCTTAATTTGAGCTGGTGCTTACAGGTGGTGGCCAGCAGCACTCATTTTTACGGACTGGGACTGAACGAGAGAGAAAGGTAACAAGCATTTGCAATGCATTAGGTCTCGCATTTACGCAAATTTAAGCTATTGGCATTGTAAATGACAATGCCTTTTATTTATGTTTTAAAAACGAAACTAAAATAAAAGGCATTGTTATTTGCAATGTCAATAGCTGAAACTCGCGTAAATGCAAGACCTATTGCATTGCAAATGCTTGTTAGATTGTACATTGTACATGTAAATGTTTAGTAAAAGTGGGCTGTTAAATAAATAAAGGCGCGTGGCCATGATGTATTGGGAGGGGTCGGCTTTGGAGGAAACTCCTTAAACACTGCAAGCAGACGAGTCCAAAGTGAAAGCGGCGCTGTGCGTGGCCATGCTGCTTCGGAGGTGGGAGGGGTGTGCTAAGGGTAGGTAAGGAAAGGGGTAGATGTGTGAAAACCTGTTGATAACATCCTGGGGTGATAGAAGTGTTCTGTCTCTGCAGGTGGTGGGTAGTAGAAACTGGTCAAACTTTCATTGATGCCAGTAGCCCAGTTAGTGTATTGGGAGAACACAGAAAGGACGACAGCAGAGTCAGACACATTGAAACTCGTGTACTCTTGAATTCGGGAAATACATAATTCAGTCACTGGTAGAGAAAGAAGCCATTTTCAATAACCTGGGATTTAAAATTGTTAGATGCGTGCTAGAATTGCAGGTATTTTATTGCGAAGGGAATATTGAGTGAGCACCTCAGCGTTGCTTGCGGCCACAGGGCAGTCCTCCTGACGGGCACGGTCTTGCTAAAAGCCTGTTGAAAATTAAAAGTTGTCTCTGGGCTTCTCTTAGACAGCTGCTGTTATTTGTTCTTTGATGTCTGATGCACTCTAGGCTCGGGTTGGTAAGGCACTTCACACAGTTCTGACGTGACACATCTGTCTCTTTATCTCCAACAATAAACGCCGGGAAGAGGTTAAGGTGGCTGGGGAGGCAGCTGATATGAGAGAAGCAAGGCCGGTCTAGGGCAAATCGGTAACAGGGAGCTGCCTGAGGTGCCACCAGTGCAGGGGGTAGTTTCTCGGCATGTAGCACATTGCCCCGTTGAGAGGCGAAACAAGCTTTTGGTATAGGTCAGATATCAAGGAAGAAAATCATTGTAACACAGCGCGCAAGGTAACATTCAAGGTAGGGTGACCAGGCGTCCCGGATTTGCCCGGACGGTCCGGGTTTTTCACCAGCTGTCCGGGCAGATTTCAGGAAATTTAGCTCCTGTTCCGGTTTTTAGAGAGGGTCAGCTGAAAACGGCGGGAGGTGTTTTTTATGTTGTACAAAGCAGGGCTAGTGAGCAGTTGTTTCTAGAAAGCAAGTTAATTAACAGGGACGCTTCTGGGTTTAAAAATTGCATTTTATGTATGGTCTAACTACCTGTTCTGTAATTCCGTGCTGAGGAGCGCTGTCATTCTGTGCGCTCGCTTGAAGTAAAACTGTAGTCCTTCTTCTATTTTCATGAAATGTCCCGGTTTTTGGCTGTACAATTCTGGTCACCCTAATTCAAGGGGAGGCGAAACCTTATTCACATTGTTGCTGTGAAAGCACCCCGTTTACATCCCCTTGCCACGTCTCTTATCGTTCCTGCAAAGAAGGGTCCTCGAATAACTCTGAAGAGTATCCCTTTCCACGCCGCTTTGTTTTTTTTTCTCAAGCCTAACTCGTGCTCTGCTGCCTTGTATGTATGTGATGTGCGTGCGTGCGCCTGGCAGTCTAGTGAAATTTACATGCCAAGATGCATTTAGTGGTAGCTGCCTAATGGCTTCTTAGAGGGTTCAGATGAACCTTCTCTTTGAATAGAGGGGGCGTGTCTTCACGCTTAGAGTGTCTTCTAGAAAGCAGGAACAGGGCTGCTGGATGCATCACGATTATTTCGGAGGAGAGCAATTTTGTAATCAGCTGTTAAAAGGAGAAAGAGAAGAACCAGCGCATTTTATTAGCTTGTGGAAACAAAACAAAGATTAGCGAGGCAACAACGCCTTAAGTCTCCAGGTACACAACCCCATAATCCTGAGGACACAACTGCGAGCCGCCGCATCCTCTAATACGTCACCGGAGGAAGAAGGGAGGGGGCAGTGAGAGCGGAGAGCTGGGGGTGAAGAAAACAATGAAACCATTAACAGCGCGGCGCTCATGACGAGCGCTGTGCTGATTATGTATGATTATGTATGATTCACAGCGCGGCGCTCGTGACGAGCTCCATACTGATTATGTATGCAAGTGAGTGTGTCATGCTGCAACTCAGCATGCTGGCCTGCAAAAATCCTAAAAGAAAGTTCCCCTCGGAGACACATGAACCACAAAAGCGGATGAAAACTGTAGTTAGGCGGTGCTGCTTCCGGAATAATCGGAAGTGACGTATCGGATCGACAGCCAATAATAAGCCAGCTAAGAAGAGCAATGCCAGAGTTAACCAATGGCAAGCGGCAGGAGAAATTACCCTCCATATTCTGTTTACTACAGGTCTTGCGACAGCGCATGCGCTGTCTAGGCTCGACCTAAAAATGGGTAATAATGCAAGAAGGAAATGTCTGAAAAATAGAGACATGGGGAAAAAGTAGGAGTGAAAAGTACCTGCAAAACTGAGATAAAGGGGGAGAGAGTGTCTGGTGGTAGATGAAACAAATGTCAACCCCGCATTCGGCAGCACTGGTAACGAGGTTTTGAGATACAATTTTGAGCTCCGGCACTTTTTCTTTTACAAATTAAGTACTAGTTGGAAGTCAGTATATGGGTATAGCAGAATGTCCGTAAGCATATTTGAAAACACGAAAATCTTACAGGTAGGCCCTCTAGTGGTGGGCTCATGAGCAAAAAGTGACACCCTCGACAACAATAAAATGCAATGTATTACATATGCATGATAAGTAAGCCGGCTTATTTTAAAGTAGTTGCTTCAAATGAGAAAGATCTAAAACTTTGACGTAGATTGAAAAGCAATAATGACCTAAACGGGAGACATCTCTTGATTCTTAGATGTTGAATGATGGGTCTTTTCAGCACAGTGAAAGCAATTTTGGATTAGATTATCTCTCCCTGAGTTTTTGAGAGATTTATAGGAACCAAATAATGTGAAATGCAATCTGGTTAAATCAGTTAGTTTTAAATGCTAATATTATTAAAAAAAAATGTTTGAATTCACACATTTAAAAGTGAACATTTAACAACGAATGTCTTTAATTTATAAAACAATTTGCGGTAGTAAGGGAGGGTAGGCTAGGACTCAAAAAGAACTGTGGATAAATGATGGTTAATGGATATGGGAGGATAACAGGGGGTTGGAATGGTACCGTGTGTTTCCCCATTTTAACAAGATTAGGATTTCACGCTAGTTTGTACTAATTGGTTCAAATCCAAAAACACATCTGTAGAGTTTCCCAAATCAGTGAAAGAGTCAACAATCAAAGTAATCTGAGTGCTCCATATATACTTTGGATAATTGATAGATAGATGCGCTTGGATATTGTAAATCAATAGTTAAGGAGTTCTCCCATGCTATCCCATGCCCTTTGTTTAATGGGTTAAAGGGACAGAGGTTCTCCCTACTTTCCTAGAGGAGCACTTTCATCCTCACAGCTCTAACGACCATTCTGCGTGATTGGAACTAGGTGCTTTGAGTCACTATTTCAGATATTTTAGCATGCCCCACCAGAAGATCAGTTTCCTGGAACCAAATCCTGGGAGGGCAATAGAGGACCATGGGTATGTGGGGAAAATGGCCTACACACTTGCTCTTTGACGTCTATGTGCTTAGTCAATATCCATTAACCCCATCACTTTAAGCCTGCGTACCCGCATAGACATCAGCACACACCATCAGCAGCAAACTTGTAAAGTGCCTCTAAGCTAGAGGCGTTAAAGCACTACAAGCAAAACTGCCTTATGCGCACAATCAGCCTAGCAAGCTCTCTGTGACCTTTCCACAAGTCTGGTAGGGCATTCTAGAGCTGGACTCCAAGAAAGCAAAAAGCTCTACTTCCCACCGGACATATGGGTTATTGATCAGCTGAAGATAGTAATCAGATGTCAGTTTAACCTGTTGAGCTTGTACAGATTGTGACGTCATAGTACACTTTTGTTTCGTTCAGTGTTTGGCTACAATGTTTCCCACCCAAAGACCATTCAACACGTCACAATGTCTACGTTGGCCAGGACGCTGCACGGTTTTTACTAATGAATGTAGGCCTGTGCAGATCATGATTCATAAACAATATAGAAAGTTAATTCTTGTTTTTCCCATGTATCCACTCATTGGTTTTACCAATGCAGCAAGTCACAGTCCCTGGACGTGAAAGACCCAAGGAGGGCAATAGGGCACAGAAATTACCAGTTTCTAAATCCCTCCTTAACTGAGGGCCCAGAAGATAAACCTGGGGGTCACTATTGAAAATTTGTGTGGAGCACAGCGGTGGAGCTGGTATTAAACAGGAGCGGGGATTTCTTTCAGCGGCGCTAATGAACTGTTCCAGTCTAAATCCTCAACCTTGTGAATACTTTCATTGTTATTTGCTTTTATTTTGGCACGCAAAGGTGCGTAATTACTTTTTTTTATAATCCGCCGCGACATGGCTTAATCTCTTATGGGCACACAGCTCGCTACCCGTGGAGCTGTTCTTAAGGCTCCTGATGGTTCAATTATGAATTCTCAACACCTCTCGACCGCCCTAAAAACATATCTTTGGTTCCCACCTAATTATGCATTTCCTGCATTTTTTAAAAATAAGAATAACTGTTTATGCCACAACAATATCAGAGTGAAGACAAACTGCTGTGAATTGTTCCATACATTGTTCTCTTTTATTCAAGTTTCCAATTTTAGGAGAAAAAAAGGTGCTATTCTATTGAATAGTTTGCTCTAAAAACCTTTGTGCCTTTTTTCTTTGCGACCCTATTTGTCGTTTTCCCTTTGGCCGTTGTTCCTCTCTCTGCTTTATTTGCCCAGGTGCTACTGAAGTGGCGGCTCCGCAGGCAGGAGGGCTCGTTGGTATTCAGACAAAGTTCTCCTCCATCGCACAGACGGAGCTCAGTGCTGAGTTCCAGACATTACAAGAGATGAACTTAGTGGCGGGCAAAGAAAATAAAACATCATCTGTATGAGGGGGTGGAGAGAGATTGGCAGAAGTTCACCTGGTGAAAATGAAAACTCTGTATTTTTTAATTTATAGAGGGAAACTGATCTGGTTGTATAACAGTGGCGCCCAGGGGCCGCTGATGTGTAACTCCTAAAACTCCAGCTGTTTCCAAGTGGATCTTTCCCACTTAGGGTCTCATGGCATCAGCTTTAAACGGTGCGTTAATACTATACCCAGAATGGCTGACACTGTCAAGTGTGGCAATTACCAGCTGCAGCAGTACTGTGCTAATATAAGGTTTGAATATTGAAATTGGGGAATAAATGCGGAGAATCTGAGATCGCAGATTAGTCCCCATTCTGAACAGTTTTCTCTAGATAAATGCTGCTTGCTTTTTATTGCTGAAATGTGCCCTGGGGCTGCTAAACCTAATTAGTAGCCAGGTTGGCATTTCCTCAAAAACTGTGGCCTTGTGAGTACAACGAACACTGCTCAAGGATCAGGGTTGTGAGGAAGGATACAAGAAAGACACAAAACAGAATTAATAACAGCAACTTTTCCTGGTCAGGCTGCAATGGACATCTTCTCGACCATCTTTTGGGAAGGAGAGCGGGTCTACTCTAGAGTCAGAAATATACTAAGGAGCATTCGAAGCGTTGATTCATCTGCATTCCAGGGGTAGCATATGAGACATTTGCAGCCTCTACCCCATTGATAGAAAAGGTTTACTCCCTGCCCACCCATCAGCCCCCCCCCCCCCAAAGCCTTCTATTGGTTGCCGAGTGGCTTTGGAAACGGAAAGAAGTGAAAATTCCGGAAAAAAACAAAGGTCTTGGTGATCTATTAACTTTGACCACTGCTGCTTCCTGGCCACTAAGCCCACAGGCAGTAGGAGATGTACCAGGGATAACCATGGCAGCAGCTGGTGTATCTGTAATTGGACATGGGGTGGTAGGCCCAGAGGAAGTGAGTGGGGACCTGATAGAGGATGCAGACTGAGAATCAAATGCGCCTTGAATCCCTTAGCAATGCAGGAAGCTGCCCAGCATGTTTCCTTAGAATAACTCTTGCTTCAGTACTACTATGGGATGTCGGTGTCACGTGGTCTCTTGTGTCCATGCCAATGGATAGCGTCAATGCAGTAGCCATTGTTGCACGCACATTGCATAAATTGTCCCAGCAGAGCCACCATACCGCATGTTTCTGAAAGCCCTGTTTCTTTGTTTCCTCCACATGAGGAGGGCTAGTTAACCGAGTCACCATAATGGTAGTCTACACACTCCGGTTGTATCGCTTCGCCATTTCCTGCCCCTCAACTCGCTATAAGAGGTACCAGGGTGGGATCCTTAGTTACACATTCACCAAGAAGTTCACAGAGAACACATAAGAGGTGGGACCAAGAGAATACTGGTGTCAGCCAGAGTAACCCTGTGTGAGTCCTGCCAAAAATAGCACTCATGCTTCACAGTTAAGGGTTCTGGATCCTCAGTAAACAAAGGGATATTCTGATGAACCATGCACAACTCAGGCCCAGGGAATATGTGTTACATTATAGGGTTATTGCATCAATCCTTGTCCTGACCCCTCATCCCTGGGCCCCTTGAGGTCAGGCATGGATCCAGAAATGGTCTCCTGGTGAGATCCGGCTCAAGGGACAGCCATTTGTGGGTCTTTGAGGGAACACCCAGCACAAGCGAGGACCGTTCTGGAAATCTTGCAGGGGCATCTTTCCTTAATGATGGCCACTCCTAGGGCCATTCTGGGTGATCAGTTGGATGATCACATCTAAGGTGGTTTCACAAAGGCAGCCACGAGAAGCGGTGTCAGAAATCAAGGCATCTGGAGTGCTCCTCTAAAACTCACAGCAACGTCATCGCAAGATGGTTGCAGGTCACTATTTTGATGTGGACAATATGACTTCCCATAATATTGCATCCACTACATAGCCTACCACTACACCACAAAAGATAAGTATAGGTAGAATTAATAATAGGTAGGGCGGTGTAGTGTACACCATGTTATTGCCATCAGATATTTATTGCATGTGATAAAGTGACTTACCATCCTCTAAACTAGAGACCATCGACTATATGAAGACGAGATGCCAGGCCTTTGCCTGCTGTGCCCAGAAGTAAATGAAACGCCTTTCTCGTCATAACACGCCATGCACCACCCATGCTGCACCTCAGAAAAGAGGTCCTTGTTCTGCTCTTCAAGCAGCACCTCCCACTCTGTACCAGTAAGAATCTCACTGCTTGAAGCCCCATGTCTGTTACCAGAGCACGTACATGAAGTGATCTGAGATACAGCCGAAGAGTTATTTAAAGGCCGCTTGTGCTTCCCCTGAAGTGCTTGAGACCACACTAATAATTGTGAGCGTATGTTGGGGCTTCCTATGTGCTGCTATGATGGTGGCAGCTTCCTGCTCATTACATGGCAGCTGTTTTTGGTTGCTTCATCCTAGACTGCACCCTATGACACTTCCCCTGTGGCTTGGTATTTAGATATCACTTAAATTATCCACACTTGAGTCAAAATGGCATCCAGGATATCTTTGATCCTGTGTCCTCTCAGGCGTCGGCTTCTTGTTTTTTCCAGAGACATTCAGTTCATCTCCTGCGTCTTCCACTGGTAACCGCATCCAGGTTTTCTTTCTTTGGAGACTTTCTCTGCTCCATGCAGGTGTCTCCCTAGAGCCCTCCCATTCCTTGAATCTAGTGCACTTCTACGATACAGAACTACTCTAGCTACATCTAACAAGGAGTCTGGCTACACCTTCTTGGTATTGGCATGAGTTGTTTTCAAAGGGCGTAACGCAGGTCCCTGCAGTGCAGGGGGTCCTCAAACCCTGCAGCCCCCCCCCCCCCAACCCTTCAGGAGTCCCCAAGGCCAATGAATATCTCTGCGATATCGAAGCCTCCTGTTTACATTCTGCGGGGTCGGGCCCCATCATTTTACGTTATGCCATTGACGTTTTCTATTACAAGCACTACTCTGTACACCAGCAATAGTTAGAAACATCTCAAGGGTATTTCTGGTGAACACGAGCCCAGGGATCATTGGCGTGAGATCTGGCAATGGTTACGGCCATCACTGGCTACCTTCTGTTGTTCTACTGATAATCCCCCATATATTGACCATTGTGTAGTCCTTGTGTTGAGAACTGTCAAGTTACCGCCACTGCTAGGGTCCTTGTGGTGGGAATCCTGGCAATGACATCTCTGAGATCCGGATGAGACTCGTCTGAAATATAGACCATCACTGATGTCATTATCAGGTTTCATGGCACAAGTGAGGCCAGTCTCCTTTAAATGTGTAAAAACAGAAATCCCACCTTGTAAACCCAGATATACCTGCTTTCTCAGGAAGATGGCATGTTCATGGCAGTAAAATAATTCTGCTGTCTCCTGGCCGAACTTATATAGTGCAGTCGTGCATGACACTTCTGCACAGACACCCTGAGAGACCAAGATGGCTGCTTTGGAGACCCTGAGCTTGCTCCTTTGTGAGTTTGCTTGATGTTGACTTACCAGAGGGGACTTCCTAGGGGGAAGACCACCCCATAAGAATCCCTTCATGGATACTGCAGATTCCTCATCAAGCCTCTAAAGACTTTTGCAGAGTAAGGTGTGTCACTGATGTGTCTGAGTACTGAGTCCTCTGAAGCTATTTTCAAAACACACTATTGTCAACGATGGACACATCCTTCAGGTGCAAATATCTGAAGAATGTTGACCCGATTTGAGGCATTCTGAGGATAGGCAGAACTTGGCAGTCCACCTTGCAGGTATCCTCTGAATGGTCCTTCGGAGTGGTGTTTGCGGTGTGACTCAGTGCAGCCTAGGATGTGGTGCTGATTTGGTTACCTGTGTCTCTGTGGCTTGTATGGGCTGGTCCAATCAGGACGCGCCACATGTTGTTACTTAAGTTCTAGGAGGGCGTGGAGTCTGTGGGCATTCTAAGATGGATGCTGTGCTTCGGCTTGCACCGGTGCCACTCCATTCCACTGCCCAACTTGGGTTGAGGTTGCACAAAGGAAGAGCAGGCACACGATGGGCCACACTATTAAAAATATTTGTGCATGAACTTCAGACCAATACTTGCAGTCTGATTTACGAGTGCAAAATTATATTCCCAATTCAAGACAGTTTGTTTTGCACTCATACGCATATTTACCCACACAGGGGTTTCTGTGTCAGTAAATCTGCTTGTGTGGGTAGGAGTGGGTGTTCCAGGGCAGGAGTGCCCTTGAAATTTTACTCACTTTCGAAAATGCATATTTGCGGCTATTGACAAACTCGATAACACTGTAGATCTCTGGATGCTGATTTTCTCATTTCTTATGAAACCCAAAAGCTTGCTTCTCTCATTGGCTTATACACAGTGGGAGGAATTCACCGAGAAAGTCATATATCTGCAACTGAAGGTCTACAACCTTGTCTGGGTGCAGATTAACGACTTTGTGGAATTTCCAAAACATTTGCAAGTTACTTCTAGAAACATGTGTTAGTCATGGCTTTTCAAGCATGATCCTTGAATAAATTTGAGAATATGTCTTTTTTTTATTTTTTACTTTAGCAGTCATTTACCCCAAACCCTAAGTATACACATGGTACAACTGTGTAGGGTTAAATTGCAGCACTTTTATGTAGTAGAATAGTATTTTTCACTGTGGGGAAAATTTTCTCCGTGGACAAACCTGCTCTCCCCCAAGAGTTCCTTCCCCTCCAACCCTCACAGAGTTTCCCTTCCCTATCCAAACCAAGGAAGGGATTTACTCATGTTTTTTACAGGGACGAATCTCAAACTTTCTAGGGAAACCACTCAATGAAACATTCGCTTGCCACCCATTCAGTGAGATGTATTCATGTGTAATATTATGTAATTATGTGGTACCACTGAGCATCTGTACTGTTGTAAATCCAGCCATTTTGCATGTAAGATAGCCCACAGCTGGTTTCCACAAGCTTGAGCCGCTACAATCACCAACTATCGCAATCAGTTCCCTTGCGAGTACTTTTAAGGTTTCAACTGAGACAGCGTGCATGCGCTGTCAGCAAAATCTTTTGTTAATATAAAAAAAGCTTAAAACAGGCTTAGAGCCCACCCATTACTTACCGATACTTACCATTGGTTGGCTTCCACATCCCTCTTCGGCCTCTGTTCTTAATGGTCAGTGCCTCCTGCTTCCTCCCAGGGCTTCAGTGTTTGTCCCTGCTGTGGAGCAATGACCTAGCACCGCTAGAATAGATTGTCGCACCGGGCATCACCAGTGCTAAAGCGGCCCTGCTTCAACTGGCCACACACTCCTCCAGGTACTTTTTTTTACTTTTTGTCATGCACTCTATGAGTGCTTGGCCCCCTACTATCCCCTCCCGCTGTCCATCGTTGCTACTCCCTCACCTCCTCTGCAGGTCCCTCGTGTTGCTTGCCCCCCCATGCTTTTTTAGACATATAACACAGCAGCATGGGTAGTTGTGCAACATGACTTAAAGAAAAAGAAAGCATGATGACACGGTCAGCGCTGGCCGCGGCATAGCACTTTTTTTCTTTACTTTAAGCCATGTTGCACAGCAGCCCACGCTGCTGTGCACCAAGTCGAAAAAACAATGACAAAGCCAATAGATCTCTCATAGACAAAACCTATTGGCTTTGCCACTGCTTGTTATTATCTGTTTTGGCAATTTTGAGTTCGAAAAGTGTGTCAGTAGGTACAGAGTTTGGTATTACTGAGCATGCCAATTTTAGAACAAATGTATAAGTTTAGGATTTTCTGTGTGCATTGACTGACTTTATCCCTTTGTTTTTTTATTATTTATCTTTTTATTGATGACAACAAAATAACAGTACAAACATCACATAGTACATGTCATGATTTACAATAATACTTGGTTTGGGACATATGGTTTACTCTCAATGATTGGTACGCCAATTGGTTGGACTGCTTCTATAATCTAAAACTCTGGCTCATCAGGGGACGGTAGTGGCGGTAAACTGGGTGTTACACATATGTCACCCCTGTACTCGTTCCATTTACTCCATATTTGTGTCCACTTCCTCGGGCACCCCCTGATTACATACACTGTTTTCTCCCTAAACATGCACCAGTCCATGTCTTGTTTCCATTCAGCCACTGTCGGTGCCTCCTGAACCCCCATTTCCTTGCAATATTTCGCTTAGCGACCATCTGACCCAGTAACACCCGGGTTTTCTCTTTACTGCCCAAATCTGTTGGTTCCCATATATTTAGCAGACATCTTTTGGACTCCAGCACCAGTCCTTCTCCCAGTACCTCCTCCATACACTGGACTACGTCCCTCCAAAACTTACTAATGTGGGAGCACTCCCATATTATATGTAAAAACGTGCCTTCCAGGCCGCACTGTCGTCTGCAACTAGAGTCTTCTCTATATCCCATCTTGACTAATGCTAGCCCTGTAAAATATACTCTGTGCAATATTTTCAACTGTACCAATTTTAGTGTGGAGGAAATTGCAACCTCTCTGGGCGATGCCAGTGCTTCCAAACCAGTCTTCCTCCAGCTCCGACAAGTCACTTTCCCACTTTTCACGGAGCTGTGGGAGAGGATCCGGCGAGTGGTTAATCAGCTTTGAGTAAGTCAGGGAAATTGCTTTTTTTGGCATAAACCCGTCGAGAAGTCTATCTTCGAGCAGCGAAGCCTCAGGAGGAGTCTCACCCCTTGGGACAGCTGTCAGCTGGGCATGTAGTACCTGTAGATACCTGAATCTTTCGGTTTCTGCCAATTCGTATTCTTGCTGTAAAGTCAAGAAGGGCACGACCTCTCCCTTTTTCCAAAGATCGCCCACCCTAGATATTCCAATGGTGTCTCACTTATCGAAACCCTCTTGTCTTCCATAGTAAGCCCAGCTGTTCCGTATCCCACAGTGGGGTGGCTAGTGTAATTTTCTTTGCCCATCCCAGACTCCTATGTACCGTGTGCCACACCTGAGTAGAGTGCCTTGTGGGACCCGTCAGCTTTAGTTTCGTGGGCCTTGTATAAAGCGAAAGTGTGTAATTTCCCCCAGGTAAGAGCCACCTATCCATAGTATATCCTGGATCGTTCTGAGGTCGGTACATGCATTGGTTGATGACAGTCAACTGGGCTGCCCAGTAATTTTTTAAATATCCGGTAGCCCGATTCCCCCATCATACCACCCTCTTACTAGCTTTGAAAATGATATCCGAGGCGGACCACTCCCCCAAAGCAGCGCTCTTTGTTCACTTTCTACAGCCGCAAAGTAGGAAGTGGGGACCGGATTAGGTGAGTTGTGGAGAACATACAGGAAGCAAGGTAAAGACATCATTTTAAAGAGTGATGCTCTGCCTAATAGTGATGGGGAAGAGTCTTCCAGTGCTCCACACCATGTTTTAGCCGCTGTAGCGGGGACAGCAGATTATATGTATAGAACAATTTGGGGTCTATAGTGATAAACAGTCCGAGATACTTGAATCCATCTTTGGCTTCTGCCACCTTGCAATCTTTGGGCAGGGAAGGCAGGTTACCTCTCAATACAAATATAAGTGATTTTGTCCAGTAGATGGTGTAGCCGGAGTATGTACCAAAATTAGTAAATATATTGAGAACCCTGTGCAGCGATCTCTCAGGTGAAGCCAGATACAACAAAATATTATCTGCGTAGAGGGAGATACGGTTCTCCCACTCCTTCGACCACCACAGCCCCCTGATAATGGGGTTTTTACGGATCCAGTATGCTAGGGGCTCTAGTGTTAATGCAAATAGTAGTGGGGACAAGGGGCAACCCTGTTGTGTCCCCCTTTGAAGAGCAAAAACGTCTGATTTTTTATTGTTGACAACTACTTGTGCAAGTGGATCAGTATATAATAGTCTAATCCAGTAACAAAGTTTGGACCAAACCCGAGTTTTTCTAAGACGGCAAAGACATATGGCCACTCAATGGTATCGAACGTCATGGTGGCATCCAAGGACACCACCACCGCATCCTCCCTTATAGTATCCACCCTTCCCGTGACCCCATGTAGTCGGCGAAGGTTTAGCGATGTGTTCCTTGATGGCATAAAGCCCGATTGGTCAGGGTGGACCAATCCAGAGATGACCCGAATCAGCCAGGTGGCCAGCAATTTTGCTAATATTTTGACCTCTGCATTCAACAGCGAGATTGGTCGATATGATTAGCATTTATTCTTGGGTTTTCCATCTTTATGTATAACCATCAGAGTGGCTGTTCTCTGGTCTTGAGGAAGTTGTCCCCTCTCGAGGCTTTCCTCAGCCATAATTTTAAGATGAGGGGCAATTCTATCGGGTTTTAATTTGTAAAGCTCGATCGGGAGGCCGTTTGGGCTCATCGCTTTCCCGAATTGGAGTGCTCTTATAGCTTGTGCTACCTCCTCGTTTGTGCGGTCACTATCCAGTAGTGCCCTATCTGTTGTTGATATTCCCGGAAGTGTCATTTCTGACAATAGTGCATACGATTCTTCCTCCTGTCGAGTGGCCTGGGATGTGTTTATTAGCTTATAGTATTTGGCGAATTCGTTAGCTATTTCCTGTGTGTCTGAGAGTCTATTACCAGAGTCTACTAGTAGTTCTGTGACCAGACGATTCGCAAGTTCTCTCTTGTCAAGCCACGCCAACAGTTTCCCAGCTTTAGCACCTAACTCGTATACTCTTCCTAGTTTGCGTCTACTGATCGTTTTCATCATTTCTGTAGCTACGCTCTTATATTCTTCTTTCTTGAGGTTGAGAATGTGTGTTTTGTCCTGTACCCCAGTTTTAGGACGTTCTCCCTCTAGTTTCAGTATTTACTGCTCTAATCTGACTAGTTCTGCATTTTTTCCTTCCGTGGTCCGGCAATCTGGGATATGGCATGCCCCGTATTACCGTTTTAAAAGCTCCACTGATCCCTCACTTTCTCTAAAGTAATGTTCTATTTCTTGAGAGACCTTCTTTTTGATCTTCGGATTTCGGAGGTGCCAGGGGTTTATTGGCGCTATTCTTCCCCCCTGTCCTTTTCCGATCTCCACGTGTGCCCACACTGGGGAATGATCGGATATACCCCTTGCTAGGTGTCGGATATCCTTAATGTGCCCTGCCTGATCTGCCGGGTTAAGGATATAGTCAATTCGAGAGAGACTGTTGTGAGCCCCTGAGTGAAATGTATAATGTGTCTCGGTGGGATGGTGGACTCGCCATGCATCTATAAGCCCCATTGCGTCTAGGAAGCGTGAAAGTATCAATTGTGATGGTTTTATGTCTCGGGGGGGATGACGGTCCAACCGCCCCGAAACCACGGAATTAAAGTCTCCCCCTTTCACTAACATTCCTGAAGGGAACATTAACATAACATTTCCTAGGTCTCTAAATGCCGCCTCCTGCAGGCCCGGAGGTACATACATCGACACGATGGTAAGTACTTCGCCCTCCCAACTTTCAGATACAGCAGCATATCTACCCAATAAGTCGGTTCTCGTTTGGTCTATTGCCATTGGGAAGGATTGTTTTTTCATGATACCCATTCCTTGTGACCCAGTAGTGAACCCTGAGTGCACCACAAGTTGGTAGCCCCACCTAGCCAGGGCCTTGCTAGTGTTACCTATTAAGTGTGTCTCCTGGAGTAGAACCACTTCAGAGGATTGTCATTTAATAAATTGCAATATGATTCCTCTTTTGAGTTTGTCCCTTAATCCATTTACGTTCCAGGACAGAAGCCAAAATCTTTTATCACCTGATGTGCCCATGTTTCTGCTCATAGATTACAGTCATCTCAGTAGTCCCGTCCTCCATACTTTGACAATTGTATCCAACCAAGGGGCCGCTCTGTGACCAGTGTGTCCCACTGGACCTATCCCCCCTCCCTTTATCCCTCCCATGTCCCTCGATAAGGTATGTGATTCTGTCCGCTAACTGAAACAACAAAAATATCAAAGCCCCACTTCCCCCCTCCCTGCTCCCCTGCACTCTGGGCTCAGAACTGCCCATATCCCCAACTATGCAGAGTGCCTGTCGCCCTTTGACTGAACTAACTAAAAGTAATGTGGGGAGGCCCAGGCCGGATTCCCCAGTTCCCGCCCTCTTTGCTTAATATACACTCATATCTTTATCAATAAATCGAACAATCTTAATGGAGTCACTTATCGTTCCCTGAATCGCACAGTCCAGCGGCGACACCGCACCTGACAGTCCTCCAGCTGCTTTCGCTATTCCCGAGGTTCGCCTTCATTGGTGGATCTTGTCGTCCTCCCTTGTTGTGATGGGTTGTTAGTTGGGGAGTGTTCTTTTCCTCTTCGGGGGTTGTGATCTCTCGCAGGTCTCCATCCCTACAACCAGTCTGCTGCTGATTCCGGGGTATCGAAAAACAAAGACCTTCCCTCCGCTTCAACCCGGAGCTTCTCCGGAAACAGCATCGAATATCGGATACCTTTGTCTCTTAGTTGCTTCTTGATCTCCAAAAAGGCTCGCCTTTGTCTCTGCACATTGATCATGAAGTCCGGAAAGAAAGTGATTTCGCCATTTTCATATTTGATCGGTGGGGCTGCGCGGGCAGTTTGTAGTATAATGTCTCGGTCCCTGTAGTTTAAAAGTCTCGCCAACAGGCGCCACGGGGGGGCACCCGGTTTTGGTCTACCTCCAGGGATCCTGTGCGCTCTCTCAACCGTGAAGAGTTTGGACAAGGTCTTTGGCTTCAGGTGATTGCAAATTAAGTTTTCGACAAAGAGGTCTGCTGCCGGTCCTTCCGCCGTCTCAGGTATTCCAATTATCCTGATATTGTTCCGTCGTGACCGACCTTCGTAATCGTCCAACAGTCTTTCCATCTTCTTACCGGAGACTTGGAGCTCCTTGATTTCTTGTCGCATCTGTTTTGACTCGCCGCTTAGCTCTGCGGTGACCACTTCCATGGTTTTGACTTTTTCACCCATTTTATGCAAGTCCGCTCGTATTAGTGTCACCTCAGTATTTATCGAGTCCATTCTATGTTCCAGGGATGTTCGCACACCCGCGATAGCATCCATGATGTCTTTTAATGTCGGGTCCCCATTGTTCGTTCCCAGCCCTGTCGCGGCACCTCCCTTGATGACAGTGTCTGATTCAGTCATTTTTTGTGTGGTAAATTGGTCCATTTTGGTCTGGAGAGCTCCTTTTGCTCCTTTGCTCCCCGACATTTTGGCCAGTTCTCTGGCACCCTGTTGGGACCCCAATGGGCGTTGTCCACTTCCGGGGCCCTTGACGACTCTGTTGATCCCTTTTCGCTCTCTTGTTTCTCTTATGGCAAGCAGCCGGGCATTTCCTTTCTCCTCTCCTCAGGCCGTAGATATTGTTGCTCGATCGAGCGCCCCCCTTCTGGGGTCCGTTCCTGGGTCCTAATCAGAGGTCGCGCTGACCCCAATATGTTGCTCAGGCTTCACATTGCTCCCCAGAAATGATCCAGTCCATGCGCATCGGGGCCCACAGTTAATCCCGATATCAGAACAGCTGGTTTCTATTATTCCTGAGGCCTTTCAGGTTGTATCTTCCCTTCTTTCCCTGCTGCGGGTCAGTTGACCTGGTTCTCTTCTGTAGTTCTCTACCGGTCTCCCATTCTAACTGGCCACTGTTTGTGTGCAGTTTTAGTCTCTTCCACTGCCATTAAAATATTGTGCCACGGCCACTGGTAACGCGTTCTCATGCCTTGGGGTGGTTCTGGCCTGTATTTTCTATTGTACTGGATTTCAGGACCTACTTTTTCCAAGTTATTGCTTTCTATTTGTGTCCTCAGGCGTCCTCTCTATTCCTGCGCCATCTTGGTTAGTTTGGGCTGTCCGCCCTTTTCGCCCCTTCGCTGGTGATATTCTCTTTTGTGCCTCTATTTCCTGGCAGAGATCGCTTATGTTGTTCCTGCGGCCCGCAAGTGCGCCCACAGGGGGTTTTTCAGCGCTATTTCCCCCTTGGCGTGCCCCCTTCAAGCTTCCGTTCTTTCCTGGAGCCACTTTATTTATGGGTCCGCTTCCTACCGACTTCCTCTCCTCGTGGCTCCCGATACTCTGGGTCCTTTTCTCAGACCCTGGGCATTGAGGGCACTTGCCAGTGGTTGTACTGTGTGACGGCCGCCGCTACTGCGTTTCCGCTTCCTCTTCGGCCCGCTCCAGTGGTTCCCGCTGGTCCGACCAGGTACAGCCCACTAATCTAGCCCGGGGCTTTCCCACCTCGTTAGGCCGCAGCTCCAATCCCGGGTAAACTCTGCCGTCTCCATCCGAGTTTTCTCCGAATCACGGTCCACTCCTTCTCCTCTACTTATTCTACGTCCTGCAATATGATTTGCGGATGTTTTGGCGGATTAATTAATTACGGGCAGAAGCCCAGGGAATCGCAGAGCCTCACCGGAGTGCGGCCATCTCGATCTGCGCCTAAGCCACGCCCCTCAGCTTTATTCCTTTGTTTACTGTTTCTTGTTCTCGACCTTTATAGGTTTCATTCTGATTTTAGACCCACCATTTTTTCAATCTTTTCTTGAAGCAGATGATACCCAAACTACCACAAAATTATTGGAAAATTTCATTCCCAACTTATAGTTTTTTTAAACTAATTCATGTGAAACATTATAGTGGAAAATGCATCATTTGGCCTTGTAGTTTTAAAAATGTTGTAGGGAGAACCTCCCTGCCCCTGGTCTCCACTAGAGAAGGTTGGGCTGGCTCTATCCTATTCAAGGTAGATATTTACACCACCCCACCTTCACAGTTCGCCACCCATCACTATAAACAGCACATTAAAATGATTGATGTGCCAGAAAATTCAACAGCTCAAGAGTTTTTGATGGTAAATGCTAGAATACTGCCATAATGTACAGGCATGCAAACCACCATTGCCTGATTCTACAATGCCGACAATTTCTTTTCATAATTTAGCAGTATTTCGTTTGGAGGGTTTACTTAACCTATGCACACATTGTGGTAGACATGGCACTTGTGGTGCAAAAAAACTGCAATTTCGGCTTGCAGCCTCCTCTAAATCGGGCAGGAACTCCAGGCCCACGTTGTATGCCTTTAACATTAATAATAAAACATTTGCTTCTGTTTCTCTACCAATAAATAATGCAGCGTGTAGTCAGTGGCATTTGTTTACATGTAGCTGTAATGGTACGAAATACCTTGTCATTGTCATCGCCAATTCAGGAAAAGCCAGCCTGTTTTTTTTAAAATTATTTCAATGATGACATCCACACTCAGTTATCATTGACTGGTGAGAGGTTAGAAGCCTGGTACAGTTGACTCAATCTTTCCTCATTAATAGGTCTCTAAATAAGGGATAAGTTTGATTGGGCGATAATGACTATATGGAACCATGTTCTGCAATGACCATATTACTGACGGCGCCGCATGAATTATTTATTAATAGCATTATCAGTGAGGTTTGTTGATGACTTTCTTAAAAGGCAAAGGAGGCCCAAGATTTCCAGGGACACTCACTGAATTTAACTAATTGTGCCATTTTTCACACAATCCCCAATGCTTTAAATGGGCCGGTACTGAGTACCGGCACTTATTTTTTATTCCCTCATGAGTACCGGAACTTCTCCGTGCCCAAGGAGTGTACCAGTACCATACATGCCAATAGACCCGATTCAGGCGGGAGACTACCGATTTTTCAAGCCAAAAATGGCTTTATTTTAGCTGTCTCCCGCCTGAAATTGCATTTTCTACAATAGAAGTCAATGGGGAATTTTCATTCTCCCGATTTTTTATTTTAAATCTCTCACGTCCCTGTCCTAAAATGTTGGCATGTATGCAGTACTGCCTGCAGCATGTCAGGATTTCCAAAGAAATGGTGATCATGCGAGCATACACAGCCTTTCTACTCTACTGCGCATGCTCACATCACACCATTTCACACTGGCAGTGACGAGCACGTTTGCGTCAGCACAGCGTATGACGGTCCCAAACAGGTAGCTGTGTAGCGGGAAGGAAGGGAAGCTCTTTGAAAATACAGTTTGCAATTGCTTTCCCAGCCGCAGCCGGTGCAGGTAAGATTGGTGGGGCGGGGTGTGGGGGGAGTCGACATACGACGACGAGGGAGAATATAATTTGAAAAAGAAGGAAAACACTTCCTTGCGCTCGCCGCATCGCCGACTCGGCGATGCAGCAAGTGCAAGGTAAGTGATTTTCTTTTTTTTACATTTTATTCTCCCTCGTCGCCGTATGTCAACACCCGCCCCACCGCTCTTACCTCCTCCAGCCGCGGCTGGGCTTTCCCTTCCTTTTTTGCCATACAGCAGTGAGGGTCGTCGACGAGGGGCAGCCAGGAGCAGCAGCTACTGAACAGGTTTCCCTCCACAGCCAGCCAGGGACCCAGACCAGGATTCCTCCATCCAGCACCATCAGGGACCAGGGCCGGACTGGCCATAGCGGGCACCGGGCGTTTCCCCGGTAGGCCACTAGGGTGGGGGCCGGTTTTGGGACCCTGGGGGGCCATTTTTGTTACCCGGGGTCGGCAATATCGGCCCCCTGTAAAGAAATCGGCCGAAACCGGCCCTCGCAACCTGTTTGGCTGCAGCCCCCTTACCCCCAGGGGGGGCCGGCTGAGCAGTTTGCCAGGGCCGATTTCTGTTCCCAGTCCGGCCCTGTCAGGGACCCAGGAAGCAAGGATGGGATTCCTGTAGCTGGGCCCTTCATCTATGCAGTGTCGATGAGAGCCCAGGACTCGATTCCTGCAGCTGGTGGCCACTCCACCCATGCAGCACCTGCTGCAGAGATCTTCAGGGCATAAAAAACTCTTATCAAGAAGGCCAATGCTGGCGCTCAGTGAGCACAATCTCTTATATTATTGTAGAGCTGGTTTTAGTTTTAAGCAGCACAGGAGCTGGAAGTAGGAGGTGACCCCCAAAATAGCCAAGCAGCAGCGGCCTGTGCAGGTAAGAACGGTGGGGTCGGGTTGGGGGGGGGGGAGGGGGTTTGACAGACCACCACAAGGGAAAATTAAATAAATAATTAATTTTCCCTCGTCGTCGTCTGTCGAAATCCCCCCCCCCCCACCCGGCCCCACCGCTCTTACCTGCATGGGCCGCTGCTGTAACCAAGATGGAGTTAAGAAGGTGAAAGTGCAAAAACATGCCTTTAAATGTTTTTATTTTTTCTCGTCACAGATGTCGAATGTCAGGAAATACGTATGACACATTTCTGCTCATTCTTTTAACATGAAGTTTGATGTTTACTTTTATTTCTCTGAATGCAGAGTGAGAGGGTTTTTGAAAGTCTGCAGGATGTCATATTTTGCTAATACACACCAAAACGTAAAAACCTGTCAATTAACTGTACAAATATTTTGAAATTAGAAGTAAGAAAGGACAAATGAAACAGTTCTTTTGTCATTCTGAAGTGCCTTGGAAGAATTTAATAGGATCAAAACAAAGCATGACACTTTACTGGTTGATGTGCAAAAGATCATTCTCTGGAACTAGTGGCCTAGATTCCATTCGTGCAGCAGGTGCAGTGGCACAGAGGCCTGGAGGACCCACTGAACCCAGATTATTGAAGTATTTCACAGGTCAAACGGGGGCAGGGGTTGGTTTCCTTCCTTGCACTCAGGACCATGACACACTAGCTACACCATTGGCTGGAACCCGATTGCCCAAATGATCATTGGTGCACTTTATAGTTTTATCAGCAAAACTGCATGTCTGTGCAAATTTAGTGGTCATGTCAAAGAAAAATGTGCTGTCTCTACATGACAGTGCACCACCACCCCATGCACTACCAGTTACATACCACACCGTTACCACTTTTATGCTGAACGTGTCTCATTTGCTATACTTGTTTTATGTGCGATGCTTTGATTTTTCACAATTCCTAGGACTTCAGAGATGTAACCTTAATTGCAGCAACCCCACCCTGAAAATTATTCCATCACCACGCTTCTCAAACCATAGACTGCAGAATTGTATCAGTTATCACTCAAGCCAAGAAAATATTGATTCCTAGTAAATGTTTCCCAGTAGCCCCGCCCCTGGCCCCACCACTCACCACTCACCCCACCCCTTCACCCCGCCCCCTCGGTCATAGCTCACTTTGGTGAGTACCTGCACTATTCATTTCTCATTTAAAGCACTGACTATCCCGGAATGTGTGTATGACTGTAACTGCTGCTGCAGACACCTTTGGTGACACAAGCAGGCTGTGGACTGCCTGGAGCAGTGAAACAGTGAAAAGTGACCAGGCGGAGAGTGGTTATTTTGGTGACACAAACAGGCGGGGCCTAGCCTGGAGCAGTAAAGCAGTGAAAAGTGACTGGGCGGAAAGTGGTTCTTTTGGTGACACAAGTAGGCTGTGGATAGCCTGGAGCAGTGAAACAGAGAAAAGTGACTGATCAGAGAGTGGTTCTTTTGGTGACACAAGTAGGCTGTGGATAGCCTGGAGCAGTGAAACAGAGAAAAGTGACTGATCAGAGAGTGGTTCTTTTGATGACACAAGCAGCTGTGGATAGCCTGGAGCAGTGAAACAGTGAAAAGTGACCAGGAGGAGAGTGGTTCTTTTGGTGACACAAGCAGGCTGTGGACAGCCTGGAGCAGTGAAACAGTGAAAAGTGACCTGGCGGAGAGTGGTTATTTTGGTGACACAAACAGGCGGGGCCTAGCCTGGAGCAGTAAAGCAGTGAAAAGTGACTGGGCGGAAAGTGGTTCTTTTGGTGACACAAGTAGGCTGTGGATAGCCTGGAGCAGTGAAACAGAGAAAAGTGACTGATCAGAGAGTGGTTCTTTTGGTGACACAAGTAGGCTGTGGATAGCCTGGAGCAGTGAAACAGAGAAAAGTGACTGATCAGAGAGTGGTTCTTTTGATGACACAAGCAGCTGTGGATAGCCTGGAGCAGTGAAACAGTGAAAAGTGACCAGGAGGAGAGTGGTTTTTTTTGGTGACACAAGCAGGCAGGGCCTAGCCTGGAGCAGTGAAACAGTGAAAAGTGACCCGGCAGAGAGTGGTTCTTTTGGTGATACAAGCAGGCTGTGTATAGCCTGGAGAAGTGAAGTAGCAAAAAGTGACCCGACGGACAGTGATTCTTTTGGTAATACAAGCAGCTGTGTATAGCCTAAAGAAGTTTAACAGTGACTCAGCAGAGAGTGGTTCTTTTGGTGGCACAATCCGCCTGGAGATTTCTTGGAGCAGTGAAACCGCGAAAAGTGAGTGGGCAGAAGGTGATTCTTTCTGTCCACTCTGCTGGTCTTTGTTTCTTTCATCAGGAAAAACAATGCGGTGAATCTAAAAAGCTGCAATTGGGAAGGGATACATTAATCTGCACCCCTTCCACACACACCACCTCTAAATCAAGAAATATGTACAATAGTATTCTGCCCATCAGAGCTCTGCCAATGCAACTCAGCCATGAGCCCTCTACGGCTTTGCCAATGCACTTTCACTGTTAGTCCCAGCTCTTCCAGTACACGTGTGTACACTGAGCTCCCACATCTTACTTTTAGGCACTGACTTGGGATCTCACACTGTTTTCACAGGAACATATTTTATTCATTCTATGAACACATGAAACACCTTTACAATGTAGACAATCAACTGTGCTCCTCTAAATGTAACTTGGGTTAAAGGAAAATAAACATTTGATGTTGAATTAGTTCCTAAGCCCTAAACACTCATACTTCCATGTAACCCAGTGGCTGGAAAGTGTCACGCGCACACCTCTCCACCATTTCCATTCCAGTCTCTAATGGGGTGAGATTGCGTGGTTTCAAAGGGTGATCCTATTGAAATCAATGGAGATTAAGCATTTTTTAGAGGGCGAGGAGGGTTTTCATGGTGGGTGATCCCATTGAAACCTAAAGGGTGCATTTCACTTTCTAGGAGGTGAAAGTGAGTTCCAGGAGGGTGGATCCCTTGTAAAGAGGATGAGTTGAGATGTGTGCCTGTATATTTCAGTGCCTCCAGTACTGAACTTCATGGGCATTGCCCTCATGACTGGGTTAGGGTGACACTCTCTGAAGACTCAGCCACCCTGCTCCACATCTCCTCAAGCCCCAGTGTGGCATGGACTTGGGTGCTCTGGTCTTTTCCAAAGCTTCCTCCTGTGACTCTGAATTCAACGTAAGGGTCCACTGGGGTTAGGTTTTAGGTTAAATTGTGGCCCTGTGAAAGTGAAATTAAACAATTCATTTTGATTCATACAGCAAATTTAAAAAAAACTATGGGCCATACTTGGAGTTTGGCGGAAGGGGTACTCCATTACAAACATGGTGAATGTCTTGTGTGCCCCATTACAAGTGTATAACAGCCTATGGCACTTGTGATTCAACGAACGGGATATCCATCACATTTGATGGAGGATCCAGAGGATTTAGGCCCTGTGTGCTGATGTCACAGACAGCAAAACCTGTCCTAGACACTGTTCCCCACACACCACCTTCCAAAAATAAATAAAAGTGCTTTTGACCTGATGTTGGTTCCCAGGTCCTTTGCTTTGTGATATGACAAAACGTTGGCCCGGACCACCAAGAAAACTTTACTTATCTGAGTTGGCTTATCCACCAACGTTTGTGGCCAACTTGCAAGTACATGTGGCTTGAAGCTGGATGGTCGTCCCACTGGAGGATTCCATTTTCATGCTACGGAAAGACCGTAGCAGCCATCTGCAAGGCATGAGTGGGACGTTCCCAAATCTTTAAGCGTGACAAGGTGCTACACACGTATGCCTTGCTAGTGCATGTGATATGTCTGAAGACCCTGGTTTCCCTTGGTTGCTTCTTTGACCATGGGACATTTTCTGGAGCTCGGTTCTCCTGCGGGACAAAGTCACAACTGTATCCAACAAGGGCACTATGTGTTTGACTTGACTTTGAGGGAGATCTCATTCAGCAACGTCGGTAGACGTAAAAAAAAAACATGCAGTTAAAAACATTGGCAGCATCACTGTTCAAAGATGGTTTCCAGTTTGAACGTTCATAAATAGTAAATCTAGGTTTACCCTAACCAAAACTTCAGGAAATCTTCTGTACATGCTCCTGATGCATCAGTCCTCTTCAATGGATGTTGTTGAGGGCGTTCCTTCACTAGAACCAGGTCGGTCACCATACTAGTTAACTGGGACATCTTCCCATTGGGTACAGGCTTTCTGTGTTTCCGGTTCTCCTCTATTCCCAAGACACCAGGCAGGCGTCAGGAATTCAGGTCCCAAAGAAGGACCCGGTATTCCACACCAGACCAGTTCTCCCTAGAAAATACTTATCCGTTTGACTCAGGATTCCAGAACGTGCAGTTAAATGTGAACCCTCCATGGGCCAGCAACCCCTTCTGTCGTCATAGTATTTCCCCAAGCCACATCACCGTTCTCCAGCAGGTCAAAGAGACTGCTCACAGCAGAATCAAATATCTCTTCCTGGAGGCCATATCAGGAAATGGACAGACTACATCCCTTCAATGGGTCTTTCTCAGCCGAAGAATTCAATAGGAAGTCCTAGGCACTTTTACAGGTATTTTCTCCACAAAATTCTTCAACAGAGGAAGTTTCTGAGCAGAAGCACCTTAGTCCAAATAGGCTTTTTGACAGTTGAGTTGACATTTGTCAGGCCTATTATAGTAATGTTATTATTAATTCCCTGCGTACCCAGGGGCTGCAATTTACCCTGCAATCCATCTCTAGCATCAATATCTCATGCTTCAGAAATCGGTCCCCAGACTTGTGCTTTGGAGATAAAATTGCCTATGGACTATAAAGGGCATGTTAGGGCTTTAGAATGTAATACAACATTTTGCATGTGGGACAACCCCATATTAGGCTGTCAGACCTGCAGCCTGACGCCCTTGTCACAAAAACATATTTATGGGTGAGAATAATAAACCTCATATGTCATATAAATAATAGTACATAGCAGGCTGTACTGTTAGGTACCTTACAATATGACGGTTATGTTTTGTGCCTCACAGTAGAGGTTTGCAATAGCAGTGACTCCACTGGAAATAAAGGGAAATGTCAAATTACACAGAGCATAAAGCGGCGAAGGGCAATTTAGCATGCCTCGGATCAAAGCAGACGGCAAAAACTAGAAGTCTAGTAAGTAAAAATAAAACTGGTAGTACAGATGGAGTTTTCTATATTCCTAATCCTTTTATGTCTAATTCTAAACCTCTCGAATTATTTCAAGTCCAGGAGGTGTGGTCTGGTGGCTAAGTGGCATACTATAGAATCACAAGACCAAGGATAGAGTTTGAGCTACCTCAGTTGACCAAATTGTGTGATCCTGGGCAACTTACTTTATTCCCTGAAACTAAGGGGCATATTTACAAGGCCCCTGCGCCACAATACCATCACTTTTTTTTTTACTCTCCGGTGGTGCACAATGCTGAGCCATATTTACAAGGCCACACAAAGCCACACTGCGTGGCTTTGCATGGCCTTGTAAATATGGCCCCCTTTCACGCATTACTCTGCGTGAAAGGGGCGTTCTATGGGTGTTGCCGTGGGTGTTCCCACGCAACACCCATGGATTCTGATGCATTCCCAGATTTACAAGGTTTCATAAATCAGGGGATGCGTCATTCTAACTTGTGCAACGAGGAGAAAAACCTGTATTTCTCCTCGTTTTTTGCTCTTTCTATGTGTGCTGCATTCTGCAGCACACTTAGGAGGAAAACGCCATCAATGATTGTTTTTGTGCAGGAAGGTGTCCCTTCCTGCTCAAAAACAATCATCCCTGCAATGCAGGCACCCTTGCACATGGTGCAAGGGTGCCTGCGTTGGCACTGGGCAGCCAATTGTGCGCCAGCGCAGAGGAAAGCAAAGGGATGCATCATATTGCTGTAAACACGACGCATCCCTGCACTTTCCTAATGACGCTTCTCGGCGCAACAAGATGGCTTGCAGCACCACGCTGAGTCATTTTCTAGTAAATATGCCCCTAAGTTCTGTTTATTTGCCTAAATAATTGGTGGTGCCCAGAGGCAATTCAGTTTGCTGTTTACAATACAATAATATTCATTAATTATGTAGTCTCTCTTCACATTTCCATCTGCTTCTCTTCCATATATTATTCCCAGTTTGTCTCTCATCGTACTCTTTCTCATTTCCTCTCCTTCAATATTTTGTGCCCCCCTGAGTTCTGGTCCAAGCAGTTACTCACATAGGAGATGTTCTGTCTCCGGGGCATTGGGAAAAATATGGAAATCAGACAGGCAGAAAGAGGTAAGTAAGAAAGGTCAACTTTCATGCATACCAACATTTGAAAAGAAATCAGAGGGAAAATTTGAAGTCAAAAGACACTTTAATTTGCCCATTGATTTATACAGAACAGCGAACAGACGGTCCAAAGAGACTATAAAGCAAGGGACTGTGAGTCAGTATAACAGTAAGACACAAAAACAGATGAAAATGGGAGACACAGTGATGAGGGAACACAGAGACTGGGAAACACAGGGTTGGAGAGACACAGGGACATATTCAAAAGTAAATGCCGAAGCGGAGCTGCGCCAAATTTGGCAGTGTTGCGCTCTGACATTTTCAAAACGCAGTGATGCGCCGTATTCACAAGAATACGGCACACCCCTGTGTTTTCCCTAGTGCTGGTGCAAAAGAAAGCTGCCTAGCACCAGTGCAGGCACCCTGCTGCCATGTTGCAACGGTGCCTGTGCTGAAGGGGCGATTGTTTATGTGCAGGACGTGACACCTTCCTACATATAAACAATCAATAATGGTGATTTGCACCTTCTATGTGTGCTGCAGAATGCAGCACAAATGAAAACGAGCCTGGTATTCCACGGTGTTAGTTTTTGGTGCCCCCTCAGCCTTGTAAATCTGGCGCAGCATCAAAAAGCAATGGGTGTTGTGGTGGAATGCCCACAGCAACACCCACGCCCCTTTGCCGCGGAGTACTGCAGGGGCGGTGCGTCCATTGGGGCGTTGGGGCGTAGCCCCCCCGCCCGCAGCTCCCTCGGCGTCTTTGAACCTAAGTAAACTGAATCAGTTTACTTAAGTTCAAAGAGCCGAGGAGAACTGACAATCATGTCAGTCAGCATGACGTCGGACCGCCCACCCCCTTCAGAGTCTGAAGGGTGTGGGCGGTCCTGCGTCATGTTGACTGACATGATTGTTAGAGGGACCAGGGGCAGCAGGCAGCACTGCAGCACAAGTGCGCATGAGTGGGCAAGGGCACCGAATTTTCGCGCCGTGCCCAGTCATGCGCACTTGTGTGTGCACTGGCTTGCGCATGCCCATTAGGAGAGCGAGGGTTGAGCAAAGGCTCAAGCCTCGGTCTCCTAATGGGCAGGCGGGCGAGGGTAACCGTGCCCTAAGCCAATCCTGGCGCTGCCAGCAGCGCCAGGATTGGCTGAGAGGGGCTGTAGGGCCAAGGCCAAACGGAGTCGGACCCGAGGCGGCACGGACGGCGGACCTCGGACCTCCTCAGGTAGGATATTCTTTTTTATTTAGAAAATCCCCGGGGCCCCGGCACCCCCCCCGCGAGCCGCGTCTGAGTCCAGTTTACAGACCCTCCGATGTTAATGGCATGTGCGCTTAGGGACACCAGCTGCCACCTTTCCACAGACCTGTAAGAGAGGCGCCTCTATGGGGTAAGCTGTTATAACTTTGCATTCTTCCGTGACTGCGATACTTTCCCCCCTTCCCTCCTCTTCCTTTTGTTTGCGGGCTAGTGCTGGTGCAATGGTGTTCTGGTCGCAATTGAATGGGAAGTGATGAATGGGGTTATTGTGTGGGGGTGAGAGGGGAGGGGCAATAGAAACTTCTTTAGAAGCATGCTGTGTGGGGGCAGCACTCTCTGTGGCAGATAAAGCGCTGCGGGTTGAGGTCGGGCTGTGGGCGCGTTGCAGAAAGTTTTTCGGCGGGCTGGAAAGTTCCCGTTTCTGGTGAATGAATGCCTGGGTAACTTTGGGCTGGAAGATGGAGTGCGGATCACGCCGGGGCTCACGCACAGGGCACAAAGTGTGAGAGCGGGGCAGCGCGCGCATGAACCGGAGGTCCACTCCCAGCCCTACTACTGCTGTCATCCTGCAGGCACTGACCACCTGCAGACGGAAATGGGTAAAGTGTACATGCTATCACGAAATGCGTGCTGGCTCTGAACATGCTATTCCTACCTTCATTTTTACTAGTTTCCATGTTGCGAGACGAGAGGGGCTGTAGAGTCGTGATTGGAAAAGTCGATGGCGGCGGCTTACATCATTGCCCCCTTCATATATAAAACAGCCTCCATTGGAAAGTGTTTGTCCCTCTCTAAAACCACGATTACAGGTCCCGGAATACTAATAAAAATCCTGGCCTGGGTGAGCTGCTCGGGAATGGATTCAGCAAACTCGAGCGCTCTGCTTCCTGCCATTACACCGTGGACATAAGGTTCTGTGCGACCCGCCTGCTGCGCTGCTGTGCCTCATTCAGGTAGCAGAGGTTTAACTAGGAGTGAGTGAATTAGCGCCCGTCCTCCCATGCCTGGCATTCCCAGCTAGCGCCTGGATACATCAAAGCACGTGGGAGGGAGTGCTGCTTTCTTCTGCCAGGTGGCACCTTACGCAGGTTTGCATAATTCTTTATAGGCAAGTTGGAAAAAGAGACCCGAATGTGCTCTTTTTGATCCCCAGTGCAGTATGCAAATAATTCCCGTCGCATTTCCAAGGACAGCTCTTCGCCACCTTCTGCCCCCTCGTAGAAATGCATTGAAGCTTATCTGGTATGTCTTCCATTTGCCGTTGATACCTGTAGTCTTAATTTATCTTATAAATACAGGACTGTAAGTCCCAGAATGTAAAGAACCCCGGACTGAATGTGTGACAGGATATACAGCTTGAGATCTCCGGCCTCTTTCCTTGGATAGTAAGATGACGAATGCACGCACACCTGTCATGAGGCATGCATTGCATAGCAGGGCGTGCCATGTTGACTTCTTTTAACCAATACGATCAAAGCTGTTTTAAGAGTAGTAAGTAAAATGAATACATAAAGTGCGAAGGATAACGAACAGCCTAGCCGCACTCTGCTTTGGTGGCCCTGCAAATCAAGGAGTTGGACAGGAATGGGAAAGGCATCACCCAGAACATAGGGTGGGGGTGGGGGGGGACAAAAAAAAGAAAAGGCGTTAATGCTTATGATGAACCTCTTTTTTTTTTTTAGCACATTTAATGTTGAAATGGCTTGGTGAAGTAAACATTCAGCAGCAACAAGCACTGAAAGGTTCACCAGGAGTCTTGCTTGAGAATACTTGCAAGGGTTTGTTTTAAAACTAGACTTAGTGACATAGGTAGTGGCGGTCGGTAAAGGTCTCCAGGCAGGCCCACTCAAGTGGACACTTGTTAGCCGATTGCAACGCGGCTGACTGGATGTAGTCTCCGGCTCTGCCTTTTCTGTGGCCCTCTGTGTGCACCCGTCTTTACCCTAGAGTAACCGAACTTTTCAAGAAGGGAGCAAAGTTCACATACGTTACCGCTGCAACTGGTAGTCAGTCAGCTGATCTGTCGCACTTGACCCCAGACGTGCCTCGTGCTCGCAGATCACAGAGGAGCTGAACACTTTCTGCCACCTCACTGGATCTTGCAGCGTGGTGGTGTACTTAGCGCTCACCTGCAGGCGCTGAACCCCCGGAGCTATCTAATGAGGATTGACGCCGCTGGTGCCAGGGTCTGCATGGATCTCTGCAGCGGGGAGTCCATCACCGGACAGTTTCCAGCACGTTTTTATAAGGGGTGGGAATTGGGATGGGAGGAATGTACAAATGCGCCTTTAAGTTGGTTCAGTTAGCTCTATGTGCTATGCAGAAATGAACTCATGAGTCCTACTAAAGATTAATCGTATGCAGATTGTGACAACAAAAAAACTCTGAATTTGCCGCGTGCACAGACCATTGTGTCAATTTTCCAAGACCCGGTGGCCGATTATAGAACACGAGCTCCACTTAGGAGGCAACTTCGGGGTCCGGGGTCCTGTTTCGTATACGTCATCTGAAATAGTGTGTCCAGTTGTGTTGTAGTGTGCCTGACTGGGCACAAGGGCAGATGGGCACATGTGAGGTAATATGGATGTGTACATGTTGGGCATTTTGTTTACTTGGGAGTGGAGGGGGCATCTGAATTATTGCCACCAGTTTAGAAGGCCTCCTGATGAGCGCTCTTTCCGGATTACGAGGCAACATCATTTGCCATTTCAGCTAAAACACCTTTTGAAATGTAGTTCCGATCGACCCCCTGACGACACCCGGCCGTGAAGCTCTTACCGCTCCTCAGTGAAGCCATGGCAGCTCCGTCCTTGCTTCTATTTACCGTCAGGTCTGTACACACTCTCATAAAAGCCAGCTTCCAATGCAGTCTTTCACGCATTTCGTTTGTGCGTTTGCCTTATGTTTTTTAGTAGTTCCCGTAATTGCACACATTTTCGAAAGTGCTTGGCAATCATATATATCATATATCTCCCCTTTCAGTCTTGGGACGCGTATACCCCCATCTCCCCTTAGCCCTGCGCCCAACCCCTGCTGGGTCCTCGAATATTACAGTGACGACCCCCACACCTGGTCATAAGCCTCCATTAAAGGGCCCTCCGGGAATGATGTCACAATGCGCCACAGAACCCTGCTGACGTCATCAAAAAGCCACATTCAGGAATGCCTATCGTTGGTGATTTAGAGATTCAGGATTAGATTTCTGTTCTCTGCACAGCATCTTTTAAGACCTGGGACACGCATGCCTTCCATCTCCCCGTAACCCTGGAACCAACACCAGGTATTTATTTGAGTACCCCTGCTGACTGCTGAGTCCGCCCTTGGATCCTGAGGCCCGAACACACGTCCAGTATTCTCCCACGTTCTGGGAAACATGCCCACACCCCACCCTTCAACCTTGTGCCACCTCAGATGCCCTGCCTTTCGCTTAGCCCGGCTGCTGAGGTGCCCCTCCCCCTCCCATAATTGACTCTACACAACCTGAAATGTGACACCAATTTAAAAAGCTTTGGAGTGGGGGTGCAAAAAAGTACATGAAGCATTGTGTTTCTGCCTTTGCAGGAGGGGCTTCTAAAAGGGGCGACGATCTCGAATCCCCACTGTTTCACTTTTCCAACAGTACTTACTGAACAAAACTTAAGTTCTGAGATTCTTCTATCTATTCTGTCTTCCCATCGGTAATAAAAATCAGTGAGTTTCTCTGTCTTGTTTTGGCAGCACGTGGCAGTGCGCGTGCCTCCCGGGCTTGCAGCGTTGACAGGCGCCCCGGCGAGCACGCTTATTGTGTCGGAGTTTTGAGTTCTTGTGAGTGACTTCGGCACCAGTGAGTGTGTGCTGCAGGGCTTAACGCAGCCTCCTGCGGCGCAGGGGGTGGGTCAGCCCTCCAAAGGCCCCAATTTACCCCAAGGCCAATGAATACCTGTGACAGACAGAATCAGCTAATTTTGTGTGGGTGTACTTGCACAGTGGTTTGGTTGTGACTTGTTATTTTCTGTGCTTTGCTTTGCGTACACAGTGATGCGACATTGCCAGGTGGTTGCTTCCCTTTGCAGTATGAGGGAAGGGACAGATGCTCTACCAAGAGATGTTCGCAGATCTTCTACTATGTACATTCCGAGGGCAGCAAACAGATAGATGATGCTCACCATGTGTCGCTATTTTTTTTATGTTGGTGATAGACTCGGCTGTATGTAATGATTTGCACAGCACATTTGTTCTTTATCGTCTCTGAAAGGCGCCTGGACCCATACTGTGTGTTAAACAAAGATGGCCCTACTGAGGGTGTGAACAGATGTCTCTATCGTAACGTTGAAGAAGCCCACAACTTTTGTGTTTGCGACCATATTGTGTCAGTTGTGCCTCGTAAAGGGTTCTAGGTGCCAAGTTAATCCACCGCCCTCTGGCATTTAAACATCAGGTGCGATCTGGCAATATTTCTCACCTGGTATATGTGTTTCCTTTGCGGAGAAGTCCAGTAGTGCCGCAGAAGGGGCATTCTTTTGGAAAACCAAGTGTAGAAATGTTCCAAGATTGTGAATATTCATTCACTCGTTGGTGCATTCCATAGATGCCATCTGTATTGCTACAGCTCTCCTTTTTACTTGTCGAATCCGAGTGCTTCAAAGCACTTGCTGTATACATTTTGTTTGCAATGGATGATTGTGAAGGGGTATGCACATTAGATTGATGCAGGTGTATCAAGAGATCAACACGCTGTGCAGTATCCAGCTTGATCGCACCTATGAAACTTGCCATATTGCCGCAGGGTCTTGACTTTGTTTTCTGTGACAAATCTTTTCCCAGCAATTATGGGATGTGTTTCAGAGTGGAGGTTCTACCTTCTTGTAACAAACCATTCTACCAATAATATAAAACACTGTGGTATAGATTGATGTGACTCGTGCTGCACTAGTTGTTGGAAGAGACGGGCACTAAGGAAATGACAGGGATAAGAAAACAGCCGGAGCAGATGCGGGAGAGAGACAAGCAGCAAAGATAGCGAGAGATAATAGAGGAGGAGGGAGTTGGAAGAGACCTAAGAGACACAGAAAAGACCGGGAGTGAGGCAGTGACAGGGGAAACAGAGGGAGTGACCGAGAAGCTGCAAGACCGAGCGAGAGAGAAATGAGAGAGGAAATTGGACAGAGAAAGAGACAGCAGAATAGAGATAAGAGCTGAAAGAGCAGGGAAGAGACAGTCAGTCAAGGAATTAACTTGAGTGCAGAGAGAGTAAGACAGAGAAAGAGACAGGCACAGACAGACTGGTGGCCGTGACAGGGGAGAGCAGAGGAATGAGCATGAGGCTTTGAATAGAGGGAGGAGACAGTTGGAATCATACTACAGTCACAGATCCGAGGCAAGGAGGGAGACATGGGCAGGAGAGAGACTGCCAGGGAGAGAGAGACAGTGCACAGACAAGCTGAAGGGAAGGGTAGTGAAACATAGAAGGAGAAGGGGGCATTTCTATTTACTTTTCGAGTTTATGAGCGGTTTCAGGGCGCGCACACTGAATATGGTCCCCAGAGTGTCAATAGGGCACATTATCAAGGATAAAACATCAAAAAAAATATAGACAGGTGTGAGTCTAGATTTTCTACACCTAACACCACATATTGTATTAATTGTATTTATATAGTGACTCTACAATAGTCTACAGTGATGAGTACATATCACAAGAATTACCACTTGCTATTGTTTAATATGCTAAACTGAGGGAGACATTAAATGTACTGTGTTCTGCTATAGGTGATGAACTTGCCACATAGAGAATTTTATGGCGTTCCGGAGCATGAGTTGTGTTTGAGTGTTGCTCCCTTCTTTATTCCTTTTTGTTTCCTTTGGCTCTCATTCATAGTATATGTACAATTGCTAAGTGCTTGTATTCATAAACCTTCTACTCTATTTAAAGGTATTTTCTGTATTCCTGGTATGAATGGCTCCAAACTAAATGGCCAAGAATGAGTTCTGGTGTTGGAATATGCAGAAGGGTTCAGGTTTGTGCAGTAGAATGTGATGAGTTTTCAACTTCCAGAGAAAATATAGAGAGTACATGAGATGAGAGAACTCTCTTAAGGGCATACTTTTTGAGGAGGCCCTCTGCTTTTGATTGCAGTGGCTCAGTTTATTTGGTGATTCACAATTCCAATCATGGGTAAAACATGGCTTGTTGAACATAGATGAGATGTACTTGCAAATTGTTTGATTGCATATTGCATTTCAGGTTTTCAATTTGACCAATCCTTTGACTTCTTACCAACGAAATATGAGTGTCTTCCTGGTCGAGGACCACACTGCTTTTTCTCTTATCTGTCTTGTATCAAGACCCTGCTGGACTATGGGGTGAAAGAAAGCTTGAATAAGCAGCTACCTATGTTATATGACATCTCTTTATTAATGTAATAACTGCACTTTCACAATTGCTTTATTAACCATCCTGCTTTCTCAAATTTGCTTGAAAATGCACCATTTGTCCACTCTTTTGTCAAAATTTTCTCGGGGGGAGAACCCCCCCGAACCCCCCTTAGGTTGTTCGGGCTCGCTCGCTACGCTCGCTCGCTGCGGTGCAGTATGCCAATAATTTTACGCCCCACCACTTTCAAATGTCACCAGCCACCACTGGAGTACTGCGGCGGAAAAGGGCATATTTACATGGTGGCGTTAAGCCATGCAAAGTGGCTTAGTGCCACCTTATAAATACGGAAAATGACGCTGTGCCACCAGAGCGTCAAAAAAAGTGACGCTCCGATGGCTCTGAGGGCTTGTAAATATGCCCCACAGACTGGGAGGTTCAATCACAGACAACCAAATAGGCACACATCTCCTGCTCTCTTTTCAGGTCTCCTTGCTACAGCCACCGCTAGACGATAAACGCTAGGGGTCTAACTTGGCTAAGGTGCCAAGAAGACGAGCCATTGTAAGAATTATTATGTAAATCCTGCAAAAGGTAACATGTAAAAATAGGATGACACTTTTTGAAATTTTTAAATAGTTGATTATTATTTGACATTTGTAAATGTTTCAATTTAATACATTATCTTACATTACTCCAGAGAATGACATTTATAAAAATTCATAATTTCTAAACCAAACTTTAGAATGGACAACCTGACGACATTGCAATGCGCGATCTAAACTCTAATTACATATTGGTGTGCACCAGAGGAACTGTCAATATTATTATTATTACATATGGAGCATCACTTTAGTCTATTAAACTATATATAATTTGGGATTTTTGGAAACATACACTGTGGATGCATTGTGTATTGCTGCTCACATCAGTATCAGTTAAGGAAAATTGGAATGTGAGACACACTGAGTATAAACAAAAAAAGGAGATTAACAAGACATTTAAGGTACAAAAGCTTTTTTAAGTGTCCTCTTGTGTTGCAGGCTCTTACTGAGATAGCTAAGCTTAGCGTTGGATAGATATGAAGTAAATGATGCCCACAGTATATTTCTTTCAACACCATTTGTATGGTTATAACATACACCATTTGTTGGAAAACGGGGCAGTATCTGTGAGGCCTGCACAAATAACATGTCACATTTGTCCTTCACTGGGAACCAAACACCCTAGTGTAGCGCCTGACTCTCAGAGGGTAGCGTTGCAGAGCAGTCTAAGGCTTACTCAAGGGAGGTGGTGTGGGCTAGTAATCGCCATTACAGGTGCGCAGAAATAACACTCAATAATTGATTGTCCAGCCTGTACTTTGCTTTATAAAAGTAAGAGTACATTTATTAGACACACACACTATTCAATACTATGCACCAATTTACAAATATACATAAGCTGTTGGAATTACTTTGTGACATTGCATAACATCTCCACCCCTCCCGCAAAGGGGTGGGGTCTAGTACCACCACTCCCAGGTATGCACATCATCTTGCCCCCTAATGCAGTGGGTTGACACAACCTGGGGCAAGGGCCTTGCCAACTGGCACCATCCCAGTGGCGCCCCTACCCCGTCACCTCAACAAGCATTAAAAGTAGGTACACCTGACGTTAGTAAATGCATTTGCGGTGCAATTACACCTCTTCACCTCCAAGGAATGCCCATTTTCAGACATCCCCAACTCAACCCTTCACCCTTTGATGCACTTCTCCATACACCCCGAGCTGTAGAACAAAAGTTCCAGCCAAGGAGGTGATTAAATGCTAGCTGAGCTCTTGAGGGGTAATTTCTTCAAAGTCCCCGGAGACTTAGGGAGGGACTTTTCTTCTTCGTGCTGGGGGAGGCTGCGTTGCTCTTGCAGCTCCCCCTGCACCTTGGCACACACCTCGTGGTGACCCCGTCCTCCTGGGGCCACCACACGCAGAACACCAAGCATTTTCGTGCAGGCCAGCTCGGTCCTGCAAAGCATTATGGGGCGAGGTGCTCCGGCACCGTGAATATTATAGCAGCGGCTCTCCCGCTGCGTCGGGGAGAGCCGGATGTATGCCTCCGGCCGCGTCCGGCGTCGTTGGAGGGTCCGGTCCCACCCGGACCCCCAGGTGAGTTATTGCAGCTCGGGGAGCCCACCCCCGGCTGCTCCATCAGGTTTCAGGGGCCCGGTCCCACCCGGGCCCCTCGCTCCTCACCCTCTTCGTCAGGGGGCCCCGGTCCCACCCGGGCACCCCCTCTGGTCTCCGCGTTGGAGAGCCACCTGGGGAGCCCACCCCCGGTAGCCAGATCCCGCCGGCTCCCTGCCCGGCCCGCACCCTCTGGTGCGGCCGCGGGAGCCGGGATATCCGGTTCGGTCTGCCTGCTCCGGCAGGCAGACGTGAACTCTCCGCTAGTCCGGTGGGGCCTCGGGGGAGTGCGGCGGCACTCCCCCGGCCTCCTCCTTCTCCTCGGGGCCTGGAGATGGGGTCCTGGGCCCCCGGACATCTTCGAGGGGGGCGCGACGGTGCTCCCTTCCCCCCTGAGTCTTCGGGGGCCAGGGTGGGCTCCTGGCACCCCGGTTGGGGCCATTTTCACGGGGAGCGCGACGGCGCTCCCTGACTGATCTTCACCCTCTTCGGGGCCCGGAGTTGGGGTCCCGGGCCCCTGATCAGTCTTCACGGGGAGCGCGATGGCGCACCCCGGCTGTCTCTTCTCCCGAAAGGGGGGGCCGCACGACAGCACGCCCCCCTCCTCCACACCACCAGCACCGGGGGCCAGGGTGGGCTCCTGGCACCCCGGTTGGGATATGTTCACGGGGAGCGTGACGGCGTTCCCTGACTTCCTCTTCTTGGGGGGCAGCCCCCGGGACCTGACCCACCCCGGGGGCATTTTCTGGACCGGCGGCGGAGCCCCACGCGCTTCGTCGTCGGTCCTTGCAGAGGTCAAAGGTCGCCTACCTTCTGGGGGGCGTATCTCGGCCCCCAGGCGCCCGATCGGCTCCATTCTGGCCTCTTCTTGCTCCTGGTGGCGCTCCCCAGCCACTGGGAGCACTTTCCTTCGCCCTCCTGGTCTCAAGGAGGGGGAAGGCAGCAGGGAGCTGTCTCCACTGGCTCCCTGCGCCAGCCTTTCACCTGGCTTTTCTCCTGGGCCTCTCTTCTCCTTGCGCAGAGGCCCAGGCTTCTGCTCACGGTTCCTGGTCTCCCCTCTTGGCGCAAGTCAGGGTCCTGGGCCAGTCTGGAGGTTCTTCCTTCCAGCTGCCCATGATGCCAGGCTCCAGCACCAGTCGTCCTCAGCAGACCACACCCCAGAGAGAGCTCCTCTTCCTGTGCAAACTCTTTTTAAAAGAATTGGGGAGGGGGCTGGCAGGAAGTCTCTGTTTGCCCTATCACACAGCGACACATCACTTCTCTGCCCCTGCTCCCTCCTTCCTACCCAGGCCTCTGGGTTTGTTCAAAATGGCGTCGTCCAGGGGCCTCCTGCCACATGGTCTCTGAAAGCCCCTTCCCCCCTCGCTGCCTTCCCTCCAGAGCAGCTTGGTGCCTGGCACCAGGTGACAGCTGCTGATGGATGTACCTGTAGCTCCACCCATCTTCTCTTCGTGGAGAGGAGGCCTTCCTCCTTGGAATGGAAGGTCATTAATTCAGCCTGGCAGGGTCAGCCCCCAGCCAGGCCCTGGTTATGAGCTGACTCAGGGAAATATGACATTCTGGATGACCCAAAAGCAGTACAAATATGACTTTGGAATCTGCAGAATACTTCTTCTCACATAAGTTACAGTGGCCTTTGGTGCCCTCCAATGTTTCTTCCCATTGTAGAAAGCCTATTCCATGTCACCACCCAATTCTGCATAAGTCCTGCCACACCATTCACTTTGCATCTGCTCCTGGACTTCGCACGCTAGGAACCTGGCCTGCGCAGCCCTTACACATGTGCACATGCATGTACACACGTGTCTGCATGTAACCAGCCCAGTGCCCCTTACTCTGGCTGCAGCGCAGTGGCCTACTCGCGCCAGGGGAACACCGGTAAAATACACATGCAGTGCCTTTCATCATGAGTTCACTGTGGGTGAGTCCCAACTTATGAGGCTCTCCCACAGTAAAAGCTCAACAAATAGGTGTTCAAAAAGTGAAAAATCCAGGCGGCTCAGATAGTCAGAACCACCTTCTAACACACGCCGCGCCCAGCTGATTCCTACAGGGAAGAAATAGCCACTCTACATGGGTACTCTTCCCGTAGTCAGCGATAACTAGTTATAAGGGGTTCTGACCAGACCCCCTTTACTCACGTTATTCGCTCAGACCACCTACTCCTCCCATCCATGAGACCTCCACCCATAACAGGGATCCCAGACTACCCTAAGAACCCTCCGGGCTCTAGGTTAGATACCTCTAGGTCACTGACGGTCTACATGGACTCAGCCTAACTAGGCCCACCTTTGCCCTTGGTCACGCAACACTATGCCTACCACTTCTCTGGACAAGGGTACAGTGCCTCAGCACTGATGCGGTCTTCTGGGATAGGTCTACATCCCATCCCCTGGGTCACTAGCTGGTCTCCCTTCCGGAGTTTGTTCCAACCAGTACCCTCTCTCCGTTTGGTCCTTGCACCCCAAAGATGCAACCTCTCTGGACCCTCACCCTCAGCCTGCCGCTGGGGTCATTCAGCTGCCACCACCCTTTCTGGATGACTGTCTTCCCTAAAGAAAGCACAGCCATTTGTACTTTCCCCATGCAGAAAAGCACCTTTGGCCACTGGCCTGGCTCCCTGATAGGACCTCAGACCGGCCTCACTACCACACTGGCAGTGCCAGGGAGGAACACTGAGGGTGCCTCGTCAGACAACCTACAGCTCATTCCCCCCGTCAGTAGCTCCACACGGAAACTACCCCGGGAACCTAGACCCCTTCTGTGTTCTCCACTGCGAGAACAGGGCCTATGCACCCTTCTCTCCGAGAGGCGCGCTCTCCTCCCGGAGTACCCTTAGAGAGCCTGTGGGCCCCGAGTTAGCTACACCCAGGCCCACCTCTCATGGCTCTCCCCGGTCTCCCTGCAGCGCCTTGGGAGACCGTCCAGGGACCCTCATGATCCCTGGATGGCCTGCACCACCCCTTCTGAAGAGCAGGGTCCCTTCACTTAAGATATGCCCCACCTGCCTTCAGGGTGGTACTACCACACTCAGCCAGGGACCCTAAAGATCCCGGCTAGGCCTGCACCACCCCTATGGGAAACACAGGGTCCCTTCACTTAAGATGGGCCCCACCTGTGTTCAGGGTGGTACTACCACACTCAGCCAGGGACCCTAAAGATCCCGGCTAGGCCTGCACCACCCCTTTGGGAAACACAGGGTCCCTTCACTTAAGATGGGCCCCACCTGTGTTCAGGGTGGTACTACCTTGCAGAAGTCCACCTCCTGCCTCGAGCTAGGGGAACACCCCCATGCTCCGGGGGTCCAAGCCCCACAGGACCTACCTGACTGGTCACCGTCTAGGCATCGCCCCAGCCACCACCTCAGGTTCACACACAAGCTTCAGAATGACATCCTGTTGCTTCCTTGGGTAACCGCCTACCCGACCCTGACACCTCAGGGTCCACCACTAACCCTTCACCTGGAATCTAGGGAGCACATCACCCCCACTCAGATCTCCACTGGGTCAGTTACCTAGCCCACCTAGGGTACCTAGGGGCTACCACTACACACCCTCGCTTGAGGTCTACCCTCCTTTGGGGCCACCCTCTACCAGGGGCCACCCCTGGGTTGCTCACCTTCCCCACCAGTTAACCTGGGGGGCCTGCCGGACACACAATTCTACCACACCCTCCTCCCACCATGGCAAATGTTTCTTGGGGTCCCCCACCATGGGAACCCCTGGGGTGTTACTACCCAGGGTAGAGAAACCTCCTGACCCACCCTTCCAGTGGTTTTGGCCTGCGCCAATGGCAAGAATCTTTCAGCGGGGAAAGGATATCAGGGGCCCCTTCTGTGGAAACCCTCCCTGCCCATAAAAGGCGTGGGAATCTCCCAGGACCCCCTACCTCTCCTGTCCCCCCAAAGGTCAATCCACCCCTACACCCCCATCTGTGATGTAGGTATCAGTTGCTGTCCCTATCGCTTGAGGAGACACCCTCCTCATGCAGGTGTAGTGCGTGTAGTGTTAGGGTTCAAAGGTGTACAATATGGCTTAGAACATTTGTATGCAATCATTTCCTGGAAAGCACCATCCCGCTAGCACATGATAATCAACATAACCCAGTCATATCAATGCAGTTTACATTTAAACCATAATATCTTCACATGACATATATGTGCGCAGGGCTTTCCTTTCCCATACTTTTAGTTCACATAACCAAAACTTTGAACCCTTCTCAGAGCCTTGTAATCTTCCATTTGCTCATTACTGCATAGGTAATGTGTGGCAAAACTGGACTTATCAAATGCTATAAATGCGCACCAGAATGGGATACTAGGTATCCCGCCGCTAGACACCAATGTTGGAAAACGGGGCAGTATCTGTGAGGCCTGCACAAATAACATTTCACATTTGTCCTTCACTGGGAACTAAACACCCTAGTGTAGCGTATGACTCTCAGAGGGTAGCGTTGCAGAGCAGTCTAAGGCTTACTCAAGGGAGGTGGTGTGGGCTAATAATCGCCATTACAGGTGCGCAGAAATAACACTCAATAATTGATTGTCCAGCCTGTACTTTGCTTTATAAAAGTAAGAGTACATTTATTAGACACACACACTACTCAATACTATGCACCAATTTACAAATATACATAAGCTGTTGGAATTACTTTGTGACATTGCATAACATCTCCACCCCTCCCGCAAGGGGGGTGGGGTCTAGTACCACCACTCCCAGGTATGCACATCATCTTGCCCCCTATTGCAGTGGGTTGACACAACCTGGGGCGAGGGCCTTGCCAACTGGCACCATCCCAGTGGCGCCCCTACCCCGTCACCTCATCAAGCATTAAAAGTAGGTACACCTGCCCTGGTGACACATAACCCTGACTGAGCATCTCATATTGACCATACAGTATGCACCTCTACATCTTCTGGGTTAACAGTCTGGGTTGTTCTTCACCTAACGCAGCAGCAAGAATATATGTTTGGGCATCACTTTAAATGAGGTACTTTTCCTAGCTGATAACTGTTGTAATGCATTGCAATCACAGCCTCTAAAAGGTATCACAGATAAAATCACAGGATAAAACATTTACATCCAGACACCCTAGCAGGAATGTCCGGCAACATAACCCCAATTGGCTTATGACTCCACCTTACACAGGTACTTCACATTACACATGTGACTTTCAGTCCCTCTAAAAGAAATAACGTTAGTAAATGCATTTGCAGTGCAATTACACCTCTTCACCTCCAAGGAATGCCCTTGACATCCCCAACTCAGCCCTTCACCGTTTGATGCACTTCTCCATACACCCCGAGCTGTAGAACAAAATTTCCAGCCAAGGAGGTGATTAAATGCTAGCTGAGCCCTTGAGGGGTAATTTCTTCAGAGTCCCCGGAGACTTAGGGAGGGACTTTTCTTCTTCGTGCTGGGGGAGGCTGCTTTGCTCTTGCAGCTCCCCCTGCACCTTGGCACACACCTCATGGTGACCCCGTCCTCCTGAGGCCACCACACGCAGAACACCAGGCGTTTTCCTGCAGGCCAGCTCGGTCCTGCAAAGCATTATGGGGCGAGGTGCTCCGGCGCCGTGAATATTATAGCAGCGGCTCTCCCACTGCGTTGGGTAGAGCCGCGATGTATGCCTCCGGCCGCGTCCGGCATCGTTGGAGGGTCCGGTCCCACCCGGACCCCCAGGTGAGTTATTGCAGCTCGGGGAGCCCACCCCCGGCTGCTCCGTCAGGTTTCAGGGGCCCGGTCCCACCCGGGCCCCTCGCTCCTCACCCTCTTCGTCGGGTGGGCCCCGGTCCCACCCGGGCACCCCCTCTGGTCTCCGCGTTGGAGAGCCACCTGGGGAGCCCACCCCCGGTAGCCAGATCCCGCCGGCTCCCTGCCCGGCCCGCACCCTCTGGTGCGGCCGCGGGAGCCGGGATATCCGGTTCGGTCTGCCCGCTCCGGCGGGCAGACGTGAAGTCTCCCGCCAGTCCGGTGGGGCCTCGGGGGAGTGCGGCGGCACTCCCCCGGCCTCCTCCTTCTCCTCGGGGCCCGGAGATGGGGTCCTGGGCCCCCGGACCTCTTCGAGGGGGGCGCGATGGCGCTCCCTTCCCCCCTGAGTCTTCGGGGGCCAGGGTGGGCTCCTGGCACCCCGGTTGGGGCCATTTTCACGGGGAGCGCAACGGCGCTCCCCGACTGATCTTCACCCTCTTCGGGGCCCGGAGTTGGGGTCCCGGGCCCCTGATCAGTCTTCACGGGGAGCGCGATGGCGCACCCCGGCTGTCTCTTCTCCCGAAAGGGGGGGCCGCATGACGGCACGCCCCCCTCCTCCACACCACCAGCACCGGGGGCCAGGGTGGGCTCCTGGCACCCCAGTTGGGATATGTTCACAGGGAGCGCGACGGCGTTCCCCGACTTCCTCTTCTTGGGGGGCAGCCCCCGGGACCTGACCCACCCCGGGGGCATTTTCTGGACCGGCGGCGGAGCCCCATGCGCTTCGTCGTCGTTCCTTGCAGAGGTCAAAGGTCGCCTACCTTCTGGGGGGCGTATCTTGGCCCCCAGGCGCCCGATCGGCTCCATTCTGGCCTCTTCTTGCTCCTGGTGGCGCTCCCCAGCCACTGGGAGCACTTTCCTTCACCCTCCTGGTCTCAAGGAGGGGGAATTCAGCAGGGAGCTGTCTCCACTGGCTCCCTGCGCCAACCTTTCACCTGGCTTTTCTCCTGGGCCTCTCTTCTCCTTGCGCAGAGGCCCAGGCTTCTGCTCACGGGTCCTGGTCTCCCCTCTTGGCGCAAGTCAGGGTCCTGGGCCAGTCTGGAGGTTCTTCCTTCCAGCTGCCCATGATGCCAGGCTCCAGCACCAGTCGTCCTCAGCAGACCACACCCCAGAGAGAGCTCCTCTTCCTGTGCAAACTCTTTTTAAAAGAATTGGGGAGGGGGCTGGCAGGAAGTTTCTGTTTGCCCTATCACACAGCGACACATCACTTCTCTGCCCCTGCTCCCTCCTTCCTGCCCAGGCCTCTGGGTTTGTTCAAAATGGCGTTGTCCAGGGGCCTCCTGCCACATGGTCTCTGAAAGCCCCTTCCCCCCTCGCTGCCTTCCCTCCAGAGCAGCTTGGTGCCTGGCACCAGGTGACAGCTGCTGATGGATGAACCTGTAGCTCCACCCATCTTCTCTTCGTGGAGAGGTGCCTTCCTCCTTGGAATGGAAGGTCATTAATTCAGCCTGGCAGGGTCAGCCCCCAGCCAGGCCCTGGTTATGAGCTGACTTAGGGAAATATGACATTCTGGATGACCCAAAAGCAGTACAAATATGACTTTGGACTCTGCAGAATACTTCTTCTCACATAAGTTACAGTGGCCTTTGGTGCGTGTCTGGAATTTGTAGGCCCTAGGAAAGTAAAACTAGCCCATGTGCTCCCCATCCTCATAGGAGAATAATGGAATAAAAACAGTAAAGCACATTGACTTTCCCTCCAATGTTTCTTCCCATTGTAGAAAGCCTATTCCATGTCATCACCAATGTTCCCTCTAATTTTTTTCCTCTGTGTGCGGCAGTGTAAGGTCTCTGTGCACTGCAGCCTAGGCTATGTGCGCCGGGAACCAGACCGCGCGTAAGGGTGCAGCGCCAAATATCACTCCAAGTTTTTGCTTAAAAAAGTGAAAGGACGGTGCATTTCCACATCTGTAGCACCACATGAAGGGTCTAAAGGCAGGTGTTCAATTTAGATACACACGCCATGACATGAATTGGTTACACAGGCAAGTACACTTCGGGTTTAGAAAAGCATAGGACTCCAACGATGGTACCTTAAGATTTTACTAAAGATCCTCAACTCGAGCACTGTTCATAGGGTGGGAAAATGTTGGGAGCCTATACAAGATCACAGATATACAATACACATGGATATGGCACTAGATGAATCTGGCTGTGGGCGGCTTGGAGAAGCCTTTAAATACACAAAGTGCAAGCACTGGGTCTAGCCTCACAATGACCTCGGCGCCTTTTCTTATTTTCCGGCTCCTGAAACTACTGAGCTTAAACACGGAGTTGCATAAAACCGTGTTCCAATACTGCCCAGCGCATTGGCTTGCAATGCCAAAGGAGTGTGTAGTAATTACAAGGAGACTGACCCAGCATCACCCAGCTTGTCAATGAGGTGCCTTACACAGTGTTTGGTTAAAGATAGAACAGCCTTTCAAGCAATAATACAGTAAATTACCTTTGACACAATTCTGTCCCGAGTCACTATCAGGGAAGTGTATTTGTTGTGCTTGATCCCATTAAAATGGAAAAGGTTGAAAGAGTGGTGGATTTCAGAAAGGAAAGAGTCTATTGTGATTTAATGTAGTTCTCTGCTCATATAGTTTGTTTTGCTTAATTTTGATTCTTCTTGAATCTGTACATTTGTGAGCGATAAAAGGTTCACACCTTTTAATTTCTGCCTAGTACCAGTGATCACTCATGTTCAAGTGTTAGTAGTTGAATAGTGGTTATTGGAGGTAGATGTGAAGACGTCTTTTTCAAAGAAAATCCTGCAACACCTTGTATTGCAAAGGAATTGGTTACTATTCGGTATGCTTGAAGTGTTATGTAGATGCCTTTTTAATTTCAGAACAATTTTATATGTACAAAGGAAACATCATGAAATGCAATACAAGCTTTGTAAAGTATACAAAGGCAACACACACTAAAATCAGATGTGAAATCACAAGTTCTACAGTTTAAGGTGCAGTGCTTATAGCGATTAAAGACTATGTTAATTAATTCACTGTTATATTGGTTATGGATCAAAATGTTGTTGGGAAGCAAAATATTGAGACGCATCAGACATAAGAATAGAAATGTCACACAAACACAAGGAAAATATGAAAATGTCACATAAGGAAAATGAAACTTGCCAGCTATTTTTTGCTGGAAATAAAGCGTCACTCATAGTTGTTGAAATTACACTAATAATTACACTGAAATCATGAAAAGTTCACACAGAGCAATGTGAAACCTTGACAGCTATGCATGTAATTTCTATATACGTTTCCCTCCTCTTTATGGCTTGATTTTGCTGGCGAGAAAGTGTTACTCACAGCCACGCCAAGGACCACGCATCAGGTGTTAGACTAACGCATTTCAGCCTTGGCTGTCAAGCCATAACGCCGCTATGCTGAAACTGGAGTGGCAGCAGGCCTGTGCGAGAGCGCTGCTCCTGGTAGGCTTTGCGGGCTGCTGGCTACAATGTATTAGTTAAAATAGGAAGTAATCCCCATGGCTGCGTGCGGCATTACGCTGGACGTGACAATGCCACGGCAGTGCTTCCACCGCAGCGCAGTAATTTAAGCATAATCATGAATGATCCCCCTGCCACCGCCGAGACCCAATCCCACGGACCCGTGGCGGCCGCTGGAGTCCAGAGCACGCACTGTGCAGCTGCTGAGTCTGAATGCAGCCCGGGTGGCACGTTTGCTGAGGGAGTCATTCGTTGTGGCCAGGAGGACTCTGGTTTCTATGATTCGAGAGAGGGCAAAGCTCTGGTAAAATAGGCGCGTCAGTGCTTGTTGGTAAGTGTGCTCGCTTTTAAGATGCATGTTTTTAATAAATATGCATACTTAAGCTCATGGTATTTAGAGAAAAAAACGTGCCTTGGAGTTGAAAACATTCCCTACTTCAGCCTAATCTATATCTAATCACGAGTGTATGATTTTTATTGATCCAGCTAGCTCTTTAGCGGGGTGATCAGTGCCCCAGTTGTACGCCGGCGGAGCCAGAGGGCAGGGCCGCCAGTCACTGACTCTGTGCCCCCTCCCGTGGAGAGCGAACAAAGACTTTAACATGCGAGGGTGCTCCCTTTGACCTTTTGCAGTAACATTCCTATATCTGAAGCGGAGACAACATTTAACAGTATTTAACATTATTCCTGCACTGGTGAATATTGTATTGTCTTTCTATATCTCAAATCTTGCTCCCACAGCCCACTTTCTCCACCAGTGGCGCCAGCAGAACCCCTCCAGGCACCCTCTCCTCTTATGCTGCAGTCTGGCTGCCTCCAATGCCGCCTCATTGCAAACACGTCCCCCGGCTGGCAATTACCAGAACCCCTCGGGGTGATCCAGGCAGGCCCCTGTGTTATGGCTGATCGCCTGTCTTGACCGCAGCGAAGCCGGTTCTCGCCAGGGGCTCTTCAGCCCCCAGGGCACCCCCGCAAAAGACACCGCCCTCCACTGGGTCAGCCCTCCTTCACGCAGCCTCCACTTCAGAGTCTTCTCCTCAGGGGCCTCCGCACCAGTGCCTTGCTGCAGGCCTCGCACAACTTTGTTTCTGCCGTTAGCCCCCTCTTTCGGCTCTCTGTCCTAACCCAGGTGGCGGGGACTGCAGGATTCAGCGTTGGATTAAAAATTACAGTTTTGTGTCCAGGATGAAGCACTTCTTGTCGACATCTTGCCGGCCATGCCTTCCCATGTGTGGGCATTTCAATGCCAAAATGAGTGTTTCTACTCAGGGCCGGCTCTGGGGTGGTGCGATCGGTGCCATCGCACCGGGTGCTGACTTGGGGTGGGGGTGCCATGTTTATTGTTTTAGAGGCAGCTGGTGCCGAGTTCTTAGTTCCAGCAATAAAAATCTCAAGATAACTCATCTGATTAATGTTCTTCCTGGAGAGAGACCGGAGCTTTGTCTAAGAAATGTTGACTTGTAGTGCAGAGGGTTAATATGTCTGCTGCAAATAACGTGTCCCATTCATATCACAAAGTGCATAAAATATAAATTGGTCAATGGGTTACCGCTTTTGGCAGAGAGATCCTGTTGTTACTTGTATAAGTTAAAATCCTAATATATTCACTGTCATCAAAGAGCTGCATGCAAACTGCAAGGAATGTGTTAAGAGCTATGTGTGTTTTTTGCCAGTCTTTTGTTATCCTAATATTGCAAAAATGGTTCATTTATGTAGAAATCAATTCTTATTATTTAGGAAAACCCCCAACATTGGTGTAACATTTTTAAATTCTGAATTTGTATTTTTCAAGACCAAAGTCTCAAACTATACTGCCTACCAGAATGGATGACATTTTACTCCTACACCTTGTAGGCCTTTGTCTTATGTAACATTTCCTATACACTCATTTACACATGGGATTGTCTCTGTGCAATGTGTGGGTGATCTAAAGTGTTCTGACACCTTAAACTGGTATGAGTCGTGCTATAAATCGAAATTAATCTAAGAGACAGTGGTTATTGAGACTTGAGGAGCACTGTCAAATGGTGGTAGTGTGGGAATCTGTGGCGGAGGTGGTCATTGGGGGGCGCCACAAAACATTGTCGCACAGGGCGCCACCATTGCTAAAGCCGGCCCTGTTTCTACTTATGCCTTGTGCATGCGAATGCATCAATAATGTCGCCTTGCACCGAATTTGTGTTTTGACTCAAAGGGGAAATGAAGGGGAACTTAGTCAAGACCTATGATTTAGTGAGTTTGTAAATGTCATGAAAAAGAGTCCACCTCACAGTTTCTAGTGGTCGAAAGTTTTCACGAACTGTGCAACGTACTTGCAATAATACAGCGCCCTTGCTCACTCCGCTGCTGCCCGGCTATGTGTCCCCCTCAGCCTCTCTTGCACCCAAATTAATGCCCCTTAGCTGTTTGCCGTGGCGGTTGTTAAACCGTGAATTTTAGTGTGTTGATTTTGCTTGTGAGAAAATGTCACTCATATTACACTGAAACATATGAAAATGTCACACATAGCAATCTGAAACCTTGGCAGCTATGTACTCATGATCCTTAAAATGTCACTCATATTACACAAACATATGAAAATGTCACACATAGCAATCTGAAACCTTGGCAGCTATGTACTCATGATCCTTAAAATGTCACTCATATTACACAAACATATGAAAATGTCACACATAGCAATCTGAAACCCTGGCAGCTATGTACTCATGATCCTTAAAATGTCACTCATATTACACAAACATATGAAAATGTCACACATAGCAATCTGAAACCTTGGCAGCTATGTACTCATGATCCTTAAAATGTCACTCATATTACACAAACATATGAAAATGTCACACATAGCAATCTGAAACCCTGGCAGCTATGTACTCATGATCCTTAAAATGTCACTCATATTACACAAACATATGAAAATGTCACACATAGCAATCTGAAACCTTGGCAGCTATGTACTCATGATCCTTAAAATGTCACTCATATTACACAAACATATGAAAATGTCACACATAGCAATCTGAAACCCTGGCAGCTATGTACTCATGATCCTTAAAATGTCACTCATATAACACAAACATATGAAAATGTCACACATAGCAATCTGAAACCCTGGCAGCTATGTACTCATGATCCTTAAAATGTCACTCATATTACACAAACATATGAAAATGTCACACATAGCAATCTGAAACCCTGGCAGCTATGTACTCATGATCCTTAAAATGTCACTCATATTACACAAACATATGAAAATGTCACACATAGCAATCTGAAACCCTGGCAGCTATGTACTCATGATCCTTAAAATGTCACTCATATTACACAAACATATGAAAATGTCCCACATGGCAATCTGAAACCTTGGCAGCTATGAAGCACACGTCCTGCGTTACATTTGCTACATTCCTTTTCCTACTAGTGGGCAGCTGCGGGGCTGAATGTGGGCCTTTGAGATAATAATCGTGTTAATTGCAGCGCCCGTGTGCACTGCAATTAACAAGAATACTATCTCAAAGGCCCACATTCAACCACGCACTTTAACAAAAGAAATGCAGGGTCAAACACGACATGTGATTCTGAAAGCACAAGTTGTGTTTCACCCTGCATTCGTTTTGCTAATAGGGCGGGGCTGAATGTGGGCCTTTGAAATAGTTTTCATGCTAATTGCAGTGCACACGGGCGCTGCAATTAACAAGAATACTATCTCAAAGGCCCACATTCAGCCCGCAACTACCCACTATTAGCTAAAGACTGCAGGGTCAAATACGACGTGTGCTTTCAGATGATTCTGAAAGCACACGTTGTGTATGACTGCATTCCTTTGCTAATAGTGGGCAGCTGCGGGGCTGAATGTGGGCCTTTGAGATAGTATTCTTGTTAATTGCAGCGCCCGTGTGCACTGCAATCAGCATGAAAACTATTTCAAAGGCCCACATTCAGCCCGCAGATGCCCACTATTAGCAAAGGAATGCAGAGTCAAACACGACGTGTTCTTTCAGAATCATCTGAAAGAACATGTCTCGCTTTAGATTGCCGCATTACTTTTCCTAATAGTGCACGCCAGCGGGCAGTTTGTGGGCCTTTGTAAAAGTATTCATGTTAATTGCAGCGCATGACGGCGCTGCAATTAACATGAATACTTTCACAAAGGCCCACAAACTGCCCGCTAGCGTCACTATTGAGAAAAAATGCGGCAAGTGCAGGCGCCACTTGCTCGTAAACCCGAGCCCTCCCTAACCATCCAGGACATAAGGGAGACACTTTCCTGACGCTCGGCTGTGTCCTCTCCTCCGTTGTCTCCAGCTCTGCCTCGTGCAACCAGGAAATTGCCGTTTTTCTCGCTGCTCGCGTTTTAAAAACGGGGGCGCGATCGGACTTACGGGCTGTGTTGCGTGTGTGCGCGCTACAATTGGGACACTGCGCGCTCGGGGTGACCTCAGTGCGCGGGCGCGCACCCGCGCACGTTCTAGGGAACAGTGGTCATCACCCAATTCTGCATAAGTCCTGCCACACCATTCACTTTGTATCTGCTCCTGGGCTGCGCACGCTAGGAACCTGGCCTGCGCAGCCCTTACACGTGTGCACATGCATGTACACACGTGTCTGCATGTAACCAGCCCAGTGCCCCTTACTCTGGCTGCAGCGCAGTGGCCTACTCGCGCCAGGGGAACACCGGTAAAATACACATGCAGTCTCTTTCACCATGAGTTCACTGTGGGTGAATCCCAACTTATGAGGCTCTCCCACAGTAAAAGCTCAACAAATAGGTGTTCAAAAAGCGAAAAATCCAGGCGGCTCAGATAGTCAGAACCACCTTCTAACACCATTCCACTATGACTTATAAGAAATGTTATCTGTTTGTCACCAATTCAATATGATCTTTTTGTGTGCAAATGCCGACAATAAATCCACAGCCCTGCCTTTCATAGGAAGCAGTGTTGCAACTTCTTAGAGTAACATTTGTATTCATAACATTATTGATTAAATTCTGTATTTGAGGTTACAATTGATGAATTGACGGGTAATCCTAAATCATATGCATCAAATTTCTCTATGCAAATACAAAGAAAGATCAGTGTTTGTGTTGTACTTGCTGCTCGAGACAGAGAATACATTTTTTAACCACCTGGGTTTTCCAGGTTTGAATAGACCATTGTTGTGGTCAGCCTCAGGAAATATTAATAATTGTAATTCGTAGAAGCTTTTCAAGAATGAGACCACTTCTTAAATAGGACATATATCATGCTGATAATTGTTAGACTTCTGATAATTCCGTGTTCTCCCCCACTGCAGCTAATAAAGCAAAACATTGTTTTTGCAGACAATTGGGAAGATTATGAATTTCAGTTAAAAGAACAAAGAGAAACTATGATTTATCATCAAATACCTGAGGACCCTAATCAAAACCTTTGGACTTCAATTGAGTGAAATAGTTAACTCAATGACTATATTTATATATTTTCTATTATTATTTTAGCTGTCAAATAAAAACATCATGCTTGTCTGAAGGATTACATTTTACTATTGGCAAAAGTAGTCTAAACATATTATTGACTGCGGGAAAAGATAGGTATTTCGGTTTTTTCTTTAATATAAAACCACTTAAAAAATTAAGAGAGAAATAAAAGATGTTTCCAAGTTGACCCAAAGTGGATGATCGGAATTCTGTGTAATATTTAGTTATAACCAGACTTGTTGAAGAAAATTGCAAAGTCAAACATATACAAATCAGGAAACTTCACACCAGTGTGCTACTTAAAGCATTTCAATTTTGAAAGTGGTACTCTCATCTTTTTTCTTTAAAGCCTCAGACATATAATTGCATCCCACTCATCGAACGTTTTTGCATCAGGGCCACCAACCATGTGAGAAGTTAGATCTACTCAAGAGAAAAGGATTACATATTTCATTACTGTTTCTTCCAAGAGTCTAGGTATTGTGTGAGTAATCATTTAAAATAATATTAATTAAGTTTCAAAATAAACAACAAAATGTTTTGGTCCATAAATAATTAGAGTACAAACAGTTATATATATCCCATTTGAAATCCAATCCAATCTATCCACTTGCCAAATCCATTTTTGGCAATAATTTCAATATTTACGGATTTATAGCAAAAAACAATGTATTTTTTTATTGTTATGAGTATGAATAAATAAATACCTGATCCAATCACTGTCTTTGTAGCCTCATCAAAGAAACAAACGGGTTTCTTGAAGTGGTGCAGGATTTAACTTAAACATGTAAGATGTGAAAGAAATCTTTGTCTCTCAGTGGGATTACCCGGAGCATTAACATTTTGTGAAACAACTGAAAAACCAATTAAAAAATGAAAATACAAAAAACAGGCAATACAAGTAATACAACCCATAAATTGTGAAACACAATTATATCGACAACACAAAACAATAAAAATGAAAAAGATCACAAAGTAGTAAAGAGGAAAGGTATATGCCATAGAAAGAGAGGGACACAAGCTGGAGAAATCTGAAGAACATGCAAGGGCCAACTAACTTTAGCTGGTGATACAATGAGAAATAATAGTAAAAGGAATATTGAAAACCACTTGGAAACAACACATGCCACGTCCCACAATATTCATTCACCAACGGTCATATAAAAGATGAATGGACAACAAAGGGTAATGTCCGTGAAACACATCAAATCAAAAACACCAAAGAAAACATAAATAGGAGCTCAGACAATACAAACAAGGCGATAGCAGTGGTTAACAAGATCGCACTTCCTACTGTTAAACAAATGTCGGTGGGGTGTTAAAATTAGTAACAAGTAAACAGTGCTATTTGGTATCCAGACACCCTACTACCAATGGTGTCAAGAAGGGCAATAGATCAAAGAGGCCACCGCTAATAACATATATGCAGAAGATATCACAGCACTCTGAATATAGTCCAGTAAACAAGTTTAGTCCAATAAGTAAGGATCACGAAACGTTCAATCCAATTCTTGTTCATTGTATGTAACTTGAGGTCTTCAATGACAAAGTGACATCAAGAGGCACAGCCAAGACGTATTTCTTCACCCAAGTGACTTCTTCAAGGCTCTCTTTGTGATCAATATCACAAAAGTCAATAGATATAGCCGAATGTTTACAAGTTGTGATCTTCCGATCTTCTCTTCAAATATTAAGTGATTGTCTGTCTAGTTGATAATTGTCATGAAAATGAGCAAATAAATCTTCAAACCAAATTTCTATGGTTTTAATTTACTGATTCGACTAGGGCCAGTCAGTTTGATCTATGAAACAAGAGTAGTATTATTAAACGACAAATGGAAGGTGCTCCAAGCATCTCTGTAGTCCCACAATTTAGTGGTTGTTTTCAACCATTTCCAAATTAACTAAAGGTGGTCATGTAAAATCCTAATACTTTTGAACCAAAGTACGAATTTGCATTGACAGTCTGGTATGATTAGGTAAAGTAAAGGGAAGCGAACGTTCCAATTGAGGAGATCTGATAAGCTCCTCTTGTGTAGGAGATCTGGTAAACTCTTGTTAGCGGTACAGAGCCATCCGCAACTGTCTCATCCTAAGGACTTACTTGAAGAAGTCACTTGGGTGATGAAACACGTGTTGGCTCTGTCTCTTGATGTCACTTTGTCATTGAAGACCTCAAGTTACGTACAATAAACAAGAATTGGATTGAACTCTTCGTGATCCTTACTTATTGGACTAAACTTGTGCTGTGTTGTGATATATTTTGCATAGATGAGCTTAGACAGTAACCATTTTTATAATTAAGAAATACTAACATATAAACATTCTGCACAAGCATAAAAAGTGTTATCGTGCTGTGAAACAACAATTAATGCTCTACACAAATACTAGACCATATGCAGCACTCAATTAAAGCATATTTAACTCTCTCTCTCTTCTCATCAAAACTTCTTAATGCATTCTTTATGTTTCATAAGGACCTTGCAAGTTATGGTCTTTTGATTGTGAGTCTCTGTGAACAGTGGCATCACATGTATTAATTTTATTTGGTGGTGGTCAAATCTAAAACATGTTTACGACTATCTGCAAAATAAACATCTTATGTTACAACCAAAGAAGTTATTTTCTGACCTTAAATGCCACCACCTCCCTTCATAAGAACAGTGTACCCCAGGAAAAGCATTATTATAACTCCAGATTTCTCATTCATGATTATCAAATGTGATTTTCTACCCAAGTGGTGGGCTCTTTGGATAGTTCATACCGAAAAGTTAGACAATTTTGTTTTCATAAAAGTCACAGCAACCTTAACCTCTGAAAATTGAGGCACTCAGTAAAGTCCAAAATTGCTTCTTCAGTATCAATTTTCCAGTCCTAGGTTTGATTTTCAGGATCTTGACGTCAGATTCCAGCTAAGACATACTTTGCTCTCCATATTCTGCATCAATTATACATTGATCCACCTCAGTAATCCTTCTATCCAATAGAGACAAATTACCATCTATCTTCTGAAGTGTTATATTTATCTCCTCCGTGAATGGTTTTAAAGTCCTTGCCTCTTCCAACAAGACTCCCAAGTTCAGATCAAAATAAGATTTACTATAGCTTATCTCGACGTTTAGAAGAAATATTTGTAATTTTATTGAAGTGTTTGCAAACTAAAGCCAGGCTAGATGAAGAAGAAACAGATTTAGGAATATTAGATAAAGGAATATCTTGTATCACACCTTCAAACTGAGTAAAATCAATTTTTATTCTGAAATGTGAGTCAGTAATTAAGTTAATAACATCTAATTCCCTTATTAAATCACAGACGTGTTCAGGGTTTTAATGATTCTTGTTCTCCCTGTAAATGGAACAGTGGAGCGGAGACAACAGGCATTGACCCTACCCTCATATGAAAATACTTGAGCACAGACAGTATTTAAGTGCCTAGCCTGTGCAGGGTGCGGAGTGAGCCACAGAAAAAGACAGATTCATTGAATAACTACGGTTCACTGATTAACGGAGAATTTTGTGAGATCACCTCCAAAACAGAGCTCCTTTGTAAATACCATCAATTATAAAGCTTCAATGCCGAACTAGTTTTGCCATGTGAGGCTTCTAGGTATGAATCAGTCATTTAAAGAGCTAAAAGCTCTGTACCTTTGAACCTGCATTTAAAGATTAAACTATAGTATAGTAGAACCAAAGTGTGCAAAAAAAAATCTTATTCATTGAAATGTAGTTTGTTCAAGGAGAATATAGCCATTTAATGGAACTTCAAGCAAATTTTTCTATATCTTGACCCTTACTTTAGCTGCCAATGTTATGTGGGGAACCTGTTCCAACAGAATTAAACTGCTGCCATGAGAAGAAATACGTTTTACTAGTGTATGTTTGTAACCTCAGTTAAATGTTGAAAGGAGCTTTGGACGAGCACGGAATCAGTTAGAGCATTTGCTAAACAGCGTCCAGGCAGTTACACCCTGAGAAGATCAGAGCTATCTCATATGAGCATTCAAGCAAAAGCATTCCATGGTTATCAGAGGGTGAGAGAAACAAATCATTAGAGAGCATGAACATCCCCCCAGGAGTGGAGTTTAAAAGTTAGCTTTTAAGATCCCATATCTGCTGAAAAAGGACTCCAGTGCTTAATTTGAGACAGTGGTTGCCGGTGGGAGCCACCTGCACTTATTCTTGAGGACAGGCACTTATTTCCTTGCATCATATATTTTCCAAGTGCAAGAGAGAGAAAACACACAGGAAAGATTGAGGAAGAGAAAGACGGCAAAACCGTCAGAAAAGGAAAAAGCAGGAACGTACGAGAGCGAGAAAAAGGGGCAGAGAGTGTCTGAAACTGGATTAAAGACCACCAGCCTTGGTATTTGGGGCGCAGACATCTAATACACCGTTGTCGGCTTCTGAGCAGAGCTTCGGGCATCAGCACTCTTTCTTTTACAAATTAAGCACTGGGGCTGACATTGTATGTACCTGTATAGAGGTGCTTCAGGAAGCTGCCATTTTCTTTTGCCTCTAATCCACGCCCCCTAATTTTGCACCTATGGCTGTCAAGTCTGTTTTTGCGGAATAAGCACTGCTTGCTGGGTTGTACAGCAGGGCCGGGTTGGCCACTTATTCCATAGGGCATTGGAGGCTGTTTTTTGAAGCTCACTTACCTCTATCTCCAGCTCTCTGGGGCACATGGTAGCAGGCACAGCCGGCAAAGAGAGACAGACAGACTGGGAAGAAAGAGACAGGAATGGAACATGGGTGATTTAAACTTGTTTTCAATGGCAGCTTTAAGTTCCCTACCCGGCTCTGGTAGTCAGTTGTCGATAAAAAAGTGCTACACAGTTGTTTTGCATGCCACAGACAGCTAAAATGTCCCCTTCACTCGGTGAATGTTTTATTACCACTGATGTCTATGAACACCCTAGAAATGGTATGGACCATTCCTGTAAAGATTTGTTAAATATGTGTTCTGAGTATGTGTGGCACATTTGTATCGCTTTACTAATCAGCAAACTTTGTACTGTTCTCGGTTGTGTGTGTTTAATAGGTTTTTGTTGAGATTCTAGTTTAGTAATGTATGTGTTAGTGAATGTAGAAGCTGCTTAATTTGTAAACAAATAAGTGCCAGCACTCTCCTCACAATGCCACTGCAACTTGCTTCACACATTGCCTCTGCCATGCTGCCAGTGATAGCAATAACACAACTACTTACCATCGTATTCCTACAAGTGTGACAATTTGGGCTATTCCAGACCCTCAAAGCTATAGAAATGGCTTGGGCGGCAGGTAATAGTCATTTTTAATGTATAACATTAATAATTGAGTGTTGTTGCGGTCATCTCTAAATTAGCCAGACATCGCTGCCTTGTGGCAGACTCAGTGGCGTCACTAGGGTTGGTGTCACCCAGTGCGGAAGTTGCTACATAAATCAGGAGGATTCCTCCTGATTTATGTAGCGATTTAAAGCAGAGGCTCACGGTGTCACCCCATTTGATGGTGTCACCCGGTGCGGTCCGCACCCCCCTAGTGACGCCGCTGGGCTGACTGTCACAAGTGCAGGTGTTGACAATTAAGTGCCGGTGCTGCGCACCGGAAACCATCTGCTCAAATTAAGCACTGAAGCACAGTAAGTCTGATCTTGCCAATTATGTTTGTGTACATGAATGGGTGTGCTGAAAGAGTTTGCCATTCCTTATGGAGCAGAGGGGTTGTAGATTGTCTGAACCATCCAAATTGTTTTCTAGACAACATCACTGGCCAGAAAACTCCAGAGCATCCATCCTGCCCTATTTTGGAGCTCCTGCCTCTAGTGTCACAGCCCCTCTGTCACATCTGCCGCCCCGCTGTAAGGAGGGTCAGGCTGATGAATGACTGAGGTCTGCATCTACACTCGTCTCTTTGTCTAAGAGTATCCTGTGCAGAGCTGTGTTTCTGCACCGCTGATACTGTTTTACTTGTGGTTGGTTTATGGTTTGGAAAAAGAACAATTGATGGGCAGAACACTGAACAATGTCAAACATCTGGGCCTAAATCTATTGTTTTCTTGCTCACCACGCCATTCTAGTTTGGACCCAGCCATATGCAAATTAGTTAGTCTTGAACCCTGAATGGGAACAGTCCAGCTTGAACTGCCGGGCCTGGTCCTCCCTGGGGTGGAATGAAGAGCAAAAGAACGATGGATTTAACCCAGATCTCTTGACTGGAGGTGAGTGTCTGAAAAGTTTCAGCACTCCGTTTATCATCCTGTTGGTTTATGGTTGGGCCATTAACTTTTCTGCATTGCATTTAACCAGAAAAATAGCTGCTGTCTCGGTTATGGTTTTGCCTAGGTAGTAGGTCAATCCAGGTGACATGCAACTCCTTTACTAGACTTGGCTTTTCAGCCAACGGGGCTTTGCATTCTGGACCTTGTAGTCTCATGCCTATAAAGAGGAACGGAAAAACTACAAGATCCAGATTTTGCTGTTGGGTTTAACAAAGGAGTCACACGTGCCAGTAAGTCACATGACAGCTCTGACTCAGGATCTGAAGCTATGGAGACCACCTCACTCCATGTCACCAGAGACACTGTGCCTAGTCCTGAGTTTTCCACCCACAAGTCATTGTTTTCCGGTGCGCTGGTCTATTTAGGCCAATGGAAGCAAATTAGGAAGGACTAGAAGGCCCAGAAGGCATTACGTTGTCAAATGAAAGCCCAGGGTTGGAAGAATGTCTGTGATGACATGGAGAGAGACAGCCATCCTGCAATCCTTACACTTCCGGCGGGGCTGTGCCTCAGCGTTTCCTATCTTTCCCGCCTCTGCATGAATGCAACTCCGTTGCAAGGTTTTTCGGAACCACAGTAAAAATGACACTTTCCATTTTGGACACTTCGCATTTCTAAGCAGGAAGGTAATTTTTTGCACTTTGGCAGCCTCTAGTGGCGTCGGCGTAAGGCGTGAACTTATTGTCGCACCGGCCCTGCAGTGACGAAGTGGCCCTGGCTTTGCTGTCTGCTAGTGCTACCACTTTCACGCTGTAATGAATTTACGTCATCATAAAGCGCACGCTGGCAGATCCCCGATACCGCAGCCAACCAGCCACCGTACCACATAATCAATAAACAAAACACAAGGCCAGGAAACAGTGACTCCGCAATTAAATGCAGCTTTTAACTAGCCACCGAGCGCGAGGTAGGTATTTTTAGAAGGCGTGTGATTCCTTGATTGACAGGGGCTTCTTAATCCAGCGAGGCGCCCATTCCCGCCGGTGACCATTTTTAGCTCAGCATTAACGATTTATGGATTTTGGAGTCCATTCCCTCCGTGGTGGCCCCACAGCCGAGTGAAGCGGAGTTCCAGCACAGAGCCCTTGATGGACAAGGGGGCTTTTATGTGGCATGTGCTCTCGGACGGGTGTAATAATGGAGTGCAGTCGCCAGAACTCAGGCCTGTGAAAGTGCGTAATCATCTATAGCATGGGTACCGGCATTTTACCAGGGACCTCAAAGTTTGGTCTGTGATGTGACCGAGGGTCGCAATGATGCCAGCAGATTGGAGGGGGGAGGGGGGTGTACCATATACACCTAGAGACTGAGTTGAACAATGTGAAACCAAAAACTTGGAATTAATCCTGGCTTCTCCACTTAACGACACTGTGTGATCCTAGGCAATTGATATATTTTACTTTCCCTCCGGTTTCTTTCTTACCCCCTATAAGGACCTCGAAATACATGACTTCAGGATGTGTGCTGCACAAAACTCCTGTGTTTGATTTAATAAACTATAATGTTCATGTATAAATGGAACCCCCGGCTGCCCAAAGGGTGCACATAACAACTGACTTGCCTCTTCGTTCACTATTGGCATTGTTGTCAGGGTGGAGGGAAGAACGAATGTTTCTGAATTCATGTTTGAAAACGATCACATAAAAATATACTTATCAATGCACTGAAATAATTTAATCTGATGTACTAAGGTAAAACGGTCTGCATGTTAATAAAATACACTTTTGGAACTTTGAACAGACTTAAGCATACTTTTATAAAGTGGTGCATGACTCCCTAGTTATTTCTTTTCTTTAACCTCCGTTAACTTTTGAATACATGCTTGCCTTTTTATTTAACATCTTTTTAATGTTAGTGCTGAGTCGAGTAAACAGCAGCCCAGTGCTCCTGTTGACCAGGGGGCGCATGTAAAGGTCAGGAGGGCCGCATGTGGCCCCCTGGACTGTACTGTGAGTATCACTGATCTAAGGTCATCTCTGTAATGGGATACAGGCTTACCTTTCATTAGGTGGGTGGTGCTTAATTTGTGCCAGTGTTTGCAGGCGGTGGGCACCAGCTCTCATTTTTAGGGACTAAGACATATTTTTTTATTCATCAGAATGGCCCAGAGCAAGAGAAAGGCAGAAAAGTAAAAATTGCGGAGGAAGGTAAAGATAGGAAAATAGTGACAAAAAGAGAATGCAGTGATGAAAAATAACCTGCAAAAAGCAGATAGAGACAAACAAAAGGTGCAGTGATGGAGGTGGGGGCACAACGTGGAATCATGACTAAACAATCTTGGCATTCAGCTATCCCTGCACGGGCAATCCCTTCATTAAACAGACTGGCAGTGGGCTCTTAAGAAGAACCGTGGGCCCCTGAGCTCACTTGTTTTTTTACAAATTATAAAACATGTGGGAAGGGGCTTAGAGGGGTTCAAGAATGCTGCCCACACATGGAGCGGTGTACACCTGGAGCACTCTCTTTGGAGGTGCAGGGGACTATATTACTTCTGTGGAGCTACAACACTCTAGAACATTCTACATAGATGCAAAGCAGGGCCCAGAGAGGTGGGGGTTTGCAGCGCGGTGCATTCTGGGCCACAGCAACAGAGGCTCACGCATGCACTCACGTCAGGGGGCAATCTGACGTCTGACTGTCACAAGGGGAGCAGGCGGGGTTCATTTATCCAGGCCTGTGCTTTGCAAGGCTCAGCTCACAAAAAGCTGAGCAGAGGATGAATGGAGTAAGCAGTCCTGGCTGTCTACTTGTTGCTCAAACTTTAGGTGGAACGATGGAAACTTCACTGCTCTAGTCACCTCTCGTTTGGAAGGATGCGCATCACGCAGTAACCAATGTAATGCGCCATGACCTCCTCTGTTCTGATTTTAAAAAAACTGACCATCAGGGGCCCTTGCTGGACACAGGCCAGCACCGGCAGTTTGAGGACAACATCTTAAGTTTTTAGTTTTTATGAGCGGTCCTGAGCTGATGGAAAGGTAAATGTTGTTCTGAACAGGTGCAGGGAATATGGACAAGGCAGACAGGAGGCAACATCTGTTTTATTAGCATACAATATAAAGTGATATAATTCAATTCCAGGATTTTTATGTATTTTAAAATTCTAAATCTGATCCAAGTCTGAGTCCATTTGGAGAGGTATGTTGGGGGCCAGGACAGCGGCATACCGCAAACTGACCCCCCCCCGCTGCTGAAAATAATGGGGACCCCTGAGTCTCCTATGTCTCACAGATATTCATAGGCTTGAGCTGAATGGGGGCCCCTTGAAGTGGTGGAGGTCCCCGAAGGGCTGGGGCCTCGCTGCACCACACGGGCTGCAGGGGCTGGTGTTACGGCCCTATGCCGGTACTAGGGGTCACGAAGTGACATATTACTTTGTGTGACCAGAAAACCACTTTTCAAGCCTTAGACTTTCCTTTACAATACATTTTTTGGAGTGTGTGATACCCAAAGGATTCAATTGTAAAATTCCAAAGCTTACTGTCCCCAGAATTCACTAATATGACAATCTGAAGCCTAGAATTGATAATTAGAGGCCTTTTTACATAGAGCCATATAACTAAACATAGGCATTTTTAGAACCATGAGTTCCCAATGCTTGAAAAGCACAGGTTTTGTGGGCAGTGGTTATGGTGCAATGGCATAGCTGTGTGCATGTGAGTAATGTAATAGGCAGACAGTGAGCAGGAACTCATTTGCTATATTGTAATTCAGTGGCGGCTGGTGATCTTTAAAGGTGATGGGGCATAATACTTGGCCTAGATTGCAGCCAACAAAGAGAGTGCAACCATCTTCGTCATAAGCTTTGGGGGGTCTTCCGCCCAAGCAAATTGTGAAAAAAAATGGGTTAGAGTAGTGCATTTCTAAGCACGATTTTCACATACATTTACATAAGTTATAGTTGTTGAAAGGACACTCATGAAATTTTCAAGTCTTTTCATGGAGTGCCAAGCCAATGAAGTTTTACTTTCCCCATGAGTTGATCTTATGTTTTTTCAAAATGTACAGTGGGTGCTCAACCCCACCCCCCCCATATGTCAATAATGATCTCCACTGTTCCCAGAAACCCAGAGTTTGTGCTATGACACATTACAGACGATATTGATAGCAACAGAGACAAGAGGGCCCTTTTGTGGCTTGGCTGTAGCCAAATGAGACATGGCTAAAGCCTGGAAGGATTCTGCAGCCCCCTCGCTGGAGGGCTGGAAGAGAGGGCTGGATCACTGTCTCAGCTTGGAACAACCAACATTTCTCGCTAGGGGGTGCCCACAGAAACACGTCTCTCTCTCTCTCTCTCTTCCCTCTCTCTATCGTCTCTCTCTTCTCTCTGTCTCTCTCTCTCTCTCTCCATTATTCCCCTACACTTCCGGCGTTTGATCGTATTTGTGCCGTCTAGTTAGTAAACAGGGACACACTCTGGGGAGTGAGTCAGATTGTCATCAGAACTCGTTGGATAACACTTGCAAAACCTGACAACTCTTTGGACAGGCACAAAGCTCCAATCCGCCGCAAGCGCTTAAGCAGGAAACTGAAAGCTAGTGCCTGCTGAGTACATGGTGATGGACTGTACAGACTCCAGCTTCCAGCTGCCTGCTTTCAGCTTCTTGCTTTTTCTTCCTACTCTCTCCCAACGTGCCACAGGGTGAGGTCAATATGGTTCTCACCCCACTGTAGCTAGCAGTAGAATGGGACAGAGTGCTAGCTTAGGCTGATGGGTGTGTAGCCCTGAGCTCTACAGGACAGAAGCCTACAGCACCCAGGGCTCCTTTACCAGTGACTCTGCAGCTCATCTCAAATGGGAAACCACTCAGATGTATCAGGCCCCTGGGGCAAGGGTTGTCTTGATGAAGACGGTCAAGTAACACTTTACAAGACAAACTGCGTGCACTACAATATGTGTTCAACAAGCTTAAATAAATGTTGACTAGATCATCAAACTGTATACCTAATACTTTAAAACAAAATGTTTGAACAAAAACACGAACAAGCTTCAAGTTGATTATGTTCAATAATTTTTCTTATTGAAAATGTCAAATAATAATTGTATCATGTAAAGCATCAAGAAATGTTAACAATACATGATCAGGTAAGACTTTTGAACTAATACAAGGTTATTCAACCTAAATGCATTTCACAATTTATACAATGTTAATTATGCGAAACAGTCAAGAATAGCCCGATGCATTTCGGGACAATGTCCCTTCTTCGGGGGCCACTGTAATACAAAAGAATATGTGTACAAGTAAATATTAACTGCATGACTCTCAATTTAAAAAAAAACAACTTGCCAAGAACATTACCACATAGCTACCAAGGTGAGACACCCTATTGCCTGATTTAGTACATATCGTGGTGGTCATAATGGAAGATGGAGAAGAAAATAAGGAGAAAGAGATAAGGGGAGGAAGAGTTGCCGTCACCAATAGATGTTACTGTTAAGTCATCCTGGTTGTTGCCCCCAACAAGAAAAATGACAACTCGCCAAAAGCTGCCACCTGGTGCTACATATTGCGGATCACGTACAAAAAGAAGGTGCGAAGAAAAGAAATAAGTGCAAGTAAAAACATCTGGCGGATGCCGTAAACGAACCTACCGGTCAAGTAACTGAGTGTTGGCATATAGTAAAATGACACGGGAGAACTGATGAGCTGATAGAAATGCGCTACAGGTCAACAACCTGAAAATAACAGGGATAAAGAATACATGAGAAACGTGAATGATGAAAAAGTGTAAAGAAACAAGCCTCAAACCCGTGACATCTAGAAAAAATACCTGGAAATGCGGGTAAACCAATGTAACCATCTGCAACAAAATGCAGAAAAATAGTAAATACAACGGACTAGAAAAGAGCCTCAATGAGCGTCCAGGAACCTAAAACCAAGAAGCTTAAAATCTATAACTCACCAGAACGAGAGAAGACAACGCCTCATATCGAAGATCGTAGCTGCACCATAATAGCTAGTGAACACTGGCCCTGTATTTAACTACCGCGGAAGCCCGCGAAAATTACAGACATCACCTGACTACGAACATGAGAAACTGAGAAAGGAAAGCTATACGAGCAGAACCGCCATCTTGGAAAGGTGCGCTCTGAAGTGAATTTAACCTGAAACCGGAGACTGTACTCTGAAAAGTACCTCTGAGCCACATAGAAACCCTGGAAACGGACAGAAACACCAGTAAATACTCCAAAATAAACCCGATAATAAGTGCGTGTGGAAAAGTACCGCCAAAAATGGTGGAAACAATAATATAAAACCAGTTCAAAAACCGGAAACACAACAAGTGTGCTGAACCCCAATGAGCATGCGTGAAAACCAACACGAAAAATACGCGCATAATGATAAATGAACGTGAAAATTGTGAACAAGTGCTGAGAACATAGAAAAAAAGAAACATGAAAGAATAACAGACAAATGATTCTCATTACATAAAACGGTTATGAAAAAATACACACATGGCTAAATTGTAAACCTCTGGCAACAACCATATTATGAGTCTGATACAATCACATCCAATGACCCCAATGATCAAAGAAGGTCCATTAGAGAGATAACAGGAAACAACATGTAGCAACTTATGCACTCTATCTAAGATGGGAATATATGATAGATGTCCTGGTATAACATTGGCTAGAATGGCATTTATCACAATATCAAAAATGATTATACGTAACAATAAGCACAATATAAGGTGAGAGCAATTCCTCCTCGAACATAAACATTGTTTACAAAAAGCAGCTCAAATCTAATTTATCATTGAGACCTAGTGGCATCATGGTATTAAGCCTCCTGATCCAAAACACCTCTCTTTGGGACAATTTTTTACTTAGATCAATTCCTGTCTGAGATAAAAGTTTTTCCACAATGATGAACCGAAGTTGAGAAATGTTGTGACCTTGCTCCATCCAATGAACTACTAGGTTGGAGTTCGTATTTTCTTTCTAATCATACTTTTATGTTCTCCAATGCGGACTTTCACTTTTCTCTCGGTTTTTCCAACGTATAAAGAACCGCATGGACATTTAATACAGTAAATCACATTCATAGTGTTGCAATCTGAGGAATGGGTAAGAGAAATTCTGGTACCAGTTCTGGGGTGTGTAATACAATCCTGTTGCATGACATTATTGCAGTGCGTACAATAGCTGCATCTTTTCATCCCTGTTGGTTTTGTGTTGATGTTCAAATTTTTTTGGCTAAGAGTTCCTTGAGATTGTTACTACGAGTATAAGCAAACAGTGGTGGTTGATTGAATGATACGCCAAAATCAGGTTCCCGTACTAGTAATTCCCATCTCTTAAGGATGATTTTCTTGATACTTTTGGATTTCGTGGAAAATTTCGACACGAAGACTGACCTGTTGATGGGTGTTTTTTGTTTGGTGGTTAAGAGAGTACTTCGATCAATTATTGAATTCGATCCTCCGCACGTTTAATGATAGATGAGGGATATCCACGTGATATAAATCTAGTCCTAATCCTGTCAAGTTCTTCATTGAATTTCCCAGTGGTGGAGGATATTCTTTTAGAGCGAATCATATGAGAATATGGTAAGTTCTGTATCAATTTGGGAGAGTGAAAGCTCTGGAACAAGAGTGTGTTATTTCGATCGGTGGACTTGATAAACACGCTAGTATCAATGGTAGAATTAGATTTGATCACCAAAACATCCAAAAAAGGTAAACTAGTCTCACTGATGTTCGAAGTAAATTGAATTCTACTGTTTCTGGAATTCAACACTTGAATTTGTTCTTGAAGAGATTCTTTGGTGTTGGACCAGATTAAAAAAATATCGTCAATGTAACGACAATATGTAATGAGATGTTTACTCCAATTCAAATTTTCAAAGATGTGTTTTTCTTCGAATGCAGCCATAAAAATATTCGCGTTAGTGGGCGCCCCCCCAAAACCCATGGATGTTCCACTGATTTGAAGAAAAAATTCATTCTGATAGTGAAAATAACTGTGCTGTAAACAAAATTGTAGTACCTCCAAAAGAAACACTTTATGAGCACGTATATCAGGTTGATTGAGTAACGCCCATTCAATGGCTTCCAAACCTTCTTGTAACGGGATTGAAGTGTACAGTGATGTGACATCGATAGTACATAGAATGCATTCAGTCATGTTGGTTAGATTCAACTGTTGTAAATGTGATAGAAAATCAGTAGTGTCTCGTATATACGATTTCCAAGTTCGTACGATTGGTTGAAGAAATTGATCGATGTAAATACCAAGAGGTTCAAATAACGACCCGCATCCAGACACAATGGGTCTGAATGGGGGATCGGTAGAATTTTTATGTATCTTTGGCAACATGTACATGTGTGGCCTTTTCGGATGCTGCTTAGTGAGAAAACTTTTAGTTTTACTGGAGATCCAATCCATGTCCTGAGCATTGTCCAAAATGATCTTTAATACTTGAAGTGTTTCGTTGGTGGGGTCATGATCCAATTTAAGATACGTATTTTCGTCCATGAGATGTTCTTGCACTTTTCTATGGTAATATGACGAGTCCATCATAACCAAAGCACCTCCCTTATCTGCGGGCTGAAATGTCAGAGTTTCCTTACTGGCTAAATCCTTCAAAATGTTCCTTTCTTTTTTGGACAGATTTTGACCTTTGTGTTGATGATAATTCAATTTGGTCAGATCCTGTTTGACAGATGATTCAAAACAGTCCAATATTTTGTGAGAGACTGGAGGTACAAAAGTGCTTTTGGGTCTAAACTCTGCATGGTACTGAATGAGAGTTGAAGCATGCAGTCTCTGATTCAATTCTCGTCGACAGATGAATTCAAGATGTTTTAATTGTTGGGTTATCGTACCTTCTTGGGTGTCAAACGTTTTGGTAGCAGAAATTAGACTGTAAATTTCAGTGGCTTCTTCTGCAGTGTATGCCTTGATTTCTGCTCGACGAGAATTGAATCAGAGACTGCATGCTTCAACTCTCATTCAGTACCATAAACACAAAAGGATACCCCGTGGTTTACGGTTAGCCATTAAACCTATGTTGTTTCGCTTTCAGTTCAATAAGTCCTTTATGGATCGTTGGTACGCAGTTCTGAATAAATGCTCCTTGGATTTAATTCTATTGATAGTAGAGGAACTTTCCAAAACAATTAAAGAACTTGAAGAAGAAATTTTTACCATCAAACAAGATTTATCAGCACGCATTGACTCAGGAGATTGGACCAACACATTGGAACAAATTAACATCAAATTAGAAAATTATGGCAAAGAATTACAAGAACGCAAATTGCGCAAATTTAAAAGGGACACAATTGATTACCGGTTGAACGAGGTGTACACTTGGGCAGAAATGTACGCTCAACGTAGACCATATAGAAAAAATCCTGATGCTTCATCAGAGGAAAGTGCAGTATCAGACCGTGATATACAATCAACTAGACCCCCTGTGGATAATAATGGAACAAGAATCCATGTTGCAAGCACCAGTAGGATGGGCACTGATTTAAGTGAGACTCATGCCTCAAGCTCCACGGAATCTTTTTTATCCAAGGGACAAAAGTCCTTACAGCCACCAGATGCAGCAACAGGACAAACCAGTGGGAGTGCCGCAAAACAAGGCGAGGACAAAGAAAGAACCAAAGAGAAATCACGGCAAAATCTACGGAGTCAGAAACAATCATCATAAACATCTCTGCTCAAACACTGACCATCCAACAAATGCGAATCTTGAATAAAGGTACATCCTTTGTACCAACATACAAGACAACTTTTCATGAAACAGAAGTTGCCATTTATCGTTTCATGCGCACTTTACGGTTACGCCACTTTTTTGATAATGTTTTGACACACCCAATCACTAAAGAGGATCATGAGTTTGCAGAGTTTAGACCCAAAAGCACTTTTGTACCTCCAGTCTCTCACAAAATATTGGACTGTTTTGAATCATCTGTCAAACAGGATCTGATTGAATTATCATCAACACAAAGGTCAAAATCTGTCCAAAAAAGAAAGGAACATTTTGAAGGATTTAGCCAGTAAGGAAACTCTGACATTTCAGTCCGCAGATAAGGGAGGTGCTTTGGTTATGATGGACTCGTCATATTACCATAGAAAAGTGCAAGAACATCTCATGGACGAAAATACGTATCTTAAATTGGATCATGACCCCACCAACGAAATACTTCAAGTATTAAAGATCATTTTGGACAATGCTCAGGACATGGATTGGATCTCCAGTAAAACTAAAAGTTTTCTCACTAAGCAGCATCCGAAAAGGCCACACATGTACATGTTGCCAAAGATACATAAACATTCTACCGATCCCCCATTCAGACCCATTGTGTCTGGATGCGGGTCGTTATTTGAACCTCTTGGTATTTACATCGATCAATTTCTTCAACCAATCGTACGAACTTGGAAATCGTATATACGAGACACTACTGATTTTCTATCACATTTACAACAGTTGAATCTAACCAACATGACTGAATGCATTCTATGTACTATCGATGTCACATCACTGTACACTTCAATCCCGTTACAAGAAGGTTTGGAAGCCATTGAATGGGCGTTACTCAATCAACCTGATATACGTGCTCATAAAGTGTTCCTTTTGGAGGTACTACAATTTTGTTTACAGCACAGTTATTATCACTATCAGAATGAATTTTTTCTTCAAATCAGTGGAACATCCATGGGTTTTGGGGGGGCGCCCACATACGCGAATATTTTTATGGCTGCATTCGAAGAAAAACACTTTTTTTTTATTTTATTTTTTATTAGCATTTTTGCATATTAGCAGTTGTTACAGTGGCGTTTACTTTTGAATACATACATCGTTTGTCATTTTTCACTTATTTACATCGTTTCTCTTCAATCAATATACATACAATACCCTTTTCTTCGTCCAAGTCTGATAAGTTGTTATTACTATTTTCACCTGTCTCACTGCTCCCGCCCCCTATGCTCAGTCCCTTTCTATAGATATGTGTTCTTCCTGAGGGGGTTCACAAATAGTCCCTCGAAAAGTGTTCCATTTCCCCCATATCCTTTCCCACTTCTTGGGGCATCCCTGATGTATATAAACCGATTTTTCGGTGATCATAGTGTGGTCCAGGTCTTGGCACCATTTCGAATGAAAAACACATCTTTGAAAATTTGAATTGGAGTAAACATCTCATTACATATTGTCGTTACATTGACGATATTTTTTTAATCTGGTCCAACACCAAAGAATCTCTTCAAGAACAAATTCAAGTGTTGAATTCCAGAAACAGTAGAATTCAATTTACTTCGAACATCAGTGAGACTAGTTTACCTTTTTTGGATGTTTTGGTGATCAAATCTAATTCTACCATTGATACTAGCGGGTTTATCAAGTCCACCGATCGAAATAACACACTCTTGTTCCAGAGCTTTCACTCTCCCAAATTGATACAGAACTTACCATATTTTCATATGATTCGCTCTAAAAGAATATCCTCCACCACTGGGAAATTCAATGAAGAACTTGACAGGATTAGGACTAGATTTATATCACGTGGATATCCCTCATCTATCATTAAACGTGCGGAGGATCGAATTCAACAAATTGATCGAAGTACTCTCTTAACCACCAAACAAAAAACACCCATCAACAGGTCAATCTTCGTGTCGAAATTTTCCACGAAATCCAAAAGTATCAAGAAAATCATCCTTAAGAGATGGGAATTACTAGTACGGGAACCTGATTTTGGCGTATCATTCAATCAACCACCACTGTTTGCTTATACTCGTAGTAACAATCTCAAGGAACTCTTAGCCAAAAAAAATTTGAACATCAACACAAAACCAACAGGGATGAAAAGATGCAGCAATTGTACGCACTGCAATAATGTCATGCAACAGGATTTTATTACACACCCCAGAACTGGTACCAGAATTTCTCTTACCCATTCCACAGATTGCAACACTATGAATGTGATTTACTGTATTAAATGTCCATGCGGTTCTTTATACGTTGGAAAAACCGAGAGAAAAGTGAAAGTCCGCATTGGAGAACATAAAAGTATGATTAGAAAGAAAAATACGAACTCCAACCTAGTAGTTCATTGGATGGAGCAAGGTCACAACATTTCTCAACTTCGGTTCATCATTGTGGAAAAACTTTTATCTCAGACAGGAATTGATCTAAGTAAAAATTGTCCCAAAGAGAGGTGTTTTGGCTCAGGAGGCTTAATACCATGATGCCACTAGGTCTCAATGATAAATTAGATTTGAGCTGCTTTTTGTAAACAATGTTTATGTTCGAGGAGGAATTGCTCTCACCTTATATTGTGCTTATTGTTACGTATAATCATTTTTGATATTGTGATAAATGCCATTCTAGTCAATGTTATACCAGGACATCTATCATATATTCCCATCTTAGATAGAGTGCATAAGTTGCTACATGTTGTTTCCTGTTATCTCTCTAATGGACCTTCTTTGATCATTGGGGTCATTGGATGTGATTGTATCAGACTCATAATATGGTTGTTGCCAGAGGTTTACAATTTAGCCATGTGTGTATTTTTTCATAACCGTTTTATGTAATGAGAATCATTTGTCTGTTATTCTTTCATGTTTCTTTTTTCTATGTTCTCAGCACTTGTTCACAATTTTCACGTTCATTTATCATTATGCGCGTATTTTTCGTGTTGGTTTTCACGCATGCTCATTGGGGTTCAGCACACTTGTTGTGTTTCCGGTTTTGAACTGGTTTTATATTATTGTTTCCACCATTTTTGGCGGTACTTTTCCACACGCACTTATTATCGGGTTTATTTTGGAGTATTTACTGGTGTTTCTGTCCGTTTCCAGGGTTTCTATGTGGCTCAGAGGTACTTTTCAGAGTACAGTCTCCGGTTTCAGGTTAAATTCACTTCAGAGCGCACCTTTCCAAGATGGCGGTTCTGCTCGTATAGCTTTCCTTTCTCAGTTTCTCATGTTCGTAGTCAGGTGATGTCTGTAATTTTTGCGGGCTTCCGCGGTAGTTAAATACAGGGCCAGTGTTCACTAGCTATTATGGTGCAGCTACGATCTTCGATATGAGGCGTTGTCTTCTCTCGTTCTGGTGAGTTATAGATTTTAAGCTTCTTGGTTTTAGGTTCCTGGACGCTCATTGAGGCTCTTTTCTAGTCCGTTGTATTTACTATTTTTCTGCATTTTGTTGCAGATGGTTACGTAGGTTTACCCGCATTTCCAGGTATTTTTTCTAGATGTCACGGGTTTGAGGCTTGTTTCTTTACACTTTTTCATCATTCACGTTTCTCATGTATTCTTTATCCCTGTTATTTTCAGGTTGTTGACCTGTAGCGCATTTCTATCAGCTCATCAGTTCTCCCGTGTCATTTTACTATATGCCAACACTCAGTTACTTGACCGGTAGGTTCGTTTACGGCATCCGCCAGATTTTTTTACTTGCACTTATTTCTTTTCTTTGCACCTTCTTTTTGTACGTGATCCGCAATATGTAGCACCAGGTGGCAGCTTTTGGCGAGTTGTCATTTTTCTTGTTGGGGGCAACAACCAGGATGACTTAACAGTAACATCTATTGGTGACGGCAACTCTTCCTCCCCTTATCTCTTTCTCCTTATTTTCTTCTCCATCTTCCATTATGACCACCACGATATGTACTAAATCAGGCAATAGGGTGTCTCACCTTGGTAGCTATGTGGTAATGTTCTTGGCAAGTTGTTTTTTTTAAAAATTGAGAGTCATGCAGTTAATATTTACTTGTACACATATTCTTTTGTATTACAGTGGCCCCCGAAGAAGGGACATTGTCCCGAAATGCATCGGGCTATTCTTGACTGTTTGCGCATAATTAACATTGTATAAATTGTGAAATGCATTTAGGTTGAATAACCTTGTATTAGTTCAAAAGTCTTACCTGATCATGTATTGTTAACATTTCTTGATGCTTTACATGATACAATTATTATTTGACATTTTCAATAAGAAAAATTATTGAACATAATCAACTTGAAGCTTGTTCGTGTTTTTGTTCAAACATTTTGTTTTAAAGTATTAGGTATACAGTTTGATGATCTAGTCAACATTTATTTAAGCTTGTTGAACACATATTGTAGTGCACGCAGTTTGTCTTGTAAAGTGTTACTTGACCTTCTTCATTCTCACACATGTGGGACAGGCAGCCCACAAATACTGCGTAGCACACTAAAACCTAGTTCGTTAGGTCAGACAAATTTAAAAAAAAGGGATTTGTTTAAACAGTGATATACAGGAGTGCACCGCATACATCACATTTTTCGCAAGGGTTGTCTTGCCAACCCTTGTAAATCTATCTGATGGCTGCACCAGCTATCGGAAAAATTCAGTGCCGCACATTGCTGCTTGATTCTTGCAGTGCAGGTTGGCATTTTTTATAATGCTAAGTGTGAATATTATTAAACTTATACCCAACTTCACAATATTGTGATTGTTGAAATTTTGGCCACAATATTTCTGCAGGTCGATATTTTTGTCGGCGAGTTTCTGACATAAAACCATTAAGAGGTTCACCTTCAATGATCCTTTTTATGGTCAACAGTATTCTGTATGCTTGGGTTTGATGGTGCATACTTAAAATGGGGAAAGTGAAAGTATCAGTCCCATAATCCAGACCAGCTGAGATGAACATCATGAATGACAAAGAGCTAGCTGGCAATTATGTGGAACATGCTTTTGGTGGCAGTATCTATTGATAACTTTGAGAAGTTTGTAAGTGAATCTTATGATAGGTTCATATGAGAGGCCAGCCATAGATGAAGTGTATGCTGGAGAGAGGAGACAAGCACAGCTGACAGAGCCATAGCCATGTGAGGCCACAACGTATAATGGGAGATGCAGGACTTAAATCCCAAAATTCATCCTGCTGCTGGCCAAAAGCAACACTGGCAGAAACATTTACACATGCGTAGGTCACTTGGCAGGACTACGAGAAGGGCAAGTGCAAGGGAGAGCGGCACAGATGGGCAAGTGCAAGGGAGAGCGGCACAGATGGGCAAGTGCAAGGGTGAGCGGCACAGATGGGCAAGTGCAAGGGAGAGCGGCACAGATGGGCAAGGGTGAGCGGCACAGATGGGCAAGTGCAAGGGAGAGCGGCACAGATGGGCAAGTGCAAGGGAGAGCGGCACAGATGGGCAAGTGCAAGGGAGAGCGGCACAGATGGGCAAGTGCAAGGGTGAGCGGCACAGATGGGCAAGTGCAAGGGAGAGCGGCACAGATGGGCAAGTGCAAGGGAGAGCGGCACAGATGGGCAAGTGCAAGGGAGAGCGGCACAGATGGGCAAGGGCAAGGGAGAGTGGCACAGATGGGCAAGTGCAAGGGAGAGCGGCACAGATGGGCATGGGCAAGGGAGAGCGGCACAGATGGGCAAGTGCAAGGAAGAGCGGCACATGGGAGAGGGAAGCGGGGCATAAAAGAGGCTGCTGGAAGAGAAGTGGTAGGGAGATGGTGGGAGAAAAAGATTTGGGGATGTAATACTACCATAAAATAATTAAGATCTGCTGCCCGCTAACTGGGCAAAATGGGTAGGGAGAAGTAATATTTCCTCGAAACAAAACAAAGCTTGTGGTACTGCTGAACCCACATACATCAGGGGTGGCTCATATGCTAGGGCGGAGGAGCGTCGCCCCACTGCTTTCAGAGCAGGAAAAATAAAATGATAATAACACAGTTATTATCATTTAATGTCTCGCAGATTTGGGGCTCAGTTAGGGCGGTCCAGGGCTAGTGGCACAAGGGGAGGAGAGGTTTGCACACTCCAAGTGCGCCTGACTGCTTGGTCCGCCGTCTTGGCCCAGCTAAACAGTCATGTGCACTTTGCATGTTCTCCACCAGGCTACATTACACAGCCTGGTGGGGAACATGCCCAGGCCCCCATTCCCTGTCTGAGCTCCGATCCTCTGTGCTCAGACCAATCACTACGCTGCATTGCAGCATTGTGATTGGCTTAGGGGAGCCTGGGTGCTTCCTGGTTCCGGGACTGCGGAGAAGCGGAGGAGAGACTCAGCCTGCAGAAGAGGTAAGTTGTATTTCTTTTTTTGTATCTTGTTCCCCCCTCACCCCTCCGCCACCTCCGGCCCTCCACCCTCATGCCCTGCCAGTCGCTACTGCACTTACTTCCTCCTGCTTCCAAAATCCAAGCAGAAACTCCCTTCTTCTCTCACATTAGAATATCAAAGTTGTTGCTCATCATTACTTCATTTGGTTGAGAAGACATACTCCACAGAGAGTGACGATGGGAAATAATTTAGAAGACTGTGAGCCTGAACCAAGGTGCCTACAGTAAGTGAGGCATACGATGCAGAGTTGAGCCAATACATTTGGGTTGCCACGCTCTGCAGTGGAGGAGGATGATGAGGCCCCACGAGCATAATTTGCCCCTGGTCCCACCAAAGCTTCTAAGGGGTCTGTGGTAGACTTATTTGGCATCTCACCCAGCTCTGAACCATCATTCATAACTCTTTGCACATTTGCACTGGAAGTGTTCTCACACATTCGCACACATACGTTGCCCCTGCCAACACTTACATCGCAAGTATTGTGGATAGCTGCTAACAGAAAGTTGGGAGCAATGAGAGTAGAGCCGGCTATGATTCAGAATGGATGCTATTCAGAAGATCCTTTTTTGGGAGCATGGTTCTGCCACTGTGCCAAGGCTGTGTTTCATGCTTCCCTTTTCTTGCAGTCTGTAAATTAAAAATTGGCTCTATCTGAAATGATATTAATAAATTATTTGTTGCATAATGCTGGAGTCGGTGATCCTTGGAAAGTACAGCTAGCTTCTTTCTTCCCTAAATGTAATGGCATAAGCAAGCAGTCAATGGTTACACAGTGAATGCAGACAGTTTGATTGACCCTCTGCAAACTGTGGTTCTGCCTAAAATGAGTAAGCATCCAACTGCATTACAGGATAGATGTGGATGTTCACGTAAATGGTGAAAAGAATCTACGGGGTAAAGGTTGAGAAACATGGGCACGTGCAACTATAAAACTTTGTGAGGAGCACGGTTTCTCCCGCTGAAACTCTGGACCTGATTTAAGACTTCATGATTGGGCCAGCTGTCGCAACCCATAACTTTGCCCCTTTGCTACAACCATGTCCTAGACCATGTGTCAGAAATAAAGCCACACACTGTGGTACATTTCCAGCACTCATAATATGAGTTTTCACCCTCCAGTCAGGCACTTTGATGAAGCTGGCAGAATGGTGGTGAAAAGGTCACCCGTTCACCACCGTCTTCCCCAAGGTTTACCATGTAGACATGGCGAAAAGTCAGTGGAGGTTCCGTCTATGTTTTCCACGGTCCCCTATTTTCTAAATTAATTTGGTGGAACAAAGAGAATGGTGAAAGGGAAATCATTTTTGTTTTCTTTGCAGGTGAACGGTGGGAGACGGATTCTCTGGGTTCCGCGGGTGAGGTATGAGGCGATCCACTTGAGGGCGTCTCCCTGGATTCCGATGTGGTAGAGTCTGTTGATCAGGATGTGATGGGAGATGGTGTCGAAGGCAGCTGACAGGTCCATGAGGATGAGGACTGCCATTTAGCCATGGTCCAGAAGGGCCCTGGTGTCGTCGGTGGCTGTGATCAGGGCTGTCTCTGTGCTGTGGTTGGCTCGGAATCTGGATTGGGAGGGGTCCAGGAGGTTGTTGCATTCCAGGTGTTCGATGACTTGTTGGTTGATTGCCTGCTTGCTGGAAAGGGGAAAGCTCCAGGGGCACAAAAGCTGAAGAAGCATGCCTTGGCAAGTCAGTAGCCACAATCGCTTGACCACCAATGTCCAGCCTTGGAGACCTAGTCTTGATGCTCAAAAGTTGCACCTGAGTCTGCCAGACCCAGGAGAGTTGTTGGAGTGCCGTTTGGTCGCCCAAGAAGGACCCTAGCTTCCACCAAGGCGAGCGCTGGTTTTGTGGTGACCGGAGACCATCAACCCCATGGCCAAAATCACGCTACCAAGACAGCGGACAGAGGAGTAGCCCCAGGAAGCCCCCCATCCACCGCACAGCATCCTCCGCATCCTACAGCACCTTCAACGTCCTGTATCCCGTTCAGCATGGCCACTCTATTGATGTCTATGGGTGCTTGCCCATAGAGCCTGGAACAGGACTGGAAACTGCTTTGGTGACAAGGTAACTGCCCTACAAATCCTCACTGTCCCCCTTGACCTGCTCCCTGCCACAGTTGGTCACCCAAATCGGGCCGAAGTACTCGAACACAACTTTCGAAAAGTTATACAAAGTTTCCACTAAACTCGGTAGTTGCCAATTCTTGTTTGCATTTCAAGTGAAAAGCAGTGATTTACATGTTACTTAAAAATCTATATCAATGGAACCTTTCGGTGGATTTTGTTCATTTTGGTGTTTAAAAAATTCATTAAAATAATATCTACTTTTATAAATTGGTGTCAGATTTCTTTTGTGTTGTAGGTCTTTCTTGTAGCATTGTTTTAGTACTTCTAAATGCTTTGCTCTTGTTCCTTTGTCTAAGCCTGACTGCTTGACGCCACAGCTACCCAGGGTTGAGCTAAGGGTTTTTACAAACAAGCCTGACTGGACCCAAAATGGTATTGTGAGTGTAATACATGGTGAGGTCACACAATCACACCATATAATACACCACTTTCCTCAAAAATGTTGTATTATTATCACTGCCAAAAAACAGGGTGCAGCCTCCAAGTTATGTACTCTATTGAGTTAGACATTTCACTGCCTGTACTGCACCATGGTAATAATTGATATGGCAGACAGAAAAATATCAGGGGCTGGATACAGGGAGCTTGGGTATGGAGGACACCTACAAAGGGTCATGGGAGGCTGTTTGCAATATGTCTAACCACTGGCAATTGCTCGGTATAGCACTCCAACCCATCATTCTTTTGCTTGCCATGCCACCCCAGTATTAACCCAGCCATATGCAAATCAGTCTTGACCCTGCGCCCAATGGGAACAGTCCAGCCCGAACTGCCAAGCCAGGTCCTTCCTGAACTATAACACAAGCAACGCAGGACTGGTTTCGCCCTAGTTATGGGCTCATCAGCCAGGCTCTGCTTGGTTCCAGTAACACAGTGAGCATGGGACCCACGTCTGGGTATACCCGTGCCACTTAGTGCTGTACATGAAACACAAAAGAGGTGAGGGGAGGCTGCTTTAAATAAGCCTAACCACTGGAAATAGCTCGGAGTAGCACTACAACCCACTGTTCTTTAGCTCACCATGACACCTCAGTTTGGACCCAGCCATATACAAATCAGTCTAGACTCTGCCATAGAGGACACCCCCATAAAGGAAACAAGCATTGGCAAAGCCAATAGGACGCCCCCTACGAGAGAGAGTTATTGGTTTTTTCAACGTTTTTTTTGTGATGTTGTACAGCAGCACGGCTGCCATGCAGCATGGGTGATTTAAAAAAAAATAAGCACTAAGAACAAAAAAGAACAGGAGGCGGACCGTGGGAAGCCAGGTTCACATAAGTGTCTTGTTCTTCCTACACCAGCGAGATCGAGATAAAGGCGTTCTCACAAACATAAAAGAGGGGCAATTGAAAAAAAAGGTACACAGGAAAAGGGGGAAGGGAAAGAGAACTTACAAACATGGTAAAAATATCGCTGCAGGCCAAACACTTGCGCTCACATTGCGTCGGTATATGTCCAGCTGTGGAATGCTCTGGATTCATATAAAAGCATATTATCCCTAAATTTCAGACCCATAATGTTCTTTAAATACATATTTGCTTCTGGAGTTTAGTTCTGTAGAATTTTTTGCTGCCAGTCCTAAGCTGGATCTCTGAAGTTGTACACCATAGAGAGAAGATGCACAAAGCAGGTATCTATACTATTCTTGTAAAGGCTGTGGGATTCAGTAGGACACCAGATACATGTTCACATGGTTGGGGAATGCTATTTTGGATGGAGAGAGTGTATTGTTTTCAGGTCTGTAATAACAGGGTATTGTTGTAAAGCTCTATCATGGGTGATTAAAGCGTTGGAAGAGCTGCACCACTGGTTTCTGTCTTAGATTTGTCTCCCACTGGGCCTGTACAACAAAGTGTTACAGCTGCTGGATTACAAAAGACTTTCCCCGTAAAGCCTATGATTTAAATTACATAGAAGGATGCACTGCTTCCTCTGGGGGGAATTTAGACTATTTATAAAGGCTGTAAGAAAAAGAAAACAAGCACTGGCGAAACAAATAGGGCTTGCTTTTGGGACCTATTGGCTTTGCTAATGCCTTTTGGCTATGCTGTGCAGCATCAGCAAGATGCTGTGCAGCATGGCCAAAAGCAAAAATTAAAACTCGATGCTCTGGCCACTGTTAAAAAGAAGTAGTGTGAAAGTACTTTTTTTTTTAGGTGATGTGACAGACAGCAATTTGCTGCTTTGTCCTCCCTCCCTTCAAAACATTGGTGGGGGACAACAGAAGTGTTGTTTTGGGGAAGCAACAGAGAGTGGGTGGGGGAATGAAAAAGCAGCACAGGAGTGGGAGAGAAGCACACAAGCGAGAAAGCAACACATAGAGCGGGGGAGGCAGGAAGTGTGGAGGGGAGAGGTGCACAAGAGAGCTTGCAACAGGGGGGAGTCTGCAACATGTAGAGCCAGGGAAAATCACAAGAGGGATAGAGTCTCTCATGGAGTGCTAAAGTGAGAAGTAAAAAGTAGTTCTCTAAAAGTGAGCAGTGGAATAATAGAAGCCAGCCAATCGGAGATGGTGAAGAGGCTGTTCTCATAGGGAGGGACTAATGCAAGATGGACACGTTGGGACAATGAAAGCCATTATATTAGAAGCAAACAAATAAGAGTGATAATAAAGCCAAACAGTGGTAAGCAGTGGGTGAGAGATATAAGCCCCTGTACATTCTTGTTCAGCCCACAAGACCCTAGACTCTTCCATCCTCTATCCCTCCATTATTCTATTCAGTCAAACTAACAGACTCACATGTCCACCGCTCACATTAGCAACTTATATCTCCCTGTACTAATCCACCACTAATCCTTTTTGGGTTCCGGAGTAGCGTGCTACTCACCAAAAAGCACCTCAATGCCTCGTCGGGGGTGGTAAGTGCTATATAAATACATTTACAATATGTCTTTTGTAGCCAGTAGCCTTGAACGTAATACATGATTAGCAGTACAAACAATTGTCTTGACTCTCAAAAAATTTATAAATCTATGAATCACAGATTTACAATCATGTTTTGCATAAAATAAAATATTTTTGTTAATTCACATAATTCAACAGGATTGAATCAGGGAGAAAATCTGGGCAAGTATTCATGCCTGAAATGTGCATACGCACTTTTTTCTTTTTCTTCTTAACTGTCCAACATATTCTTCACTGCAGCTAAAAGCTTTCCTTAGAGGTCTATGCAATACGGGGCACGGCTATAAGGAATATAGGCGTGTTCCATTCACTTTATAACTCTGGAAAGACAATTAAGGCTACAATTTTACAAGAGTAGTTTTAACTATATATCCATGGCAAGGAGCCAACTGCAAAATATTTGTGAATGTAATTGTGTATATTTGTGACAAATGTGTTCTATCTGGGTGTTCTCTGCATTTTGTCTGGTCACTCATCCTTTTAATGCCCACTTGCTCACTTCTAGCGCTAAAAGTATTCACATAGCGCTTAGAAAATGTCACTAATCCTGATTCTGTAAATCAGGACGTCTAATTTAATAACCAACATCTTTGTTGAATTTTATTACAAAACGTTGTAGGGATCCAGCAGATCCCTTCACAACACAGTAAAGTGGTTCCTAACCTGTGACCCCTGGGGATCTGCAACACCTACTCAGGGGCTCCATGACTGTTTGGAAAAGGAAATATTATTAGCAGAAAAATAAAGCTTAAAAAATAAGCAAAATTGAAAATTTTAAAACGTTCTGTAAATGTGAAGGATTTTTAAACTGTAGGCCAAAATGTAAGTTCTTATCCTTAGCGACAGCAGAGCAAGTACAACAAACAGATGATAGAATGGGTGTTGGGTGGCCTCAATTGAAGTGCTGACAAACAGAGAACATTAGGGAGCAAAGAAGACAGAGTCTAGCATATTGCTTCATCTTTTAGAATTAAAAACTGAATTAAGAGAAGCTGCAACCTTCCGATTACAAATGAAGTGCTGGATTGCTAGCTTGACATATTGTAGCACCAATAGCGATATATATTCTCAACTTCAACCACCTACCTCACGCCCAAGGAACATTTGAAAACCACTCTAAACATACCTTCTAGAAACACAAGACGACTCTGACCACACTCCCGATTTGGCGATTTAACCAGACATGTGCACATGTGTACTCCTGCCTCTTCAGATATACACTTATACGATCTTAACTGATATGTGCTTAAGTGATGGGTACAGAATTAACTGTTGTTGCGAAATTGATAAAATGTCAATATTGATAATGGGTTAAGAATTGTCATAAATGCTGTCTGTTATGTACACGGTATGGACTATATCTGCCATGATCCTTTGGTTTGTTAACTGTATGTTAAAAGGTAAATAAAGTTTTTTGTTTTTTTAAACTCTTTTTCCATTCTATATATGTTAGTGAATTAAACTAAGTATTTCATCGTTGTATTGTATTTGTTTGATGTATATTAGTTTCTGCAGTGTTGTGTATTGTTTTGGGGTTTAAATAATAGAAATTACTTAATGTGGGCTCCACAGCTTCTAGTAATGACTCTATGGGAGTCCCTGGAATCCAGTAATGATCCAGACATAACTGACAGTAATAAGACCACACAATAAACAGTGAGAAAAAACTGAAAATACAGTTCACCCTGCCCCCTCTGGAAATGTTTAGTGATTTGAAGGAATACTCTCCCCCTCTGCTACTCATCACACTTCCATGCACTGTTTGTTCCATAAAGTTGTTTAAACTTACATTTTTCTTGAGTGTTTTTTTTTGGGAACTTTCATTATGGACATGGAGTGACCATAATACCAGGAATGAAGAAATTAAGCACAAGACCTCCTCTTCCCCCACTTCCGCTATCCTCTTTCCACCACAGGGCATTACATCACATGGTCTTTAGCTGTCAATGAAATCTTGGAATTGAAGTCATGTGACCTTTGTGAAACCCATGGTATTATCTTAGCGTAACTGCTGCCATGTTTTCTTGCTCATGCTAACCATGTCTAAAAGAAGTGCCAGTCTAGTGCCCATTTGTGATGTATAGATCCTCTGTTTCACGTCACGGCTCCTGGGACGAGAAATTAAGTTCGACTTCCTCAACTGGAAAAGGTAAAATCTTTTTAACAATCTGAAGGTTGATTTCTTTCTTTCTCATGATCTCAGACCTAGGGCCTGGTTTAGATCTTGGCGGATGGGTTACTCCATCACAACGGTGACAGTTATCCCGTCCGCCGAAATATACATCCCTTTACATCCTATGGGATTTATATTTTGGCGTACGGGATATCCGTAACCGTTGTGACGGAGTAACCTGTCCGCCAAGATCTAAATCAGTCCCTGTAGTTTTGTGTTTAGACAATACATGTGTATTCCCCCACATATTTCTAGCAGGACATTGTCAGCGACTGGAGCATCTTTTGAAATTGTATTGATAGAGATTTCTGTTCCTTAGACACTTGTGTACTCCTTTGTTTTACAAAGTCATCTGATCTCCAGTTGAAAGTCTGTGTGTGAATCTCTATAAATTTGTGACTTGCTTTTGTTTACCACGCTCGTTCTAATACAGTTTGTGAGAGGCACCCCACCTAACCGAATCTGTCATTGACAAATGATTAATCTTTGTTAATAAACTCTTTTAGACCTCAATTTACATGTGCACAGTTTTTCTTTAACACCTTTGATCCTTACGACATCACAAGAATTGAAGTCATCTGACATTTGATCTTTATGATATTGCAGCAATTTACATCCAATGGGGCGGGGCAGGGCGCAGCAGGGTGGGGGGGAAGTCGACAGACGACAGAATAGGTATTATTTATTTATTTATACCTATTCCGTCGACTGTTGACTTCCCCCCCCCCTCCCACCCTGCCCCTCCCCGCCCTACCACGTTTACCTGTGCCGGCCGCCGCTGGTTACATCCCTGCAGCTGAGAAAAATATTTCAATAAATGTAAGATAAATTAAATAACGAATGTTATGAACAACAGACAAGCTATTGTATTTACTTCCATTCGTTATTTAGGGTGCAGCCTTGATAGTCCAACAAAGCAGTCACCAAATACTTCATTACAGCCACCTGACAGTACTTAATTTGTGCAGGTGATTGCCATGAGCACAACTGGCACCTCTGCCCACCGGGTCTCTTCAAGTCATGCGGTGGGTGGCGATCCCGATGAAGGAATTAAAGGTCTGAAGTCCCATTGTGCTTGTCCTGTCCCTTATGACCCCAAATATGTCCAGATGTTACGTCAGTAGACTCCCAAAGGCCTTTTCAAGCACATTAGATTTTATTAAAAACATGTTGTGTTCGGTGCAGGGAATGAGCGGGGGCCAGCCGGATCAGCAGTTAATATTGAATGGGAGCCAGCCCTAGTAGCAGACTTTTGGCCTGATTTAGACTTTGGTAGATGGGATACTCAGTCACAAATGTGGCGTATATGCTGTCCATCGTATTACAAGTGCCATAGGATATAATCACTGTAATACAGCGAGCGGCATATCCATCACATTTGTGAAAGACTAACCCACCCGCCAAAGTCTAAATCAGGCCCAGTGTCCCCGTGTAATTTGCTAACACCAGGACACATTCAGGGGTGCCAGCACTATGTCCGCTTTCAGGGCCTTCAGGGCAGCAACCTGCAATGGGTAATGGAAGTTCATTATTCACACTTCTAGGTTGCCCTAAAACAAATGCCTCATTTAAAGGTCCATCAGCACTCCTACTGTTTAGCCAGGCTGGGAGCTAGCTTGAGCCTAACTCTTTCATACAAAGCCACTATGCTGTCACTTCACAAGGGCTTAAGAGACAAACTATGATTGGGAAGCAGGTCTTTGACTTTTCCAACTTCTGTATATAAGAGATAGACACCCATTCTAAGAATTTCATATGCAATTACTCATACAGACAGATACACCTAAATCCACCACCTAATCTCTCAAATATAGGGCATAAGAGCATTTGACATCACACAGATATCATACTGAGGCAATTAATCATGCAAGTGTGCAAGTACAAATGGGAGTCCCTTATCATCCATCCCAATAGGCTTTGTACGGTACCAGTGCTTGTTCTGGAGAAACACAAAGTCTGGATTATAACATTTGTGGGGTCTACAGAACACAGAAGTGTTTGGAGTTGTCTGTACTAATAACTCTCCGTCACTACCCAAAGGAACCCTTTCTGCGACCTTAGAATAATGAAAGATTGAGAAAAAACAATTGGGTTCTTGCAGTTGCCTGCAGTTCATGATGCCAGTTTATAACTCACTGTGCTGCATTACAAATATTGTTAATTATTACCTGCATGTAACACATGAATCTCTGCAACAAAAGCAGAAACCCACTGAGTTAGCTACATAAAATAAATATTGGTGGCCTTCATTATACACGGTGTGCTTTGCAGGAGGCACATAAATCCTCGATGCAATTTAATAATGAATTAAGCCTGCGACTAGACTGCACACAGATCTCTTCTGCAAGTGCATTAACCATCAGAGCAATATTTCCGTTTTCTTATACCCTAGAATTTTCGTGGCACACAAAGATCTCTGCAGTAGAGGCCTTAACACCGTAAGATATTTTAAAATGCAACCTGTTTGGAACCTATTAAGTAAGCCAAATCAGGTTTGCTGTCACATTTGACCATTTTGCCAATTTCTTTGGGAAAGAAGTTTTTTTTACATCAGTGTTTAAGTTGACCTTCAGATGTGTTCCTCAAGAACTGCCCATCATGCTGAGCTGGCCTTACCTCGAATGGCGCCCTGGAGGAAACCATATTTGTCGCTCCATGCTACTCATCCTATTTAATTGTCTGTGTGTTGAAAATCTGGGAGGAGTAGGAGGAAGATGAGGGGGAGGGGTGAAGATTAAGGAGCGCCATGAAAAGAAGGCTCTCATTATGCAGACACAGGTGCCAGCAGCGTTCGTAAACAGTGCTTAACCACACTTTTCTTTGAACCCAGGTCAAAGGGAGACAGACTGCTATGGGCATCTCCTGCGCCCCTCTGGAGGTCGGCGCCCTGTGCGGAGGCCCAGTTACACACGCTTAGGCCGGCCCTGCCCTCGTGAACCCACCCCTTTCCAGCGCCCTCCAGTGTATGGGATCTTTTAAAGACATGCGGCATAGCATGGTGCTGTAACCTTGGAGTTCACCGCTGCGGCCGAGCTGTGCTTAGGACATCGCGTGGTTTTGAGGGGCGCTGAAGGCCAAAACTAGCGGCACATTGACAGAGATGCTGGTTGGTTTCAGTGTTATGGCAGCAGGGTACTGCATGGTGAAAGTACCTTGTAATAGCTGTGCGTGGTTCCCAGGCCTTGACTGGCTGGGGGTGCCTTGACACTTGACAGAGCTGTATGACGAGCTGTGTTTGCATGGCATGGAGTGCGGCAGGATTATGGTGCCTTGGCGTAGCAGTGTTGGTGACCCAGCACAATATAGCAGGACTGGTCAGGGCAGGACAGAGGTGCCTTGGCAGAGCTGTATGATGAGCTGTGTTTGACTGGCATGGAGTGCGGCAGGGTTAAGGCCCCCTGGCGCAGCAGTGTTGGTGACCCAGCACAATCTAGCAGGACTGGTCAGCGCAGGACAGAGGTGCCTTGGCAGAGCTGTGTGACGAGCTGTGTTTGCATGGCATGGAGTGCGGCAGGGTTAAGGCCCCCTGGCGCAGCAGTGTTGGTGACCCAGCAAAATATAGCGAGGCTGGTCAAGGCAGGACAGAGGTGCCTTGGCAGAGCTGTATGACGAGCTGTGTTGGACTGGCATGGAGTGCCGCAGGGTTAAGGCCCCCTGGCGCAGCAGTGTTGGTGACCCAGCACAATATAGCGAGGCTGGTCAGGGCAGGACAGAGGTGCCTTGGCAGAGCTGTGTGATGAGCTGTGTTTGACTGGCATGGAGTGCGGCAGGGTTAAGGCCCCCTGGCGCTGCAGTGTTGGTGACCCAGCACAATCTAGCGAGGCTGGTCAGGGCAGGACAGAGGTGCCTTGGCAGAGCTGTATGATGAGCTGGGTTTGCATAGCATGGAGGGCATCAGGGTTAAGGCCCCCTGGTGCAGCAGTGTTGGTGACCCAGCACAATATAGCAGGACTGGTCAGGACAGGACAGAGGTGCCTTGGCAGAGCTGTGTGGCGAGCTGTGTTTGCATGGCATGGAGGGCGGCAGGGTTAAGGCCTCCTGGCGCAGCAGTGTTGGTGACCCAGCACAATATAGCAAGGCTGGTAAGGGCAGAACAGAGGTGCCTTGGCAGAGCTGCGTGATGAGCTGTGTTTGACTGGCATGGAGTGCGGCAGGGTTAAGGCCCCCTGGCGCAGCAGTGTTGGTGACCCAGCACAATATTACGAGGCTGGTCAGGGCAGGACAGAGCTGCCTTGGCACAGCTGTGTGATGAGCTGTGTTTGTCTGGCATGGAGTGCGGCAGGGTTAAGGCGCCCCCTGGCACTGCAGTGTTGGTGATCCAGCACAATATAGCAGGACTGGTCAGGGCAGGAAAGAGGTGCCTTGGCAGAGCTGTATGACGAGCTGTGTTTGCATGGCATGGAGTGCGGCAGGGTTATGGTGCCTTGGCGCAGCAGTGTTGGTGACCCAGCACAATATAGCGAGGCTGGTCAGGGCAGGACAGAGGTGCCTTGGCAGAGCTGTATGACGAGCTGTGTTTGCATGGCATGGAGTGTGGCAGGGTTAAGGCCCCCTGGCACAGCAGTGTTGGTGACCCAGCACAATATAGCGGGGCAGGACAGAGGTGCCTTGGCAGAGCTGTGTGACGAGCTGTGTTTGCATGGCATGGAGTGCGGCAGGGTAATGGTGCCTTGGCGCTGCAGTGTTGGTGACCCAGCACAATATAGCGAGACTGGTCAGGGCAGGACAGAGGTGCCTTGGCAGAGCTGTGTGACGAGCTGTGTTTGCATGGCATCGAGTGCGGCAGGGTTAAGGCCCCCTGGCGCAGCAGTGTTGGTGACCCAGCACAATATAGCGAGGCTGGTCAGGGCAGGACAGAGGTGCCTTGGCAGAGCTGTATGACGAGCTGTGTTTGCATGGCATGGAGTGCGGCAGGGTTCAGGCCCCCTGGCGCTGCAGTGTTGGTGACCCAGCACAATATAGCAGGGCTGGTCAGGGCAATACAGAGGTGCCTTGGTAGAGCTGTGTGACGAGCTATGTTTGCATGGCATGGAGTGTGGCAGGGTTAAGGCCTCCTGGCGCAGCAGTGTTGGTGACCCAGCACAATATAGCGAGGCTGGTCAAGGCAGGATAGAGGTGCCTTGGCAGAGCTGTATGACGAGCTGTGTTTGCATGGAATGAAGTGCGGCAGGGTTAATGCCCCCTGGCGCAGCAGTGTTCGTGACCCAGCACAATATAGCGAGGATGGTCAGGGCAGGACAGAGGTGCCTTGGCAGAGCTGTGTGACGAGCTGTGTTTGCATGGCATGGAGTGCGGCAGGGTTAAGGCGCCCTGGCGCTGCAGTGTTGGTGACCCAGCACAATCTAGCAGGACTGGTCCGGACAGGACAGAGGTGCCTTGGCAGAGCTGTGTGACCAGCTGTGTTTGCATGGCATGGAGTGCGGCAGGGTTAAGGCCCCCTGGCGCTGCAGTGTTGGTGACCCAGCACAATATAGCAAGGCTGATCAGGGCAGGACAGAGGTGCCTTGGCAGAGCTGTGTGACGAGCTGTGTTTGCATGGCATGGAGTGCGGCAGGTTTAAGGCCCCTAGCGCAGCAGTGTTGGTGACCCAGCACAATATTGCAGGGCTGGGCAGGGCAATACAAAGGTGTCTTGGCAGAGCTGTATGACGAGCTGTGTTTGCATGGCATGGAGTGCGGCAGGGTTAAGGCCCCCTGGCACTGCAGTGTTGGTGACCCAACACAATCTAGCAGGACTTGTCAGGGCAGGATAGAGGTGCCTTGGCAGAGCTGTGTGACGAGCTGTGTTTGCATGGCATGGAGTGCGGCAGGGTTAAGGCCCCCTGGCACTGCAGTGTTGGTGACCCAGCACAATCTAGCAGGACTGGTCCGGACAGGACAGAGGTGCCTTGGCAGAGCTGTGTGACCAGCTGTGTTTGCATGGCATGGAGTGCGGCAGGGTTAAGGTCCCCTGGCGCTGCAGTGTTGGTGACCCAGCACAATATAGCAGGGCTGGTCAGGGCAATACAGAGGTGCCTTGGCAGAGCTGTATGACGAGCTGTGTTTGCATGGCATGGAGTGCGGCAGGGTTAAGGCCCCCTGGCGCTGCAGTGTTGGTGACCCAGCACAATATAGCAGGGCTGGTCAGGGCAGGACAGAGGTGCCTTGGCAGAGCTGTGTGACGAGTTGTGTTTGCATGGCATGGAGTGCGGCAGGGTTAAGGCCCTCTGGCGCAGCAGTGTTGGTGACCCAGCACAATATAGCGAGGCTGGTCAGGGCAGGACAGAGCTGCCTTGGCAGAGCTGTGTGACGAGTTGTGTTTGCATGGTATGGAGTGCGGCAGGGTTAAGGCCCCCTGGCGCAGCAGTGTTGGTGACCAATCACAATCTAGCAGGACTGGTCAGGGCAGGATAGAGGTGCCTTGGCAGAGCTGTGTGACGAATTGTGTTTGCATGGCATGGAGTGCGGCAGGCTTAAGGCCCCCTGGCACTGCAGTGTTGGTGACCCAGCACAATATAGCAAGGCTGCTCAGGGCAGAACAGAGGTGCCTTGGCAGAGCTGTGTTTGCATGGCATGGAGTGCGGCAGGGTTAAAGCCCCCTGGCGCTGCAGTGTTGGTGACCCTGCACCGTATAGCGAGGCTGGTCAGGGCAGGACAGAGGTGCCTTGGCAGAGCTGTATGATGAGCTGTGTTTGCATGGCATGGAGTGCGGCAGGGTTAAGGCCCCCTGGCGCAGCAGTGTTGGTGACCCAGCACAATATAGCGAGGCTGATCAGGGCAGGACAGAGGTGCCTTGGCGGAGCTGTGTGACGAGCTGTGTTTGCATGGCATGGAGTGCGGCAGGGTTAAGGCCCCTGGTGCAGCAGTGTTCGTGACCCAGCACAATATAGCGAGGATGGTCAGGGCAGGACAGAGGTGCCTTGGCAGAGCTGTGTGACGAGCTGTGTTTGCATGGCATGGAGTGCGGCAGGGTTAAGGCCCCTGGCGCTGCAGTGTTGATGACCCAGCACAATCTAGCAGGACTGGTCCGGACAGGACAGAGGTGCCTTGGCAGAGCTGTGTGACCAGCTGTGTTTGCAAGGCATGGAGTGCGGCAGGGTTAAGGCCCCTGGCGCTGCAGTGTTGGTGACCCAGCACAATATAGCAAGGCTGATCAGGGCAGGACAGAGGTGCCTTGGCAGAGCTGTGTGACGAGCTGTGTTTGCATGGCATGGAGTGCGGCAGGTTTAAGGCCCCCTGGCGCAGCAGTGTTGGTGACCCAGCACAATATAGCAGGGCTGGGCAGGGCAATACAGAGGTGCCTTGGCAGAGCTGTATGACGAGCTGTGTTTGCATGGCATGGAGTGCGGCAGGGTTAAGGCCCCCTGGCGCAGCAGTGTTGGTGACCCAGCACAATATAGCGAGGCTGGTCAAGGCAGGACAGAGTGCCTTGGCAGAGCTGTATGACGAGCTGTGTTTGCATGGCATGGAGTGCGGCAGGGTTAAGGCCCCCTGGCGCTGCAGTGTTGGTGACCCAGCACAATATAGCAGGGCTGGTCAGGGCAATACAGAGGTGCCTTGGCAGAGCTGTGTGACGAGCTGTGTTTGCATGGCATGGAGTGTGGCAGGGTTAAGGCCTCCTGGCGCAGCAGTGTTGGTGACCCAGCACAATATAGCGAGGCTGGTCAAGGCAGGACAGAGGTTCCTTGGCAGAGCTGTATGACGAGCTTTGTTTGCATGGCATGAAGTGCGGCAGGGTTAATGCCCCCTGGCGCAGCAGTGTTTGTGACCCAGCACAATATAGCGAGGCTGGTCTGGGCAGGACAGAGGTGCCTTGGCAGAGCTGTGTGATGAGCTGTGTTTGACTGGCATGGAGTGCGGCAGGGTTAAGGCCCCCTGGGGCTGCAGTGTTGGTGACCCAACACAATCTAGCAGGACTTGTCAGGGCAGGATAGAGGTGCCTTGGCAGAGCTGTGTGACGAGCTGTGTTTGCATGGCATGGAGTGCGGCAGGGTTAAGGCCCCTGGCGCTGCAGTGTTGGTGACCCAGCACAATATAGCGAGGCTGGTCAAGGCAGGACAGAGGTGCCTTGGCAGAGCTGTATGACGAGCTGTGTTTGCATGGCATGGAGTGCGGCAGGGTTAAGGCCCCCTGGAGCAGCAGTGTTGGTGACCCAGCACAATATAGCAGGACTGGTCAGGGCATGTCAGAGGTGCCTTGGCAGAGCTGTATGACGAGCTGTGTTTGCATGGCATGGAGTGCGGCAGGGTTAAGGCCCCCTGGCGCTGCAGTGTTGGTGACCCAGCACAATATAGCAGGGCTGGTCAGGGCAGGACAGAGGTGCCTTGGCAGAGCTGAGTGACGAGTTGTGTTTGCATGGCATGGAGTGCGGCAGGGTTAAGGCCCTCTGGCGCAGCAGTGTTGGTGACCCAGCACAATATAACGAGGCTGGTCAGGGCAGGACAGAGCTGCCTTGGCAGAGCTGTGTGATGAGCTGTGTTTGCATGGCATTGAGTGCGGCAGGGTTAAGGCCCCCTGGCGCAGCAGTGTTGGTGACCAATCACAATCTAGCAGGACTGGTCAGGGCAGGATAGAGGTGCCTTGGCAGAGCTGTGTGACGAATTGTGTTTGCATGGCATGGAGTGCGGCAGGGTTAAGGCCCCCTGGCGCTGCAGTGTTGGTGACCCAGCACAATATAGCAAAGCTGCTCAGGGCAGAACAGAGGTGCCTTGGCAGTGCTGTGTGACGAGCTGTGTTTGCATGGCATGGAGTGCGGCAGGGTTAAAGCCCCCTGGCGCTGCAGTGTTGGTGACCCTGCACCATATAGCGAGGCTGGTCAGGGCAGGACAGAGGTGCCTTGGCAGAGCTGTATGATGACCTGTGTTTGCATGGCATGGAGTGCGGCAGGGTTAAGGCCCCCTGGCGCAGCAGTGTTGGTGACCCAGCACCATATAGCAGGACTGGTCAGGGCAGGATAGAGGTGCCTTGGCAGAGCTGTATGATGAGCTGTGTTTGCATGGCATGAAGTGCGGCAGGGTTAAGGCCCCCTGGCACAGCAGTGTTGGTGACCCAGCACAATATAGCGAGGCTGATCAGGGCAGGACAGAGGTGCCTTGGCGGAGCTGTGTGACGAGCTGTGTTTGCATGGCATGGAGTGCGGCAGGGTTAAGGCCCCCTAGCGCAGCAGTGTTGCTGACCCAGCACAATATAGCGAGGCTGGTCAGGGCAGGACAGAGGTGCCTTGGCAGAGCTGTGTGATGAGCTGTGTTTGACTGGCATGTAGTGCGGCAGGGTTAAGGCCCCCTGGCGCTGCAGTGTTGGTGACCCAGCACAATATGGCAGGGCTGGTCAGGGCAGGACAGAGCTGCCTTGGCAGAGCTGTGTGACGAGCTGTGTTTGCATGGCATGGAGTGCGGCAGGGTTAAAGCCCCCTGGCGCTGCAGTGTTGGTGACCCAGCACCATATAGCGAGGCTGGTCAGGGCAGGACAGAGGTGCCTTGGCAGAGCTGTATGATGAGCTGTGTTTGCATGGCATGGAGTGCGGCAAGGTTAAGGCCCTCTGGCGCAGCAGTGTTGGTGACTCAGCACCATATAGCAGGACTTGTCAGGGTAGAACAGGGGTGCCTTGGCAGAGCTGTATGATGAGCTGTGTTTGCATGGCATGAAGTGCGGCAGGGTTAAGGCCCCATGGCGCAGCAGTGTTGGTGACCCAGCACAATATAGCGAGGCTGGTCAGGGCAGGACAGAGGTGCCTTGGCGGAGCTGTGTGACGAGCTGTGTTTGCATAGCATGGAGTGCGGCAGGGTTAAGGCCCTGTGGCGCAGCAGTGTTGCTGACCCAGCACAATATAGCGAGGCTTGTCAGGGCAGGACAGAGGTGCCTTGGCAGAGCTGTGTGATGAGCTGTGTTTGACTGGCATGTGTGATGAGCTGTGTTTGACTGGCATGGAGTGCAGCAGGGTTAAGGCCCCCTGGCGCAGCAGTGTTGGTGACCCAGCACAATATAGCAGGGCTGGGCAGGGCAATACAGAGGTGCCTTGGCAGAGCTGTATGACGAGCTGTGTTTGCATGGCATGGAGTGCGGCAGGGTTAAGGCCCCCTGGCGCTGCAGTGTTGGTGACCCAGCACAATATAGCAAGGCTGATCAGGGCAGGACAGAGGTGCCTTGGCAGAGCTGTGTGACGAGCTGTGTTTGCATGGCATGGAGTGCGGCAGGTTTAAGGCCCCCTGGCGCAGCAGTGTTGGTGACCCAGCACAATATAGCAGGGCTGGGCAGGGCAATACAGAGGTGCCTTGGCAGAGCTGTATGACGAGCTGTGTTTGCATGGCATGGAGTGCGGCAGGGTTAAGGCCCCCTGGCGCAGCAGTGTTGGTGACCCAGCACAATATAGCAAGGCTGATCAGGGCAGGACAGAGGTGCCTTGGCAGAGCTGTGTGACGAGCTGTGTTTGCATGGCATGGAGTGCGGCAGGTTTAAGGCCCCTGGCGCAGCAGTGTTGGTGACCCAGCACAATATAGCAGGGCTGGGCAGGGCAATACAGAGGTGCCTTGGCAGAGCTGTATGACGAGCTGTGTTTGCATGGCATGGAGTGCGGCAGGGTTAAGGCCCCTGGCGCAGCAGTGTTGGTGACCCAGCACAATATAGCAAGGCTGATCAGGGCAGGACAGAGGTGCCTTGGCAGAGCTGTGTGACGAGCTGTGTTTGCATGGCATGGAGTGCGGCAGGGTTAAGGCCCCCTGGCGCTGCAGTGTTGATGACCCAGCACAATCTAGCAGGACTGGTCCGGACAGGACAGAGGTGCCTTGGCAGAGCTGTGTGACCAGCTGTGTTTGCAAGGCATGGAGTGCGGCAGGGTTAAGGCCCCCTGGCGCTGCAGTGTTGGTGACCCAGCACAATATGGCAGGGCTGATCAGGGCAGGACATAGGTGCCTTGGCAGAGCTGTGTGACAAGCTGTGTTTGCATGGCATGGAGTGCGGTAGGATTAAGGCCCCCTCGCACAGCAGTGTTGTTGACCCAGCACAATATAGCAGGGCTGGTCAGGGCAATACAGAGGTGCCTTGGCAGAGCTGTGTGACGAGCTGTGTTTGCATGGCATGGAGTGCGGCAGGGTTAAGGCCCCCTGGCGCAGCAGTGTTGGTGACCCAGCACAATATAGCGAGGCTGGTCAAGGCAGGACAGAGGTGCCTTGGCAGAGCTGTATGACGAGCTGTGTTTGAATGGCATGGAGTGCGGCAGGGTTAAGGCCCCCTGGCGCAGCAGTGTTGGTGACCCAGCACAATATAGCGAGGCTGGTCAAGGCAGGACAGAGGTGCCTTGGCAGAGCTGTGTGATGAGCTGTGTTTGACTGGCATGTGTGATGAGCTGTGTTTGACTGGCATGTGTGATGAGCTGTGTTTGACTGGCATGGAGTGCAGCAGGGTTAAGGCCCCCTGGCGCAGCATGTTGGTGACCCAGCACAATATAGCAAGGCTGGTCAGGGCAGGACAGAGGTGCCTTGGCAGAGCTGTATGATGAGCTGTGGTTGCATGGCATGGAGGGCGGCAGGGTTAAGGCCCCCTGGCGCAACAGTGTTGGTGACCCAGCACAATCTAGCAGGACTGGTCCGGACAGGACAGAGGTGCCTTGGCAGAGCTGTGTGACCAGCTGTGTTTGCATGGCATGGAGTGCGGCAGGGTTAAGGCCCCCTGGCGCTGCAGTGTTGGTGACCCAGCACAATATAGCAAGGCTGATCAGGGCAGGACAGAGGTGCCTTGGCAGAGCTGTGTGACGAGCTGTGTTTGCATGGCATGGAGTGCGGCAGGTTTAAGGCCCCCTAGCGCAGCAGTGTTGGTGACCCAGCACAATATTGCAGGGCTGGGCAGGGCAATACAAAGGTGTCTTGGCAGAGCTGTATGACGAGCTGTGTTTGCATGGCATGGAGTGCGGCAGGGTTAAGGCCCCCTGGCGCAGCAGTGTTGGTGACCCAGCACAATATAGCGAGGCTGGTCAAGGCAGGACAGAGGTGTCTTGGCAGAGCTGTATGACGAGCTGTGTTTGCATGGCATGGAGTGCGGCAGGGTTAAGGCCCCCTGGCGCTGCAGTGTTGGTGACCCTGCACAATATAGCAGGGCTGGTCAGGGCAATACAGAGGTGCCTTGGCAGAGCTGTGTGACGAGCTGTGTTTGCATGGCATGGAGTGTGGCAGGGTTAAGGCCTCCTGGCGCAGCAGTGTTGGTGACCCAGCACAATATAGCGAGGCTGGTCAAGGCAGGACAGAGGTGCCTTGGCAGAGCTGTATGACGAGCTGTGTTTGCATGGCATGAAGTGCGGCAGGGTTAATGCCCCCTGGCGCAGCAGTGTTCGTGACCCAGCACAATATAGCGAGGCTGGTCAGGGCAGGACAGAGGTGGCTTGGCAGAGCTGTGTTTTGAGCTGTGTTTGACTGGCATGGAGTGCGGCAGGGTTAAGGCCCCCTGGCGCTGCAGTGTTGGTGACCCAACACAATCTAGCAGGACTTGTCAGGGCAGGATAGAGGTGCCTTGGCAGAGCTGTGTGACGAGCTGTGTTTGCATGGCATGGAGTGCGGCAGGGTTAAGGCCCCCTGGCACTGCAGTGTTGGTGACCCAGCACAATCTAGCAGGACTGGTCCGGACAGGACAGAGGTGCCTTGGCAGAGCTGTGTGACCAGCTGTGTTTGCATGGCATGGAGTGCGGCAGGGTTAAGGCCCCCTGGCGCTGCAGTGTTGGTGACCCAGCACAATATAGCAGGGCTGGTCAGGGCAATACAGAGGTGCCTTGGCAGAGCTGTATGACGAGCTGTGTTTGCATGGCATGGAGTGCGGCAGGGTTAAGGCCCCCTGGCGCAGCAGTGTTGGTGACCCAGCACAATATAGCGAGGCTGGTCAAGGCAGGACAGAGGTGCCTTGGCAGAGCTGTATGACGAGCTGTGTTTGAATGGCATGGAGTGCGGCAGGGTTAAGGCCCCCTGGCGCAGCAGTGTTGGTGACCCAGCACAATATAGCAGGACTGGTCAAGGCAGGACAGAGGTGCCTTGGCAGAGCTGTATGACGAGCTGTGTTTGCATGGCATGGAGTGCGGCAGGGTTAAGGCCCCCTGGCGCTGCAGTGTTGGTGACCCAGCACAATATAGCAGGGCTGGTCAGGGCAGGACAGAGGTGCCTTGGCAGAGCTGTGTGACGAGTTGTGTTTGCATGGCATGGAGTGCGGCAGGGTTAAGGCCCTCTGGCGCAGCAGTGTTGGTGACCCAGCACAATATAGCGAGGCTGGTCAGGGCAGGACAGAGCTGCCTTGGCAGAGCTGTGTGACGAGTTGTGTTTGCATGGTATGGAGTGCGGCAGGGTTAAGGCCCCCTGGCGCAGCAGTGTTGGTGACCAATCACAATCTAGCAGGACTGGTCAGGGCAGGATAGAGGTGCCTTGGCAGAGCTGTGTGACGAATTGTGTTTGCATGGCATGGAGTGCGGCAGGGTTAAGGCCCCCTGGCACTGCAGTGTTGGTGACCCAGCACAATATAGCAAGGCTGCTCAGGGCAGAACAGAGGTGCCTTGGCAGAGCTGTGTTTGCATGGCATGGAGTGCGGCAGGGTTAAAGCCCTCTGGCGCTGCAGTGTTGGTGACCCTGCACCATATAGCGAGGCTGGTCAGGGCAGGACAGAGGTGCCTTGGCAGAGCTGTATGATGAGCTGTGTTTGCATGGCATGGAGTGCGGCAGGGTTAAGGCCCCCTGGCGCAGCAGTGTTGGTGACCCAGCACAATATAGCGAGGCTGATCAGGGCAGGACAGAGGTGCCTTGGCGGAGCTGTGTGACGAGCTGTGTTTGCATGGCATGGAGTGCGGCAGGGTTAAGGCCCCCTGGTGCAGCAGTGTTCGTGACCCAGCACAATATAGCGAGGATGGTCAGGGCAGGACAGAGGTGCCTTGGCAGAGCTGTGTGACGAGCTGTGTTTGCATGGCATGGAGTGCGGCAGGGTTAAGGCCCCCTGGCGCTGCAGTGTTGATGACCCAGCACAATCTAGCAGGACTGGTCCGGACAGGACAGAGGTGCCTTGGCAGAGCTGTGTGACCAGCTGTGTTTGCAAGGCATGGAGTGCAGCAGGGTTAAGGCCCCCTGGCGCTGCAGTGTTGGTGACCCAGCACAATATAGCAAGGCTGATCAGGGCAGGACAGAGGTGCCTTGGCAGAGCTGTGTGACGAGCTGTGTTTGCATGGCATGGAGTGCGGCAGGTTTAAGGCCCCCTGGCGCAGCAGTGTTGGTGACCCAGCACAATATAGCAGGGCTGGGCAGGGCAATACAGAGGTGCCTTGGCAGAGCTGTATGACGAGCTGTGTTTGCATGGCATGGAGTGCGGCAGGGTTAAGGCCCCTGGCGCAGCAGTGTTGGTGACCCAGCACAATATAGCGAGGCTGGTCAAGGCAGGACAGAGTGCCTTGGCAGAGCTGTATGACGAGCTGTGTTTGCATGGCATGGAGTGCGGCAGGGTTAAGGCCCCTGGCGCTGCAGTGTTGGTGACCCAGCACAATATAGCAGGGCTGGTCAGGGCAATACAGAGGTGCCTTGGCAGAGCTGTGTGACGAGCTGTGTTTGCATGGCATGGAGTGTGGCAGGGTTAAGGCCTCCTGGCGCAGCAGTGTTGGTGACCCAGCACAATATAGCGAGGCTGGTCAAGGCAGGACAGAGGTTCCTTGGCAGAGCTGTATGACGAGCTTTGTTTGCATGGCATGAAGTGCGGCAGGGTTAATGCCCCTGGCGCAGCAGTGTTTGTGACCCAGCACAATATAGCGAGGCTGGTCTGGGCAGGACAGAGGTGCCTTGGCAGAGCTGTGTGATGAGCTGTGTTTGACTGGCATGGAGTGCGGCAGGGTTAAGGCCCCCTGGGGCTGCAGTGTTGGTGACCCAACACAATCTAGCAGGACTTGTCAGGGCAGGAGAGAGGTGCCTTGGCAGAGCTGTGTGACGAGCTGTGTTTGCATGGCATGGAGTGCGGCAGGGTTAAGGCCCCCTGGCGCTGCAGTGTTGGTGACCCAGCACAATATAGCGAGGCTGGTCAAGGCAGGACAGAGGTGCCTTGGCAGAGCTGTATGACGAGCTGTGTTTGCATGGCATGGAGTGCGGCAGGGTTAAGGCCCCCTGGCGCTGCAGTGTTGGTGACCCAGCACAATATAGCAAGGCTGATCAGGGCAGGACAGAGGTGACTTGGCAGAGCTGTGTGACGAGCTGTGTTTGCATGGCATGGAGTGCGGCAAGTTTAAGGCCCCCTGGCGCAGCAGTGTTAGTGACCCAGCACAATATAGCAGGGCTGGTCAGGGCAATACAGAGGTGCCTTGGCAGAGCTGTATGACGAGCTGTGTTTGCATGGCATGGAGTGCGGCAGGGTTAAGGCCCCCTGGCGCAGCAGTGTTGGTGACCCAGCACAATATAGCGAGGCTGGTCAAGGCAGGACAGAGGTGCCTTGGCAGAGCTGTATGACGAGCTGTGTTTGCATGGCAGGGTTAAGGCCCCCTGGAGCAGCAGTGTTGGTGACCCAGCACAATATAGCAGGACTGGTCAGGGCAGGACAGAGGTGCCTTGGCAGAGCTGTATGACGAGCTGTGTTTGCATGGCATGGAGTGCGGCAGGGTTAAGGCCCCCTGGCGCTGCAGTGTTGGTGACCCAGCACAATATAGCAGGGCTGGTCAGGGCAGGACAGAGGTGCCTTGGCAGAGCTGTGTGACGAGTTGTGTTTGCATGGCATGGAGTGCGGCAGGGTTAAGGCCCTCTGGCGCAGCAGTGTTGGTGACCCACCACAATATAGCGAGGCTGGTCAGGGCAGGACAGAGCTGCCTTGGCAGAGCTGTGTGATGAGCTGTGTTTGCATGGAATGGAGTGCGGCAGGGTTAAGGCCCCCTGGCGCAGCAGTGTTGGTGACCAATCACAATCTAGCAGGACTGGTCAGGGCAGGATAGAGGTGCCTTGGCAGAGCTGTGTGACGAATTGTGTTTGCATGGCATGGAGTGCGGCAGGGTTAAGGCCCCTGGCGCTGCAGTGTTGGTGACCCAGCACAATATAGCAAGGCTGCTCAGGGCAGTACAGAGGTGCCTTGGCAGAGCTGTGTGACGAGCTGTGTTTGCATGGCATGGAGTGTGGCAGGGTTAAAGCCCCCTGGCGCTGCAGTGTTGGTGACCCTGCACCATATAGCGAGGCTGGTCAGGGCAGGACAGAGGTGCCTTGGCAGAGCTGTATGATGAGCTGTGTTTGCATGGCATGGAGTGCGGCAGGGTTAAGGCCCCTGGCGCAGCAGTGTTGGTGACCCAGCACCATATAGCAGGACTGGTCAGGGCAGGATAGGGGTGCCTTGGCAGAGCTGTATGATGAGCTGTGTTTGACTGGCATGGAGTGCGGCAGGGTTAAGGCCCCTGGCGCTGCAGTGTTGGTGACCCAGCACAATATGGCAGGGCTGGTCAGGGCAGGACAGAGCTGCCTTGGCAGAGCTGTGTGACGAGCTGTGTTTGCATGGCATGGAGTGCGGCAGGGTTAAAGCCCCTGGCGCTGCAGTGTTTGTGACCCAGCACCATATAGCGAGGCTCGTCAGGGCAGGACAGAGGTGCCTTGGCAGAGCTGTATGATGAGCTGTGTTTGCATGGCATGGAGTGCGGCAAGGTTAAGGCCCTCTGGCGCAGCAGTGTTGGTGACCCAGCACCATATAGCAGGACTTGTCAGGGTAGAACAGAGGTGCCTTGGCAGAGCTGTATGATGAGCTGTGTTTGCATGGCATGAAGTGCGGCAGGGTTAAGGCCGCCTGGCGCAGCAGTGTTGGTGACCCAGCACAATATAGCGAGGCTGGTCAGGGCAGGACAGAGGTGCCTTGGCGGAGCTGTGTGACGAGCTGTGTTTGCATGACATGGAGTGCGGCAGGGTTAAGGCCCTGTGGCGCAGCAGTGTTGCTGACCCAGCACAATATAGCGAGGCTGGTCAGGGCAGGACAGAGGTGCCTTGGCAGAGCTGTGTGATGAGCTGTGTTTGACTGGCATGTGTGATGAGCTGTGTTTGACTGACATGGAGTGCAGCAGGGTTAAGGCCCCCTGGCGCTGCAGTGTTGGTGACCCAGCACAATATGGCAGGGCTGATCAGGGCAGGACAGAGGTGCCTTGGCAGATCTGTGTGACAAGCTGTGTTTGCATGGCATGGAGTGTGGTAGGGTTAAGGCCACCTCGCACAGCAGTGTTGGTGACCCAGCACAATATAGCAGGGCTGGTCAGGGCAATACAGAGGTGCCTTGGCAGAGCTCTGTGACGAGCTGTGTTTGCATGGCATGGAGTGCGGCAGGGTTAAGGCCCCCTGGCGCAGCAGGGTTGGTGACCCAGCACAATATAGCGAGGCTGGTCAAGGTAGGACAGAGGTGCCTTGGCAGAGCTGTATGACGAGCTGTGTTTGCATGGCATGGAGTGCGGCAGGGTTAAGGCCCCCTGGCGCAGCAGTGTTGGTGACCCAGCACAATATAGCAGGACTGGTCAGGGCAGGACAGAGGTGCCTTGGCAGAGCTGTGTGACGAGCTGTGTTTGCATGGCATGGAGTGCAGCAGGGTTAAGGCCCCCTGGCGCAGCAGTGTTGGTGACCCTGCACAATATAGCGAGGCTGCTCAGGGCAGACCAGAGGTGCCTTGGCAGAGCTGTGTGATGAGCTGTGTTTGCATGGCATGGAGTGCAGCAGGGTTAAGGCCCCCTGGCGCAGCAGTGTTGATGACCCAGCACCATATAGCGAGGCTGGTCAGGGCAGGACAGAGGTTCCTTGGTAGAGCTATGTGACGAACTGTGTTTGCATGACATGGAGGGTGGCAGGGTTAAGGCCCCCTGGCGCTGCAGTGTTGGTGACCCAGCACAATCTAGCCGGACTGGTCAGGACATGACAGAGCGTGCCTTGGCAGAGCTGTGTGACCAGCTGTGTTTGCATGGCATGGAGTGCGGCAGGGTTAAGGCCCCCTGGCGCTGCAGTGTTGGTGACCCAGCACAATATAGCACGACTGCTCAGGGCAGAACAGAGGTGCCTTGGCAGAGCTGTGTGACGAGCTGTGTTTGCATGGCATGGAGTGCTGCAGGGTTAAGGCCCCCTGGCGCAGCAGTGTTGGTGACCCAGCACCATATAGCGAGGCTGGTCCGGGCAGGACAGAGGTGCCTTGGCAGAGCTGTATGATGAGCTGTGTTTGCATGGCATGGAGTGCGGCAGGGTTAAGGCCCCCCGGCGCAGCAGTGTTGATGACCCAGCACCATATAGCAGGACTTGTCAGGGCAGAACAGAGGTGCCTTGGCAGAGCTGTATGATGAGCTGTGTTTGCATGGCATGAAGTGCGGCAGGGTTAAGGCCCCTGGCGCAGCAGGGTTGGTGACCCAGCACAATATAGCGAGGCTGGTCAGGGCAGGACAGAGGTGCCTTGGCGGAGCTGTGTGACGAGCTGTGTTTGCATGGCATGGAGTGTGGCAGGGTTAACGCCCCGTGGCGCAGAAGTGTTGCTGACCCAGCACAATATAGCGAGGCTGGTCAGGGCAGGACAGAGGTGCCTTGGCAGAGCTGTGTGATGAGCTGTGTTTGACTGGCATGGAGTGCAGCAGGGTTAAGGCCCCTGGCGCTGCAGTGTTGGTGACCCAGCACAATATGGCAGGGCTGATCAGGGCAGGACAGAGGTGCCTTGGCAGAGCTGTGTGACAAGCTGTGTTTGCATGGCATGGAGTGCGGCAGGGTTAAGGTCCCCTGGCGCAGCAGTGTTGGTGACCCAGGACAATCTAGCAGGACTGGTCAGGACAGGACAGAGGTGCCTTGGCAGAGCTGTATGACGAGCTGTGTTTGCATGGCATGGAGTGCGGCAGGGTTAAGGCCCCCTGGCGCAGCAGTGTTGCTGACCCAGCACAATATAGCGAGGCTGGTCAGGGCAGAACAGAGGTGCTTTGGCAGAGCTGTGGACAAGCTGTGTTTGCATGGCATGGAGTGCGGCAGGGTTAAGGCCCTCTGGCGCAGCAGTGTTGGTGACCCACCACAATATAGCGAGGCTGGTCAGGGCAGGACAGAGCTACCTTGGCAGAGCTGTGTGATGAGCTGTGTTTGCATGGCATGGAGTGCGGCAGGGTTAAGGCCCCCTGGCGCAGCAGTGTTGGTGACCAATCACAATCTAGCAGGACTGGTCAGGGCAGGATAGAGGTGCCTTGGCAGAGCTGTGTGACGAGTTGTGTTTGCATGGCATGGAGTGCGGCAGGGTTAAGGCCCCCTGGCGCTGCAGTGTTGGTGACCCAGCACAATATAGCAAGGCTGCTCAGGGCAGAACAGAGGTGCCTTGGCAGAGCTGTGTGACGAGCTGTGTTTGCATGGCATGGAGTGTGGCAGGGTTAAAGCCCCCTGGCGCTGCAGTGTTGGTGACCCTGCACCATATAGCGAGGCTGGTCAGGGCAGGACAGAGGTGCCTTGGCAGAGCTGTATGATGAGCTGTGTTTGCATGGCATGGAGTGCGGCAGGGTTAAGGCCCCTGGCGCAGCAGTGTTGGTGACCCAGCACCATATAGCAGGACTGGTCAGGGCAGGATAGGTGTGCCTTGGCAGAGCTGTATGATGAGCTGTGTTTGACTGGCATGTAGTGCGGCAGGGTTAAGGCCCCCTGGCGCTGCAGTGTTGGTGACCCAGCACAATATGGCAGGGCTGGTCAGGGCAGGACAGAGCTGCCTTGGCAGAGCTGTGTGACGAGCTGTGTTTGCATGGCATGGAGTGCGGCAGGGTTAAAGCCCCCTGGCGCTGCAGTGTTGGTGACCCAGCACCATATAGCGAGGCTCGTCAGGGCAGGACAGAGGTGCCTTGGCAGAGCTGTATGATGAGCTGTGTTTGCATGGCATGGAGTGCGGCAAGGTTAAGGCCCTCTGGCGCAGCAGTGTTGGTGACCCAGCACCATATAGCAGGACTTGTCAGGGTAGAACAGAGGTGCCTTGGCAGAGCTGTATGATGAGCTGTGTTTGCATGGCATGAAGTGCGGCAGGGTTAAGGCCCCTGGCGCAGCAGTGTTGGTGACCCAGCACAATATAGCGAGGCTGGTCAGGGCAGGACAGAGGTGCCTTGGCGGAGCTGTGTGACGAGCTGTGTTTGCATGGCATGGAGTGCGGCAGGGTTAAGGCCCTGTGGCGCAGCAGTGTTGCTGACCCAGCACAATATAGCGAGGCTGGTCAGGGCAGGACAGAGGTGCCTTGGCAGAGCTGTGTGATGAGCTGTGTTTGACTGGCATGTGTGATGAGCTGTGTTTGACTGGCATGGAGTGCAGCAGGGTTAAGGCCCCCTGGCGCTGCAGTGTTGGTGACCCAGCACAATATGGCAGGGCTGATCAGGGCAGGACAGAGGTGCCTTGGCAGAGCTGTGTGACAAGCTGTGTTTGCATGGCATGGAGTGTGGTAGGGTTAAGGCCACCTCGCACAGCAGTGTTGGTGACCCAGCACAATATAGCAGGGCTGGTCAGGGCAATACAGAGGTGCCTTGGCAGAGCTCTGTGACGAGCTGTGTTTGCATGGCATGGAGTGCGGCAGGGTTAAGGCCCCTGGCGCAGCAGTGTTGGTGACCCAGCACAATATAGCGAGGCTGGTCAGGGCAGGACAGAGGTGCCTTGGCAGAGCTGTATGATGAGCTGTGTTGGACTGGCATGGAGTGCCTCAGGGTTAAGGCCCCCTGGCGCAGCAGTGTTGGTGACCCAGCACAATATAGCGAGGCTGTTCAGGGCAGGACAGAGGTGCCTTGGCAGAGCTGTGTGATGAGCTGTGTTTGCATGGCATGGAGTGCGGCAGGGTTATGGTGCATGGCGCTGTAGTGTTGGTGACCCAGCACAATATAGCGAGGCTGGTCAGAACAGGACAGAGGTGCCTTGGCAGAGCTGTGTGACGAGCTGTGTTTGCATAGCATGGAGGGCGGCAGGGTTAAGGCCCCTGGCGCAGCAGTGTTGGTGACCCAGCACAACATAGCAAGGCTGGTCAGGGCAGAACAGAGGTGCCTTGGCAGAGCTGCGTGATGAGCTGTGTTTGACTGGCATAGAGTGCGGCAGGGTTAAGGCCCCCTGGCGCAGCAGTGTTGGTGACCCAGCACAATCTAGCAGGACTGGTCCGGACAGGACAGAGGTGCCTTGGCAGAGCTGTGTGACCAGCTGTGTTTGCATGGCATGGAGTGCGGCAGGGTTAAGGCCCCCTGGCGCTGCAGTGTTGGTGACCCAGCACAATATAGCAAGGCTGATCAGGGCAGGACAGAGGTGCCTTGGCAGAGCTGTGTGACGAGCTGTGTTTGCATGGCATGGAGTGCGGCAAGTTTAAGGCCCCCTGGCGCAGCAGTGTTAGTGACCCAGCACAATATAGCAGGGCTGGTCAGGGCAATACAGAGGTGCCTTGGCAGAGCTGTATGACGAGCTGTGTTTGCATGGCATGGAGTGCGGCAGGGTTAAGGCCCCCTGGCGCAGCAGTGTTGGTGACCCAGCACAATATAGCGAGGCTGGTCAAGGCAGGACAGAGGTGCCTTGGCAGAGCTGTATGACGAGCTGTGTTTTCATGGCAGGGTTAAGGCCCCCTGGAGCAGCAGTGTTGGTGACCCAGCACAATATAGAAGGACTGGTCAGGGCAGGACAGAGGTGCCTTGGCAGAGCTGTATGACGAGCTGTGTTTGCATGGCATGGAGTGCGGCAGGGTTAAGGCCCCTGGCGCTGCAGTGTTGGTGACCCAGCACAATATAGCAGGGCTGGTCAGGGCAGGACAGAGGTGCCTTGGCAGAGCTGTTTGACGAGTTGTGTTTGCATGGCATGGAGTGCGGCAGGGTTAAGGCCCTCTGGCGCAGCAGTGTTGGTGACCCACCACAATATAGCGAGGCTGGTCAGGGCAGGACAGAGCTGCCTTGGCAGAGCTGTGTGATGAGCTGTGTTTGCATGGCATGGAGTGCGGCAGGGTTAAGGCCCCCTGGCGCAGCAGTGTTGGTGACCAATCACAATCTAGCAGGACTGGTCAGGGCAGGATAGAGGTGCCTTGGCAGAGCTGTGTGACGAATGTGTTTGCATGGCATGGAGTGCGGCAGGGTTAAGGCCCCTGGCGCTGCAGTGTTGGTGACCCAGCACAATATAGCAAGGCTGCTCAGGGCAGAACAGAGGTGCCTTGGCAGAGCTGTGTGACGAGCTGTGTTTGCATGGCATGGAGTGCGGCAGGTTTAAAGCCCCTGGCGCTGCAGTGTTGGTGACCCTGCACCATATAGCGAGGCTGGTCAGGGCAGGACAGAGGTGCCTTGGCAGAGCTGTATTATGAGCTGTGTTTGCATGGCATGGAGTGCGGCAGGGTTAAGGCCCCCTGGCACAGCAGTGTTGGTGACCCAGCACCATATAGCAGGACTGGTCAGGGCAGGATAGGGGTGCCTTGGCAGAGCTGTATGATGAGCTGTGTTTGACTGGCATGGAGTGCGGCAGGGTTAAGGCCCCCTGGCGCTGCAGTGTTGGTGACCCAGCACAATATGGCAGGGCTGGTCAGGGCAGGACAGAGCTGCCTTGGCAGAGCTGTGTGACGAGCTGTGTTTGCATGGCATGGAGTGCGGCAGGGTTAAAGCCCCCTGGCGCTGCAGTGTTGGTGACCCAGCACCATATAGCGAGGCTCGTCAGGGCAGGACAGAGGTGCCTTGGCTGAGCTGTATGATGAGCTGTGTTTGCATGGCATGGAGTGTGGCAAGGTTAAGGCCCTCTGGCGCAGCAGTGTTGGTGACCCAGCACCATATAGCAGGACTTGTCAGGGTAGAACAGAGGTGCCTTGGCAGAGCTGTATGATGAGCTGTGTTTGCATGGCATGAAGTGCGGCAGGGTTAAGGCCCCTGGCGCAGCAGTGTTGGTGACCCAGCACAATATAGCGAGGCTGGTCAGGGCAGGACAGAGGTGCCTTGGCGGAGCTGTGTGACGAGCTGTGTTTGCATGGCATGGAGTGCGGCAGGGTTAAGGCCCCCTGGCGCTGCAGTGTTGGTGACCCAGCACAATATAGCAAGGCTGCTCAGGGCAGGACAGAGGTTCCTTGGTAGAGCTGTGTGACGAGCTGTGTTTGCATGGCATAAAGTGCGGCAGGGTTAAGGCCCCCTGGCGCAGCAATGTTGGTGACCCAGCACAATATAGCAGGGCTGGTCAGGGCAGGACAGAGGTGCGTTGGCAGAGCTGTGACACGAGTTGTGTTTGCATGGCATGGAGTGCGGCAGGGTTAAGGCCCCCTGGCGCAGCAGTGTTCGTGACCCAGCACAATATAGCAAGGCTGCTCAGGGCAGGACAGAGGTTCCTTCGTAGAGCTGTGTGATGAGCTGTGTTTGCATGGCATAGAGTGCGGCAGGGTTAAGGCCCCCTGGCGCAGCAATGTTGGTGACCCAGCACAATATAGCGAGGCTGCTCAGGGCAGACCAGAGGTGCCTTGGCAGAGCTGTGTGATGAGCTGTGTTTGCATGGCATGGAGTGCAGCAGGGTTAAGGCCCCCTGGCGCAGCAGTGTTGATGACCCAGCACCATATAGCGAGGCTGGTCAGGGCAGGACAGAGGTTCCTTGGTAGAGCTATGTGACGAACTGTGTTTGCATGACATGGAGGGTGGCAGGGTTAAGGCCCCCTGGCGCTGCAGTGTTGGTGACCCAGCACAATCTAGCCGGACTGGTCAGGACATGACAGACGTGCCTTGGCAGAGCTGTGTGACCAGCTGTGTTTGCATGGCATGGAGTGCGGCAGGGTTAAGGCCCCCTGGCGCTGCAGTGTTGGTGACCCAGCACAATATAGCACGACTGCTCAGGGCAGAACAGAGGTGCCTTGGCAGAGCTGTGTGACGAGCTGTGTTTGCATGGCATGGAGTGCTGCAGGGTTAAGGCCCCTGGCGCAGCAGTGTTGGTGACCCAGCACCATATAGCGAGGCTGGTCCGGGCAGGACAGAGGTGCCTTGGCAGAGCTGTATGATGAGCTGTGTTTGCATGGCATGGAGTGCGGCAGGGTTAAGGCCCCCCGGCGCAGCAGTGTTGATGACCCAGCACCATATAGCAGGACTTGTCAGGGCAGAACAGAGGTGCCTTGGCAGAGCTGTATGATGAGCTGTGTTTGCATGGCATGAAGTGCGGCAGGGTTAAGGCCCCCTGGCGCAGCAGGGTTGGTGACCCAGCACAATATAGCGAGGCTGGTCAGGGCAGGACAGAGGTGCCTTGGCGGAGCTGTGTGACGAGCTGTGTTTGCATGGCATGGAGTGTGGCAGGGTTAACGCCCCGTGGCGCAGAAGTGTTGCTGACCCAGCACAATATAGCGAGGCTGGTCAGGGCAGGACAGAGGTGCCTTGGCAGAGCTGTGTGATGAGCTGTGTTTGACTGGCATGGAGTGCAGCAGGGTTAAGGCCCCCTGGCGCTGCAGTGTTGGTGACCCAGCACAATATGGCAGGGCTGATCAGGGCAGGACAGAGGTGCCTTGGCAGAGCTGTGTGACAAGCTGTGTTTGCATGGCATGGAGTGCGGCAGGGTTAAGGTCCCCTGGCGCAGCAGTGTTGGTGACCCAGGACAATCTAGCAGGACTGGTCAGGACAGGACAGAGGTGCCTTGGCAGAGCTGTATGACGAGCTGTGTTTGCATGGCATGGAGTGCGGCAGGGTTAAGGCCCCCTGGCGCAGCAGTGTTGCTGACCCAGCACAATATAGCGAGGCTGGTCAGGGCAGAACAGAGGTGCTTTGGCAGAGCTGTGGACAAGCTGTGTTTGCATGGCATGGAGTGCGGCAGGGTTAAGGCCCTCTGGCGCAGCAGTGTTGGTGACCCACCACAATATAGCGAGGCTGGTCAGGGCAGGACAGAGCTACCTTGGCAGAGCTGTGTGATGAGCTGTGTTTGCATGGCATGGAGTGCGGCAGGGTTAAGGCCCCCTGGCGCAGCAGTGTTGGTGACCAATCACAATCTAGCAGGACTGGTCAGGGCAGGATAGAGGTGCCTTGGCAGAGCTGTGTGACGAATTGTGTTTGCATGGCATGGAGTGCGGCAGGGTTAAGGCCCCCTGGCGCTGCAGTGTTGGTGACCCAGCACAATATAGCAAGGCTGCTCAGGGCAGAACAGAGGTGCCTTGGCAGAGCTGTGTGACGAGCTGTGTTTGCATGGCATGGAGTGTGGCAGGGTTAAAGCCCCTGGCGCTGCAGTGTTGGTGACCCTGCACCATATAGCGAGGCTGGTCAGGGCAGGACAGAGGTGCCTTGGCAGAGCTGTATGATGAGCTGTGTTTGCATGGCATGGAGTGCGGCAGGGTTAAGGCCCCCTGGCGCAGCAGTGTTGGTGACCCAGCACCATATAGCAGGACTGGTCAGGGCAGGATAGGTGTGCCTTGGCAGAGCTGTATGATGAGCTGTGTTTGACTGGCATGTAGTGCGGCAGGGTTAAGGCCCCCTGGCGCTGCAGTGTTGGTGACCCAGCACAATATGGCAGGGCTGGTCAGGGCAGGACAGAGCTGCCTTGGCAGAGCTGTGTGACGAGCTGTGTTTGCATGGCATGGAGTGCGGCAGGGTTAAAGCCCCTGGCGCTGCAGTGTTGGTGACCCAGCACCATATAGCGAGGCTGCGTCAGGGCAGGACAGAGGTGCCTTGGCAGAGCTGTATGATGAGCTGTGTTTGCATGGCATGGAGTGCGGCAAGGTTAAGGCCCTCTGGCGCAGCAGTGTTGGTGACCCAGCACCATATAGCAGGACTTGTCAGGGTAGAACAGAGGTGCCTTGGCAGAGCTGTATGATGAGCTGTGTTTGCATGGCATGAAGTGCGGCAGGGTTAAGGCCCCCTGGCGCAGCAGTGTTGGTGACCCAGCACAATATAGCGAGGCTGGTCAGGGCAGGACAGAGGTGCCTTGGCGGAGCTGTGTGACGAGCTGTGTTTGCATGGCATGGAGTGCGGCAGGGTTAAGGCCCTGTGGCGCAGCAGTGTTGCTGACCCAGCACAATATAAGCGAGGCTGGTCAGGGCAGGACAGAGGTGCCTTGGCAGAGCTGTGTGATGAGCTGTGTTTGACTGGCATGTGTGATGAGCTGTGTTTGACTGGCATGGAGTGCAGCAGGGTTAAGGCCCCCTGGCGCTGCAGTGTTGGTGACCCAGCACAATATGGCAGGGCTGATCAGGGCAGGACAGAGGTGCCTTGGCAGAGCTGTGTGACAAGCTGTGTTTGCATGGCATGGAGTGTGGTAGGGTTAAGGCCACCTCGCACAGCAGTGTTGGTGACCCAGCACAATATAGCAGGGCTGGTCAGGGCAATACAGAGGTGCCTTGGCAGAGCTCTGTGACGAGCTGTGTTTGCATGGCATGGAGTGCGGCAGGGTTAAGGCCCCTGGCGCAGCAGTGTTGGTGACCCAGCACAATATAGCGAGGCTGGTCAGGGCAGGACAGAGGTGCCTTGGCAGAGCTGTATGATGAGCTGTGTTGGACTGGCATGGAGTGCCTCAGGGTTAAGGCCCCCTGGCGCAGCAGTGTTGGTGACCCAGCACAATATAGCGAGGCTGTTCAGGGCAGGACAGAGGTGCCTTGGCAGAGCTGTGTGATGAGCTGTGTTTGCATGGCATGGAGTGCGGCAGGGTTATGGTGCATGGCGCTGTAGTGTTGGTGACCCAGCACAATATAGCGAGGCTGGTCAGAACAGGACAGAGGTGCCTTGGCAGAGCTGTGTGACGAGCTGTGTTTGCATAGCATGGAGGGCGGCAGGGTTAAGGCCCCCTGGCGCAGCAGTGTTGGTGACCCAGCACAACATAGCAAGGCTGGTCAGGGCAGAACAGAGGTGCCTTGGCAGAGCTGCGTGATGAGCTGTGTTTGACTGGCATAGAGTGCGGCAGGGTTAAGGCCCCTGGCGCAGCAGTGTTGGTGACCCAGCACAATCTAGCAGGACTGGTCCGGACAGGACAGAGGTGCCTTGGCAGAGCTGTGTGACCAGCTGTGTTTGCATGGCATGGAGTGCGGCAGGGTTAAGGCCCCCTGGCGCTGCAGTGTTGGTGACCCAGCACAATATAGCAAGGCTGATCAGGGCAGGACAGAGGTGCCTTGGCAGAGCTGTGTGACGAGCTGTGTTTGCATGGCATGGAGTGCGGCAAGTTTAAGGCCCCTGGCGCAGCAGTGTTAGTGACCCAGCACAATATAGCAGGGCTGGTCAGGGCAATACAGAGGTGCCTTGGCAGAGCTGTATGACGAGCTGTGTTTGCATGGCATGGAGTGCGGCAGGGTTAAGGCCCCCTGGCGCAGCAGTGTTGGTGACCCAGCACAATATAGCGAGGCTGGTCAAGGCAGGACAGAGGTGCCTTGGCAGAGCTGTATGACGAGCTGTGTTTTCATGGCAGGGTTAAGGCCCCTGGAGCAGCAGTGTTGGTGACCCAGCACAATATAGAAGGACTGGTCAGGGCAGGACAGAGGTGCCTTGGCAGAGCTGTATGACGAGCTGTGTTTGCATGGCATGGAGTGCGGCAGGGTTAAGGCCCCCTGGCGCTGCAGTGTTGGTGACCCAGCACAATATAGCAGGGCTGGTCAGGGCAGGACAGAGGTGCCTTGGCAGAGCTGTTTGACGAGTTGTGTTTGCATGGCATGGAGTGCGGCAGGGTTAAGGCCCTCTGGCGCAGCAGTGTTGGTGACCCACCACAATATAGCGAGGCTGGTCAGGGCAGGACAGAGCTGCCTTGGCAGAGCTGTGTGATGAGCTGTGTTTGCATGGCATGGAGTGCGGCAGGGTTAAGGCCCCTGGCGCAGCAGTGTTGGTGACCAATCACAATCTAGCAGGACTGGTCAGGGCAGGATAGAGGTGCCTTGGCAGAGCTGTGTGACGAATTGTGTTTGCATGGCATGGAGTGCGGCAGGGTTAAGGCCCCCTGGCGCTGCAGTGTTGGTGACCCAGCACAATATAGCAAGGCTGCTCAGGGCAGAACAGAGGTGCCTTGGCAGAGCTGTGTGACGAGCTGTGTTTGCATGGCATGGAGTGCGGCAGGTTTAAAGCCCCCTGGCGCTGCAGTGTTGGTGACCCTGCACCATATAGCGAGGCTGGTCAGGGCAGGACAGAGGTGCCTTGGCAGAGCTGTATTATGAGCTGTGTTTGCATGGCATGGAGTGCGGCAGGGTTAAGGCCCCCTGGCACAGCAGTGTTGGTGACCCAGCACCATATAGCAGGACTGGTCAGGGCAGGATAGGGGTGCCTTGGCAGAGCTGTATGATGAGCTGTGTTTGACTGGCATGGAGTGCGGCAGGGTTAAGGCCCCTGGCGCTGCAGTGTTGGTGACCCAGCACAATATGGCAGGGCTGGTCAGGGCAGGACAGAGCTGCCTTGGCAGAGCTGTGTGACGAGCTGTGTTTGCATGGCATGGAGTGCGGCAGGGTTAAAGCCCCTGGCGCTGCAGTGTTGGTGACCCAGCACCATATAGCGAGGCTCGTCAGGGCAGGACAGAGGTGCCTTGGCTGAGCTGTATGATGAGCTGTGTTTGCATGGCATGGAGTGTGGCAAGGTTAAGGCCCTCTGGCGCAGCAGTGTTGGTGACCCAGCACCATATAGCAGGACTTGTCAGGGTAGAACAGAGGTGCCTTGGCAGAGCTGTATGATGAGCTGTGTTTGCATGGCATGAAGTGCGGCAGGGTTAAGGCCCCTGGCGCAGCAGTGTTGGTGACCCAGCACAATATAGCGAGGCTGGTCAGGGCAGGACAGAGGTGCCTTGGCGGAGCTGTGTGACGAGCTGTGTTTGCATGGCATGGAGTGCGGCAGGGTTAAGGCCCCCTGGCGCTGCAGTGTTGGTGACCCAGCACAATATAGCAAGGCTGCTCAGGGCAGGACAGAGGTTCCTTGGTAGAGCTGTGTGACGAGCTGTGTTTGCATGGCATAAAGTGCGGCAGGGTTAAGGCCCCTGGCGCAGCAATGTTGGTGACCCAGCACAATATAGCAGGGCTGGTCAGGGCAGGACAGAGGTGCGTTGGCAGAGCTGTGACACGAGTTGTGTTTGCATGGCATGGAGTGCGGCAGGGTTAAGGCCCCTGGCGCAGCAGTGTTCGTGACCCAGCACAATATAGCAAGGCTGCTCAGGGCAGGACAGAGGTTCCTTCGTAGAGCTGTGTGATGAGCTGTGTTTGCATGGCATAGAGTGCGGCAGGGTTAAGGCCCCCTGGCGCAGCAATGTTGGTGACCCAGCACAATCTAGCAGGACTGGTCAGGGCAGGACAGAGGTGCCTTGGCAGAGCTGTATGACGAGCTGTGTTTGCATGGCATGGAGGGCAGCAGTGTTAAGGCCCCCTGGTGCAGCAGTGTTGGTGACCCAGCACAATATAGCGAGGCTGGTCAGGGCAGGACAGAGGTGCCTTGGCAGAGCTGTGTGTCCAGCTGTGTTTGCACGGCATGGAGTGCGGCAGGGTTAAGGCCCCCTGGCGCTGCAGTGTTGGTGACCCAGCACAATATAGCAAGGCTGCTCAGGGCAGGACAGAGGTTCCTTGGTAGAGCTGTGTGACGAGCTGTGTTTGCATGGCATGGAGGGCGGCAGGGTTAAGGCCCCCTGGCGCTGCAGTGTTGGTGACCCAGCACAATATAGCAGGGCTGGTCAGGGCAGGACAGAAGTGCGTTGGCAGAGGTGTGTGACGAGCTGTGTTTGCATGGCATGGAGTGCGGCAGGGTTAAGGCCCCCTGGCGCATCAGTGTTGGTGACCCAGCACAATATAGCGATGCTGGTCAGGGCAGGACAGAGGTGCCTTGGCAGAGCTGTATGACGAGCTGTGTTTGCATGGCATGGAGTGCGGCAGGGTTAAGGACCCCTGGCGCTGCAGTGTTGGTGACCCAGCACAATCTAGCAGGACTGGTCAGGGCAGGACAGAGGTGCCTTGGCAGAGCTGTATGATGAGCTGTGTTTGCACGGCATGGAGTGCCGCAGGGTTAAGGCCCCCTGGCGCAGCAGTGTTGGTGACCCAGCACAATATAGCGATGCTGGTCAGGGCAGGACAGAGGTGCCTTGGCAGAGCTGTATGACGAGCTGTGTTTGCATGGCATAGAGTGCGGCAGGGTTAAGGCCCCCTGGCGCAGCAGTGTTGGTGACCCAGCAGAATCTAGTAGGACTGGTCAGGGCAGGAGAGAGGTGCCTTGGCAGAGCTGTGTGACGAGCTGTGTTTGCATGGCATGGAGTGCGGCAGGGTTTAGGCCCCCTGGCGCAGCAGTGTTGGTGACCCAGCACAATATAGCAGGACTGGTCAGGACAGGACAGAGGTGCCTTGGCAGAGCTGTGTGACGAGCTGTGTTTGCATGGCATGGAGTGCGGCAGGGTTATGGTGCCTTAGCGCTGCAGTGTTGGTGACCCAGCACCATATAGCAGGGCTGGTCAGGGCAGGACAGAGGTGCCTTGGCAGAGCTGTGTGATGAGCTGTGTTTGCATGGCATGGAGTGCGGCAGGGTTAAGGCCCCCTGGCGCAGCAGTGTTGGTGATCCAGCACAATATAGCAGGACTGGTCAGGGCAGGACAGAGGTGCCTTGGCAGAGCTGTATGACGAGCTGTGTTTGCATGGCATGGAGTGCGGCAGGGTTAAGGCCCCCTTGCGCAGCAGCGTTGGTGACCCAGCACAATATAGCAGGACTGGTCAGGGCAGGACAGAGGTGCCTTGGCAGAGCTGTATGAGGAGCTGTGTTTGCATGGCATGGAGTACGGCATGGTTAAGGCCCCCTGGCACAGTAGTGTTGGTGACCCAGCACAATATAGCGAGGCTGGTCAGGGCAGGACAGAGGTGCCTTGGCAGAGCTGTATGACGAGCTGTGTTTGCATGGCATGGAGTGCGGCAGGGTTAAGGCCCCCTGGCGCAGCAGTGTTGGTGACCCAGCACAATATAGCAGGACTGGTCAGGGCAGGACAGAGGTGCCTTGGCAGAGCTGTGTCACGAGCTGTGTTTGCATGGCATGTAGTGCGGCAGGGTTATGGTGCCTTGGCGCTGCAGTGTTGGTGACCCAGTACAATATAGCAAGACTGGTCAGGGCAGGACAGAGGTGCCTTGGCAGAGCTGTATGAGGAGCTGTGTTTGCATGGCATGGAGTGCGGCAGGGTTATGGTGCCTTAGCGCTGCAGTGTTGGTGACCCAGCACCATATAGCAGGACTGGTCAGGGCAGGACAGAGGTGCCTTGGCAGAGCTGTATGACGAGCTGTGTTTGCATGGCATGGAGTGCGGCAGGGTTAAGGCCCCCTGGCGCAGCAGCGTTGGTGACCCAGCACAATATAGCAGGACTGGTCAGGGCAGGACAGAGGTGCCTTGGCAGAGCTGTATGACGAGCTGTGTTTGCATGGCATGGAGTGCGGCAGGGTTAAGGCCCCCTGGCGCAGCAGCGTTGGTGACCCAGCACAATATAGCAGGACTGGTCAGGGCAGGACAGAGGTGCCTTGGCAGAGCTGTATGAGGAGCTGTGTTTGCATGGCATGGAGTGCGGCATGGTTAAGGCCCCCTGGCACAGTAGTGTTGGTGACCCAGCACAATATAGCGAGGCTGGTCAGGGCAGGACAGAGGTGCCTTGGCAGAGCTGTATGACGAGCTGTGTTTGCATGGCATGGAGGGCGGCAGGGTTAAGGCCCCCTGGCACAGTAGTGTTGGTGACCCAGCACAATATAGCGAGGCTGGTCAGGGCAGGACAGAGGTGCCTTGGCAGAGCTGTGTGACGAGCTGTGTTTGCATGGCATGGAGTGCGGCAGGGTTAAGGCCCCCTGGCGCAGCAGTGTTGGTGACCCAGCACAATATAGCAGGACTGGTCAGGGCAGGACAGAGGTGCCTTGGCAGAGCTGTGTGACGAGCTGTGTTTGCATGGCATGTAGTGCGGCAGGGTTATGGTGCCTTGGCGCTGCAGTGTTGGTGACCCAGGACAATATAGCAAGACTGGTCAGGGCAGGACAGAGGTGCCTTGGCAGAGCTGTGTGACGAGCTGTGTTTGCGTGGCATGGAGTGTGCAGGGTTACGGTGCCTTGGCGCTGCAGTGTTGGTTACCCAGCACAATATAGCGAGGCTGGTCAGGACAGAGGTGCCTGGACAGAGCTGTATGACGAGCTGTGTTCGCAAGGCATGGAGGGCGGCAGGGTTAAGGCCCCCTGGCGCAGCAGTGTTGGTGACCCAGCACAATATAGAGAGGCTGGTCAGGGCATGACAGAGGTGACTTGCCAGAGCTATGTGACGAGCTGTGTTTGGATGGCATGGAGTGCAGCAGGGTTATTGTGCCCTGGCGCTGCAGTGTTGGTGACCCAGCACAATATTGCAGGACTGATCAGGGCAGGGCAGAGGAGCCTTGGCAGAGCTGTGTGACGAGCTGTGTTTGCATGGCATGGAGTGCGGCAGGATTACTGTGCCCTGGCGCTGCAGTGTTGGTGACCCAGCACAATATTGCAGGACTGATCAGGGCAGGGCAGAGGAGCCTCGGCAGAGCTGTGTGACAAGCTGTGTTTGCATGGCATGTAGTACGGCAGGGTTATGGTGCCTTGGCGCTGCAGTGTTGGTGACCCAGGACAATATAGCAAGACTGGTCAGGGCAGGACAGAGGTGCCTTGGCAGAGCTGTGTGACGAGCTGTGTTTGCATGGCATGTAGTGCGGCAGGGTTATGGTGCCTTGGCGCTGCAGTGTTGGTGACCCAGGACAATATAGCAAGACTGGTCAGGGCAGGACAGAGGTGCCTTGGCAGAGCTGTGTGACGAGCTGTGTTTGCGTGGCATGGAGTGCGCAGGGTTATGGTGCCTTGGCGCTGCAGTGTTGGTTACCCAGCACAATATAGCGAGGCTGGTCAGGACAGAGGTGCCTTGACAGAGCTGTATGACTAGCTGTGTTCGCAAGGCATGGAGGGCGGCAGGGTTAAGGCCCCCTGTCGCAGCAGTGTTGGTGACCCAGCACAATATAGAGAGGCTGGTCAGGGCAGGACAGAGGTGACTTGCCAGAGCTATGTGACGAGCTGTGTTTGGATGGCATGGAGTGCAGCAGGGTTATTGTGCCCTGGCGCTGCAGTGTTGGTGACCCAGCACAATATTGCAGGACTGATCAGGGCAGGGCAGAGGAGCCTTGGCAGAGCTGTGTGACGAGCTGTGTTTGCATGGCATGGAGTGCGGCAGGATTACTGTGCCCTGGCGCTGCAGTGTTGGTGACCCAGCACAATATTGCAGGACTGATCAGGGCAGGGCAGAGGAGCCTCGGCAGAGCTGTATGCTGCTCTTAGAGTTAGGGTAGCAGGGTGAGCCACCTTTGATGGGCTCTGAAGAGCTGTGTGTTGATATCTGCGTTAGCACATCAGGGGTTGTATCACTGCTGAGTGTTGAAGCCACGACATTACAGGAAGAATGCTGCTGGCCAGGCTGGAGGGGCCTTGAAATAGCTGCTTGTCAACTATTAGAACAGCGGCTTGGAAGGGAGTGTGCTTCCAGAATGAGATGCCTTGGGTGAGCTTTGTTTTGACACCATTACAGTAAAATGGTGTCATATGGTAAGTTATGTTATGTCATGTTATGTTATATGCCATGTTATGTATTGTTATGTTATGTCATATGCTATGTCATGTTATGTTATGTTCTGTTATGCTATGTTATATGTTATGTTATGTCATGTTATGTTATGTTCTGTTATGCTATGTTATATGTTATGTTATGTCATGTTATGTTATGTTCTGTTATGCTATGTTATGTTATGTTATGCATTGTTATGTTATGTCATATGTCATGCTATGTTATGTTCTGTTATGCTATGTTATATGTTATGTTATGCATTGTTATGTTATGTCATATGTTATATAATGTTATGTTACACCATTACAGTATAGGGGCGATGCTTCCATCCAGAGCATGTTGGAAGTGCCTTTAGGAAGCCATGCGTTGACCTCAGGATAAGAGCAGGAAGGGTGCCACAGGGTTGAGGTGCTTTCACAGAGCTGGTTTCACCGCATCGCCTTCCATGTTGCTGCTGATCGCCTCTTCTGGTGAACGGGCACACGGGACACTCTCGGCAGTCTCCTACTTGACCAGTGACAACAAATGCTGAAAGAAGGAGCATTAAAAGGGTTCTGTACATTGACTCACCAAAGACTGAACAGATCAGACAAAACAACATTATTATAAGAGCAGAGATTGAGAACAATCAGTGGAGGAAAATGACAGTAGTGTTGGCAGAGTAGGCGGCATTATATCTGAGAGCTGGCATTAGTAGGCATCACAGCCTGAGCTCCCAGCTGACGCCTGGGGGATGGGGTGTTTTTGTTCTGTCACTTTCAACCCTTAAATTAGCAGCCAGCTGAGATCAGCGGGAAACATCCGGGCAACCTTTAATCATCTATTGGTGGAACTTGGTCAAAAAGCCTGTGATTACCCATCTCAGGGATTCCAGCTCAGAGTCTCATCAAGCGTAATGATCAAACATAATCAGAACATCGAGGCTGCAACAGCAAGACTTTATGTTCCATATGTGATGCTATGAATAGGGGGCCAGGATGACTTGACGCGGATCTGTACATCGCAATAGGTCTGACATTGGAACTATGTCGTGTACGACAGCGGTGTCATACGCAGCGGTAGTGGCGCTTGCGACAGCCTAAGGCAATATTTGGATTCTGGTACTTTTTTTTTTTTTTTTTACAAACTATTGATCACTTTTGCTTTTGCTGCCTGGGACCTGATCATGTAAATTTGGTGTCATCCGTCTACTCTTTGATCTAGTAAACTCACTGTTAATGAGGACCTGAGATTGTGAAATCTGGATAACTCGAATTCCCTTCCTGCCTTTCCAAGCATATTCTCAAAATCCACTTGGAAGGGGCAGAATAGGAAAACAAAGGGAAGAGATATGTTCTATACTTTTTGATAGATATATATATGTATATATATATATATGTATTTTTTTTTTTACAGAGTTTTATATAGCGCGAACTTGACCCGAATCGGCTATCAGAGCGCTTTGTATATATAAATATATATATATATATATATATATATATATGTATAGATATATATGTATAGATATATGTATATATATATATGTATATATATATGTCCATCCAATAGAAATCGCTTATGCCCCGGCCTGCTTTCACGACAAGTTGGCGGCAAGGTTGCGAGCCTCTAAACATTCCATCCAATATCTGCAATCTCGGCGCAGTAATGATTCACCGGCCAAAAACACCACAGTACCGCCACTCGTAAAGTTGTTACAGCGCGTTTATTTCGACACTGGCAACAGGTATCCCCCAAATCATTTCGGAGTTACAGCACTCCTTGGTCACAGGTTAGGTCACTGCTTTGTTTCCGCTCCAATTAAAGGAAACGGGTCATGCATTTCACTTTGATAAATATAAACAAAATACTCCATTTTGTCGCATTCATTGTTTGTCAATAAAGAAAGAAATGCATTTGACGTGCTACGAGCTATACAAATTCAAATCATAATATCAGCTCACCGATTTCAATCTCATCACGATCGTTATTGATTATAAATCGCCTGTCTATACCATAAAAGCAACTTATGTCAGCCAACTGATTTTTCATCATTATGACTAAAGTGAACATCTGAAAATTAATGCCCATGTGGGCTTACACACAGTTTGGGAAATAACGTTAACTTCAATCAATATAGGTAAATATCCTTACATTACATCATAGCAGATGGTAATACCACTCTTACTGGTTATCGCAGTTACATCTCGTCAAAATTATTCATAGTCAATAAAAATGTGAAATATACGAGTCGCAATACATAACTGAAACAGCCCTAGTGGGCAGAACACAGGCATTTTGAAAAATTCATTCATGAGTTCGTGAAGAGAAAAAACCAATTGGCCTGGTAATGTTAAAAGCAAAATGCTAATCATGAACATTACCTGCGCCATCTTATCTGGTGGAATTCTATGTGCACATAAGTTGCAGTCATTTTAATCTATCACAGCCATTTTGTACTCTGTTGGTCACCTTTGTTTCACCCTGCCCTTACTAGCATCCCTCTGACCCTCTGACCGACCTGGTATGTGTGCTGGGGGCTATAAACTCTATTGCCACAACAAACCTCAGCGCCACTTGCTGCCACAAACTCGTTTTTCCTCTCATCTCTGTTTTCAGGCAAACCTTTGGACACTCTACCCCTCACTGCACCTAGTTACACAAACAGGTTCCAAACACCAAAAAGACTCTTGCAACATGATTTATTGCACTGCAAACAGCAAGACTTGTTGTTACCAACAATGGGACCTGTTTTATCAACAGAACGGACTCTTAGATCTGGCCGTCTCACATGTTTTAGACCCTGAAGCAAGGTCCAGCTGCAAGATAAGATTGTCTGTTTGACCTGGGTGGGAAGAGAATTACTGTTGGGCTTGTGTGACAACCTGCCCGGGGCGGGGACCCCAAGCTTGTGTAACCATGTTAATGAAACAAATGCATTGTGTCAAACCTGTATAAAAGGAAGAGCCAAAGGAGTATCAGGAGAACACTTCCCTCAGACATCCCGGTGTCTGCAGTTGACGTGATCTCCTCATGAGAAATAAACCTTTTTCTTGTCTTCCAGTTTCCAGCGCTTGCCTCATTATTTTGATAGCAAACCCAAAGTGAATTAGAGGTGGAACCCTGCACCGGGCAGCATTGAGGGTCTTAGAAGACTCGCTGCCTTTCAGAAATTGGCGCCCAAACGTAGGGGCCCATCAGCGACGCGTGGGTCCGGTAGAGAGGTCCTAACGACGGAGTGAACGACTAAACGATTGGGGTATACCTGCCTGAGAAGACCCTTGTCTGGCTGCCGATCGACTGAACTTCACCGGTTCCGAACGGACCTCTCTCGAGTGACCTGCGGTCCTGACTGGGACCTTAGAGGAACGCCACATTGATTGTTGGAGTGACAGGACAACCAGGCGCTGGAAGGTGAAGACGAAGAACTGTCCATCCGGTCCGGGTAAGGTCGTGAAAAAAAACCGACTTAAATTGATTGATTGATTGAATAGTTTGATTGAAATACTAGTATTCCTTTTTTTTTATATTGAGTTATTTGCGACATTTCCCTGCTTGCAAACAACGAAGAATAGGAATATTCTCTCTCTTTGCAGGCAGCGAAGGACAGGTAGTGCAGACTTTTTGTCTAAATTGATTGATTGAGATATTCATTTTTGACCGATAAATACGTCATGCCTGTTTTTTCTAGATTGTTTGATTGTAATTGTTTTGGACCCGACCGTTCGTTAGAGGTCAGTCAGCCGGCACCGCCGGAAGGCACCCCTAACAAGGACATGTACGTAAAGTATGGATTAGCCACCGTAGCTTATAGCAAACTATGGCATAAATACACTAGGAAGGACCGGGTAAATCAGTGGCCACTGACGGGATCTTTCGATCCCGCTAAAATAGAAACGTTAGAATTAGCTCTCCACAAAAAGAAAACTAGACCAGCCATGTTTGACAGTTTTGGTTTATGGCGAAAAGAGGCAGCTCAAAGAAAGAAAAGGGACGAAGCTAGACAAGATAAAGAAACGCGAAAATCAGCTTACCAAGCCTGAAAAAGATTAGAAGAAAAACTAAAAGAAAAGGAAATCGATAAAAAGGAACAGGAATCAAAAATATCAGGTCAATGCCCTGTTAGAACGCCCTCGACTCTTTACCCCAAGTTACCAGCAAAACAAAGGGTAGATGATGATTTATTGTTAGGTCCCCCAATCATATACATGCCACCCCCTTACGCCCCTACTCATCCCGTAGCACAACGCCAGGACCACCAAAGTATAGCCGGAGATGGCACAATCGCCTCAGTCTCCACCGCCTCTGCTCCCACCGAGTCACCCACACCAAATGCCTCATCAAAGGATACAGTAGTAGAGGTAGGATCAAAAGAAAAAGGAGCGCCCAGGGTCCCGCAATTAAGTAAAAATGAGCGAGCAGGCATTGATAAAATAGTTAAATCCCTCATAGATAGGAAGGAGACAGAAGAGTATGTAACTGACATATGCAACTCCTATGTTGAAAACCGCAAACGATACTTTATTGTACGTCTCTGTTACCACACTCTTACTGCATATGAAGAGAAGTACCAAGATGTAGGGCCCGAGCGGCTAGTGGCTCTCTATAGGAAGGTAGACACCGGAGATGAAGGCGACAACGATGTTACAGAACTCTTTTCATCCACACTGGAGGTATTCCGTCACCTCGTGGAACAAGGACGGATAGATAAGGACAGGACATCTAAGATAGCAGGACCCCCGGTGGAAAAACCAGATAGCATGATGCCGATAAAAGAAGCTGCCCCATATTGGGTACCTCCTAGAGGACAAGGGACTCATGACGATATGAACCATCAAGACGCTAGAGGAAGGGTGGTCTACAATTGGGTGTATCAACCATGGGACAGACAGGACATTTTGACGTTCCGTAAATCTTTACCGGATTTACGAAAGAACCCCACCGCCTTTTACACCGAGCTAGATACCGCTCTGGGATCAACAATAATGGCACTTGCCGACATAGACTTGTTCTTCGGGTTATGTTTGCCAGCAGATGTGTGGAAACAGATTAGGAAAGTAGACCATACCGAACTGCTTGGTCATACCTGGGAACAACTCAACACATTAGATAAACAGCGGAACCCTGGTCAAAAACCGGTTAAAGCAATATTGGACCTCCCTGACAAATTAGTGCAGAAAGTGAAAACGCTGATCCCAGAGAAAAGATAGACTGGTCCATAGTAACCGCATGCCGCCAGAAACCACAAGAGGATGTCTCAGAGTATTTCTCCAGATTTGAAACGGTGTTCTCCGATTACAGTGGACAAGACATGTCCACCGCAACCGGACACCACATATTTGTGCAGAACTATGTCAAAGGACTACTGCCAGATGTATCCCAGAAATTACAAGCCAGCGAAAGTAGTTGGGCAGCATCTAAACCGGCGGCCATTCTCCAAATGGCCCAGTACTATGAGCATCAGAAAAACGAAAATGACAGGGCTACAGAAAGGAAAAAGAAGGACTTGAAGGAAAGGGTAATGGTAGCACAACTCCAGGAGGCGAATACAGGAAGGGAGCAATATAGGGGAGGATACCAGCAGGATACCCCTAGAGTACCGCCACCTAGAAACAATCCATCGACATCATATGTAGGACGCCAAGACCTAGGACAGGATCAATGTGCATTTTGCAAAGAATATGGACACTGGAAAACCCAATGCCCGGCTTTGTTAGGAGCTGGTAGGGGCAGAGGGGCGAGGGAAATAGCAAGTGGACAGAGAGGAAGAGGACGTGGGAGAGGGTACGCGAGTGAAGCAAGCGAGGAAAGGCCAGGAAGAGTGAACACATTTGACCATCCCAAACAGAATCAGTACCAACAGACAGATTATGACAATACGTACGACTTTGCATAGGACAGCCAGGGGCAAGGGAGGGATCCAGTCGAGCTCTATGTTGATCAGCAAGGCCCTTATGTTACCGCTGAGGTCCTGGCCACAAAGTCGCCATTTCTGGTAGACACGGGAGCAACACGTAGTGCACTATCCAAACGACTGATTCCAAGGGCACCCTTGTCAGGCTCACATGTGACCTCAATAGGATTTGACGGTACGCCCTCCACCAACCCTTTGTCCCGACCGATCCCTTTAAACCTTGACAACAATAGATTCGAAACGACATTCCTCCTCTCTTCCAACACCCCAGACGCCATTATGGGTCTCGACCTTTTGAAACACTTCCATGCGACTATCAGATGCTCACCAGACGAGTGCGTGTCGTCCTGTATGACAACCCCCAGCGCCATAGAGAGAGCCCTTCTCAGCACGTTTCCCATCTCCGAGACTGACGCATCCCTACTGGACACTTTGCCATCACACTTATGGGCTAGGGCTGATTCAGACGTAGGACGAATGATGATTGACCCAGTACACGTAACAATACGACAGGACGCAACCCTACCGAAAGTACCGCAGTACAAAATATCGCCAGAGGGTGAGAAGGCACTGACAGAGATCATACACTCTTTGGTAGAGGCAGGGGTGGTAGAGGAAGTAGTGAGCAACGTTTGTAACAGTCCCATACTCCCGATTGTAAAGAGACAGGGAGAGGGAGACGGAAAAGCCTACCGCTTCAACATTGACCTGCGGGAGATAAACAAAGTCGTAGTGCCACAATACCCAGTAGTTTCCGACATCACGACAATTTTGACTTTAATCCCCTCCACTGCCACCACCTTCACTGTAATTGACCTCAAAAACGCATTCTTTTCCATACCTATACACAAGGACAGCCGCTATCTATTTGGATTCACCCTAAACTCCCGTTCGTACAGATTTTGCAGAGCACCTCAGGGGTACACTGAGAGCCCAAGCATCTATAGCCAGGCGCTTAAAAGACAGTTAGACGCCATACAATTGCCAGATGGAGTGGCACTAATACAATATGTAGACGACATCCTTCTAGCAGCGGACACCATACCAATAGCCGTCACCGCCACCATCAAACTACTCCATTTTCTTGCTGAGAATGGTCACAAGGTCTCCCGAAAGAAATTGCAGTTCTGTAAATCACAAGTGACCTATTTGGGTCACCTTTTATCCAAAGAAGGGAGGAAACTCACGCCTGACAGGATCCAGACAATTCTAGACACACCTGTCCCCAAAGATCAGAAACAAGTCAGCTCTTTGATAGGTCTCACCTCATTTTGCCGACAGTGGTTACCGAACTTTAGCCTCATTGTCAAACCCCTTCTCTCCCTCCTAGCTAAAGACATCCCCTCACCTCTCCCCTGGACCCCCGAATGCCAGTCAGCCTTTAAAGAACTACGCAATGCCCTTTGTTCAGCGCCTGTCCTAGGAACCCCGGATTACTCCAAACCATTCTTCCTCTACACGCACGAGAGGGAAGGATGTGCATTGTCTGTCCTAACACAATCAATTGGTCACAAACAACGCCCTTGTGCATATTTCTCTGCCACCTTCGATCCAGTAGCCAGAGCGCTGCCAGCGTGCCTGCGTGCTGTGGCAGCTGCAGCAGTATCGATACGCCAGAGCGAAGGAATAGTACTCTCCAATCCAGTCACTGTTTTAGTACCCCATGCAGTCGACACACTACTAAACCAGACCAAAACCCAACACTTGACTAGCGCCCGACTGACAGGATATGAGTTGACCCTGCTAGCACCGCACATTACCCTAAAGCGATGCACCACCCTCAATCCAGCCACACTGTTACCCCTACCCGAAAATGATCCTAGCGTGACTCCACTACACGACTGTGTGACACTAACCGATGAACAAACAAAGAGTAGAATAGATCTCAGAGACACCGCCTTTCTAGAACCAGATGGAGAACTATGGGTGGATGGTTCGTGCATCAAACTCCCCGACGGCACCACCTCAGCTGCATACGCTGTCACCAATGCCCGAACCGTTCTGGAAACAGCCCGTATTCCCCAACGTTCAGCCCAGGCTGCAGAACTCATTGCCCTCACACGAGCATGTATCTTAGCGACTGACACGACAGTTAACATATACACCGACAGCCAATATGCCTTCGGGGTGGTTCACCATTTTGGGATCTTATGGAAAGAAAGAGGGTTCCTGACTTCACACGGTACACCCATCCTGCATGGAGATCTAGTCTCCGCCTTGACGCAAGCAGTCCTCCTCCCCAAGAAGTTAGCAGTGATAAAATGCCAAGCACATAGGAAAGTGACTGATCTCATTGGACAGGGAAATGCACTAGCAGACGTTACTGCCCGAGCCACGGCAGGAGACAGAACTACGACACGAATGTATGTGACCAGGTCACAAGCTGAATGATGGACTGACGCTAGGACCACTGTAAGGGACATACAGACTACAGGCACACAAGACGAATTGACCGAGTGGGAAAAGGTGGGACTAAAAGACGAGGAAGATTGCTGGAGAACTAAAGACGGAAATAAATGGCTGTTACCCAATGCCTACCTCATCCCCATATTGACCATGGCACATTTACCAGCACACATAGGCTCCACCCCCATGATTGAACTAATCACCAGAGTATGGCATAACGTCAAGATAGCAGAATCTGCAAAACGCCTAGTACAACAATGTATAGTCTGCCTACAACACAACCCAGGGAAGGGGACAGTAGTACCACGGGGAGGGTTTGGAGTCCTTGTCCACCCCTTTGAAATCCTTCAAATGGATTACATTCAACTAGAGAGATGCCTTGGTCTAAAATATGTCCTGGTGGTTGTGTGCGCTTTTAGCAAATGGGTGGAGGCATATCCCACCCGCGACAATACCGCCTTAGCCACTGCAAAAGTATTGCTGAAAGAATTCTTCCCCCAATACGGCTTTTGCAGAATTTTATGGAGCGACAATGGCCCCCACTTCGTAGCCGAGGTGATACAGAACATAGTGAGAGGGTTGGGGTAAAACAAAAGTTCCATGCCGTCTTCCACCCCCAATCAGCGGGCCTGGTAGAGAGACACAATGCAACGTTGAAACTAAAACTAGCCAAAATAGTTGCCACGACCGGGTTGAAATGGCCCGACGCCCTCCCATTGGCATTGTTATCGATGCGCTCCACCCCAACCAAACACCGACTGACCCCGTATGAGGTGGTCTTCGGCAGGCCTATGAGCATTTGGGCGGCACCAAGACCCACCTCCATTAACGATGTCCCGAACATATTAATGTCGGATTACTTGCATAAATTAACAAACGAGCTAACAATTATCCACCAACAGGTGCAGCAAGCCTTGCCTGACGTATCCAGGGGCCCGGGACATGAAATAAAGCCAGGCGACCATGTATTGATTCGCAACTTCCAAAGAACGAAGAATCTGGAGCCTAGGTGGACGGGCCCCTGGCAAGTCCTGATCACCACCCGAACTGCTCTCCGAGTGGAAGGAAAACGAAACTGGCTGCATGCCCACCACTGCAAACGAGTCCCTCCAACCCTGGCAACCTGTGAAGGGGTGGAGGTGCAAGAGGAAGTACTCACGAGAGACCGACCAGCTCTGAGTTGCTACCCACAAGAAGACACCCTCGAACTATCAGAATTTCCCGACCCCACGGTGCCATCCAGGAAAGGGTACAACCTAAGATCGACGAAAGGAGGGAGCTCCAACGACCAGGCCACCAACTAAGTCAAGGTCTCAGATCGGTAGCACAGTCAAACAACGCTACCAGGAAAGCGCCAGACAAAAGGCTGTGGTCCTAACAGTTGTTGAGCTCCTCGAAGATGATGGAAGAAACTGAACACCTGCAAAACCACCGCAAAGACACCAAGACTGCTAACCTGCACAGCACAAAGACAATTGCACTTGTAGCCGCATTTCTCACCTGTCTCCTGCTAATGGTCGCACTCTGGATCATTGAAGAGAATGCACCTGCATACAGAACATTGTCACCCACCATGCAACCAACCACCAAGAAAGAACACTACCTGGTATCACTACCGCCACATCTCCGAGAACGACGCAAAGAATTCTGGAATAATTCTTTCGTGCAGATGTTGCACCAGCACAATCTTGCCACCAATGCTACCAACTGTTGGGTCTGTGGGCTGTTACCACATGCCACTGAACATTCCATCCCTTTCATCCCTTCGCCCCTTTTCTATTCACGGATCTTGCCTTGCCTGGATGATGCTCCTACAAGAAAGTTACAAAGACAATGCCACTTCCGACGGAACAATCGCCCAGTTCTACAACGAGTTCTGTCGAAACAAAACAGGAAGGACAGCCGCCCCTTCTGCCCTCACACCTTCAATGCGACATTCCAGATTAATGTCCCCTCCAAAGAACGCAGTGGAAATGCAAGTGTTCAATAATCCTAACAGAGCCACATTTTCCTACCTGAAGAAAAGAACTGCTGCAACACTGACTGTGGCCCTATCTGTGGTGAACGTCTCTGGCCTTGTATGCATTGAAGGCCGTGGGACTAAGAATGTGGGTCACAGCACCTGTAGCATTGTAAGGACTTTGAACACTGACAACCCCCCAGCGCTTGTTGCATCACCCAATATGTACTTTGTTTGTGGAACCAAAGCCTACACCTGGCTCCCAAGAAACTGGGGGGCACGTGCTACATCGCCTTTGTTTTGCCACCAACCTACACAGCCCCTGCAGAGCATCATCGAGAAAAGCGTTCTAAAGACATTGATCAAGCAGACTCTGCCTCATCACAGTTCCTCGACGCAGTAAAAGGGCTCGTCCCGCTATGGGGTCCGATGGCAAACAGCCGAGCCATCAGACATCTGTCCCAAGCGGTAGAGACCGCCCTGAACGTCACTGCTGGCATCCTCACCAACAACACTGCTGAGCTCCAAGCGATCCGTCTGGTTACCCTGCAAAATCGCATGGTCCTGGACGTGGTACTAGCGGACCGTGGAGGAGCATGCCGCATCATCGCTGCCAGCTGCTGATAATTCACCTTCTGTCTATGAAACAATCGAACATCTCCATAGACTATCTTCAGAAATTCATCAAGGATCAGAGACTTGGACAATTGGAAGTTGGCTTTGGGGCATCTTGAAGGAGTGGGGTTGGAAAATATCAATGATTCTCTTGGTCCCAGTATTGACAATATGTGGTTGTTGTTTGGGTATACACTGTATACCACCTTTGTGTTCTCTTTGCATAACTACCTTGCACCCTAAGACTATGGACACTCAGCTAACAAAAATGAGAGTAATGTATGATCAAGAGATACGGGACATTATGGAGATCGAAATAGACTGACAAGCTGGCTAGTTATGTTCAAAGGGGCCACTGTTAAAAGCAAACGCTAATCATGAACATTACCTGCGCCATCTTGTCTGGTGGAATTCTATGTGCACATAAGTTGCAGTCATTTTAATCTATCACAGCCATTTTGTACTCTGTTGGTCACCTTTGTTTCACCCTGCCCTTACTAGCATCCCTCTGACCCTCTGACCGACCTGGTATGTGTGCTGGGGGCTATAAACTCTATTGCCACAACAAACCTCAGCGCCACTTGCTGCCACAAACTCGTTTTTCCTCTCATCTCTGTTTTCAGGCAAACCTTTGGACACTCTACCCCTCACTGTGCACCTAGTTACACAAACAGGTTCCAAACACCAAAAAGACTCTTGCAACATGATTTATTGCACTGCAAACAGCAAGACTTGTTGTTACCAACAATGGGACCTGTTTTTATCAATAGAACGGACTCTTAGATCTGGCCGGTCTCACATGTTTTAGACCCTGAAGCAAGGTCCAGCTGCAAGATAAGATTGTCTGTTTGACCTGGGTGGGAAGAGAATTACTGTTGGGCTTGTGTGACAACCTGCCCGGGGCGGGGACCCCAAGCTTGTGTAACCATGTTAATGAAACAAATGCATTGTGTCAAACCTGTATAAAAGGAAGAGCCAAAGGAGTATCAGGAGAACACTTCCCTCAGACATCCCGGTGTCTGCAGTTGACGTGATCTCCTCATGAGAAATAAACCTTTTTCTTGTCTTCCAGTTTCCAGCGCTTGCCTCATTATTTTGATAGCGAACCCAAAGTGAATTAGAGGTGGAACCCTGCACCCGGCAGCATTGAGGGTCTTAGAAGACTCGCTGCCTTTCACAGTAACATACAGGTTATATTCACGCCCCAGTGGGCTCACAAAGTTTTTCAAACAAAAAAAACTAATGCCGATAACATCAGTCACTTTAAGTCAATGTCCTTATATTTCTTCATGTTTGTGTTTTTTTTTCAGAAGGAAAAATGTAGAAATGCAGAAGAGCTGAAATATCTTGCATGTGACCAGGCCAATTGGTTGTTTCATTTCACGAACTCTTGAAAGAATTTGTTGGGTAGATGGTTATCCGCCCACTTGGGCTTTATTAATGAAGCATCGCGATTCGCATGCCCCACATTTTTTTCTTGACTATGAACAAAGTAGAATGATATGACCATCTGCCATGAAGAAATATAAGGACATTGACTTAAAGTGACTGATGTTATCGGCATTAGTCTTTTTTTGTTTGAAAAACTTTATGTGAGCCCACTGTGGCGTGAATATAACCGGCGCGGATGGCATAAAGATGCAGTGTGTTGTGCAGCGGGACTGGCCATCACCCCACTGTGGATTTTACTATTTTAAAATGCAGATTTCTTAACGGACTCACTTGAGGCAAATAACATTGCAACTACGGCACCCATAAGGCTGCGCAGGTGGCTACGCCCACTGGGGCGGGTTCCGGGACTATAAAATGTGTTGCAATTTCCCGTCAGTTTTTCTGTATATTGCCAATGATTAAGGGCTGACACCCGAAACACGTCTGGCGTGAACCATGAGATGACCAGTGCACCGCCCAACGTGACTACAGCTTCCGCAAATAAAGGATGGTTATGACTCTTACTGAGTGGCTCTTCCTTGGGGCAACTTTCAGTGGATGTATATATATGTATATATATATGTGTATATATATACAGCAGACTTCGCCAAAAATATCCAAGTAACCAGGAAAAGACGAATACGGACCCAATTCTTCGTGCAAGGTTATTTATTGTTTTAAACACCCAGCACTACCGCCATGACGCATTTCGGCCTTCAGGAGGCCTTGATCACATGACGCGCATGAGGAGTGTCCCCGCATTTAAAGTAACAGTGCAAAAGCACGTGATAATATCAAAGCACTGTGCAATAGACATAGAAAAAACATCGATAACAAAGCAGCAATCAAGTTATGTGTGCAAATTTAGCAAGTTCATAAAATACAATAATTATTATAATATTCATTGATTCATGAACATTAAAAATAATTAAAAGCACCTCCAAAGTACAAATGGACAGAATACAGACCAGGTTTATAAGGTCAGTAGTCAAAAGTTCAAGTGCTAGATGGTGCAACCCAAGTGGGTACGAGTTCATATTAGATGCATTGCAAACTAGGCAACTACATGGAACATAATCATTATTAAAATATTCATTGATTCATGAACACTAAAAAATTATTAAAAGCACCTCCAAAGTACATGTGCACAGAATAAAAACCAAGTTTGTACAGTCAGTATTCCAAAGTGCAAGCGTTGGATGTATTAACCCAAGTGGGTATGAGTTCATGGTAAATGCATTGCAATCACATTAGCTGTCTTTTTTAAAATCTTAAAACACAATGATAAATAATTAAATATTCATTACTTCATAAATAATTAAAATAACTCACAGTGCTAAATTGGCAAATTGTGCAAATCAAAATGGTTTACATGTATGTAATGCATGTCATACGAAAGGGGGATTATGGCTAGAGCAGTTTGCCTAAACGACTACATATTCCTGCATCGTCTGGTGCCAGATCAATCACTGCGTTTATGTAAATCCACGTAAAAATAACAAAGTATTGCCCTAGTGGGCACTTGGTCGTTCCTCTATGTTTATTGGACAAAGTGCAAGTGCAAAATATGGTGCTACCTAAAAGAAGGGTTAAAAGTGTGTAAATGTGCTTGTTAAAAATTGTTAGAGGCAAAGTTATGAAATGTTTCTAAGGCATCAGTGCAACTGGAAAAAGATTGGAGGAATTACAGACAAGTGAATAGGTCCTCACTGGAGTTGAGGCCCTGAGGCGTCTTAGTATCCAACTCCAGGATGTACCTTCTTTCCAATTTTCGGAGGAGAGCTTCACGGTTGCCTCCACGTCTGAGTGGTGGAATCATGTCCACCACAAAGTAACTAAGATGGTCCAGGCAGTTGCCATGGACCTCCTTAAAGTGCCTGGCAACCGGGTAGGATGCATCACTATTACTGATTGCCCTAATGTGCTGGAGTATCCTCTTGTGGACCTGCAACTTGGTGCTACCCACATATTGCAGGCCACACGAACACTCCAGCACATATACGGCAAACTCAGTGCTGCATGTGAGCATTTTAGAAATAGTGATAGGGTCTTCATGAAAGGGACTTTTGTAAAATGTTCTGCTTTTTCCATATTTGCATGCTTTACAAGCAGTGCATCTAACAAATCCCTTCCCTGTTTGCAGCCATGTTTTAGTAGTTACAATTTCCGGACTGCTTTTGACCAGAGTGTCACACATTGAGCGAGTTTTTCTAAATGCTATGCTTGGAGATTTGGCAAGCGACCCTCCTATCACTGGGTCATTGCGAACCAAGACCCAGTTTTGGTTGATTATTTTACGCAGAGCTCGATGTTGTCGATTGTAGGTCAGAATTAATCGAGTTGGTTCGGCAGTTGGGGTTGAGGTAGTGTGCGAATCCCCTACTCTTTTAGTCAAGGCCTCTATTCTTGGGATTGGCTCTGTTTTCTTAATGTCTTTGTCAACCATGTCATTGGAGTAGCCCCTAGCCAGGAATCTATTCCTACTCTCGTTCTGGGCCTTATGTGTGTATATATATATGTATATATATATATGTGCAGTAGCGGCTCCTGGTGGGAGTGCTACCGGGCGGTGACGTGGGGCCGGGGAGAAGCAGGGTGGGGGGTAGTAAACACCGGAATACGGATGAATGCAGGTAAGTAGACAATTAAATCAATAAAACGAATTCCGTTGTGCGCGCTGCACCGCCAAATGCGAGGCAGCGCACGCAACGAAATTCGTTTTATTGATTTAATTGTCTACTTACCTGCATTCATCCGTATTCCGGTGTTTACTACCCCCACCCTGCCCCTCCCCCGCCCCACGACACCGCCCGGTAGCACTCCCACCAGGAGCCGCTACTGTATATGTGTATATGTATATGTATATATGTATATATATATGTGTATATATATATATGTATATATATATATGTATATATATATATGTATATATATATATATGTATCTCCAAACACCGTGTTTCCTGTTTTAGAACTCAGGAACTCAGCTTACACCACGGACACGGACCAATTTCTTCGTGCTCAGTGAATTATTTTAATTGCAGTCGCGCCATAACGTTTCGGCTCGTCCGAGCCTTGCTCACATGACATCTTGCATCAGTTGTGCTCAAATATTTAAAGTGACAAGTGCTCATTTTTACAAATCACGTGGAAAGTGCATGCATAGACATAGAAGACATTGCAGGAAAATAGATGTAATAATTATTACTGATTCCTTAAAACTTTACCCACATTGTGCACTGGGCTAAAATCATTTTCAATAAAAATAGTACAAATTAAATTTCAGGTTTAATACCCAGTTGTACCTCAAAAATGCCTATGTAAAATCAATTTTACCTTAATCTGGATTACATCAGATCAGCATAGTCGTTATTATTCAATCTAAATAACGAAACTATATTGTGCTGGTATCCCAGTTGTGCATGTATTGAGTGGATAAATCCCTCCATATGTTTTACCTTGTCTTCTCTCCCGCTTGGCTATGTCTAATTAGTTTAGAAATGTGTAAATGTGCAATGAATAAAACTAGTGATGTATCTAACAATGAATGTAAAAACTGTTAAAATCAATTGATTGGCTAGTACAATTACGTGTGCTTATCCTTCGTCACACCCTTTTCTCTACGCATTCAGATTGTCTACTCTGTCATGATCTAGTAATGTCCCTCAATGACTGCGGATATGTATATGTGTTGTTTATGTTGCGTGGCAGAGCTATCCTATTCAGAATCCATATTAATTATCTTATCAATGACCGAATGCATATATCATATATGCTTTTATCCTGCCTTTCTTATTATACCTGCCTCTCTAGAGGTATAAAGCTAAAATCTGTTCAAGTATAAATAAATAAATAAATATATAAATATACATAAATACATACTACATTACAGCTTGCAGTAAAAACCAATAAAGAATTCATATATTGATTTAAAACTGATCTAGAGTTAATGTAAAACAGATTGAGGTATAAAGGCTGGTCAATAATAAATGCATATTAAAAATGGATAAAACTGGAATAAAAAGGGTTTGCTCTATGACTGCCAGAATGGTAAAACTATTGCTTATCCCAAACAGGTGTATAAATCTTCTGTGGCATTCAGACCTACAGGATTTTTTGTGTCTAATTGGATAATATATCTTGTTTCTAATCTTCGTAATTTGATTTCCCTGTCACCCCCCTCTTCTGCTTGGTGGTACGGAGTCAATCACATAATATCTTAGACCCTCATTTCTGCTTTGATGTTTCTCCCTAAAGTGACGTGTCACCGGATAGGTATTGTCCTGATGAGTAATGGCACGGAGATGCTGCAGAATGCGCTTGTGTACTGGTAATTTCGTGCTGCCCACGTACTGGAGGCCACACGGGCACTCCAATACGTACACAGCATATTCCGTCTTGCATGTGAGTAGTTTCGATATCTTGTACTCCCTATTACCAAACGGTGTTTTGTAGGTTTTGGTATTAGTCCCATGCTGGCAAGCCTTGCATGTTTTGCATTTAAAAAACCCTCTATTGTTTAAAAACCAGCTAGTGTTTTCAATAATATCAGGACTAGTGTTGACCAAAGAGTTGCGCATTGTAGGTGCCCTACTGTAAGTGATGGATACTCTATGTGGTAATGTGGGTCCCAACATAGGGTCGCTTAAGACTAACGGCCAATTTCTATTAATGATCCTTTGTATGTTATTATGTTGATGACTGTACCTCATGATAAATCTGACTTGTTTGGATTCTCGCTTAGTGTGGTCTTCTGTTATTTTAGTTAGAGTAGGTTGTATATCTTTGATAAGCTCCTCCCTACACATCGCATTAGATTTAATCATGGCTCTGTTAATCACTTCCTCTGTATATCCCCTTTCTAGAAATCTTATTTTACTGCCTTCCTGTGCCTCTCTCTAGATCTTGTTGGTTACTACATATGCATCTGAGGCAGCAGCATCTCTCCATAGGGGATACTGTTTATAAGATGTTTGGGGTGTGCACTGCTTGCATGTAGGGTCGAATTTCCAGAGGTTGCTTTCCTGAATAGTCTAGTCTCAACTTTGTTGTTTCTTATAAATACTTCAGTGTCTAAAAAAATATATGTATATGTATATATATATATGTATATGTGTATATATATATATATATGTATATATATGTATATATATATATATATATGCTAGAAATTGCATAATCAGATATTTTCAACTCCCTATGAAACACATAGCTCTTTAGCCTTTTTTTAGGAAATTCCTCTATTTTGCTACCATTTTTTAAACTGTTCTTTCGGGGGATAATCTCCAATAACCTATGATAGGGGCTTGCTTGACACACCACTAAAGTATTGGAATATTTCATTAGTGGCGCCTGAGAATGTCTGTATATTCAGTCCTTTTTGTGGAATTTGTGCTGTAAATTTAACCATTTGGCACTCTTTTCTCCAAACATTTCCTTGAGGAGAACCTCCAAACCCTACATAAAATGAGTTAAGCTTGCCTGCTTCTCAAGCTTACACGGTCATATTCCAGCCTTGTATTTATGCCCACTTTAAAAGTTCACCAGTCTTCACCACCTGCAGGTGGGGCTTACGCTAAAACCAACAGCAGTGGGCAGTGTTCGCAGGGCTGTGGGTGGTACCAGTGGTGGAAGTGGACCACCCCAGCAGGGGCAGTGGGCAGCACCGTTTTGAGACAAAAGTTTGGGCCCTGGCACTTATTTATTTTACAAAATAACTACTGGCACTATGACTACTACGTGCAGTCATCATATGCGCAAACACAACTTCAGATGTCCACACGCAGTGTTAAATGCCCAGGCACATCCTCAGTTGACCAGACACAGCCATATGCACAGGATCAGCCCTACACTCTCAGACATGGCTCCAAATGTTAAGACATAGCCACAAAGGTAAATCCCCAATCTTACATGCTTGGCTCTTGAGGTACAGACTTTTATCTCAGTGCACCTTAATTAGCCCATGTGCGGTTATCAATCATTAGATTTGATGGAGTCCCATATGCGTAGAACAACCCCTTATGTGCAGGCAAGCAAGCATAGTCCATATGCATGGTTATACTCCCGTATGCTAAGTGTAGCCACATGTGCTCATGTGCAGCGCTGTACGCTTGACACAGCCTCATATGCAGATATAAATCCATGTTTTTGATTCAATCCTGCATGATTATTACAGTTCCATATACGCAAGCTTAGTTCCGTATGTGTAGGCAAGCTCCATTCAATATGCACTGTTACAGACCCATACATTCACGTTCAGGTTAATATGTTCTGCAAAAAGAACAATAGATGGACAGAATGCAGAACAATGTCATACATTCACCCTAGTACAGAGATCTGGGCCTAAATCCATTGTTTTTTTGCTCACCATGCCATTCCGGTTTGGACCCAGCCATATGCAAATCAGTCTTGACCCTGCGCCCAATGGGAACAGTCCAGCCCGAACTGCCAGGCCAGGTCCTCCCTGGACTGGAAACAAGCATCCTAGGACCGGTTTCGGGCTTTCAGCCCTCATCAGCCAGGATAGCTTGATTCCAGTGGCATGGAGAGCACGGGACCCACGTCTGGGCATACCCGTCCCACTCGGGGTGACAAATGCAAAAAGAACAATAGATGGACAGAATGCAGAACAATGTCATACATTCACCCCAGTACATAGATCTGGGCCTAAATCCATCGTTTTTTTGCTCACCATGCCATTCCGGTTTGGACCCAGCCATATGTATGTATGTATTTAATGTATTTAAGCTTATATAGCGCTCAGCTACCCCCAACGGGGGTGTCCCGGCGCTTGCGGATACAGTGGGGGGTGAGGGCAAGTTAAAGTTGTCGAGTCCTAGTTTGCTAAAGGAGGCTGAAGAGCCAAGTCTTCAAATCCTTCCGAAAGATAGGTTCCGACTTGGCTTTTCTGATATGATCAGGCATGGAGTTCCACAAGGTCGCGGTTTTGACGGAAAAGGACCGTCCTCCTATTCTGGACTTAGAAAAACGGGGGATGACAAGGCACTCACGATGATTAGATCTTAGGGTCCTGGACTGATGATATTTGCGAACTCTCTTCTTTAGATATTGCGGGCCAATATCATTAAGTGCTCTGTATGCAAGAGTTAGTGCCTTAAATTCAGTTCTTCTCTTGACAGGCAGCCAGTGGAGACTACGCAGATGAGGGGATATATGATGTCTTAGTGGGATGTTCCTAATAAGCCTGGCTGCTGCATTCTGCACAGTTTGCAATTTCCTGAGCAGGTATGCTGGCAGCCCGATGTACAGACTGTTTGCATAGTCAAGCTGTGATGTAATCACCGCATGGACTATTGTTTTCCTACAGTCCATTGGTAGGAAGTAGAGGAATCTCCGAAGGGCCTTCATTTTCCAAAAGCAGGACGAGGAAACATGGGCTATCTGAGTCTTACATGACAGGGAAGTATCTAGTTTAAACCCCAGATTCCTCGCAGACGAGACTGGGAGAGGAGGGGGTTGAGTTCTGCGGGCCACCAGAAATCTGATAATGGAGGTGAGGGCTGGTTGAAAAATAGCACCTCCGTTTTTTCTGTGTTCAGCTTTAGGCAGTTAGCTGTCATCCAAGCTGAGATGTCCATGAGACACTGCCTAAAGTTTGAAAATACGGCCTCAGAGCAATCTTGGAAAGAAAACACGAGCTGCGTGTCATCAGCATATGAGATAACATCAACCCCGCGTTGCTTTACCAGAGGAGGGGCCAGGGGGGTGAGGTAGACATTAAAAAGGGTCGGGCTAAGGGCTGAACCCTGAGGCACTCCACAGATCAAAGGGCGAGAATTAGAGGTGTAAGGATGCAGCCGAATTCTCTGGGAGCGGCCTTCTAGGAAGGAACAGAACCAAGCTAAAGTAGTCCCCGTCACTCCCAACTGTTGAAGCCTGTCTAAGAGGATCTTATGGGACACTGTGTCAAATGCTGCCGACAGATCTAATAGCACCAGCATTGCACAGTTCCCTTTATCCATTGTCTCCCGGACAGTTTCTGCTACTTCGAGTAGTGCTGTCTCCGTGCTGTATCCTGCTCTAAATCCCGACTGGGTGTCGTGAAGCAGTTTATTTGATTCAAGAAATGTGGACAATTGTTTTTGCACTTCTTTTCGAGAATCTTAGCAGGTGCTGGCAAAAGGGAGATAGGTCTAAAGTTTTTCAATATTGTAGGGTCTGCATTCTCCTTTTTGAGGATTGGTTGAACAACAGCGATTTTCCAGCTAGATGGATAAATGCCAGTTTCCAATGAGGTGTTCCAGAGCTGGTTTAGCGCAGGGTTGAGCAGTGGAGCTAATATTTTAAAAAACCTGGCCGGGCAAGGATCAAGTGGAGACCCGGATTTGGTTTTTCCAACTGCTTGAGGGATGTAGCCAAATCTAAGGGGCTAAATTCAGACCAAGTTTTTGTCGGGAGGGGGCGAGGCAGTGGTGTGTTAAACGGTTCTGTCTCAGGAAAAGCTGCATAGATGTCTTGGATCTTTTCCTGGAAGAAGACCGAGAGATCCTCACAGAGTGTGGCAGAGGGAACTATATTACTTTTCATTGCCTCTGGTTTAAAGAAACCCTGAACAATTTTTAAAATTTCCTTAGTGGAGTTGTCAGCTGATTTTATTTGATTGGCAATATGATCCTTAATAATATTGCGTTTTAGTTTGTGAAACTGTTTTATTGCCTTTCTGTATATAATTTTTGCTTCAGGGTCGTAGGCAAGACGCCAGGCCCGCTCAAGTTTCTTACAGCTGCTTTTTCCTGCTCGAAGTTCTGGTGTAAACCAGGGGGCAGAAGATGTGTTCCTGGCCTGTTTCGTTGTTTTCATGGGAGTTATTTGGTCAAGGGCCGACATGACCCAGTGGTTAAAGGTTACGGTGTCGCTGTTCGGGTCTCCGGTAGGTGACAGAGGGGTGTTTACTAATACAGGTCCTAGTACTTCAGGGGTAACTTTCCTCCAATTTCTTCTAACTTCATATTCAGGTTTTATAGCATTGTGGTTTGTGAAGATAGTTAGATAGAAAGGAATAAGACTGTGGTCTGACCACAAGAGGGGGATAGGATCTTCAGTTGTTAGGGTGGGGATATTAGTAAAAATGAGATCCAAGATGTGGCCAGCCCTGTGTGTGGGTTTGTGGACCAGTTGTTTAAGATTCAATCCTGTCAGTGTCTCCGCTAATTGGATGGTCATGGGACATAAATCATTGTCCATGTGGACATTAAAGTCCCCTAAGACTATGAAGTTGGTATATTTTAAAGAGAGGTCAGCGATCCGGTCGCATATTTCCCATAGCTCAGCGGGCTTAGATGTTGGTGGCCTATAGATCAGCAATCCCGCAATGGTGAAAATAGGGAGATTGTGATGTTAAAGGACAGTGCTTCTATCAGGTCAGTATGTTCAACCCTTCTGTGTGAGATCTCCCAATCATTTCTAATAATCACCGCAAGTCCACCCCCCACTCTATTACCCTCCCGGTTTTCTGCCACTATTTTATAGCCTTTTGGGATCGCCATTGAGATATCGGGGTTAGAGTTCTCTCTCATCCATGTTTCCGTTAGGAAGATGAGATCCCAAGACTTTGAATCAAGTAGAAGCCAAATGTTGTCTGCGTGCTTAGGAAGAGACCTACAGTTAATTAGACAGGCATTTATTTTGGAGGTTGACCTATTACTGGGGGTCCATATCTCTGAAGGTGTGGCTTCTGCAAGGGCTTTACACTTTTTTCCCAAGACCTCTTTGTTAAACTTAAAAGAGCAGGACTTACAGCTATGTTCCAGGTCGTGTGGCTCATATTCCAATGTACAGGGGTCAAAACATGTCGGCTTGGGGCAGGCTGTTGAGTTAAACTCAAGGATTTGTGCCCTGGATAGCATAATACGCGAGTCTGGCTGGAAACGGGCAGCATGGCTGGCGTTAGTCACGGGCCGGTTGCGGACGGGCGCAGACGGGCTTGCCTTAGGCACGCCTTCGGCGCGCCAGCGGCGCGCCCACTGCGCGCGTCCGCTGCGCGTCAGAGCCGGCATACAATTAATATACTACTTTGCGAGAAAAGGGCCCGCCTCTGCCGTCCCCCGGAAGTGCGTCACTCACAGTTTGGACCCAGCCATATGCAAATCAGTCTTGACCCTGCGCCCAATGGGAACAGTCCAGCCCGAACTGCCAGGCCAGGTCCTCCCTGGACTGGAAACAAGCATCCTAGGACCGGTTTCGGGCTTTCAGCCCTCATCAGCCAGGATAGCTTGATTCCAGTGGCATGGAGAGCACGGGACCCACGTCTGGGCATACCCGTCCCACTCGGGGTGACAAATGCAAAAAGAACAATAGATGGACAGAATGCAGAACAATGTCATACATTCACCCCAGTACAGAGATCTGGGCCGAAATCCATCGTTTTTTGCTCACCATGCCATTCCAGTTTGAACCCAGCCATATGCAAATCAGTCTTGACCCTGCGCCCAATGGGAACAGTCCAGCCCGAACTGCCAGGCCAGGTCCTCCTGGACTGGAAACAAGCATCCTTGGACCGGTTTCGGGCTTTCAGCCCTGATCAGCCAGGATAGCTTGATTCCAGTGGCATGGAGAGCACGGGACCCACATCTGGGCATACCCGTCCCACTCGGGGTGACAAATGCAAAAAGAACAATAGATGGACAGAATGCAGAACAATGTCATACATTCACCCCAGTACATAGATCTGGGACTAAATCCATCGTTTTTTTGCTCACCATGCCATTCCAGTTTGGACCCAGCCATATGCAAATCAGTCTTGACCCTGCGCCCAATGGGAACAGTCCAGCCCGAACTGCCAGACCAGGTCCTCCCTGGACTGGAAACAAGCATCCTAGGACCGGTTTCGGGCTTTCAGCCCTCATCAGCCAGGATAGCTTGATTCCATTGTCATGGAGAGCACGGGACCCACGTCTGGGCATACCCGTCCCACTCGGGGTGACAAATGGAAAAAGAACAATAGATGGACGGAATGCAGAACAATGTCATACATTCACCCCAGTACAGAGATCTGGGCCTAAATCCATCATTTTTTGCTCACCATGCCATTCCAGTTTGGACCCAGCCATATGCAAATCAGTCTTGACCCTGCGCCCAAAGGGAACAGTCCAGCCCGAACTGCCAGGCCAGGTCCTCCCTGGACTGGAAACAAGCATCCTAGGACCGGTTTCGGGCTTTCAGCCCTCATCAGCCAGGATAGCTTGATTCCAGTGGCATGGAGAGCACGGTACCCACGTCTGGGCATACCCGTCCCACTCGGGGTGACAAATGCAAAAAGAACAATAGATGGACAGAATGCAGAACAATGTCATACATTCACCCCAGTACATAGATCTGGGCCTCAATCCATCGTTTTTGCTCACCATGCCATTCCAGTTTGGACCCAGCCATATGCAAATCAGTCTTGACCCTGCGCCCAATGGGAACAGTCCAGCCCGAACTGCCAGGCCAGGTCCTCCCTGGACTGGAAACAAGCATCCTAGGACCGGTTTCGGGCTTTCAGCCCTCATCAGCCAGGGTAGCTTGATTCCAGTGGCATGGAGAGCACGGGACCCACGTCTGGGCATACCCGTCCCACTCGGGGTGACAAATGCAAAAAGAACAATAGATGGACAGAATGCAGAACAATATCATACATTCACCCCAGTACAGAGATCTGGGCCGAAATCCATCGTTTTTGCTCACCATGCCATTCCAGTTTGGACCCAGCCATATGCAAATCAGTCTTGACCCTGCGCCCAATGGGAACAGTCCAGCCCGAACTGCCAGGCCAGGTCCTCCCTGGACTGGAAACAAGCATCCTAGGACCGGTTTCGGGCTTTCAGCCCTCATCAGCCAGGATAGCTTGACTCCAGTGGCATGGAGAGCACGGGGCCCACGTCTGGGCATACCCGTCCAACTTGGGGTGACAAATGCAAAAAGAACAATAGATGGACAGAATGCAGAACAATGTCATACATTCACCCCAGTACAGAGATCTGGGCCTAAATCCATCGTTTTTTGCTCACCATGCCATTCCAGTTTGGACCCAGCCATATGCAAATCAGTCTTGACCCTGCGCCCAATGGGAACAGTCCAGCCCGAACTGCCAGGCCAGGTCCTCCCTGGACTGGAAACAAGCATCCTAGGACCGGTTTCGGGCTTTCAGCCCTCATCAGCCAGGACAGCTTGATTCCAGTGGCATGGAGAGCACGGGACCCACGTCTGGGCATACCCATCCCACTCGGGGTGACAAATGCAAAAAGAACAATAGATGGACAGAATGCAGAACAATGTCATACATTCACCCCAGTACAGAGATCTGGGCCTAAATCCATCGTTGTTTTGCTCACCATGCCATTCCAGTTTGGACCCAGCCATATGCAAATCGGTCTTGACCCTGCGCCCAATGGGAACAGTCCAGCCCGAACTGCCAGGCCAGGTCCTCCCTGGACTGGAAACAAGCATCCTAGGACCGGTTTCGGGCTTTCAGCCCTGATCAGCCAGGATAGCTTGATTCCAGTGGCATGGAGAGCACGGGACCCACATCTGGGCATACCCGTCCCACTCGGGGTGACAAATGCAAAAAGAACAATAGATGGACAGAATGCAGAACAATGTCATACATTCACCCCAGTACATAGATCTGGGCCTAAATCCATCGTTTTTTTGCTCACCATGCCATTCCAGTTTGGACCCAGCCATATGCAAATCAGTCTTGACCCTGCGCCCAATGGGAACAGTCCAGCCCGAACTGCCAGGCCAGGTCCTCCCTGGACTGGAAACAAGCATCCTAGGACCGGTTTCGGGCTTTCGGCCCTCATCAGCCAGGATAGCTTGATTCCATTGTCATGGAGAGCACGGGACCCACGTCTGGGCATACCCGTCCCACTCGGGGTGACAAATGCAAAAAGAACAATAGATGGACGGAATGCAGAACAATGTCATACATTCACCCCAGTACAGAGATCTGGGCCTAAATCCATCGTTTTTTGCTCACCATGCCATTCCAGTTTGGACCCAGCCATATGCAAATCAGTCTTGACCCTGCACCCAAAGGGAACAGTCCAGCCCGAACTGCCAGGCCAGGTCCTCCCTGGACTGGAAACAAGCATCCTAGGACCGGTTTCGGGCTTTCAGCCCTCATCAGCCAGGATAGCTTGATTCCAGTGGCATGGAGAGCACGGTACCCACGTCTGGGCATACCCGTCCCACTCGGGGTGACAAATGCAAAAAGAACAATAGATGGACAGAATGCAGAACAATGTCATACATTCACCCCAGTACATAGATCTGGGCCTAAATCCATCGTTTTTTTGCTCACCATGCCATTCCAGTTTGGAGCCAGCCATATGCAAATCGGTCTTGACCCTGCGCCCAATGGGAACAGTCCAGCCCGAACTGCCAGGCCAGGTCCTCCCTGGACTGGAAACAAGCATCCTAGGACCGGTTTCGGGCTTTCAGCCCTCAACAGCAAGGATAGCTTGATTCCAGTGGCATGGAGAGCACGGGACCCACGTCTGGGCATACCCGTCCCACTCAGGGTGACAAATGCAAAAAGAACAATAGATGGACAGAATGCAGAACAATGTCATACATTCACCCCAGTACAGAGATCTGGGCCGAAATCCATCGTTTTTTTGCTCACCATGCCATTCCAGTTTGAACCCAGCCATATGCAAATCAGTCTTGACCCTGCGCCCAATGGGAACAGTCCAGCCCGAACTGCCAGGCCAGGTCCTCCCTGGACTGGAAACAAGCATCCTAGGACCGGTTTCGGGCTTTCAGCCCTGATCAGCCAGGATAGCTTGATTCCAGTGGCATGGAGAGCACGGGACCCACATCTGGGCATACCCGTCCCACTCGGGGTGACAAATGCAAAAGAACAATAGATGGACAGAATGCAGAACAATGTCATACATTCACCCCAGTACATAGATCTGGGCCTAAATCCATCGTTTTTTGCTCACCATGCCATTCCAGTTTGGACCCAGCCATATGCAAATCAGTCTTGACCCTGCGCCCAATGGGAACAGTCCAGCCCGAACTGCCAGGCCAGGTCCTCCCTGGACTGGAAACAAGCATCCTAGGACCGGTTTCGGGCTTTCAGCCCTCATCAGCCAGGATAGCTTGATTCCATTGTCATGGAGAGCACGGGACCCACGTCTGGGCATACCCGTCCCACTCGGGGTGACAAATGCAAAAAGAACAATAGATGGACGGAATGCAGAACAATGTCATACATTCACCCCAGTACATAGATCTGGGCCTAAATCCATCGTTTTTTGCTCACCATGCCATTCCAGTTTGGACCCAGCCATATGCAAATCAGTCTTGACCCTGCGCCCAAAGGGAACAGTCCAGCCCGAACTGCCAGGCCAGGTCCTCCCTGGACTGGAAACAAGCATCCTAGGACCGGTTTCGGGCTTTCAGCCCTCATCAGCCAGGATAGCTTGATTCCAGTGGCATGGAGAGCACGGTACCCACGTCTGGGCATACCCGTCCCACTCGGGGTGACAAATGCAAAAAGAACAATAGATGGACAGAATGCAGAACAATGTCATACATTCACCCCAGTACATAGATCTGGGCCTAAATCCATCGTTTTTTGCTCACCATGCCATTCCAGTTTGGACCCAGCCATATGCAAATCAGTCTTGACCCTGCGCCCAATGGGAACAGTCCAGCCCGAACTGCCAGGCCAGGTCCTCCCTGGACTGGAAACAAGCATCCTAGGACCGGTTTCGGGCTTTCAGCCCTCATCAGCCAGGGTAGCTTGATTCCAGTGGCATGGAGAGCACGGGACCCACGTCTGGGCATACCCGTCCCACTCGGGTGACAAATGCAAAAAGAACAATAGATGGACAGAATGCAGAACAATATCATACATTCACCCCAGTACAGAGATCTGGGCCGAAATCCATCGTTTTTTGCTCACCATGCCATTCCAGTTTGGACCCAGCCATATGCAAATCAGTCTTGACCCTGCGCCCAATGGGAACAGTCCAGCCCGAACTGCCAGGCCAGGTCCTCCCTGGACTGGAAACAAGCATCCTAGGACCGGTTTCGGGCTTTCAGCCCTCATCAGCCAGGATAGCTTGACTCCAGTGGCATGGAGAGCACGGGGCCCACGTCTGGGCATACCCGTCCAACTTGGGGTGACAAATGCAAAAAGAACAATAGATGGACAGAATGCAGAACAATGTCATACATTCACCCCAGTACAGAGATCTGGGCCTAAATCCATCGTTTTTTTGCTCACCATGCCATTCCAGTTTGGACCCAGCCATATGCAAATCAGACTTGACCCTGCGCCCAATGGGAACAGTCCAGCCTGAACTGCCAGGCCAGGTCCTCACTGGACTGGAAACAAGCATCCTAGGACCGGTTTCGGGCTTTCAGCCCTCATCAGCCAGGACAGCTTGATTCCAGTGGCATGGAGAGCACGGGACCCACGTCTGGGCATACCCATCCCACTCGGGGTGACAAATACAAAAAGAACAATAGATGGACAGAATGCAGAACAATGTCATACATTCACCCCAGTACAGAGATCTGGGCCTAAATCCATCGTTGTTTTGCTCACCATGCCATTCCAGTTTGGACCCAGCCATATGCAAATCAGTCTTGACCCTGCGCCCAATGGGAACAGTCCAGCCCGAACTGCCAGGCCAGGTCCTCCCTGGACTGGAAACAAGCATCCTAGGACCGGTTTCGGGCTTTCAGCCCTCATCAGCCAGGATAGCTTGATTCCAGTGGCATGGAGAGCACGGGACCCACGTCTGGGCATACCCGTCCCACTCGGGGTGACAAATGCAAAAAGAACAATAGATGGACAGAATGCAGAACAATGTCATACATTCACCCCAGTACAGAGATCTGGGCCTAAATCCATCGTTTTTTGCTCACCATGCCATTCCAGTTTGGACCCAGCCATATGCAAATCAGTCTTGACCCTGCGCCCAATGGGAACAGTCCAGCCCGAACTGCCAGGCCAGGTCCTCCCTGGACTGGAAACAAGCATCCTAGGACCGGTTTCGGGCTTTCAGCCCTCATCAGCCAGGATAGCTTGACTCCAGTGGCATGGAGAGCACGGGACCCACGTCTGGGCATACCCGTCCCACTCGGGGTGACAAATGCAAAAAGAACAATAGATGGACAGAATGCAGAACAATATCATACATTCACCCCAGTACAGAGATCTGGGCCGAAATCCATCGTTTTTTTGCTCACCATGCCATTCCAGTTTGGACCCAGCCATATGCAAATCAGTCTTGACCCTGCGCCCAATGGGAACAGTCCAGCCCGAACTGCCAGGCCAGGTCCTCCCTGGACTGGAAACAAGCATCCTAGGACCGGTTTCGGGCTTTCAGCCCTCATCAGCCAGGATAGCTTGACTCCAGTGGCATGGAGAGCACGGGGCCCACGTCTGGGCATACCCGTCCAACTTGGGGTGACAAATGCAAAAAGAACAATAGATGGACAGAATGCAGAACAATGTCATACATTCACCCCAGTACAGAGATCTGGGCCTAAATCCATCGTTTTTGCTCACCATGCCATTCCAGTTTGGACCCAGCCATATGCAAATCAGTCTTGACCCTGCGCCCAATGGGAACAGTCCAGCCTGAACTGCCAGGCCAGGTCCTCACTGGACTGGAAACAAGCATCCTAGGACCGGTTTCGGGCTTTCAGCCCTCATCAGCCAGGACAGCTTGATTCCAGTGGCATGGAGAGCACGGGACCCACGTCTGGGCATACCCATCCCACTCGGGGTGACAAATACAAAAAGAACAATAGATGGACAGAATGCAGAACAATGTCATACATTCACCCCAGTACAGAGATCTGGGCCTAAATCCATCGTTGTTTTGCTCACCATGCCATTCCAGTTTGGACCCAGCCATATGCAAATCAGTCTTGACCCTGCGCCCAATGGGAACAGTCCAGCCCGAACTGCCAGGCCAGGTCCTCCCTGGACTGGAAACAAGCATCCTAGGACCGGTTTCGGGCTTTCAGCCCTCATCAGCCAGGATAGCTTGATTCCAGTGGCATGGAGAGCACGGGACCCACGTCTGGGCATACCCGTCCCACTCGGGGTGACAAATGCAAAAAGAACAATAGATGGACAGAATGCAGAACAATGTCATACATTCACCCCAGTACAGAGATCTGGGCCTAAATCCATCGTTTTTGCTCACCATGCCATTCCAGTTTGGACCCAGCCATATGCAAATCAGTCTTGACCCTGCGCCCAATGGGAACAGTCCAGCCCGAACTGCCAGGCCAGGTCCTCCCTGGACTGGAAACAAGCATCCTAGGACCGGTTTCGGGCTTTCAGCCCTCATCAGCCAGGATAGCTTGACTCCAGTGGCATGGAGAGCACGGGGCCCACGTCTGGGCATACCCGTCCAACTTGGGGTGACAAATGCAAAAAGAACAATAGATGGACAGAATGCAGAACAATGTCATACATTCACCCCAGTACAGAGATCTGGGCCTAAATCCATCGTTTTTGCTCACCATGCCATTCCAGTTTGGACCCAGCCATATGCAAATCAGTCTTGACCCTGCGCCCAATGGGAACAGTCCAGCCCGAACTGCCAGGCCAGGTCCTCCCTGGACTGGAAACAAGCATCCTAGGACCGGTTTCGGGCTTTCAGCCCTCATCAGCCAGGGTAGCTTGATTCCAGTGGCATGGAGAGCACGGGACCCACGTCTGGGCATACCCGTCCCACTCGGGGTGACAAATGCAAAAAGAACAATAGATGGACAGAATGCAGAACAATATCATACATTCACCCCAGTACAGAGATCTGGGCCGAAATCCATCGTTTTTTTGCTCACCATGCCATTCCAGTTTGGACCCAGCCATATGCAAATCAGTCTTGACCCTGCGCCCAATGGGAACAGTCCAGCCCGAACTGCCAGGCCAGGTCCTCCCTGGACTGGAAACAAGCATCCTAGGACCGGTTTCGGGCTTTCAGCCCTCATCAGCCAGGATAGCTTGACTCCAGTGGCATGGAGAGCACGGGGCCCACGTCTGGGCATACCCGTCCAACTTGGGGTGACAAATGCAAAAAGAACAATAGATGGACAGAATGCAGAACAATGTCATACATTCACCCCAGTACAGAGATCTGGGCCTAAATCCATCGTTTTTTGCTCACCATGCCATTCCAGTTTGGACCCAGCCATATGCAAATCAGTCTTGACCCTGCGCCCAATGGGAACAGTCCAGCCTGAACTGCCAGGCCAGGTCCTCACTGGACTGGAAACAAGCATCCTAGGACCGGTTTCGGGCTTTCAGCCCTCATCAGCCAGGACAGCTTGATTCCAGTGGCATGGAGAGCACGGGACCCACGTCTGGGCATACCCATCCCACTCGGGGTGACAAATACAAAAAGAACAATAGATGGACAGAATGCAGAACAATGTCATACATTCACCCCAGTACAGAGATCTGGGCCTAAATCCATCGTTGTTTTGCTCACCATGCCATTCCAGTTTGGACCCAGCCATATGCAAATCAGTCTTGACCCTGCGCCCAATGGGAACAGTCCAGCCCGAACTGCCAGGCCAGGTCCTCCCTGGACTGGAAACAAGCATCCTAGGACCGGTTTCGGGCTTTCAGCCCTCATCAGCCAGGATAGCTTGATTCCAGTGGCATGGAGAGCACGGGACCCACGTCTGGGCATACCCGTCCCACTCGGGGTGACAAATGCAAAAAGAACAATAGATGGACAGAATGCAGAACAATGTCATACATTCACCCCAGTACAGAGATCTGGGCCTAAATCCATCGTTTTTTTGCTCACCATGCCATTCCAGTTTGGACCCAGCCATATGCAAATCAGTCTTGACCCTGCGCCCAATGGGAACAGTCCAGCCCGAACTGCCAGGCCAGGTCCTCCCTGGACTGGAAACAAGCATCCTAGGACCGGTTTCGGGCTTTCAGCCCTCATCAGCCAGGATAGCTTGACTCCAGTGGCATGGAGAGCACGGGACCCACGTCTGGGCATACCCGTCCCACTCGGGGTGACAAATGCAAAAAGAACAATAGATGGACAGAATGCAGAACAATATCATACATTCACCCCAGTACAGAGATCTGGGCCGAAATCCATCGTTTTTGCTCACCATGCCATTCCAGTTTGAACCCAGCCATATGCAAATCAGTCTTGACCCTGCGCCCAATGGGAACAGTCCAGCCCGAACTGCCAGGCCAGGTCCTCCCTGGACTGGAAACAAGCATCCTAGGACCGGTTTCGGGCTTTCAGCCCTCATCAGCCAGGATAGCTTGACTCCAGTGGCATGGAGAGCACGGGGCCCACGTCTGGGCATACCCGTCCAACTTGGGGTGACAAATGCAAAAAGAACAATAGATGGACAGAATGCAGAACAATGTCATACATTCACCCCAGTACAGAGATCTGGGCCTAAATCCATCGTTTTTGCTCACCATGCCATTCCAGTTTGGACCCAGCCATATGCAAATCAGTCTTGACCCTGCGCCCAATGGGAACAGTCCAGCCTGAACTGCCAGGCCAGGTCCTCACTGGACTGGAAACAAGCATCCTAGGACCGGTTTCGGGCTTTCAGCCCTCATCAGCCAGGACAGCTTGATTCCAGTGGCATGGAGAGCACGGGACCCACGTCTGGGCATACCCATCCCACTCGGGGTGACAAATACAAAAAGAACAATAGATGGACAGAATGCAGAACAATGTCATACATTCACCCCAGTACAGAGATCTGGGCCTAAATCCATCGTTGTTTTGCTCACCATGCCATTCCAGTTTGGACCCAGCCATATGCAAATCAGTCTTGACCCTGCGCCCAATGGGAACAGTCCAGCCCGAACTGCCAGGCCAGGTCACTCCCTGGACTGGAAACAAGCATCCTAGGACCGGTTTCGGGCTTTCAGCCCTCATCAGCCAGGATAGCTTGATTCCAGTGGCATGGAGAGCACGGGACCCACGTCTGGGCATACCCGTCCCACTCGGGGTGACAAATGCAAAAAGAACAATAGATGGACAGAATGCAGAACAATGTCATACATTCACCCCAGTACAGAGATCTGGGCCTAAATCCATCGTTTTTTTGCTCACCATGCCATTCCAGTTTGGACCCAGCCATATGCAAATCAGTCTTGACCCTGCGCCCAATGGGAACAGTCCAGCCCGAACTGCCAGGCCAGGTCCTCCCTGGACTGGAAACAAGCATCCTAGGACCGGTTTCGGGCTTTCAGCCCTCATCAGCCAGGATAGCTTGATTCCAGTGGCATGGAGAGCACGGGACCCACGTCTGGGCATACCCGTCCCACTCGGGGTGACAAATGCAAAAAGAACAATAGATGGACAGAATGCAGAACAATGTCATACATTCACCCCAGTACAGAGATCTGGGCCTAAATCCATCGTTTTTTGCTCACCATGCCATTCCAGTTTGGACCCAGCCATATGCAAATCAGTCTTGACCCTGCGCCCAATGGGAACAGTCCAGCCCGAACTGCCAGGCCAGGTCCTCCCTGGACTGGAAACAAGCATCCTAGGACCGGTTTCGGGCTTTCAGCCCTCATCAGCCAGGATAGCTTGACTCCAGTGGCATGGAGAGCACGGGGCCCACGTCTGGGCATACCCGTCCAACTTGGGGTGACAAATGCAAAAAGAACAATAGATGGACAGAATGCAGAACAATGTCATACATTCACCCCAGTACAGAGATCTGGGCCTAAATCCATCGTTTTTTGCTCACCATGCCATTCCAGTTTGGACCCAGCCATATGCAAATCAGTCTTGACCCTGCGCCCAATGGGAACAGTCCAGCCTGAACTGCCAGGCCAGGTCCTCACTGGACTGGAAACAAGCATCCTAGGACCGGTTTCGGGCTTTCAGCCCTCATCAGCCAGGACAGCTTGATTCCAGTGGCATGGAGAGCACGGGACCCACGTCTGGGCATACCCATCCCACTCGGGGTGACAAATGCAAAAAGAACAATAGATGGACAGAATGCAGAACAATGTCATACATTCACCCCAGTACAGAGATCTGGGCCTAAATCCATCGTTGTTTTGCTCACCATGCCATTCCAGTTTGGACCCAGCCATATGCAAATCAGTCTTGACCCTGCGCCCAATGGGAACAGTCCAGCCCGAACTGCCAGGCCAGGTCCTCCCTGGACTGGAAACAAGCATCCTAGGACCGGTTTCGGGCTTTCAGCCCTCATCAGGCAGGATAGCTTGATTCCAGTGGCATGGAGAGCACGGGACCCACGTCTGGGCATACCCGTCCCACTCGGGGTGACAAATGCAAAAAGAACAATAGATGGACAGAATGCAGAACAATGTCATACATTCACCCCAGTACAGAGATCTGGGCCGAAATCCATCGTTTTTTTGCTCACCATGCCATTCCAGTTTGGACCCAGCCATATGCAAATCAGTCTTGACCCTGCGCCCAATGGGAACAGTCCAGCCCGAACTGCCAGGCCAGGTCCTCCTGGACTGGAAACAAGCATCCTAGGACCGGTTTCGGGCTTTCAGCCCTCATCAGCCAGGATAGCTTGTTTCCAGTGGCATGGAGAGCACGGGACCCACGTCTGGGCATACCCGTCCAACTCGGGGTGACAAATGCAAAAAGAACAATAGATGGACAGAATGCAGAACAATGTCACACATTCACCCCAGTACATAGATCTGGGCCTAAATCCATCGTTTTTTTGCTCACCATGCCATTCCGGTTTGGACCCAGCCGTATGCAAATCAGTCTTGAACCTGCGCCCAATGGGAACAGTCCAGCCCGAACTGCCAGGCCAGGTCCTCCCTGGACTGGAAACAAGCATCCTAGGACCGGTTTCGGGCTTTCAGCCCTCATCAGCCAGGATAGCTTGATTCCAGTGGCATGGAGAGCACGGGACCCACGTCTGGGCATACCCGTCCCACTCGGGGTGACAAATGCAAAAGAACAATAGATGGACAGAATGCAGAACAATGTCATACATTCACCCCAGTACAGAGATCTGGCCTAAATCCATCGTTTTTTTGCTCACCATGCCATTCCAGTTTGGACCCAGCCGTATGCAAATCAGTCTTGAACCTGCACCCAATGGGAACAGTCCAGCCCGAACTGCCAGGCCAGGTCCTCCCTGGACTGGAAACAAGCATCCTAGGACCGGTTTCGGGCTTTCAGCCCTCATCAGCCAGGATAGCTTGATTCCAGTGGCATGGAGAGCACGGGACCCACGTCAGGGCATACCCGTCCCACTCGGGGTGACAAATGCAAAAAGAACAATAGATGGACAGAATGCAGAACAATGTCATACATTCACCCCAGTACAGAGATCTGGCCTAAATCCATCGTTTTTTTGCTCACCATGCCATTCCAGTTTGGACCCAGCCATATGCAAATCAGTCTTGACCCTGCGCCCAATGGGATGGGCAAAAGAACAATGGATTTACCCCAGATTTTTTGACTGGGGGAGAATGTTTGCATTGTCAGCATTCCGTCCATCATTTGTTTGCTGTAACACTTTTCGCCCTAAGTGGGATGGGTATGCCCAGACGTGGGTCTCTTGCTCACTGTGCCACTGGATTCAAGCTAGCCTGGCTGAAGAAGGGTGACATACCCTGAAACCGGTCCCAGGATGCTTGTTTCCGGTCCAGGGAGGACCTGGCCTGGCAGTTCGGTCTGGACTGTTCCCATGGGGCACAGGGTCAAGACTGATTTGCTTATGGCTGGGTCCAAACTGGGGTGACGTAGTGGGCAAAACGACGATGGATTTAACCCAGATCTTTTGACTGGGGGAGAATGTTTGCATTGTCAGCATTCCGTCCATCATTTGTTTGCTGTAACACTTTTCGCCCTAAGTGGGATGGGTATGCCCAGACATGGGTCCCTTGCTCACTGTGCCACTGGATTCAAGCGAGCCTGGCTGAAGAAGGGTGACATACCCTGAAACCGGTCCCAGGATGCTTGTTTCTGGTCCAGGGAGGACCTGGCCTGGCAGTTCGGTCTGGACTGTTCCCATGGGGCACAGGGTCAAGACTGGGGTGGCGTAGTGGGCAAAAGAATGATGGATTTAACCCAGATCTTTTGACTGGGGGAGAATGTTTGCATTGTCAGCATTCCGTCCATCATTTGTTTGCTGTAACACTTTTCGCCCTAAGTGGGATGGGTATGCCCAGACGTGGGTCCCTTGCTCACTGTGCCACTGGATTCAAGCTAGCCTGGCTGAAGAAGGGTGACATACCCTGAAACCGGTCCCAGGATGCTTGTTTCCGATCCAGGGAGGACCTGGCCTGGCAGTTCGGTCGGGACTGTTCCCATGGGGCACAGGGTCAAGACTGATTTGCATATGGCTGGGTCCAAACTGGGGTGGCGTAGTGGGCAAAAGAACGATGGATTTAACCCAGATCTTTTGACTGGGGGAGAATGTTTGCATTGTCAGCATTCCGTCCATCATTTGTTTACTGTAACACTTTTCGCCTTAAGTGGGATGGGTATGCCCAGATGTGGGTCCCTTGCTTACTGTGCCACTGGATTCAAGCTAGCCTGGCTGAAGAAGGGTGACATACCCTGAAACCGGTCCCAGGATGCTTGTTTCCGGTCCAGGGAGGACCTGGCCTGGCAGTTCGGTCTGGACTGTTCCCATGGGGCACAGGGTCAAGACTGATTTGCATATGGCTGGGGTGGCGTAGTGGGCAAAAGAACAATGGAATTAACCCCAGCTCTTTTGACTGGGGGAGGATGTTTGCATTGTCAGCATTCCGTCCATCATTTGTTTGCTGTAACACTTTTCACCCTAAGTGGGATGGGTATGCCCAGACGTGGGTCCCTTGCTCACTGTGCCACTGGATTCAAGCTAGCCTGGCTGAAGAAGGTGACATACCCTGAAACCGGTCCCAGGATGCTTGTTTCCGGTCCAGGGAGGACCTGGCCTGGCAGTTCGGTCTGGACTGTTCCCATGGGGCACAGGGTCAAGACTGATTTGCATATGGCTGGATCCAAACTGGGGTGGCGTAGTGGGCAAAAGAACGATGGATTTAACCCAGATCTTTTGACTGGGGGAGAATGTTTGCATTGTCAGCATTCCGTCCATCATTTGTTCGCTGTAACACTTTTCGCCCTAAGTGGGATGGGTATGCCCAGACGTGGGTCCCTTGCTCACTGAGCCACTGGATTCAAGCTAGCCAGGCTGAAGAAGGGTGACATACCCTGAAACCGGTCCCAGGATGCTTGTTTCCGGTCCAGCGAGGACCTGGCCTGGCAGTTCGGTCTGGACTGTTCCCATGGGGCACAGGGTCGACTGATTTACATATGGCTGGGTCCAAACTGGGGTGGCGTAGTGGGCAAAAGAACGATGGATTTAACCCAGATCTTTTGACTGGGGGAGAATGTTTGCATTGTCAGCATTCCGTCCATCATTTGTTTGCTGTAACACTTTTCGCCCTAAGTGGGATGGGTGAGCCCAGACGTGGGTCCCTTGCTCACTGTGCCACTGGATTCAAGCTAGCCTGGCTGAAGAAGGGTGACATACCCTGAAACCGGTCCCAGGATGCTTGTTTCTGGTCCAGGGAGGACCTGGCCTGGCAGTTCGGTCTGGACTGTTCCCATGGGGAACAGGGTCAAGACTGATTTGCATATGGCTGGGTCCAAACTGGGGTGGCGTAGTGGGCAAAAGAACGATGGATTTAACCCAGATCTTTTGACTGGGGGAGAATGTTTGCATTGTCAGCATTCCGTCCATCATTTGTTTGCTGTAACACTTTTCGCCCTAAGTGGGATGGGTATGCCCAGACGTGGGTCCCTTGCTCACTGTGCCACTGGCTTCAAGCTAGCCTGGCTGAAGAAGGGTGACATACCCTGAAACCGGTCCCAGGATGCTTGTTTCTGGTCTAGGGAGGACCTGGCCTGGCAGTTCGGTCTGGACTGTTCCCATGGGGCACAGGGTCAAGACTGATTTGCATATGGCTGGGTCCAAACTGGAGTGGCGTAGTGGGCAAAAGAACGATGGATTTAACCCAGATCTTTTGACTGGGGGAGAATGTTTGCATTGTCAGCATTCCGTCCATCATTTGTTTGCTGTAACACTTTTCACCCTAAGTGGGATGGGTATGCCCAGACGTGGGTCCCTTGCTCACTGTGCCACTGGATTCAAGCTAGCCTGGCTGAAGAAGGGTGACATACCCTGAAACCGGTCCCAGGATGCTTGTTTCCGATCCAGGGAGGACCTGGCCTGGCAGTTCGGTCGGGACTGTTCCCATGGGGCACAGGGTCAAGACTGGGGTGGCGTAGTGGGCAAAAGAATGATGGATTTAACCCAGATCTTTTGACTGGGGGAGAATGTTTGCATTGTCAGCATTCCGTCCATCATTTGTTTGCTGTAACACTTTTCGCCCTAAGTGGGATGGGTATGCCCAGACGTGGGTCCCTTGCTCACTGTGCCACTGGATTCAAGCTAGCCTGGCTGAAGAAGGGGTGACATACCCTGAAACCGGTCCCAGGATGCTTGTTTCCGGTCCAGGGAGAACCTGGCCTGGCAGTTCGGTCTGGACTGTTCCCATGGGGCACAGGGTCAAGACTGATTTGCATATGGCTGGGGTGGCGTAGTGGGCAAAAGAACAATGGAATTAACCCCAGATCTTTTGACTGGGGGAGGATGTTTGCATTGTCAGCATTCCGTCCATCATTTGTTTGCTGTAACACTTTTCGCCCTAAGTGGAATGGGTATGCCCAGACGTGGGTCCCTTGCTCACTGTGCCACTGGATTCAAGCTAGCCTGGCTGAAGAAGGGTGACATACCCTGAAACCGGTCCCAGGATGCTTGTTTCCGGTCCAGGGAGGACCTGGCCTGGCAGTTCGGTCTGGACTGTTCCCATGGGGCACAGGGTCAAGACTGATTTGCATATGGCTGGGTCCAAACTGGGGTGGCATAGTGGGCAAAAGAACGATGGATTTAACCCAGATCTTTTGACTGGGGGAGAATGTTTGCATTGTCAGCATTCCGTCCATCATTTGTTTGCTGTAACACTTTTCGCCCTAAGTGGGATGGGTGAGCCCAGACGTGGGTCCCTTGCTCACTGTGCCACTGGATTCAAGCTAGCCTGGCTGAAGAAGGGTGACATACCCTGAAACCGGTCCCAGGATGCTTGTTTCTGGTCCAGGGAGGACCTGGCCTGGCAGTTCGGTCTGGACTGTTCCCATGGGGAACAGGGTCAAGACTGATTTGCATATGGCTGGGTCCAAACTGGGGTGGCGTAGTGGGCAAAAGAACGATGGATTTAACCCAGATCTTTTGACTGGGGGAGAATGTTTGCATTGTCAGCATTCCGTCCATCATTTGTTTGCTGTAACACTTTTCGCCCTAAGTGGGATGGGTATGCCCAGACGTGGGTCCCTTGCTCACTGTGCCACTGGCTTCAAGCTAGCCTGGCTGAAGAAGGATGACATACCCTGAAACCGGTCCCAGGATGCTTGTTTCTGGTCTAGGGAGGACCTGGCCTGGCAGTTCGGTCTGGACTGTTCCCATGGGGCACAGGGTCAAGACTGATTTGCATATGGCTGGGTCCAAACTGGAGTGGCGTAGTGGGCAAAAGAACGATGGATTTAACCCAGATCTTTTGACTGGGGGAGAATGTTTGCATTGTCAGCATTCCGTCCATCATTTGTTTGCTGTAACACTTTTCGCCCTAAGTGGGATGGGTATGCCCAGACGTGGGTCCCTTGCTCACTGTGCCACTGGATTCAAGCTAGCCTGGCTGAAGAAGGGTGACATACCCTGAAACCGGTCCCAGGATGCTTGTTTCCGATCCAGGGAGGACCTGGCCTGGCTGTACGGTCGGGACTGTTCCCATGGGGCACAGGGTCAAGACTGGGGTGGCGTAGTGGGCAAAAGAATGATGGATTTAACCCAGATCTTTTGACTGGGGGAGAATGTTTGCATTGTCAGCATTCCGTCCATCATTTGTTTGCTGTAACACTTTTCGCCCTAAGTGGGATGGGTATGCCCAGACGTGGGTCCCTTGCTCACTGTGCCACTGGATTCAAGCTAGCCTGGCTGAAGAAGGGTGACATACCCTGAAATCGGTCCCAGGATGCTTGTTTCCGATCCAGGGAGGACCTGGCCTGGCAGTTCGGTCGGGACTGTTCCCATGGGGCACAGGGTCAAGACTGATTTGCATATGGCTGGGTCCAAACTGGGGTGGCGTAGTGGGCAAAAGAACGATGGATTTAACCCAGATCTTTTGACTGGGGGAGAATGTTTGCATTGTCAGCATTCCGTCCATCATTTGTTTACTGTAACACTTTTCGCCTTAAGTGGGATGGGTATGCCCAGACGTGGGTCCCTTGCTTACTGTGCCACTGGATTCAAGCTAGCCTGGCTGAAGAAGGGTGACATACCCTGAAACCGGTCCCAGGATGCTTGTTTCCGGTCCAGGGAGGACCTGGCCTGGCAGTTCGGTCTGGACTGTTCCCATGGGGCACAGGGTCAAGACTGATTTGCATATGGCTGGGGTGGCGTAGTGGGCAAAAGAACAATGGAATTAACCCCAGATCTTTTGACTGGGGGAGGATGTTTGCATTGTCAGCATTCCGTCCATCATTTGTTTGCTGTAACACTTTTCGCCCTAAGTGGAATGGGTATGCCCAGACGTGGGTCCCTTGCTCACTGTGCCACTGGATTCAAGCTAGCCTGGCTGAAGAAGGGTGACATACCCTGAAACCGGTCCCAGGATGCTTGTTTCCGGTCCAGGGAGGACCTGGCCTGGCAGTTCGGTCTGGACTGTTCCCATGGGGCACAGGGTCAAGACTGATTTGCATATGGCTGGGTCCAAACTGGGGTGGCATAGTGGGCAAAAGAACAATGGTTTTAACCCAGATCTTTTGACTGGGGAGAATGTTTGCATTGTCAGCATTCCGTCCATCATTTGTTTGCTGTAACACTTTTCGCCCTAAGTGGGATGGGTATGCCCAGACGTGGGTCCCTTGCTCACTGTGCCACTGGATTCAAGCTAGCCTGGCTGAAGAAGGTGACATACCCTGAAACCGGTCCCAGGATGCTTGTTTCCGGTCCAGGGAGGACCTGGCCTGGCAGTTCGGTCTGGACTGTTCCCATGGGGCACAGGGTCAAGACTGATTTGCATATGGCTGGATCCAAACTGGGGTGGCGTAGTGGGCAAAAGAACGATGGATTTAACCCAGATCTTTTGACTGGGGGAGAATGTTTGCATTGTCAGCATTCCGTCCATCATTTGTTTGCTGTAACACTTTTCGCCCTAAGTGGGATGGGTATGCCCAGACGTGGGTCCCTTGCTCACTGTGCCATTGGATTCAAGCTAGCCAGGCTGAAGAAGGGTGACATACCCTGAAACCGGTCCCAGGATGCTTGTTTCCGGTCCAGCGAGGACCTGGCCTGGCAGTTCGGTCTGGACTGTTCCCATGGGGCACAGGGTCGACTGATTTACATATGGCTGGGTCCAAACTGGGGTGGCGTAGTGGGCAAAAGAACGATGGATTTAACCCAGATCTTTTGACTGGGGGAGAATGTTTGCATTGTCAGCATTCCGTCCATCATTTGTTTGCTGTAACACTTTTCGCCCTAAGTGGGATGGGTGTGCCCAGACGTGGGTCCCTTGCTCACTGTGCCACTGGATTCAAGCTAGCCTGGCTGAAGAAGGGTGACATACCCTGAAACCGGTCCCAGGATGCTTGTTTCTGGTCCAGGGAGGACCTGGCCTGGCAGTTCGGTCTGGACTGTTCCCATGGGGAACAGGGTCAAGACTGATTTGCATATGGCTGGGTCCAAACTGGGGTGGCGTAGTGGGCATAAGAACGATGGATTTAACCCAGATCTTTTGACTGGGGGAGAATGTTTGCATTGTCAGCATTCCGTCCATCATTTGTTTGCTGTAACACTTTTCGCCCTAAGTGGGATGGGTATGCCCAGACGTGGGTCCCTTGCTCACTGTGCCACTGGATTCAAGCTAGCCTGGCTGAAGAAGGGTGACATACCCTGAAACCGGTCCCAGGATGCTTGTTTCTGGTCTAGGGAGGACCTGGCCTGGCAGTTCGGTCTGGACTGTTCCCATGGGGCACAGGGTCAAGACTGATTTGCATATGGCTGGGTCCAAACTGGAGTGGCGTAGTGGGCAAAAGAACGATGGATTTAACCCAGATCTTTTGACTGGGGGAGAATGTTTGCATTGTCAGCATTCCGTCCATCATTTGTTTGCTGTAACACTTTTCGCCCTAAGTGGGATGGGTATGCCCAGACGTGGGTCCCTTGCTCACTGTGCCACTGGATTCAAGCTAGCCTGGCTGAAGAAGGGTGACATACCCTGAAACCGGTCCCAGGATGCTTGTTTCCCATCCAGGTAGGACCTGGCCTGGCAGTTCGGTCTGGACTGTTCCCATGGGGCACAGGGTCAAGACTGATTTGCATATGGCTGGGTCCAAACTGGGGTGGCGTAGTGGGCAAAAGAACGATGGATTTAACCCAGATCTTTTGACTGGGGGAGAATGTTTGCATTGTCAGCATTCCGTCCATTATTTGTTTGCTGTAACACTTTTCGCCCTAAGTGGGATGGGTATGCCCAGACGTGGGTCCCTTGCTCACTGTGCCACTGGATTCAAGCTAGCCTGGCTGAAGAAGGGTGACATACCCTGAAACCGGTCCCAGGATGCTTGTTTCCGATCCAGGTAGGACCTGGCCTGGCAGTTCGGTCTGGACTGTTCCCATGGGGCACAGGGTCAAGACTGATTTGCATATGGCTGGGTCCAAACTGGGGTGGCGTAGTGGGCAAAAGAACGATGGATTTAACCCAGATCTTTTGACTGGGGAGAATGTTTGCATTGTCAGCATTCCGTCCATTATTTGTTTGCTGTAACACTTTTCGCCCTAAGTGGGATGGGTATGCCCAGACGTGGGTCCCTTGCTCACTGTGCCACTGGATTCAAGCTAGCCTGGCTGAAGAAGGGTGACATACCCTGAAACCGGTCCCAGTATGCATGTTTCCGGTCCAGGGAGGACCTGGCCTGGCAGTTCGGTCTGGACTGTTCCCATGGGGCACAGGGTCAAGACTGATTTGCATATGGCTGGGTCCAAACTGGGGTGGCGTAGTGGGCAAAAGAACGATGGATTTAACCCAGATCTTTTGACTGGGGGAGAATGTTTGCATTGTCAGCATTCTGTCCATCATTTGTTTGCTGTAACACTTTTCGCCCTAAGTGGGATGGGTATGCCCAGACGTGGGTCCCTTGCTCACTGTGCCACTGGATTCAAGCTAGCCTGGCTGAAGAAGGGTGACATACCCTGAAAACGGTCCCAGGATGCTTGTTTCCGGTCCAGGGAGGACCTGGCCTGGCAGTTCGGTCTGGACTGTTCCCATGGGGCACAGGGTCAAGACTGATTTGCATATGGCTGGGTCCAAACTGGGGTGGCGTAGTGGGCAAAAGAACGATGGATTTAACCCAGATCTTTTGATTGGGGGAGAATGTTTGCATTGTCAGCATTCCGTCCATCATTTGTTTGCTGAAACACTTTTCGCCCTAAGAGGGATGGGTATGCCCAGACATGGGTCCCTTGCTCACTGTGCCACTGGATTCAAGCTAGCCTGGCTGAAGAAGGGTGACATACCCTGAACCCGGTCCCAGGATGCTTGTTTCTGGTCCAGGGAGGACCTGGCCTGGCAGTTCGGTCTGGACTGTTCCCATGGGGCACAGGGTCAAGACTGATTTGCATATGGCTGGGTCCAAACTGGGGTGGCGTAGTGGGCAAAAGAACGATGGATTTAACCCAGATCTTTTGACTGGGGGAGAATGTTTGCATTGTCAGCATTCCGTCCATCATTTGTTTGCTGTAACACAGGTTAATATGTTCTGTGCAGCCTTCTATGTGTAGATATAAGTCTAAATATTCAGTGCAGTCCCGTATACTTACCTCAGCACCAACTACTCAAGTATAGCGCAGTTTGCCAATACAGATCTATATGTGCAGACATAGACCAATGTGTGCATACCTATATTCACATGAAAGGATCTGTTTAGATTCAACAGTGCCTAGAGACAATCTTTTTGCAGGATTTGCCTAACAAATAAACAAATGAATAAAATAGAAATGCCTAGTTCAGCCACATATGTGATGAGATAGCTGAATATGTTTAGTGTAGCTCCATGTATGGTGATACAGACTGAGTAGACCAGAATGTGTGTCCCCGACCTTCCCACACCCTGCACCAAGGCTGTCCCTGCCTGGTCCTGCACACCACAATCACGATGCTTTGCAGTTCCAGGTGTGGTTTTTTTCAGGTGGGACCCTCATCACTATTCTTTCCCTCTTCTTGCCCCACCATACCGGACCAACAGCAGCCTCTCCGCTGTCCTGTACATGCCTATAGGCCGTCTCCATGTTTGTCGTCGTGCTGTGGACATCTGGAGCTTATTCATGGCGGATGACTTCCTGTCTTTTGGGATTTTGTTTTACTGTGTATTTCTGGTTCTGTATGGATACAGTAACATGGTAATGACGATGACTCTTCTCCCATCTCTGAACATCCACATACATTTAGCATTGTCTCTCCTCCTGTCTTCTGCACTGTCTTTTCAATCTAAGCCTCCTCTGTGACCCCTTCTGTCTTTACATTCTTCCTCCTCCTGCGTTCCTCCATGTCTCTTTCTATTTTTCCTCCTCTCTGTTCCACCACTACCTCTTTTCATTACTGTTAAAGAACATCTGCCCAAATGCCAATTTGAAGTTTACAGTGTTTAGTAACAAAAGAAAATATATCTGTGGATTGCAGGCTTGAACAACACGGCGATCTCCTACTGCCCCAAAGTTGCACAAGCATAAGAAAGAAACAAAACTATACTTTTTTGTATACAGGGCTCCACTGGCAATCAAGTGACACGACTGCAACAAAAGATCACTCAGTTGCAGGGTTCTGAAGTCACCAGAAAGTAAACAAATAACCTTCAGATAGATATAGAAATATAAACTGTAACCGCTGAGCAAGGTAATCAAAAGTTTTACCCCACAAATATCATGTATGGAACCAAGGCTGGGCACCTCATACATGGGAGCATCTTAGAAACAGTTAGCATGACCAGAAAATGTCTGCAGCAGTTACAGTTGCGCTAAGACAAAATGTTAAAATCTCACATTACCCACTGTCTTTGCATTCTTCACTACTTTGTCTCTCGGTTCTAAGCAGGGCGCTAGCCGAAGGAGTGGATATTACCATTTTTTCAGCAGAAACACCACTATGAGACCCTGACCGGTTGATCCCAGAGTGTTTTTTGGAATCCATTTAGCTGTTTGACCCCTGCCCACTCCACGGGTAACCCCATAGCCACCCCAGTCACAGGCACAGCCTCTTTACAGATCTCAAGATCAGATCTCAAGACCAAGAGTCCACAGTGGTAAGAAGTGAGAGGTGTTGCACCAAAATCACTGGTGCAAAACGGTGTCATTAGGACCATTGAGAATGGTCAAAGAGTGAGACTGCGCGCCAAGAAAACTCACACGCCATGAGTGAGACTGGGTTGTAATTGGAAGGAATCACACCAAATGAGTGAGACTGTGCACTATGGTGGGGGACTCATACCAAATGAGTGAGACTTTCTCCAAAAAATACGATGCACGTTCAGCAATGTGCTCTAAGAGATTAAACTAACCCCTGAAGAGTAAGACTGGGCACCAAGGTATGATCCTCACATCCAATGAAATAAACGGTGCACCATGGGGTAAAACTCAACCTAACGAGAGACAATGGTCTCCAAGACGTGAGACTCACACCCAATATGTGAGTGTGTGCTCTGTGACACGAGAATAACCCCCAGTGAGAGAGCCTGTACAGTAAGATATTGGACTCATACAAATTAAGTTAGACTGTGCTCCACAAAATTAGTCTGTACACAATGAGTGAAACTGTGCTTCATGGCATAAGACTTGAACCCAGCTAGCGAGGCTTTACGTATTCCATCCTTATGACCTATGTGCCAGGATTGTCTTGTGTATTCCCCTCTGGTGTATGACACAACCATCTTGTGTATTACTGTGAGAAGCTGGCCTGGTATATGATGTACACTTATGTAAGTGGACACCTTGCACCAGTCCAGACAACCCTTATGGTGATTTAAGAGGTCTTAGACAACCTTAGAAAGCTCACTAAGTAGTAGCTGTGGATAGCGGCCTTCAGGGTTAGTCCAGAAGGAGTGTAAAGCAGCTTGTTTTACCAGAATGCAATCCTATTGTAAAGATTAAGTGAAAAATAACCACACAAGGTATTTATAAAAAATATGTATTTATTATATAATACTCTCTAACACATACAAATATCTCCTACCCGGAGATATGCACAATGCACACAATACTTTGCAAAGAAACACAGTAAATAGCACGTAATACACAGTGGACCCCAGGGGGGAACCAAACCATATACTAAGAAAGTGGTATAAGAACCACGACTCAGATCAAGACAGTGTAGAGAGGACGTAGAAGTGCTGGGGACCCAAGGATCCACCCAAGGTGAGTGACTAGGAACCCCACGGAGAGCGTGTGCAGTGTGGGAACACGACTGCGTACTCCGTACAAGTGCTCCGTACAAGTGCTACGTGTAAGTCCCGGTTGGATTTTTAAAGATTAAGGACCCTTCCCAGTGGAACCTGAAGAAACCCTGTGGAAGACAGAAGGTTGGAGAGCCACCACACCCGTGGATACCCTAGTACCCACATTACCTACACCAGGGAAGCCAGGTGCATAGGTGTGAAGTGGTGTCGGAAACCGACGTCGTTTCCAATGGAGGACTTCAGGAAAGTGCCGCTGCTGGAAGAGGAGAAAGTGTCCGGTGGAATCTGAAGGTGGATTCTACACGAAAAGTACCTGCACGCAGAGGAGACAGAGTCTATGTCACTCAGGAGTGACCAGAAGACTTGGAAGACGAATGCCCTCCAATGTCGGGTGTTGCAGGAGAGTTGACGAGGACCTTGACTCTGCAGCTGTGAGAACCAGGCGACGCTGAGGAAATCCAGGCGCCGTACACGAGCTGTCCCACGTCGGATGTCGATTGCAGAGGGGTCGGTGTCAAGCGGCAGCACCAACAAGCCTTGGCAAATGGAACCCACGCAGAAGTCGAAGAAGGTGCAATGTCGGGACCAGCAAGGTCCAGGGGACTCACCAAAAGCAGGGGAGTCAGGGCAGGCCCAGAGCAATCAGGGGAGCCCAACAGAAGTAAAGGTGACCCTCAATTGGACCCACAGGCCGGAGGCACTGGAGTCGCGAGAGGACCTCAAGCAGCTCACCAAAAGAAGCAGGCCACGATGCACACGATGTGGTGTGGCTTAAGATTCTGGTCTCAGGAGATGCTCGAGGTTGGGGCTACTTGGAGCCTGAAGATCTTCTTGGAAGGAAGCCAACAAGCCTTTGCAACTTCAAGTTGACGTGGTGCACAGGGGTTCGGTTATTGCAACTCCTACGAGGGATACTGGGCTCAAACTTGGTGAGAGGGCAGGGCAGGCCTCGGGAACTGTGGAAAACCACCACTTGTGTTGCAGAACCTTTCGGAGTCTGGAGGAGCTCAGGATCAGCAGACCGGTCGTCTTAGTTGCGGTGTCTGCGAATGCAGGGGAGTGACTCCTTCACTCCAAGGGAGATTCCTTCAGGTGTCTTTGATGCCCACAGGCCTCGGAAGGTTGCTGTATGGTGCACAGGCACAGACAATGCAGCAGACTGGAAGGGAGACAAAGTCGAGCCCTAATGAAGTCCAGCGAAGTCCAGAGTGCCAAGATGGTAGAAGAAGAAGTGGTGTCTGACCTGAATCTTATCCCACGACGAATCTAGGGACCTACACCCAGGTAAGCCCTTAAGTACCCTAGGGAAAGGGTTGGGACGATTCAGGGGACCCTCCCAGGGGAGAGTCTGGACAGAGGGGAGATTACTCCCATGACCTTTGTCCAGTTTCGCGTCAGAGCGGGAGCCAACGGCTCCCAGGACTGGTGTGAACTGGACTATGCATGGGGACACCAAATGTGCCCCTCATGCAGACTGAGTGGCACTGGCAAGCGCACCCACCCTGCCCCAATACACTAAATCCTGTCTGGTAGGTGGTCACACCTCCCTGTGACAGAATGCCTATTGTTCTGCCTTCCCTTGCTCGAACTTGGCTCAGCAGCAGGAGGGCAGAATTGTGTCTCTGGTCGGCAGCAACCATTTTGTGCTGTCCGGGTCTGGAAGACTGGTACCGGGGACATGGAGAGCCTAACGGAGGGCTCTTCCAGTGCTTGGAATCATACCTCCCACACCATTTAAGGTGTGGGCTTATGATTCCAACATGTTTGATACCAAACATGATAGGATTCGTTGCAGCCTGTTTCGAGATCCGTAGGCTGTAGGGGTGTCCTTCTCATGCAGGGGCAACCTTCTTAGAACCAAGCACCCAGCCTTCAGGATTGTAAAGGCCTGCTATAGGGGTAACTTATAGGTTTTAAGTGCAGTGACCCTAGATATAGGAAACCTATATATTTAGTAAGTGGTGCTAGCACCAGCTTACACAGGCTGCAATGGCAGGCCTGTGGTTCCATTTTGAATGGTCTCCCATGGGTGGCATAATAGATGCTTCAGCCCATGGGAGACCTCTGGGGTACCTATGCCCTGGGTACCTTAGTACCATATATTAGGGACTTATAAGGGTACCCCAGTATCCAATCTGGGATGTACCTAAGTACTGAACATAACAATTTAAGGGAGAAAGCAGAGAGACTGGGGTCCTGATTAGCAGGATCCCAGTCAGACTAGTCAAAAACAGCTTAGCACCAGGCAAAAAATGGGGATAACCATGCAGAAGGATCCTACCTTCCTACAATTACTCTCTGGTGCATGACACAACCATCTTGTGTATTCCCTTCTGGTGCATGACACGACCATCTTGTGTATTCCTCTATGGTGCATGACACAACCATCTTGTGTATTCCCTTCTGGTGCATGACACCACCATCTTGTGTATTACCCTCTGGTGCATGACATGACCATCTTGTGTATTACCCTCTGGTGCATGACACAACCATCTTGTGTATTACCCTCTGGTGCATGACACGACCATCTTGTGTATTCCCTTCTGGTGCATGACACGACCATCTTGTGTATTCCCTTCTGGTGCATGACACAACCATCTTGTGTATTACCCTCTGGTGCATGACACGACCATCTTGTGTATTTCCTTCTGGTGCATGACACCACCATCTTGTGTATTACCCTCTGGTGCATGACATGATCATATTGTGTATTACCCTCTGGTGCATGACACAACCATCTTGTGTATTCCCTTCTGGTGCATGACATGACCATCTTGTGTATTACCCTGTGGTGCATGACACGACCATCTTGTGTATTCCCTTCTGGTGCATGACACAACCATCTTGTGTATTACCCTCTGGTGCATGACACGACCATCTTGTGTATTTCCTTCTGGTGCATGACACAACCATCTTGTGTATTACCCTCTGGTGCATGACATGACCATATTGTGTATGACCCTCCGGTGTATGACACGACCCTTTTGTCTATAACCCTCTGATGCATGCTGTATTGCTTGGTGCTCAGTTGGTAGTCGTTCTGCTCAAGTGAACTCCTGCCAGATAATACCGCTTCTTCCGACTAGATATTAATAACGTTGTTTCAATTATAGTGTTTTAATCAATTTTGTTGTATCTTAGTGTTGTAAATAAGAAATGTTGCAATTACTCGTTTTATTTGTGGTAATTTTTCCCATCCTCATAAGAATGGAAGGCTGAATGGGCCATGCCAGAATCTGAATTTTGTATCCTGAGTTCACAGCAGATGTCAGCCCTGAACATTTAACTCACTGTTTAAACTGACAGAGCTCTAGCTTAATTTGTAAAACAAATACTTGCTGGGCCCAGAGCTTTGCCCAGAAACCCTTGGCCAGTGCTGGTGAATGTCGGTTATCGAATACCAAAGCTGTGTAGTCTTGATTCCACCTCATGCCTCTTTAATCCATCTCCAAACACTTCCTACCTATTTATTTCACTCTTGCAGCTTGTTTTTCATCCCTCATTTTTCCCTTTGCAATTGTTTTTCCATCTTTCTCTTCCTTCTTCTTCCCACTTTTGTGTTTTTTTCTCTTGCTCTTAATCAAAATCTGTGAGGAAAAATTAGTGCTGGTCCCCAAAAATGAGTGCTGGTAGGCCTCACCTGCACTGGTTGGTCCCTTCTCTTAGTAGAGTGTCTCTCGCAAAGATACAGAATCCTTACGGTCCACGAAAAATATGTACCCACCAGCTGATCTCATCTACTCTACTGCTGCTAACAAATAGACGGGACTTCTTAAGAAGGATAAAAGAAATCCTGCCTCCCACCAAACTACGAGGCCTGGGTGCGGGGAAACCCCCTTCTATATGGTGCTCTTTGCAGCTCCAGAGCAAGATTGCCGCAGGTAAAAAATTTCTTTTGTTGTTTGGGCTCACTCTCCTCTCAAGAAGACCAATATTGTGGCCCTGTGTTGCAGCTGATGCCCTCTTGTGGCCTCTTGCGATGGTGTCATAAGGCAGCTGTCAACATTGCCTCAATGTATCACTCGTCCTGGCTTTATCTCTCTGGATGTCGAAATAAATGTCAGTGTCACAACTTCTCCACATGCTGATCACTGTGACAACCTACTGAGCATCTTCCATAACTAAATGGCGAGAGTTCCTTGTGTGAGCTTCTCCTTTGACCTACAACCTAAAACTACTCTCACCTATGATCTAAAACAAACACTATCGACCTTCAAGCAACTCTGCCGTCAATTTCAAGGAACTCGTCAAGGCCAGCTCACGTCACAGCCAGAGTCATCAATGACTCCCCAGCATCCAATGAGCATCGACATCGACCATGCTCAAGTCCTCCAACGTTCTCAAGCTCTCCTACATCAAGCCAATCATGAAAAAAAGAGTACACACATTGGCCCTCTGAAGCTGGTCCATCTGGCATTGCCAGGGTGTCCGGCAGGCCAGGCTAACACTGAGGACACCAGACATCAATATGACTGCCCCATCCAACTTCCATCCAATCTCCAACAGCACATTCCTCTACAAACACATTGAAAGATACGCCTTCACGCAGATGTTGACTTTCTTGGAAAAGCTTCTCTTAAGCCATCAAACTGTATACTGCCCAGACTGAGGGGCTGAAATGCTCTGATCACCAGCTCGGACGACTGAAAGACCACTGTAGACACAAAGTGAGTAGCCTACTACTACCACATCTCTCTTCTGCCTTCATTTAGATGCATCACCCTCCCTACTTCAGAGACTGTTCTATAACCTTACCTGCTACAACTATGTGAATGGGACCTTCATCATAGAGAAGCCAGATCTTGCCTCCTGGTTCCTAGGCTAATTGCTCTAAGTAGAGGACCGCTGAATACTTCTAAACCCCATCAAACTCAGCTCTAGAAACATAGTCTCCCAAGTGGAAACTGGGCAAAGTACAGTCCCACTATCATCTGGCCTCGGGAGACTGGACTCCACATGCCTATTCCTAAAGCAAGTGATAAATATGGAACTTCAACCTGTTGTTGGTGTCAAACGTTAATTCAATAACAAAAGGTTCCTGCTACAGCCTACTAACTCTAGGCTGCATCTTCACTCATCTAGGCTGCACCTAGATGGGTAAAGCCATCATCCCCTTGGTTTTGTCATGTCTAGACTATGCCAGAATTCTGTACTTTAGTTTACCTCTCTACCTACTGTGAAGACTCCAGAGGATTGAGACTGCAGCAAACAGGCAACTTTTGCATCTAAGCACACATGACCGAATCTCTGCAGCCATGCAAGACTTCCACTGATTGTCTGTACAAGATGAGCTCATTCAAGGCTCCCCGCTACACCAGGCACAAGGCATCTGGCCTACCTTCCTCCAACCAAACCAACTAAAACAATGATGATACATCCAAAGGAGTCTGCTCCGTTATAGAAAGGCTCTTCGAGCAATCCATCCTTTCAGGGAAATGCTCTTCCGTGGTACCTGTTTCACTGTACAGACAGCCAGCACTGGAGTTCACTTCAAGAAAAGAGTCATTGACATTGGCCTACCTAGAATTCAGGAGGATGGTCAAGAGCTGGCTATTCCCAATGAGCCAGACTATAACCCCACTGTACAACCCCAAACTATAACAGCCATGAGCAACGGAGTAGCCGCTTACTCTAAACAGGAAATACACACAAATTCAGCTCTATCTCTTCCGTCTCTCCTTTGTTAAAAGCTCAACATGAAAGTTGATAAGGACACATTTGGCACACATCTCTGAAAGTCATGCACAACACCCCAACTCTTCCCACATGGGCCACCCTATAATTTCAATGTTACCAGCGGGGCACAACAAACGAATTTGCCCTTACTCAGCTCATAGGGAGTACTTTGTAGCCTCATTAGGGGGTGAGGTGCCATACAAGTGGTAGATACAAATACAACTCTTTCACTCTCTGGCTCATTCCCACACATTTTGCACAACATGCACACCCACTGTGACATCATTCACGTAGACCAACCAGCGCCCTGCTGCCTCGGGCCCCTCAGATAGTCTCTCAATGAGTTAATAAACACGTGTGTAATCATTTGCTGAATCACCTCACAGTACTCATCCACTCAATGTGCATACTTCATCACCTCCTCATCTCAGTCCTCCTCGTCCCAGTCCTTAAAGTTTGGGGCGATTCCGCCTCTGACAGGAAGTTTAACCACACAGTAGGATTGAAGGTCCTTTAAACACAAATTTCTTCTATGTCTATGTCGCATCACTGACAGAATATTGGTAACAAAAATATCGTGTGCACAGAATATCGTGTCAAAAATAATCGAAGACCAAAATATTGAGAAGGCAAGTGCAAATAGGTAAGTATAGATTTACTGTTCTTGACTCCACATCTAGGTACCTTGATGATATATATATTGTCAAGGTACATATATATGATGTTATGTAAAGTAAAACTTTGCTTACCAATAGAAACCTACCTTCACGATATTTTTGTCCTCGATATTCTGGACAAGATATTTTGTCCACACAATATCTTTTTTCCGATATTTTGTCTAAACACCTCTATGTCCCCTGTATATGTTCCTCCCACCCTGCAAGCTGCGTTTTTTCCTGGCTTCAACACACGAGGTGAGCCATGCTGTGTTTTATTTTATTTATTTATGAAAAATGTTGCTACCTTTTATTAGCGCTGTCGCTGGGCGCAGTGGTTCAAGTGGTGCGCTGGTCTTTGATGCGCTCCCCGCCCATGCGCTGGGCTGAGGCAAGGAGCAAGACTGCATCATATCCAAGCCATTCGGAAGCCACGTGGCGGTGATCCAATCCGTCACCAGTGCGCAAGGGCGCGTGCATTCCATTTCAGCAGGTAGCACTAGTTCTTAGTATTGAGCTCTCGCGAGAGGCGAAATCTCATTACTAAGAAACTTTAAAAGCAGGAAGGACGCTGCTTTTGCGCGTCTCTTTCCTGTGAGTCAGTATGGAGGGAAAAAAGATCAATCGAAGCAGCATAATGTGGAGTTGCAGAATGTTGAGGAGGAAGAGGAGGACGTGCTCCACATCTCCTGCGCTGATCCCCAGTCTTTAATTAAGGAAGCTGCAGATGCGGCACTAGCAAAACCTAGGACAAAGCGTTCTAGAGACCAGGATGATGATCCTGACGAAAATCAGAAAGGCAAAAATATACAAACATCACAATTACAGGGTTTGTTGCTTCGCAATAGAGAAACCCTGGGCATGAAGAAAAAACTCTGCAAGAGGATGCGTTTCATTGCAATATACCAGTGAAGATGTCTCTCCATGATATCATTAATGACATTTTATGTAAAGAGTGGAAAGACCCCTATAAGGCTACCATCCCACTTTCCTGAACAAAAGATATTTAATTCACATTTTGAGGAAAACTATCCTCAAGGGCCCAAAGTTAACACACTTTTGACATCAATGGCTTCGACATCTAATCTTGCTTCAGAGGATTCCACTCTTTTCGATGTGGCGGATAAAAAGGGAGAGACTACGCTTAAAAGCTCTATGTAGCCTCTAATATTGCACTGAGAGCACATACTTATGCAGCCTACGCTACCTTAGATTTGCTTAAGGATTTTCAGTCCCTGTACGAATGCATACAAGAGAATCAGGACCCTTCTAGTGTCTTGGCGAATATGAAACTGGGATCCAAATTCCTCTCAGATATCTCTTTTGTTAGCCAGTAGGCGGCTGCAGCGAGGGCTGTGGTAGCTGGCCGTAGGTTGCTGTGGGTGAAGTAGTGGAAACTAGAGTCCAGTCAAAGAAATCTTATCCAAACCTAACTTTCACGAGAGCAAAGCTCTCCGGCAATGAACTGGATGATATGATATACATAAGGTGGCAGAAGATGTAAAGGTTCTCAAACCTTTTAAGCTGATCTCTGAGAAGAAGGCATTTATGTTCAAATGTTTTCCTCAAAATTTGCAGGACAAAAGTTCCTTTACCTTTCGTGGCTGGGTCCGTGGTCGGTTGGGGGTGCATTCAGTTACAAAGACAGACATAACATTTCAAATGTGCAGGATTAGTCCTTCAAATGACTATCCGGAAGTTGGAGCAAGGTTAAGACTTTTTTATTATCAATGGAAAGCCTGCGTCAAGGACCAATGGGTGCTCCAGATAGTGAAAATCAGATATCAATTCCCTTTGTCCAAGAGCTTCCTCAATGTCGTTTCAAACTTAACTTCTGGCCAAAAGAAGAGTCAAAAGCTCAGGCAATGTGGCTAGGGTTTCAACCTCTTATAAAGAAGAAAGCTGTCATTCCGGTGGTGGTGGATCAGAGGGGAAATGGATTTTATTTGGTCTTATTTTTGGTTCCCAAATCCGACAGAACACTAAGACAAGTTTTAAACTTAAGAATCCTGAACCAATATGTTCATTAGAGACATTCAGAATGATGTCTCTGCCCTGCCTTTCGGACTGGCTACAGGTTTTCCTGTGTCTTGATGATTGGTTGCTTTCTGCTTCCTTTCTCTTCAAGGGTCAAGAAAACATGAATTTGGTGATCAGAGTTGTGAGTCAAATGGGTTTCATTATCAATTACCAGAAGTCTAGCCTCAAGCTCTCACAAGAGAAAATGTTTATTGGAGCCCAGATTAACACACTTGGGACGCATCTTCCTTACTCCACTAAGAATAGCAGCAATCCGTTGCAACATCTCTCAGCTTTTGACCCAGTCAGCTGCAACAGCTCCAGTTTGGCTTAGAATACAGAGACTACTGTCAGCCACGACTGCAATAGTCCCCTGGGCTTGATATCATCTGAAGCCAGTGGTGAACCATCTTCTGACTTAGTGGTCTCCGACCGCACAGGATTACAAAGCCCTGATTCCTCCAATACCTGAGATATCACTGAAGGTGGATTGGTGGATGGTGGAGAACAATTTGTCAGTAGCGGTCCTGTTTCAGTATCGTACACCACTCTGCTTAGCGACAGACCCCAGTCACTGGAGTTGGAGTGCGCCACTAGGAGAGATGAAAATGAAGGGTTCCTGTTTACATGAAGAGAGTCTCCAGTCATCCAATTGGAGAGAGTTGATGGCAGTGTGGAAGGCACTGCAGGTGTTCACCCCTCATTTGGAGGGAAGGAAAGTCTAAGTAAGTTCAGACAATCAAGTCATGAGGTGCCACCTCAATCGCCAGGACGGCCGGAGGAGCAGGGAATTGGATTAGATTTTTGCCTGGGCAGATGTCCATCTCCTAGGATTGGGGGCAGTTTAAATCCAGGGTAGTTTGAATTTTCAGGTGAACAGCCTAAGCCGAAATCTTCCACCCTAAGTGTCCTCCCATCGGTCGGCTAGGGAGTTCAATCGAATATGTGCCCAGTTTGGGACACACGGGATGGATCTATTTACATCACCCCACAGCCCAATTCTCCCAATATTCTGCTCGGAGATTTGGAGCTCTCAGACTTGGGCATATGTATGCTCTTTTGGGTCCCTAGCCTCAGGGCATTCTGCATGCCTTCCCTCTCATTTCTCTCCTCCCTAGTGTGCTGCAGAGATTTCAGGAGGATAGGACCACAGTAATACTGGTGGCCCCTTTTTGGCCTTGACGAATGACTACCATGGTTTGCTCTTCTGATGAGCAAGTCTAAAGGCAATTTTCTTCACCTCTTGACACACCTTTCTCCTCTTCAGTCTCTGCTGCTTCTTGTTGTTCGAGGAAACTTACAACCTTACTTTCTTATAAAAAAGCATTGGACTTCCTTCCATAGACAGTGCGTTTCTGAAGCTCTGGATGCATCATAGATGATCCACTTAAAATTCTTGAATTTCTAAGGGAAGGTTTTGTAAAAGATTTAGATTTCTCATCCCTTGCAGCACAATAGGCAGTGATCAAAGGTCAAAGTTAGGGAAGGCTGTTCTAAAATTTCTCCACTGGTGATTAGACTGTTGAAGAATTTTAGGTTAAAGAGGCAGGTGATTCATAGTCCAGTGCCAACTTGGGACCTTTCTCTTGTTCTAAAGGGTCTACAACAACATCCTTTTGATTCCTTTAGAGCATGCAGAAATGGCATGTTTTTCTACTAAAAAGGTTCAATCTCAATTTCATATGGCACTAGAAATTATTCTTCGTGTGTTTTCTGATTCCACTTCAGGTGTCCCATTCTCTCTTAAAGTGAAAAGAACTTTGACCGTTTATGGAGATCTCACAAAGGTTTTTTGTTCATCTTATGGGGCAGCCAATCAGGGTAAAAAAGCAATGACATAGACCATAAGGAGGTGAGTCAGGCAAGTTATTTCTCAGGTCTATAAGTCAGTTGGCGAACTAGGCAACTGGGGCAGTGCCAGCCTCTTGGGCAGAGGTAGCTGGTGCCTCTCTCCAGGAGATATGTCAAGCAGCTACTTCGACTTCACACTAAAAATTGGTAAAACATAATAGACTTGATTTGGCTTGTTTATCTGAGGAGGATTTTGGATCCGATGTCTTACAATCAGCAATGAAGCGATTGTTGTAATTTCTATGAAATTGTAAGTGCAGCATTTGTTCTTGGTGTAGTTTATTAACTTGGTAAATCCTGAAAGTAGAAGGACTAGAACGAGGTGGATGGAGATGAGGAGGTAATGATTCAACTACTTACCGGTAATCTTCATTACCCCAATTCATAGTCCTCCTCGTCCCAGTCCACAACCCTGCCTCCTTCCCTGTTGCACCCCATATAAAAAGTACTTGTAAGGTACAGGAAGTCCTGGGGGAGAGGAGCATATATAGGGGACATAGACATAGAAGAAATTTGTGTTTGAAGGACCTTCGGACTAATTGCGTGGGTAAACTTCCTGTCGGAGGCAGGATCGCCTCAAACTGTAAGGACTAGACTAAGGAGGACTACGAATCGGGATAATGAAGATTACCAATAAGTAACTGAATCCTTGGCTCACAGCTTTTCCAACAGGACTTGGAATTATCTCAGAATGCATAGCACATCGCCACACACTTCAGGGTCAGGTGGAGAAGGAACCATTCTTTCACACAAGGTCTTTGTTCACATCTAGTGTGCGCTGCTCGGCGGAGGCCCTCCACCCCTCCTGGCAAAGTAAACAGACCTCTGGAGTTCACCTGCTGCTACCATAGTGCCCATAATTGTATCTCGTTGCTATTCCACCAAACCCTAAAACCCCCCTCCTCCCGCCTCACCTGCAGGTCTGCTTTTTACCTTAGTATCTACCCTTTTGGGAGCTCCTCGAAACCAGCAGCAGGCAGCCAGTGAGCGGCAAGCAAAATGTTAGGGGACATAATACCAGGGATAGTTCCTGGATGAGGGCGTAGGGGTTGCAGCCCCACCAGTCTTGAAGAAAGGAGATTGAAAGACTGGTCTGAGGCACTACTGTCCAGTTTGGAAGCAGCAGTACAGCACAGCCCTGTACAAGCACATGTGAGGTGGACGACTTCAATATCGCCCAAATCCCGCATGCGCAGTATGCGTCTATAGGGCGGAGGTGAGGGCAATCAGCGCTGCCTAATGCAGCAGTTTTTCTAGGGCTTCAGCCGAGTACTCGGCTGGCCCAGATCTGTTACGTAGTTGAGAACATCCTTCTCGGATTCTGCCTCCTCTTCTGACTGGCTGACTCTTGATACTGTCAGCCTATAAGAATAGGAGGTGGGATTTTCACATGTCCCTTCCTAACCATTGCTGAAGGTTTTTGCCTCCTGTTCTTCGTTTGAATCTCTATCCTCTGCAACTGGCCCACAGACTCTCTCTCAGAGTGGCCCATCAGGTTCCGACTCACCTGCTACCAGATCGTTCGATTAGGTCAAGTACTGCTTCCTTCGGCCTGTGCTGGGCTCTTAGGGGCACATGCATCAACCAAAATACCGGTCGCAAACGGGCCGATTCGCAGAATCGGCCCCTTTGCGACCGGTATTTTGGCATTTGGGATGCATCAACCCAAATGCAAATCGCAAAATAGGTAATCGCAAAATTTGCGATTACCTAAATTGCGACTGCATTTAGGGAATCACAAATTGCGTTTGCGATTCCCTATTTGGAATGCAACAAGCCTTTCCTAAATGCGACTTCGCATTTAGGAAACGCTAATTACCATCAACTGCAAGTTGATGGTAATTGATGGTAATTTGCAAAAACTTTGAAAAATGCACAAAAGTGCTATGTGGTGCACACACATGCCCTTAGGGCATGTGAGTGCGCCACATGTGCACACATGCCAATTTCGGGGGTGCATCAGGGTGGCCTTTTGGCCCCCTTGCACCCTTGAAATTGCATGCGCAATTTGCAAGTACCTATTTGGAACTCGCAAATTGTGCATGCAATTCACATTCATTCCTATGGGCCTTTAGGCCCATAGGAATGAATGGGAAGCTATTCCTTAATTGGGAATCGCAATTTGCTATTCGCAATTAAGGAATATGTAGGAATTGCTAATATTTTAGCGAAACCTACATGCATTGGCAATTGCGATTCCATAATTGCGATTTCTTAATAATTGCAATTATGGAATCGCAATTGCCTACCTTGATGCATGTGCCCCTTAGTTCTCTCCTTCCTTCACCAGCTGCAGCCGAGAGACACCTCTGGGAGAAACACCATTAAAACTGTGAGCCAAAAACGGTGAGTAGAAGTGCGCCTTGCCTCGTCTGTCAAGCTGCCTTAGAGGCCTGAGTCTCTGCCTGACGTCATCTGCCATCGGGTTTTGTCATCGCTCCTTATTCCCTATAATCTTCCCTCTGGTCCCTAATATTTCCCCTCAGGAACCTTATCAGCTCCCCTCAGCCCTCTTTCGTCATCCTGCTATCCATTCTCAGAACCCCCTTCCCGTCTCCCTGTCACAGCTGTTCTTATTGGCACTGCCAGGCAGGTGAGGCCTAGCGCCGCGTGACCCCAGGCAATCTTGGCCAGCGCTAGGCCCGCAGCTAGAAGCTCCTCAGGGCAGCCTTGAGCCGTAAACTACGAGTTAAAAATCACTGCCCGCACATTGGTAGAGGTAAGTAGTCTGGGTGGGGAATAGGTTGAGCGCATATTTGTTTAAACATGTGTGCGTCACAGTGAGATCCATGCATGCAAATGTGGGTAGTAACAGTCATGACCAGGCCTTTTGAACTGTTCGGTGAAGGAAGATTGTTAGTAGAGGAGAGCGCAAAGGCTTTTCTTCTAACATTTTCAATTTTTTATGTTAAAAGAAAACATTATTTGCTTTTACTAATGATGACGTTTCCTGTGCGTAGTGTTTTGATGCGGGGAGGGGAGGGGGGTTGACAGACCTGTTACCAGCTTGCCAATGAAGTGACTGGTATGCTTTTATTATTTATAGCTATGGCCGGACACCTCAAGAAAAGCAAGAAAATATTTCCTTTATAAATATGTGTTGCTCTAGAGTCTAGAGTATTCAGCCCACATAGAAAAACGATGGAAGATAAATAACGGGGTGCTGGCTGGGGGTCTGCCCAGCTACCAAGAACTGCTAATGACTATCCGATGATAGTGATGATAGACAAGAGGATTTTCTCAGAAATAAATATATTTTTGTATACCTCACTCAACGAAGTCCATAGTGTTGTTAAAATTATATAGTGCTTTAAACACTTGACCACCAGACCCAATTTGTAACAAGTTCCTGTATGTCCTTTTCATGGAATCCTTAAGCCCTGCACCTATAATGAATTATGCAGCATCTGCAAAACAGTTTGTCGCTTGCTATGAAATATTTTTCCCACTGCAAAGGCATCCATTGTATAGATCAACACAATGGTGAGCCTTCCTTGCCAGAATTAAAACTTGATATACAGGTTACAAAAACATTTGCAGGAAGGGCTCAGCCCACTGAGCTACCTGATCAGCATGATAATGTAAATCAAACTGTGCCGCAGTGCGCTCGTTCATGCTTCTTGGCCTGTCTGTTAAGTTTCAGATGGCACCAGATGTGTTGGCATTGCCCATTCTTAGTCTCCCCAGTACCCAGTTGGCTGGTTAATTTGTCTCTATTTCTTGTGCAGGCCTTCTCTTCAATAGTTGAGCTTGTGGGCAGAGAGGTGATTTGCACATTTTCATCGGTATAGATTAACAGTAAGGTCCATGTGCTATTTTTTGCCAAGGAAGGGTCAGGAGCAGCTTCCGCGTTCCCTCTCTCTACCCTTTCTGCTGCTGAAACAGCGCCCCCTCCGCCCCCTCATCAGCCAATGTTATGATTATACAGCTCAGTGCTCATGTTATCTTCCTCGAGGTTGAAAGGCTGAGACATCCAGCTGGGACTCAAATGTGTGACATGCAAGATGCACTCCAGTCTCTGCAGCATGTACATTAACCTGCTAAGCTCTTATGCACACTCATCTAAGCAAAATCTGAGTCATCAGAGGTGGTTTACTTGTTCACTGTAGAACCTGGTTAAGTAGGATTTTATCACCGTGTATGCACTGGACCCATAAAATCGGATTCCTTCGAGTATCAGGGGGCACTGCCAAGGCTTTTTCATAATATTCGTAGAGGCAATTTATCATATATATTGATAAAGGTTTAATGATATTAACACATCTGCTGTCTGATCTCTGACCAGATGTAATCTCTCTGGGCCTGTGATCATTTTAATGATAGCATTGCTCCCTGCGCCTATACATATTTGTTTGCCTCTGGTGTGTATGGCTGGTGATTTGTACATGCTTTGATAGGCGATTTTACTTTGCATAAACTCAGCTTCTAAGCAGCCTGTAACGCATGTAACTCATTTTCACACTATTCAAAAAAAATAAAAAAAACAATTAGCGGGGAGAAACCAAAGGAAGTCAGGCTAGGATAGTTATTTATGCCTCTCCAATTTCTAAGTTCACTAGCTGCCTCTGCATATTACTCATTTTCTTTTTCACTACCTGCATAGAGACAAAGGGCCTGATTTTGACTTTGGCGCAGTTGCACCGGCTCCCTAATGGTATGGCTTCGCCAAAGCCACGCAAGGACTGCCGACCTGATAATGAGTTCAACCCGTACAGGCAGACGGTCCTTTTCCCTTTCCCACGGCGGTGCCAGAAAAACAGGCACCGCAATGGGAACTGCAAAAATGTTCCAGCACAGCATGGACGGTGACATCCATGCCGTGCTGGAACTGGGGTGCAAGCAGACAGGGGGGCAACATGTTGTGCCCCCCTGAATGCATCCCCATGGCGGGGGGAGCATGGGGACACTATAGGGCCCCCTTTGTTCCTCAACTACCAGCCTTTTCTAGCAGCTGGCAGTGAAGTAACTCGTAATACGCTCAGCGAGATTGCGCCAGTCCCGCTCAGCATGCTACATTGGGCCTCCGCCGCGCCACCTCCAGGGAACGGCGGTTCCCTGGCGCAGGCAGCGGTCCACCGCCGGTACGACTTTGAAAGTAGTAATCTGGCAGGCGGTGGACCGCCACTGCTGCGCCACCACGAGTGCGCTGGTCGGATGACCGTCGCACTAGTAATCAGGCCAGGGGCAGGAAGGAGCAGGGTGTGTACCAACTGGAGCAGGGTAGGTCTAAAAGAACCATGTTTTCAGTACTGAGGGGAGGACATTAAACAAAGGAAGTGACGTGGTGTGAGGTGAGTACAGGGTTGTTCATTGGTATATCCCAAGTGCACTTACCTTCCTGCAATATTGAGCATTAAGATTGTCGTGTTTAATATATTGTTAACCTCGTTTGTTTCTCTCTAGTCCACGTGTCTGTGTCTAAGTGATACCCAGCAATTGTTTGAGACGTGTTTATTTCCACCACTGACCCTCCGAGCCTTGCCAACTTGGCGTGGTGATGAGCCCCACTCACTTAAATAGCAGTGGATCAGGTCTTGAACCCCGTGGGACCTCATTAAGCGTCAGCCTTGTCCGAATATGTGGAAAAGAGATGGACGACCCCCATCTGTCGCTGCCCAAGTGCTCCACTGGGAGGCCTGCCAAGCTCGGGGGCACTCCCTTAAAAGCATCCTCACTGATGCCCTGTATGGCGGCTTGCGTCATTTTGGCTATAAATTAAATGTAAATTTCCCTTAATGATCTTCTAGAAGGTTCTGAATGTGAGCAGAATTTGAACATCTTTAAAGATGCTGCTAGGAAAATACATACCACCACATCCTTCCCGCCGTGAGGCAAGCAGCTGATAGGACCGCTCTATTGTGACATCATCGCCAGCATATGAGCGGCCTCGGCCAATGCCAAGCTCCCGAGGGCGGGCCACATCTCTTCCTATCTTGTTCTGATGACGTCATGAGACAGGTGCTCCTCCACGCGCCACACCTCAACAGCACAGGGTCACGTTTGCTGGGTCAGCACGCATCTTGGTGACGTGCACAGTTTTAGCCATATAAGGCAAGCCCATTAAGGTGTGATTGTTACACAGCCTTAGATCATGGAGGCGAGACTAGCCGCTCCAGGTCAGTGGAAGGGAGGGAGTAATTGAAGCTATCGTTGTGGGACAATGCAGCAGGAGAGACCGGGGGTGAAACCCTCCGGCCTCCGACACTCCGATGAGTGCAGCAGCTCCAGTGCGAGCAGCAGTGACACCTCTCTGGCAGGCCCCCTGTTTCCGGTCTCCCAGCCCGCCATCACCAGGTTTGTGCTGAATAGTTTAATAAGCAGATCTAAAAGCATCCTTTCTTGAAGGATCAGAGATTTGTTTTTAGAATTTTACTTTACAAACCCACGCAAATATATATATATATATATATATGTATATATGTATGTATGTATGTGTATATATATATATATATATATAACAAAACACCTCCCATTCCTGGCGGACAGAGAGCATACACACGAAGTTGCAGGATAAAAGCTTCTTTTAATTCATCAGGTCTTCCTCAGCCCAGGAAGCAAAGAGAGACTCGTTTCGGCTGTCGCAGCAGCCTTTGTCTATATATACACAACATATATATATATATAATATGTATGTATATATATATATAAATATATATATTTCAATTTATGTACTGTTCTAATTATATTCAGTGATGAGCGAGCGACACGCCTGACTTTATTTGGAGTCATTATGTTATGTTTTTAGAGCTTGCGTTGCCCATTAATGTCCTAATAGTATACCACTGCTGGCACTGTTACCTTTAAAAAAAATCTATTTTGCACCTCTTTTTACATTACATTTTTGTTTGACTACTCATGTAATGCATGTATGTGCCGTTTTCTCTTTAGCTATGCAGAATTGTACCCCCCCAATCAGTAAAGAACTAATCTAGCAGCCTTCTGAAAGGCTGGTAGGCCTGGGGCAGTCAGCTTTACGCCAGGATAAATCCATGAATGCTGGCAGGATTGGTACGGACTGGCTGGAGTGGTAAACCCACACTCCTCCAATTGGGCACTCCCAACATCTCTAAGAAGTACCAAAGCGCGGAGTGGCAGACTCCCCTCATAGATTGGTTAATTTATTGATTTATGTGTTGGTTCCCCCGCCCATCTAGGCATGCATTCTCCCTCAGGATCAAAGCAGGCCCTGTCAGTGCTTAATTTGTCGAAAATAAGAGCCGGGGACCTTGTAATGGGACAACCCTAGCTTGCACCACCCATTGCCACTACCAGCGCTGCCAATGACAGTACCTACACCTACAGAGCTACTAACCATCACAAGTGTGACAGTTCAGACTGTTCGAGGCCGCAAATCTGTAAGAATGGCTTCAGGTGGCAGGTTTTAGTTGTTTTTAATGTGTATTGAATTAAAAAACAACTATTGCACTGCTTATCTCTAAATTACACAAACAGTTCCACCATGTGGCTTCTGTTATAACTGCCGGTGTTGACAATTAAGTGCCGGTGCTAAGCACCGGAAACCACAGGCTCAAATTAGGCACTGGGCCCTGATGAATGGGTATGGTATTAAAAGGGGTTGTCACTGTTTCTCTCTGAAGTGCTCTAATGGTTTACGGGGACTGGATCATGCCAAGTAAAATTACGAATACGTAAAAAAATAAAAAGGGAGGAATTCTAGGAGATATTCACCAACCATCTGTCTTACAATTCAAGGGGCATAAGATATGACGGTTACATTGGAGCAATGGTGTGGCAAGGTTGGCATGGGCCCTAATGGAATCAAGACAAAATGCCCCCTGCCCTACCCCTTGCTTTAAATGAAAATAAAAGCTGCAATTGGGGTTCTGTGGGCTCTTGGCCTCCCAGGCCCGGTGCCACTGCACCTGCTGTACTATTGATAGGTACGCCCATGCAGTTGTGGTGAAATGACCATCTTCTTTTCCACCCATGTGGGAAGCTGGCTCTCTATATACTATACCAAAAAGAGGTATAGTGCGCAGGGAGTCCAGTGGATCCCCAGAGGCTTTACAGAAGCTAAAGTAGATAATACTAATGCTCTCTTTTGTGGTAGTGTGGGCGAGCAGAGGGCAGTGTTAAGCATTTGTTGTACACGCTGGCAATAAATGAGACACACACTCAATGAATAAATCCAAGACCAATTTATAAAAAAATACTTGGTTATATTTATTTTGTAGAACCACAGAACTTCGTCTAAGGTAAATACATTTTGCAATAGAAATACTTTTCAATATCAAAAGTGGACACAGTGCAATTTTCCGACTTTGCAATGTTATTTTCAGGAAGAAAACATTCAGCATACAGGTAGGTAACATCGACTTACAAAACCAGTCTTCGGGAGTTAAGATCAGTATTGGGCAAGGTTCAGTTCAGCACCAACAGTACACCACCAGCAGCACAGGGGCAGCCAGGTTCAGGGTGCAGGTTCAAGGTCGGGCACCTAATGCAAATCAATGAGGACTGGGGAAATCGGACAGAGGCTGTTTAAAGGTAAGTAGCAACGGCTTGGGGGGCCAGTCTCCAGGGGTTGAAGCAAGCACTGAGCAGGGTCCAAAGCAGCACCAACACTACACCACCAGCGGCACAGGGGCAGCCAGGTGAAGGGTGCCAACACGGCATTGGGGGTCCAATGTAAAACAAAGGAGAATGGCAAAATTAGAAAATGGCTGCAGGCTCAGGCAAGGAGGCCTGTCAAAGGAACCCAACAGCTGCAGAGGTAAGTTGTGATGCTCAGGGACGTAGGGACACCCTTGGTCCTCTTCACCAAGGCCCAGGGCGGACGGGTGCAGGGTTGTCTTTTGGTGTCAGAAACGGCTTACCGGAGCAGGTCGCAGTTGAGGGGTTCTCCGTGCAGAGGCTGCAGGTGACGTCAAGGAGTCCGCGAGAGGTCAGCTCACTGAGTACTTGGGCTCTGGAGCGCTGGGGAACCTTGCTGGGACCGGTGGGCCACTTGGATTCGGGCTGGAGTCTTCAGGTGCAGAGGTGGAACCGGAGGTCAGGCTTCGTGGATCTTCAGATCACAGAGTCTTTGCTTGAAGATTGTTGCTTTTGAACAGGTCCGCTGTTCTCTGAACATCTTGCTCTTTATTGAAGGTAGGCAGTGCTCCCAGGGTTTTGGAGGTCGCTGGGCTGCAGGACGAGTCGTCTTTTTGGCACAGGACTATCATGGGCTGCAGACAGGCCGGTAGGGCTGGGGACAAGTTAATAGTTTTCTGCCGTCTTCTCTGCTGGTGCAGCTCTGTAGTCTCCAGCTCTTCTTAGGTCACCAGGAACTAAAGTTCAGGGTCTGGGGATGCCACCTAAATACTAGAGTTAGGGGCGTTACAAGGTAGTGGCTTATGGGCCACTTACCTGGGGTGTCTACACCCTCTAGTATGCCCACCTCCCCTGGAAGGGGGACATTGTCCTTGCCCTGATTGGTTAAGTAAGTCCCACCATTTTCAAGATGGTGGGGACTGAAAAGTGTACTTCACCTTGCTTCCAGCACCTGAGGGGTGGAGTTGGCAAAGGGGGGGCACACCTATTCTTTCTAAGTTTTCCCGCCAGTCCTCTTGCCAAAAAAGGGGGTGAGAACAGGATGGGGGCCTGCTCCTTCTAACAGGGGAGGCTGGGGTCGCATTACAAAGGTGGCAAGGCCTTTGAAACTCCCTGCCACAGATGGCTCTTCCTGACCAGGGGGGAGGTGTGAACACCTCCATCCAGGAAAGGCTTTGTTCTCGACGCCTTTAGTTTTGTCTGCACCAAGGCACGCAGTCTGCGAGTGCAGGGTCTTGGTGAGGGCACCCTAGGTTGGCACAATTCATGCTGCAGCCCTGGGGTCCCTCTTCAGTGCCAATGCACTAGGTACCAGGGGTACCATCTACTAGGGACTTACAAAGGGGAACTGAAGTGTTGCCAATTGTGACATAGTTTTAGGGAAAGAACACTGGTACTGGAGGCCTGGTTAGCAGAGACCCAGTACTCATCAGTCAAAGTTGCATCAAAAGCCAGGCAAAAGTGTGTGTGGGGGGGGAGTACTGCAACAAAAATCCAGTTTCTTACAACCCGTATCTTTTTTTGGAGTGTGCTGGAGATCTGCCTTCAGGAAGTCTCCAGCAAGTGCAGAAAGCAGCAGGTCAGATGCTAAGAGGGTCTCTCAATTTGCTTACATCACAGGGACCCTAGTTAGTGCAGCCTGTGCGGCCTACCATCATCTTCGATGTCAGATCCGAATAGAGGTAGCTCTAATATAGCGCCTTGACATCTTCCCTTTTGATGCAGAATTTCGGAAAGTCTTGCTTTACTACACACCATAGCTTTGAGACGAAAAAGCACCAGGATTTTTTGGCAATGCATAAAGTGTTTTAATTATAAAAACAAACCACCAGTTGCTTTAAACCTTGCAGAGCACATTGTGATTGCAATTATATAGTGCTTAGTACCCCTGCATAGGGAAAGTGCCATAAAATATAAATACAATGCAATACATACAAAAACCTCTGCAGTAATCGAAAGATTGTACGTTTAAAGCAGTTGTATCATAACCTGTTTTGGAAAAAAACAAGTGCCTTATTGTTTATCCACCCACTCAAACAGCCCAGTGTTATTCCGATTGCTTTCTTTAGGGGAAAAACATAAGTTCATGAGCCCAAAGTTTTTCTTATGAATCTGCTGCCAGCGCTGCTGAATGCTTTTTGCCGAATACAATGACTTGAACCTACCTCATGCCTCTTTCTTACTTCACCCCCAACTTTCCATTTCTTTATCTAATTCTTGCAGGTTCTGTTTTTTTCACATCTGCTTTCACCCTTTGTCTCTTTTTTCTTATCATTCTCTTTTTCTTTCTCCCTTTTTTGTCTTTCACTTGCTTTGGGTCAAAGTCTGAGAAGTGCTGGTCCCTACAAATTAATATTGGTGCTCACCATCAGCACAAATTCAGCACAGGTCGCTCGCGCTTGCTTCAAGTGTCCACCTATCAGTGCCACATGACTTTCCTAAAGAGGCCGTCCTCCATCTTTAACTCCCTGTGCCACTTTTTCTGACCCACCATGCCTTTACCCTCAGGTATACATCTACTTTGTGTCCCTTTTCAAATTCCCATAAGTTAGTACACCCAATAAATATCTCCTTGTCCGTCTCCTTGTCCCAGTATTTACATCCTAAGTTTGTCATACTATATGGATAGATTTAACTATCTTATCAAAATAAAAAACATCCTTTAACCATTATGTACTTTTAGGTTCTTTACTGCCTTCGCCCCTTCCTGTGAAGTATTAAACAGGAATCGATCCTCATTTCGTCCTGTTCTTTTTGCCTGTCTTATCCACAATACCGTGATATATATTTAATACAAAAACAAAATGTATTCACATACTGCATCACCTGCTCTAGCGGCCTTTCTCTGCTATCCCCTAGGTTTTTTGTGTGGCGCTACCTTAGGTGTTCGTTGCTTATTGTTCTATTAGGTCAATGGACTTCATTTTGATCTGCACACCATTAAGCATAGAGATCTGTGGTGGAGGTCACCAAAAATCATGCTCCCTCTCATCACAAGTTAGGGTAAAGACTTCTGCTTCTCCTGTGCTGGATGTTTAAGAAATGTAAGCACATGATGTATGATTTTCAGACCTTCGCTTCTGCCTGACTCTAATATGGCGTGGTCCAGCAAGGTTTCTGGCACGCCACAGTACTTTGTGTCTAGGTGACAGTACATTATGTAATCTTTAACTTGCTGATCCTCATGTAAAGCGCTCTGATACCTACGGGTCTAGCCAGCGCTATATAAAACTTTGCAAATAAATAAATAATGCGAGAAGTTGACTCCTCTGCTTATTGGGACACTGATTCTTTGTGGTTGTAGCTTTGAGCACTGCAAGAGAACCAGCAAGAGGCATCATTTTTAAATAAAATTCTCAGGAGATTAATAACCTCATTAACCCCAATCTGGTTAGCAAAACCTGCCCAGGTGGTGCAGGCTGCTCTTATAGCTTGTGAATGACTCCATCCTTCCAAGAAATTAAGATTGGAAGTCTCTCCATATCCAGATATCGATTTGTCCAAAGAAGTTGGGCAAAGGGAAAGATATCTACAGGGTGTTGATTTAAACGAGGGAATGCATCATCTTAAGTGACAATCTTGACGTTCCTTCTTCGTCCACTCCTCCAGATGAAGATGATTTTTTAAAATCGTTATCAGAGAGAAAAAAAAACATCTGCCATTACATAATGCTATCACGACTGTTCCTGGCATGCATATATCCAATGATCAACTTCCAGAAGGGATTCCCATTAGCCATCAGAGTAGATTCTCCGACGTTGGGCTTAGCATTTCAAGAAACTATAATTTCTGAAGATATCTAAAAAGCTGATGCAAAAGACAAGAAGTTGATGGAGCTATCAAGAGAACTTGTTCTGCTTCCATATTTTCCTGTCAGAGCCAATCTCTATGACGTGTACACTTTCCAGTCTCTCCTGCAAGATTTTCAGGCTGGAGTGGAGGAGGTGCGGCAGGTATGTACTGTCCTTCCCATCTCTCAACAATGAGCAGTGAGTAGATTTTTATTTGACATCTCTTCTTATTGACTCTATGCTGCAGAAGTTGTGTGTCATTCCTCGGTGACTTCCAGATGACACATTTGGATTGGGGCCTAGAAGGTAGACACTTCTGAAAAGGCACTCCTGAATCGCCTGCCTTTCACTTATTCAAAATTATATGGTTTTCAGCAGGATTATTTCATTAAAATCCGTTTAGGATCACAAATTATTTTCTCCCGTTTTTTCTTCAGGCAGAGTGGGGGCTTGGATTCACCAGATCTTTTGGGCCTCCATCTAAAAAAAGGGCTAGTCATCCTTTTATCGCAAGGGCCAGGGGGCCTCCTAGACAAACAAGTCCACGTTCTAGCCTTTTATCACAACTCCTAAGCCCTCACCTCCCTAGTCTTGACTATACTAAGACAGTATTAGGGAGGCTTCATGATTTCAGTGAAATCCAGGAAGCGTCTATGCCAGGCTCCTGTCATGTGGTTACATTAGGCCTGGATAGAAGCGCCATTTTACATGCTCATGTTCTTAAGTTGCCTTCTCTCTTAAACATGATGACGTTTGACACGCATTCATTTGAGTGGAAATACAGGATAATATTCTTCGAACTCAGCTTTGCTTACACTTACACTTCGAAGGCACGCTATCAAACACCTTGAACATTCTGTACAAGGGCTAAGGTCATCACGCAAAATGTTATTTGTTTTGCCCTGCGGACGACAGAGCTATCACAATAGCAAAAACAATAGCGTTTTGACTGAGACTTCAGCATGGTAACATGGATGCTGTTTATTATATAAACAACATCAATCCTTTGTTTAGCCAGAGGAGCATTTTGCTGGCACTGAGAGGCCGACCCATGCCGGAATTCCAGCCCAGCTGATTCCTGTTTACGTCATGTGAGGGATGCTGCCCTGCTCTCCACCAAGACGGGCAGCCTGATGACACTTGCCCACAGGTAACGGGGAGTTAGATCACCCTACAGTGATTTGGCAGATTCAACCCTCCCTAGACACACTAGGTTAGGTAGCACTAGGTAGGAGTACAACATATTACAGTACTTGTACGCAAGCATACACTCGCTGTAATAAGCAAAATGGTTGAACTGTTTATCTTTTTCACCTTTCTTGTAATGCTAAACACATTGTTCTGTTTCTTTATATTGAATATTGCAGCACTCATATTTTACTCAAGAATCACAATGCTTAAGAGAGAACATTGAGAAGGACATAACGACTGAGGAAATAATAGGCGCCATACAGGATCTGCAGGCAGGGAAGGCACCGGGACCGAATGGTCTGCCCATGGAACTCTTTAAATGCACGGCGAGTATAGTGGCCCCATATCTCCTGGGTATGTTTAACGAAGTGAGAGAACGGGGGTGTTTGCCAGCCGATCAGCGGACGGCAACCATCGTTGTAATCCCCAAGGCGGGCAAGCCAGCTGATCAGTGTAGTTCGTACCGGCCGATATCCCTGTTGAACATGGAGGTTAAAATATTGGCCAAAGTCTTGGTGAATCGCCTCCTAACACCAATCACGACGCTGGTACACCCAGACCAATCGGGCTTTATGCCCAGCCGAAGCACTAGGCTTAATCTTCGACGGCTATACAGGGTGATGCATCTGGTGCAGGCCAACCCAGGAGTGGAGGCGGCGCTACTGTCCCTTGACGCTCGCATGGCGTTTGACAGTATAGAGTGGCACTACCTGTTCACGGTCCTGAAGCGGTTTGGGTTCGGCCCTCAATTCCAGTCCTGGATTAAGCTGCTATACACGAATCCCTTGGCTAGGGTTCGAGTGAACGGTTCAGTGTCCCGCTCCTTTGGTCTCCATAAGGGCACGAGACAGGGGTGCCCTCTTTCTCCGATTTTATTTCCACTTGCGGCATGGGTGAGGGGAGACCCGGTGATCTCGGGCATCTATGGGGGGGAACAATGGGAAGAGAGAATATCGCTATACGCCGATGATGTCCTCCTGTACGCGACGAGACCACGGTTCACAATAAACCGGCTATTGCAGATCTTCAAGTTATTTGAAGAGTACTCGGGATACCAGATCAACTGGGATAAGTCACTCCTGTACATGCTATCAAACGGACCGCCACCGATACTCAGTGCAGACAACAAACTGCAGGTCAGGGATAGCTTTAAATATTTGGGTATACAGATTGCCAAAACAGATGCGGGATTTTTGGCGGGGAATTTACAGCCGCAGCTGGAATGTTTAAGGATTGACGTCGCTCACTGGAGGACACTACTGATCTCCCTTATGGGGAGAGCGGTTCTCTTCAAAATGATGTCGCTACCACAAATATTGTACGTTGTGCAAAACACCCCTTGTCCAATACCGGACAAATTCTTTAAGGACGTGGACGGTGAGCTGAGGACTCTGCTGTGGGACGGTGGGGGCGCACGGATCGCATTGGCCAAACTACAACGGGGAGTATATGAAGGCAGTCTGGCCATACCGGACCTTCAAAAATATTACTGGGCCTCCCATCTAATGGTAATTAACGACTGGGCGTTTGCGGACAGGAATGACCCGGCATACAGGGTAGATCACTGGGCGATGGGGGCCAGAGGATACCTAGGTGCCCTGTATGGTCGGGGGAAGAATGACAACATGCCACCACATACACAGATAGTACTAAATGTATGGACGAGGGCCAACCAATTTCTGGGTTGGGCTAACAGACTGACGGAACAGACCCCTCTGTGGGATAGCGCTATGCTCCAGGAAGTGGGCAAATTACAGGGTTTCGGCAAATGGAAACTGATAGATATAGTACACCTGGGGGATGTGTGGCGGGGACAGGCCATGCTCTCGTTCCTGGATCTGCAAGGGGAATATCAACTGGCGAACACAGAACATTATAGGTATTTGCAATTGAGGCACGCGCTGTGCAGGCATCTCAAGGAGGGGGAGCAGATTCCTGAATATAGCCCGCTAGAGGATAGATTAGTTCTAGACCCAATTCCGGAAAAAGCGCTGTCCTGCACCTATAAGAAGATTATTAATAACTCCCCGGATCTCCTCACAAAGCTGGGGAGTCATGGGAATCTGATGTGGGATTACTGGAGGACGATGATTGGGTGGAGGCCGTTCAAAGCCCGAGAGAAGTGGCGATTAGGGCAAGGTTCAGACTCATCCAGCTGAGAATTCTGCATAGGTCTTACTCCACTAGCACGCTCATGTTCAAGTTGGGGCGCATACTCACGGAGGATTGTCAGAGGGGCTGTAACCAGAGGGGTACCTTCTTCCATATACTGTGGGAATGCCCGATTATACAGCGATATAGGGGGAAGGTGACGCGGATAATGTCGGAGGTTGTAGGGCAGGAAGTTCTTATGGATGCCAGGTGGCATGTCTTGTGCGTATCTGGGGAACAGGTATGGCCTAAATATCAAAAGATTTGGCTGCTGGTGGCTGCAATGGTGGCCAAGAGAAATATTGCCGGGGCCTGGGGGGCCGCTCAACCGCCGACAGTGACATGATAGAAGATGGACATGGACTGGTGCTGCACAGCGGAAAAAACAATATATGAGAGCAGGGGTTGCCCCAAAAAATGGGAAAAGGTGTGGCAACAGTGGGAAGTATACAGGTGTAATTGAGGGGCACCGGGTTGTTAAAGCGGGAGGGGGTGGATGACCAGGGGTATATTGGGTAGGAACCTGCTGGGAATGTTGGCTACTTCACAAACGTCCGTCTGTCAAAGAAGTGTGAACTAACGATGACATGTATGTAGTATTGACCATTGCCTTTTGTAATGCTGTACATAAATACTGACGACTGTTTAATAAGAAGTTTAAAAAAAAAGAATCACAATGCTTCAATAAATATTGAAACGCTTTACTGTGTATTTCTTGTGTATCTTTTTGGGTATGCATTAGTAGCAAAGCAAAAGGGTTCTAGATCTGTTACCACGATTTCCTTGGGGAGTCAGGGTTGTCATGTTCTGAGGTTGCACAATCCATTTGTTACCTTGTCAGGTTAGGGGACAGATGGTGCACTGTGAGCTACCAGGACTAAGGTCAACATATCTGGATGGTGTGCTTGGAGTCAGTCTCGCAAAGTTCTGATGTTTATGTTGTCCAACAAACGCACCGTTTTTACGGAGAAAGTATAAGCCGTACAGCACTCCTGTGTTCTTCAGATCATCAAATCAGGTCAACAGATTAGATTCCAGGAAGCCAAGGAGGACTTCTTCCATGCAACACCTGTTCCACATTGCCCCCTATGACTTCAAGTGATTCTCCACAGAATTCAAAATTTGAGTCACAAATTTGGAATCACTCTATTGCCCAAGAGAGAGAGCAGGGGTTTGACTCTTATTCTATAATACTTGCAGATTTGAGGATTCAGGAGATTTTCGACTGATTCTAGAACTAATAAATTGAACACTTTTGTACCTCGCCAACCATTAAGGATGGTAACCTGGCAAAACATTTTCGGTTGGTAGCTCCAGTAGCTTCCCTAGACCTTATGGAATCATATTTTTACATTAGTGTCACCCAGCTTCACAAAGATTTCTCTGGTTCTGTGTGCTGGGAATGAAGTTCCGGTTCTGGGCTCCTTATGCTTCCGTTTGATCTGACCTTGCCCCAAGGGTATCCACCAAGGCGCTAGCTCCTCTGGTGGGTATTCCTCATGCCAGAAGTTTGTTAGTCTAATCTCATTTGGATAACTGGCCAATCTGTGAGTATTCTCCTTCCCAGGGAGTAGAGGCTGTTCATCAGGTGTGCAAAACCCTAAGACGCCATAGTTTTATTTTCAGTCAAGCCAAGTCATACCAGGAAGCAGTCCAGAATCTGCAGATCATTGGGACTCTTTTGAACAGACTTGGGGATGGTGCACCTCCCAGTGCCATGGTAAATAAGGATGATGTATCATCTGTCATCCCTGCTGTTTCAGTCTGATGCTCCAGCCCAGGGTACTTGCCCGTGCAGGACAAGATGGCAGCTTCTTTGTTGTTGGCACAAAGGGCTCGTCTGCAGCTTCACTGTTTGATAAATCACCTTCTGTCTCATTGGATCCCAGAGTCAGAGGATTATGAGGCAATGCCACCCACCTAATTCTCTAAGAACTTCAGTGGTGGCTAGTTCCATCCCATCAGTCCATAGGGACCCCTCTTGCTCCCCCCGAGGCTCTCTTCTTTCCCCTCGCTCAATGGGAAGGCAGTTCGCGTCCGCACTGACAATCGTGTCACTCGTGCCTACATCAGTTATTTGGGAAGAACAAAAGTGCCCAATTGTGCCTCCTAGTAGAGGACATGGGGACTTGGACAGATCAGAGCCTTCTTTCCCTGTCTGTGATTTATCTTTGAGGCACGGACAATGGGCACATAGATCATTTGAGCCGTGTTTTGATTAGGGGTCAGTTTGACCGCTGAATTCTCATAAACGGGCAGGTAATTTAAAATACAATAATAACTGATGGGTTCAGCATTAGAAAACAATTTTAACCAATTGAAAGTATCTTAAAAATTAAGTTTAGTTGCTGGAGACATTTTTAGGTCTGGCTTAGAGACAATGTCAGCTGTTTCTCCAGCCTCATGTTTTTAAAACAAAATAAAAATTCATACTTACAAATATATAAATACAGGGGCTATCAGTCAGCCCTCTTTATCCATTAGTCTGTTCAATTGTCAATAACAGTTAGCTTCCACCCATCACAGCATACTGCATGGGGCAATTGGCCAATCCACTTCAGCCAATTGGCTCACTTGCACTGTGAGTGATAGATTCTTTCCTGATCACATGTGTTGAGTGGCCTTCAAAAGAGTGCACTTCAGTTCAGCGACTATTGAGTAAGGGCTGCTAAGTCACTCCTTTATTTAAATATATATTTTTTATATTGCCACATTTTTTAAATTGGAAATGGTTGCAATAAGTAAACAAAAAATAGCGTACATTTGCCAAGGCCAGACCTATTGGCTTTGCCAATCCTTGATACTTCTTGGTAGCGAAACTGCCTGAGAGACCTTTAACCTGGGCAATCGAAAGCCAAGCTGTGCCTGTGTTTCATGAAGGCTTGTGCAAAGTTCTGACAGCAGCAAGCAGCCACACATGGCCCCAAAATCTGTTTTCAAACTGTCCCAACTTCATTAACTGCAACACTTGTGCAGTTTAGCATAAAAATACGTTTGGGCATAAGGGAGGCCTGTGCTGCAGCGCTAACTTTCCTTTTGCCATACACAGCTTGGAGCTGCAGTGGCTCGCCTGTTTTCCTGGCTCTATCATCGGCGGCGGCAGTCGGCGGTGCGGCGGCAGGCAGAAGAGCCGCAAAAAGGCTCCCCAGATGCCTGGAGGGAGGAGAGGCCCAGTCCTAGAGGCCGATTTATGGTGCATGAGTGGCTGGAGCGAAGGATACCGGGGACAGACTGAGACCCCCAAAAGAATTGATCCACATTTGGAAGGTGCTGCCTTGGAGAAATCGGCCGAGGAGGACTACTGCTGCCTACCGGGCTCGGCACACTGGCTGCTCCGCGCCTCACACAGGATGTGCCTTCAGCCCCGGGACTGCATCGAGCCCAGGGGGGCTTGTGAGGGAAGAAGGGGCGCTCCTTGAAGCCCGCGAGCCGTGGATGGGGCCGGAGGTGCCGGCGCGCACAGCAGCAGCTCCAGCCGAGGAGGGCTGGTTTCCACTACCACATGGCACCGGGAGGAGCGCAGCTGAAGCGGGTTCCCCCTGGCCCTGACCCGACCCCTGGGGGCACAGACCACATGATCTCTGGGTCACCATTTCTCTTTGGCTTTGTGCGGGCAAAATGGATGCGGCGTGGTCGGGTTTAGCGCAGGACCACTGGGGTGGCAGGTGCTGCCCGGGCAGCAACGAGGTGCCCGCTTTGCGAGCGTGGAATAAACTTCCTTTCATGCCCAGATATGTGGGGGCTCCGGCCAGCTGAACCTCTAAGGTGAGGGTGCGATGGTTGTAGGGAGGGCAGGGGTTAAAGGTCAAGAAGTTGATTGTGCAGTTCTGGGAATAGTCAGTGAGTTCACCGAGGACACGCTCTGCTTGGCTCTGACGTGCCCTCCCACCCAGGTGCCCCAGATGTGTTTAGCAAGCACATCCACCCAGCTGCCCCAGATGTTTTCGGTGATCAGTGCGTTTTTATCCGTGTTTGTTTCTTCTTGCTGGCTGTGAAGGGGTACAGAGGTGATCAGGGTCCCAGGATGCCTGACCCCAACATGGCCGACATTGGTGACTTCTTCCCCTTGCTGAACTTCTACCTACTCAACCCTTCCTGGACTGTGCCTGACCTCAAGAGGACTTCTAGATCTCTTTATGACCATGGCCTCCCAACCCTCCCCACCCCCGCACCATTCTGACATTCCCTGAGGACACATGACCTCTTTCCTGACAGCGGAGTTCGAGGATTTGTCCGACGCCCGGTGGAGCTGCTCTGTTCAGCTAATGAGGAGATCGGACTTGGTTCACCCCTGACCGTCACCTGCCCAGCCGGACCTTGGGCACAGTTTCTCCCTTTCTCCCTGTCTTGCCCACCCTCCCCTCTCCCACCCCCGTTGGTGCTTCCTTGAGAGCTATAGGGGAGACTGGCCTCGGACTACCTCACTGGCCGTCACCTACCCATTCGGTCTTTGGGCTGACTTTACCTCTGTCTCTTATTCCTTCCTCCCCCTCGTCCTCTCCCTCTCCCTGAGTGAATTTACTATTTGCATAGTTACAACTCTAACCACTAGTATACGCAGTAGTTCTTTGTACTTAATATCACTATTTTGTGATTCTGAGCTCTCCCGTTTGCATCTCTCTCCTAAGTGACTCTACAATGTATACATTTCCTTTTCTGCTATCTGTTTCTCTTCTTTTGTGGGACTCTTCAACTCGCTGTCTCCCTCCCTCTGTCGCCCCTGACCCTTGCCTTTCGCGGATCCTGTCTTTTTCTAGATCGCTAATTTACCCTGGTATTGAACGTGTTATCTTTTTGTATTAATGTGATTTTTCTTTTGCCGTCTGTTCCCCCTCTGTTGACCTGCCAGTTCCGACCCGCCTCCTAGCCCCCTGTCCCTTGTTGCCCTTTTACTAAGCACTCCTCCTCTTGTTGGGGAAAGATCCAATATTCATACTCTGGAGTCTCAGGGACCCCCTCTGAGAGAGTCCACAGTGTCAAGGGAGCCACGCACAGTTGAGGTTTGGTATGGCGCCCCTTACCAAAGCACTCCCTCTCCCCTTGTTGGGGAAGGATCCAGTAGGTAGGCCTTGGAGTCTCAGAGACCCCTCTGAGAGAGTCAACTGCATAAAGGGAGCCTCACGCAGCGGAGATGTGGGAATGATACCACTTCCCCTGGGAGCACAGCTTACCGGACCTTGGACGCGGCTTTACTCGTCTACCGGTTTGTACCCCCTTCACCCTCCCCTCCTCTTTCATGCTCTGTCTCTCACCCTCCCCACCGCTTTCCCTCTTTCATTCTTTGTCTTCCTCCTCTGCTCCTATCCCCTCTCCCCTGAATCTCTCCCCCTGTCTGCTACGCCGCCTAGCCCCCTGTCCCTTGTGCCCTTTGACTAAGCACTCCTTCTCCCCTTGTTGGGGAAAGATCCAATATTTATACTCTGGAGTCTCAGTGTTCCCTCTGAGAGAGTCCACTGCGCTAAGGAGCCACTCACAGTTGAGGTTTGGTATGGCGCCCTTGCCAAAGCACTCCCTCTCCCTTTTTGGGGAAGGATCCAGTAGGTAGACCTTGGAGTCTCAGAGACCCCTCTGAGAGAGTCCACTGCTTAATAGGGAGCCTCTGCTAACGGAGATGATGGAATGATGCCACTTCCCCTGGGATCACAGTTTACTGGACTTTGGACGCAGCTATTACGCGTTTACCGGTTTGTGCCCCCGTCACCCTCCCCTCTTCTTTCTTGCTGTGTCTTTCACCCTCCCCCTCCTCTTTCCCCCTTCATTCTATGTCTACTCCCCTGCTCCTACCCCCTCTCCCCTTGTATCTCTCCCTTGCCTGCTTTTTCCCTTAAGTATATGTCCTTATTTTGTCTCGACCTAACATGTAATTATGTAGCTATGCACTAATAACTGTGTAACCTTTATAACGATGTAACCTGCAACTATGTTCTGATTCTCATGTAAAGCGCTCTGATACCTCCGGGTCTAGCCAGCGCTATATAAATCCTTTCAAATGTTGACTACTAGTCACCTATGCTACCCATATACTACTATCTACCTCTTTTTGTACTGAATGGCGAATACCGAATGTATGTTTACTACCTCAACCATCTAATGTTTAATAACTGTATATTGTAAAGCGCTCTGATACCCGCGTGGGTCATGTTCGCGCTATATAAAACTTTATAAAATAAATATCATACTCCATCCTCTTTCTCCATCTGACAGAAGTTCACAGGGAAAGGAGATATGGTAGTTATTGTATTTCTCTGCTGCCATCCAAATGACAGAGGGAAAATGGGGACCCTGTACCCTGATGCACAGGGCATTCGCTGCAGGTGTAACCCCTGTAGGGTGTCCAGTCAGGAGTAGGCCTGGGCAGTGAACTTCGCTCCGTTCGCAGAGGTAGCGGAGTTTTCTGCACTCTCCGGAGCACGCGGAGTTCTGAAAAACTGCTCCACGTAGCGGAGTGGAGTTTTCCTCGCTTACCAACCTTAAGTTGGCAAGCGCAAGCAAAGAAAATCCAGTGCTAGACCACCTCCCAGCGAGATTTCTCAATGCGGGGGGTCACAGATGGTTACTACTGCTCATGTTCAGAAACCTTCCATTCGCGTTAAGGAAGTTGCTGCTCGAGTAAAACTTCTACTCGAGCGGCAGAAAGAAGCAGCGCCCTCTCGCACTGTGCGTGGTGCCATTCACACTGATTTTCCAGCGCGTGGCAAACACCCTGTGCTAAAAATCAGCATCAACTGCGCAACGTAACGCACTCCACCACTTCTGGATCTTCACGTAGCGCGGCAGAGTGTTTTTTGTCACTTTGCGAAGTTCCTTGTAGCGGAACTCCACGAACTCCGCCCAGGCCTAGTCAGGAGTTCTGTGTTTGGGAACTGCTTGGCAGAAGTGGAAATGGGCTACACAGGGAATGAGATCCCATTCCGCATTAGAAGCCATATATTTTCATGTCACACTACTGATTGTTGTGTTTTGGTATTTACATTTTAACTGGGCTCGGTTTGTGTGAATACAATGTGTGTTTTTACTCGGGAAGCATTCTATAGTACCAGGCGGAGATACAGAGAGTCTGACATCGTCATGGAATGCTGTCAGAGCCAGTTGAAGGACTGGGGAAGAGTGTCCCCTAGGCCCCCTGTCAAGCCTTCATTTCAAGCAGACCCAGTGAATGTTTTAACATAAAAACCTACCCTGGACCCCACTCTAGAATTAGGCACTAGAAGGATCTCTTGCTCCTGAATTACATTTTATGCTTAAGGTAGGCACAAACCCTTCTGGTAAAGTAAGTGAAGTAAGAGGTAAACCCTGTCATCACAGGATTACAGGTAAACCATCAGAAGCCCAACTTAAGTGACATTGATCAAAAGCTAAACCAGCGGTGACTCCTTATCAGGGGCTTCAGGGTGCAGCCCTACCTCCTATGAGGCCCCAGATTCTGCCCCTTGCCTCTCCCGATGATGGGCATTATTTCATTTAGCAGTGTTCATGACAGGAGAACTTTTGTGTTTTAATGATCACTGACAGTGCGCAGGTCAATTCTCTTGGCTTCGTCTCCAGGCTCCTAATGACAGGAGGAGGAGGAGGGGCCGGATCCATCTATAAAGTATACCTTTAAAACCCAGCACTCTGTAGATTAATATCTAAATTGCGCATGTGAGAGGCATAGTTCAACGGGCACAGTCCATGTTATTTAGCAGAAATACTGCACATGCCTCAGACAGTATAGTATAGCAGCTAAAATGTGGATGTCAGGGCGCACATCAGTGCATCCCCGAGGCCAATGAGGAGCCACACAGAGCAGCAAGAGCAGACTCCCCAACACTGTCCCAGCTTCATCTAGGGCTGATCTTTCATTACTATCAAGAAGCTAGGAGAGGGCTTGAGGTGGGCCGTCCCCTTGTTGATCCTGCCCTTGCTGCTCCATCTGGTTGGGAATCAAAGCTTGCTGGGTCCAATGCCCAGCACCAGATTCCTGCTCTGCTGCTGCCACGGAGCCTCCAAGGTTTCAGCAAAGGAAGCAATGTAAGTAAAATAAAAAATATATAGTTTCTCTGATGTGTGTATTTGTTTGTGAGTGTGTTTGTGAGTGATTGAGAGTGAATGAGGTTGAGTGAAAGTGTGTGTGTGTCTGTGTGTGTTTGAGAGTATAAATGAGTGAAAGTGAGTGAGATTATATGCTTGAAAGTGTATATGAATAGGTGAAAATTACTGAAGGAGTGAGTGAATTTGTGTGAGAGTGAGTTTGAAAGAGTGAGTGATTGTAGATTTTGAGAAGGGGTGCAGCAATCATAGTAGGGCCCAGAGTCAGTGAGTGTAAAAGGGTGAGTGTATGTGTGTGTTTTTGAGTGACAGCGAGAAGCAGTGATTATGAGTATGTTTGTGTATGAGTAACAGTGAGTGGAGTGAGTAGGAAATGTGAGTAGAGTGGATGAGGGGAAGAGTGAATGTGAGAGGGAGTGAGTATGAGTAAAAGAGAGTGTGAGTAAGAGAGTGTTTGTGTGTTTTATGATTGTAAGTCTGATGCTGGCCATGGCCTACTTAATATAATTCTTGGCTTATTGCTGCACCCAAAGTAACATGCTGCTGCTGGTATATTGGAAATAATTCTTGGCATAAGAAAGGGCACCCATGGAAAAATGCAGGCCTTGACATACCAGAAGTAATTAATGCCATACGGGCCCCTGTGGAAAAATGCTGCTACTGGAGGAAATTCTTGGCATGGGGGCACCCGTAACAAAATGCTGGCACTAGGACATTGCAGGTAATTCTTTGCATAAGGGAGGTCCCCAAGGAAAAATGTAGACACTGAAATACTGGAAGTACTACTTGACATAAGGAGACACCTAGGCAAAATGCTGGTGCTGGCATACTGCAGGTAATTCTGTGCCTCAGAGAGGACAGCCATGTCAGATTGAGGCTGAGGGGGTGGTTTGGGGAAGCAACCCATGATAAAATGCTGTCTCTGAAATACTGGGGGTACTTTTTGACATACTGTCCACCCATGGTATATGACAGAATCAAATGCAAAATTGTAGTACTGGAATATTGTGCGTAATTCTTGTCGTAATGGGCTACCCATAACAAAATGCTGACATTGGCACAATGAAGGTAAGTGCTAACATGGGGAACTCTCAAGTCAAATGTTGAAAAAACTAGGGTGAACTGGCAGGTATTACACCCCACCACTACTGGCAGGTATTACGCCTCACCACCTTCAAAGATCGCCAGCCGCCACTGGCTTAAACCCCAATGCGGACCAATGAGGCAGCATGTAGGATAGAATTCTTTGGGGGCATTAAAGATGGTGACTGTATGCTCATTAGAAAACAAGAGCTGTGGAGTAATTAGTACCTTAGATAAGTGGCAATCAGGGCTGGACTGGGAATGCAAATCGGCCCTGGCAATTGAGTCGAACCGGGCAAGGGAGGGAATACGCGTGTAAAACACTGCTGCTGCTTTTGGTACAGGGGGCAATATTGCAGCAGTACTGCAAAAACGGCCCCTGTATCAAAAACGGCCCCCACCCTTCCGCCCACCTGGAAAACGCCCGGTGCCTGCTACGGCCAGTTCGGCCCCGGTGGCAATGGAGCCTTTCAGCATCTGCATATATAAAGTAACTGTCCAAGTGAAATTTGATCTTTTAGATAAGGTAGGGAGGCACTGAGATTTTAATAGATCACTCCGAATGTAAGGCTGTCAGTTAGTCTTAGGGATGGTATTTAACAGATAAAGATTTTAAAAGTAGCAAAGGAGTTAAAAAAGGACCTTCTGTTCTCGAAAACGTATTTATCGCCTCATATTGGAGAGATAAAACAAAGACTTCCTTTCACTTGGGAATATAGATCAAGATATGGTTTACAGTGCTTAATTTGGGCAAGTGGTTGCAGATGGGCCCTACTGGCACTTATTTCACGGTTCTGGCACCCTTTACCAGCTCTAGCACTATCCCAGTCCTGGTCCCAGACTGGCATCTGCTTAATTTAGAGAGTTCCTTTAGGCAGGAGATCAGTCCTTCTTTTATGTCTACCGAGGTCTATGGCAATAGGTCAGCAAGTACCTTGCGCCTTAACAGTTTAGTGTGCAGTAGAATAGTTTAGACATCTCACAATATTATTGGTACTTCAGAGCTGAACACATAGCCATTTGTGAGTAATCTTTGAGATGTTAGCAGAGTATTGTCAAATCCTGAAAAGTAAGACACTCTTGTACACCGACAGTTTTGCTGTGGAGAAGAAATCCTTGTTCGATATATGATTGACATGTTCTAGGTCAGTGGTTCTAAACACGTGGTTCGGGGACCCCTGGGGGACCGCGAGGCCTACCCAGAGGGTCCGCGACTGCTCAGAAAACTAAATAATATTAGCTGATTAATGAAGTGTATATAAATAAATAAGCCAAATGTACAATTAAAAATGACAAAATATTCTGTAAAAGATAAGGAATTTGAAATCGGAGGCTAAAAATTAAGTTAATATCCTCAGATTGATTAATAGGAACAGTGTAAGTGCATCAAATGGAGGATGCGTGATCTCAGTTGAATTTGGAAAAGATCCAACATTCAAATTAAAATTAAATATTATATTTGTGAATTAAATAAATTATTTCCTGATTTGTATATTTGTTTGATGAATGCCTGTTTCTGTATTTTTTCATGTATTTTGCAGTTCAAATTATTGACAATGCTTTGACCGGGGTCCCCGGATTCCAGTAATTACTCAGTGGGGCGATCACCAGATTCCAATAATGATTCCGTGGGAGTCCTTGGGTTCTAGCAATGATTAAGTGAGTGTCCACAGAAGTCAAGAGATTAAGAACCACTGTTCAGGGGCCATGATAGGCCTGAAAGGCCATGTGACACCAGATAGTTAATCACAGGGTGTTTATGTGTCTCCATTGTGTGTGTTTGTGATATGTGTGTCTCTATTTTGTATCTGTGCATGCGTGTGTTAGTTTTTGGTTACTTCACAATGAGGAAACAATGTTTGATCAGAAGGAAAAGGGAAGGCATCCAGATGTCTGGGTAGCTGCCCCTATCTGATATTCTGTGATCAAAGAAGGCTGTGTGCAGTGCAGAGAACGCCATTTTCAACCTAGCACCTGGAAGTGGCTAACAGAAGGGAGGCGCTCTATGGCACTCTATTGCCTATAATCATAGAGGTGTGAACCGAGTCTAAGTTCAACTTCCTGGCTTTCCTCTCCACTGAAAGGCATTGAATATTTATTTCTAAAGCGTTTCAGTTTGACGTATCCTTGGGAACCGAGAGAGTGAGACCCCTCCCTGTTTAATATTCAGACAGTGTCACATATATATATATATAATCAAGGGGAAAGGCTTTTTCTTTGTTTGATGAAGGTGCGCTTAGACTGCAGGAAAAAGCCAACCTCTGTGTTTTATAAAGGTGCATAAAGCGCCTTGAATGTAGTAGCACCAGGGTGCAAGAAGGGCACCCGCTATGTTTTTTAAAGGTGCACTTGGATAGTAGTAGCACAAGGGTGCAAGAAGGGCACCCGCTATGTTTTTTAAAGGTGCACTTGGATAGTAGTAGCACAAGGGTGCAAGAAGGGCACCCGCTATGTTTTATAAAGGGGCACTTGGATAGTAGTAGCACAAGGGTGCAAGAAGGGCACCCGCTATGTTTTATAAAGGGGCACTCAGATAGTAGTAGCACAAGGGTGCAAGAAGGGCACCCGCTATGTTTTATAAAGGGGCACTTGGATAGTAGTAGCACAAGGGTGCAAGAAGGGCACCCGCTATGTTTTATAAAGGGGCATAAAGCGCCTTGAATGTAGTAGCACCAGGGTGCAAGAAGGGCACCCGCTATGTTTTATAAAGGAGCACTCAGATAGTAGTAGTGCAAGTGTGCAAGAAAGACACCCTCTGTGTTTTATAAAGGTGCATAAAGCGCCTTGAATGTAGTAGCACCAGGGTGCAAGAAGGGCACCCGCTATGTTTTATAAAGGAGCACTCAGATAGTAGTAGTGCAAGTGTGCAAGAAGGGCACCCGCTATGTTTTATAAAGGAGCACTCAGATAGTAGTAGTGCAAGTGTGCAAGAAAGACACCCTCTGTGTTTTATAAAGGTGCACTTGGATAGTAGTAGCACAAGGGTGCAAGAAGGGCACCCGCTATGTTTTATAAAGGAGCACTTGGATAGTAGTAGCACAAGGGTGCAAGAAGGGCACCCGCTATGTTTTATAAAGGAGCACTTGGATAGTAGTAGCACAAGGGTGCAAGAAGGGCACCCGCTATGTTTTATAAAGGAGCACTTGGATAGTAGTAGCACAAGGGTGCAAGAAGGGCACCCGCTATGTTTTATAAAGGTGCACTTGGATAGTAGTAGCACAAGGGTGCAAGAAGGGCACCCGCTATGTTTTATAAAGGAGCACTTGGATAGTAGTAGCACAAGGGTGCAAGAAGGGCACCCGCTATGTTTTATAAAGGAGCACTTGGATAGTAGTAGCACAAGGGTGCAAGAAGGGCACCCGCTATGTTTTATAAAGGTGCACTTGGATAGTAGTAGCACAAGGGTGCAAGAAGGGCACCCGCTATGTTTTATAAAGGGGCATAAAGCGCCTTGAATGTAGTAGCACAAGGGTGCAAGAAGGGCACCCGCTATGTTTTATAAAGGAGCACTCAGATAGTAGTAGCACAAGGGTGCAAGAAGGGCACCCGCTATGTTTTATAAAGGTGCACTTGGATAGTAGTAGCACAAGGGTGCAAGAAGGGCACCCGCTATGTTTTATAAAGGAGCACTTGGATAGTAGTAGCACAAGGGTGCAAGAAGGGCACCCGCTATGTTTTATAAAGGTGCACTTGGATAGTAGTAGCACAAGGGTGCAAGAAGGGCACCCGCTATGTTTTATAAAGGTGCACTTGGATAGTAGTAGCACAAGGGTGCAAGAAGGGCACCCGCTATGTTTTATAAAGGAGCACTTGGATAGTAGTAGCACAAGGGTGCAAGAAGGGCACCCGCTATGTTTTATAAAGGTGCACTTGGATAGTAGTAGCACAAGGGTGCAAGAAGGGCACCCGCTATGTTTTATAAAGGAGCACTTGGATAGTAGTAGCACAAGGGTGCAAGAAGGGCACCCGCTATGTTTTATAAAGGAGCACTTGGATAGTAGTAGCACAAGGGTGCAAGAAGGGCACCCGCTATGTTTTATAAAGGAGCACTTGGATAGTAGTAGCACAAGGGTGCAAGAAGGGCACCCGCTATGTTTTATAAAGGAGCACTCAGATAGTAGTAGTGCAAGTGTGCAAGAAAGACACCCTCTGTGTTTTATGAAGGGGCACTCAGATAGTAGTAGCACAAGGGTGCAAGAAGGGCACCCGCTATGTTTTATAAAGGAGCACTTGGATAGTAGTAGCACAAGGGTGCAAGAAGGGCACCCGCTATGTTTTATAAAGGAGCACTCAGATAGTAGTAGTGCAAGTGTGCAAGAAAGACACCCTCTGTGTTTTATAAAGGAGCACTTGGATAGTAGTAGCACAAGGGTGCAAGAAGGGCACCCGCTATGTTTTATAAAGGAGCACTGGGATAGTAGTAGCACAAGGGTGCAAGAAGGGCACCCGCTATGTTTTATAAAGGAGCACTCAGATAGTAGTAGTGCAAGTGTGCAAGAAGGGCACCCGCTATGTTTTATAAAGGAGCACTCAGATAGTAGTAGTGCAAGTGTGCAAGAAAGACACCCTCTGTGTTTTATAAAGGTGCATAAAGCGCCTTGAATGTAGTAGCACCAGGGTGCAAGAAGGGCACCCGCTATGTTTTATAAAGGAGCACTCAGATACTAGTAGTGCAAGTGTGCAAGAAGGGCACCCGCTATGTTTTATAAAGGAGCACTCAGATAGTAGTAGTGCAAGTGTGCAAGAAAGACACCCTCTGTGTTTTATAAAGGTGCACTTGGATAGTAGTAGCACAAGGGTGCAAGAAGGGCACCCGCTATGTTTTATAAAGGAGCACTTGGATAGTAGTAGCACAAGGGTGCAAGAAGGGCACCCGCTATGTTTTATAAAGGTGCACTTGGATAGTAGTAGCACAAGGGTGCAAGAAGGGCACCCGCTATGTTTTATAAAGGAGCACTTGGATAGTAGTAGCACAAGGGTGCAAGAAGGGCACCCGCTATGTTTTATAAAGGAGCACTTGGATAGTAGTAGCACAAGGGTGCAAGAAGGGCACCCGCTATGTTTTATAAAGGTGCACTTGGATAGTAGTAGCACAAGGGTGCAAGAAGGGCACCCGCTATGTTTTATAAAGGGGCATAAAGCGCCTTGAATGTAGTAGCACAAGGGTGCAAGAAGGGCACCCGCTATGTTTTATAAAGGAGCACTCAGATAGTAGTAGCACAAGGGTGCAAGAAGGGCACCCGCTATGTTTTATAAAGGTGCACTTGGATAGTAGTAGCACAAGGGTGCAAGAAGGGCACCCGCTATGTTTTATAAAGGTGCACTTGGATAGTAGTAGCACAAGGGTGCAAGAAGGGCACCCGCTATGTTTTATAAAGGAGCACTTGGATAGTAGTAGCACAAGGGTGCAAGAAGGGCACCCGCTATGTTTTATAAAGGAGCACTCAGATAGTAGTAGTGCAAGTGTGCAAGAAAGACACCCTCTGTGTTTTATAAAGGTGCACTTGGATAGTAGTAGCACAAGGGTGCAAGAAGGGCACCCGCTATGTTTTATAAAGGAGCACTTGGATAGTAGTAGCACAAGGGTGCAAGAAGGGCACCCGCTATGTTTTATAAAGGAGCACTTGGATAGTAGTAGCACAAGGGTGCAAGAAGGGCACCCGCTATGTTTTATAAAGGTGCACTTGGATAGTAGTAGCACAAGGGTGCAAGAAGGGCACCCGCTATGTTTTATAAAGGAGCACTTGGATAGTAGTAGCACAAGGGTGCAAGAAGGGCACCCGCTATGTTTTATAAAGGTGCACTTGGATAGTAGTAGCACAAGGGTGCAAGAAGGGCACCCGCTATGTTTTATAAAGGAGCACTTGGATAGTAGTAGCACAAGGGTGCAAGAAGGGCACCCGCTATGTTTTATAAAGGTGCACTTGGATAGTAGTAGCACAAGGGTGCAAGAAGGGCACCCGCTATGTTTTATAAAGGAGCACTTGGATAGTAGTAGCACAAGGGTGCAAGAAGGGCACCCGCTATGTTTTATAAAGGAGCACTTGGATAGTAGTAGCACAAGGGTGCAAGAAGGGCACCCGCTATGTTTTATAAAGGAGCACTTGGATAGTAGTAGCACAAGGGTGCAAGAAGGGCACCCGCTATGTTTTATAAAGGTGCACTTGGATAGTAGTAGCACAAGGGTGCAAGAAGGGCACCCGCTATGTTTTATAAAGGAGCACTTGGATAGTAGTAGCACAAGGGTGCAAGAAGGGCACCCGCTATGTTTTATAAAGGGGCACTTGGATAGTAGTAGCACAAGGGTGCAAGAAGGGCACCCGCTATGTTTTATAAAGGAGCACTTGGATAGTAGTAGCACAAGGGTGCAAGAAGGGCACCCGCTATGTTTTATAAAGGAGCACTTGGATAGTAGTAGCACAAGGGTGCAAGAAGGGCACCCGCTATGTTTTATAAAGGAGCACTCAGATAGTAGTAGCACAAGGGTGCAAGAAGGGCACCCGCTATGTTTTATAAAGGAGCACTCAGATAGTAGTAGCACAAGGGTGCAAGAAGGGCACCCGCTATGTTTTATAAAGGAGCACTTGGATAGTAGTAGTGCAAGTGTGCAAGAAAGACACCCTCTGTGTTTTATAAAGGTGCACTTGGATAGTAGTAGCACAAGGGTGCAAGAAGGGCACCCGCTATGTTTTATAAAGGAGCACTTGGATAGTAGTAGCACAAGGGTGCAAGAAGGGCACCCGCTATGTTTTATAAAGGAGCACTTGGATAGTAGTAGCACAAGGGTGCAAGAAGGGCACCCGCTAAGTTTTATAAAGGAGCACTTGGATAGTAGTAGCACAAGGGTGCAAGAAGGGCACCCGCTATGTTTTATAAAGGAGCACTTGGATAGTAGTAGCACAAGGGTGCAAGAAGGGCACCCGCTATGTTTTATAAAGGTGCACTTGGATAGTAGTAGCACAAGGGTGCAAGAAGGGCACCCTCTGTGTTTTATAAAGGAGCACTTGGATAGTAGTAGCACAAGGGTGCAAGAAGGGCACCCGCTATGTTTTATAAAGGAGCACTTGGATAGTAGTAGCACAAGGGTGCAAGAAGGGCACCCGCTATGTTTTATAAAGGAGCACTTGGATAGTAGTAGCACAAGGGTGCAAGAAGGGCACCCGCTATGTTTTATAAAGGAGCACTTGGATAGTAGTAGCACAAGGGTGCAAGAAGGGCACCCGCTATGTTTTATAAAGGTGCACTTGGATAGTAGTAGCACAAGGGTGCAAGAAGGGCACCCTCTGTGTTTTATAAAGGAGCACTTGGATAGTAGTAGCACAAGGGTGCAAGAAGGGCACCCGCTATGTTTTATAAAGGAGCACTTGGATAGTAGTAGCACAAGGGTGCAAGAAGGGCACCCGCTATGTTTTATAAAGGTGCACTTGGATAGTAGTAGCACAAGGGTGCAAGAAGGGCACCCGCTATGTTTTATAAAGGAGCACTCAGATAGTAGTAGCACAAGGGTGCAAGAAGGGCACCCGCTGTGTTTTATAAAGGAGCACTCAGATAGTAGTAGCACAAGGGTGCAAGAAGGGCACCCGCTATGTTTTATAAAGGAGCACTCAGATAGTAGTAGCACAAGGGTGCAAGAAGGGCACCCGCTATGTTTTATAAAGGTGCACTTGGATAGTAGTAGCACAAGGGTGCAAGAAGGGCACCCGCTATGTTTTATAAAGGAGCACTTGGATAGTAGTAGTGCAAGTGTGCAAGAAGGGCACCCGCTATGTTTTATAAAGGAGCACTTGGATAGTAGTAGCACAAGGGTGCAAGAAGGGCACCCGCTATGTTTTATAAAGGAGCACTTGGATAGTAGTAGCACAAGGGTGCAAGAAGGGCACCCGCTATGTTTTATAAAGGAGCACTTGGATAGTAGTAGCACAAGGGTGCAAGAAGGGCACCCGCTATGTTTTATAAAGGAGCACTTGGATAGTAGTAGCACAAGGGTGCAAGAAAGACACCCTCTGTGTTTTATAAAGGTGCACTTGGATAGTAGTAGCACAAGGGTGCAAGAAGGGCACCCGCTATGTTTTATAAAGGAGCACTTGGATAGTAGTAGCACAAGGGTGCAAGAAGGGCACCCGCTATGTTTTATAAAGGTGCACTTGGATAGTAGTAGCACAAGGGTGCAAGAAGGGCACCCGCTATGTTTTATAAAGGAGCACTTGGATAGTAGTAGCACAAGGGTGCAAGAAGGGCACCCGCTATGTTTTATAAAGGAGCACTTGGATAGTAGTAGCACAAGGGTGCAAGAAGGGCACCCGCTATGTTTTATAAAGGGGCACTTGGATAGTAGTAGCACAAGGGTGCAAGAAGGGCACCCGCTATGTTTTATAAAGGTGCACTTGGATAGTAGTAGCACAAGGGTGCAAGAAGGGCACCCGCTATGTTTTATAAAGGAGCACTTGGATAGTAGTAGCACAAGGGTGCAAGAAGGGCACCCGCTATGTTTTATAAAGGAGCACTCAGATAGTAGTAGCACAAGGGTGCAAGAAGGGCACCCGCTATGTTTTATAAAGGAGCACTCAGATAGTAGTAGTGCAAGTGTGCAAGAAAGACACCCTCTGTGTTTTATAAAGGAGCACTTGGATAGTAGTAGCACAAGTGTGCAAGAAAGACACCCTCTGTGTTTTATAAAGGGGCACTTGGATAGTAGTAGCACAAGGGTGCAAGAAGGGCACCCGCTATGTTTTATAAAGGAGCACTTGGATAGTAGTAGCACAAGGGTGCAAGAAGGGCACCCGCTATGTTTTATAAAGGAGCACTTGGATAGTAGTAGCACAAGGGTGCAAGAAGGGCACCCGCTATGTTTTATAAAGGAGCACTTGGATAGTAGTAGCACAAGGGTGCAAGAAGGGCACCCGCTATGTTTTATAAAGGAGCACTCAGATAGTAGTAGTGCAAGTGTGCAAGAAAGACACCCTCTGTGTTTTATAAAGGTGCATAAAGCGCCTTGAATGTAGTAGCACCAGGGTGCAAGAAGGGCACCCGCTATGTTTTATAAAGGAGCACTCAGATAGTAGTAGTGCAAGTGTGCAAGAAAGACACCCTCTGTGTTTTATAAAGGTGCATAAAGCGCCTTGAATGTAGTAGCACCAGGGTGCAAGAAGGGCACCCGCTATGTTTTATAAAGGAGCACTCAGATAGTAGTAGTGCAAGTGTGCAAGAAAGACACCCTCTGTGTTTTATGAAGGGGCCTTTAGCGCTTCGGATGCAGTAGCTTCAGGGTGCAAGAGATTTGGGGATAAAAGAAGCCTGTTGCACAAGTAGGGGCGAGGTTAAGCTGCACCAGCATGGCGCAAATTACAGAAAATTTGCACAAAACGCAGCGAACGTATGTATAATTAAAACTGTACCCGCTCCTAGTTTCAGTCAGGTGAGGTCAGGGTAAGTAGAGTGAAACTCCACTAATCTGTTGGTGCCCCTATCCTGCCCCTCGAGCTCCTGCACGTGGAACATTCCAGAGTGACACTTGTAGGCAGGGTCACTGGAATTATGCGATTTTGTGGCTGTGGTGGTCTGCGTTATTATGCATTTGACACGTATGCCACATAACCCACCACCTGCTGCATAATCTGACGATTTAAAAAAAATGCCTCGATCTCAAACAGATCAAAAGTTACTAAAACGCAGGAACACATGTTTGTATGCAGGGGAAGGCCCTTTGCAAAGGTTGACTGGTCATCTGTTCAGCCGCGGTCCGTGCAGGTAACAGCGGTGGGGCCGGGTAAGGGGGGATTTCGAGGGTCGATCCCGAGGGAAAATTAATTATTTATTTAATTTTCCCTCAGCATCGTCCCTCGAAATCCTCCCTTACCCGGCCCCACCGCCGTTACCTGCAGGGACCGCGGCTGCTGATCTGTTCCTTATTGCTGTATTTATTTGATATTAAATTGCTACGTGAAACCTTTGTGCAGACAGCGTTAACATGTAAAAATGACAAAATAATGAAGCAATACTATCACAAAAAGTGCGTTGTAATTTGCTTTTGCTTTCCGCATAATTTAGCCCCCCCTTGCCAGATAATTTGGTCCTTCTTGCCGCATAATTTAATTGGCCCTGTCAATAATTAAAAATGCCAGTAAGATGATAGCGCAGGGTATGTGTCTAACAACTTTCTTTTTTCTTCAGAGTCTTCGTGAACAGGTATGGGGCCGCGAACACCATCACTCAGCTCGGACAAACATCCTTTTGGGGTGAGTGCTTGGAGCTGGCTGATTTTCTCCCAGCTGTGGAATGAAATCATAATCAGTCTATGCCATTACGTTGTCAGGACAACAGCAGGCCGGTGTGAGTAGTGCTACAATATATAGAATGTGCGTGGAGGGCGTGGCGTCATGCTGTGCGGCCGGGGGGCCGAGCAGACTATTTTCCAGGAAATAATCACAAACATTGTTCACTGCCGCAGGGGGTAGCGGGTGGGTGGGTTTGTGGAGGGGGGGGGGGCGGGGGGGGGCGGGTGCGTATCAGGACCGGCAATGCACGCAAGGTTATGCTTGTCTTGCAGGACAAGATGATCTCTACTGAGACTTGACCTTCACAGGTTTAGCGCCAGAGGCCAAACTGTGCCATTTTAAGCCCTCATTCTTTAAAATGTATGACTCAGAGATAGCTCTGCTGTTAAAGGCGTGAACACGAACAGCATGCAGGGCAGTGACTTCACTCTTGCCCCCAACTTGCTCAGTTTCAGGAAAGAGCTGAAAACTTGGCTGTTTAACATCTAGCCCCCCTTTTTTTCTCATCCGTACCCAGGACACCTTTGGGTAACTGTGCACTTTTCCAGCCAATTAACTTTAACATTAAGATGAACACTCTTGAGCACTGTTTCACAAGCTCATACGTGCGATTCACAAAGGTGCGAGCAGAGATGCTGGCCCTGTCGCTCGTGTGGAGTTTTCCACCATGAGTGCGTTCAACTGCGCACATGTCCGTCCACGCTCACTGCGCACATGTCCGTCCACGCTCACTGCGCACATGTCCGTCCACGCTCACTGCGCACATGTCCGTCCTCGCTCACTGCGCACATGTCCGTCCTCGCTCACTGCGCACATGTCCGTCCTCGCTCACTGCGCACATGTCCGTCCACGCTCACTGCGCACATGTCCGTCCACGCTCACTGCGCACATGTCCGTCCTCACTCACTGCGCACATGTCCGTCCACGCTCTAGGGGTAAATATGAGAGTGGCAAAGAGGAGTGGCTGGAAAATGGGTAATATCTACTACAAAGTGCGAGGAACGCAGGAAAAATAAAGGATGGGCATATGAAGGCCGCGCAAATACAAAAGCACGTCGAGAAAGGGGTGAGATGTGATTCACTAAAGTTACATTCAAGTTTTAATACAGGCCTACTCCAGCCAAGGCTTGGAGTAAAGTCTACACCATACATGGCGACTCACACATACTGCAAGGAAATCACATGGAAAACAATGGAAGCGGGGAAAACAATACGAGCACAAAGGCAAACATCAAAACAAAAATTGCCAAATACTGTACAAATCGCATAGTAAAAATCTCAACAGAGCAGGTGGACATACATGGAACATTACAAATATATATGTTAATGAATAATAAAATACACATCACTCTACTCTCAATACTAGCCTACATGCACTCAACGATACAAAAGGGGATGATGGACGGAGCATTTGAGCAAATCAAACACTCACCCCCAGTCAACTGATCTGGGTTTAATCCATCATCATTCTTTAGCTCACTCCACCACCCCAGTTCAGACATGGCCATATGCAAATCAGTCTGACCCTGTGCCTCATGGGAACAGTCCAGCCCGAACTGCCAAGCCATGTCTTCCCTGGACCGGAAACAAGCATCCTGGGACCGGTTTCTGGCTATTCAGCCGTCATCAGCCAGGCTAGCTTGAATCCAGTGGCAAAGTGAGCAAGGGACCCACGTCTGGGCATACCCTGCCAACTTAGGGCGAACAAAGCGATACAAAAGGGGATGATGGACGGAGCATTTGAGCAAATCAAACACTCACCCCCAGTCAACTGATCTGGGTTTAATCCATCATCATTCTTTAGCTCACTCCACCACCCCAGTTCAGACATGGCCATATGCAAATCAGTCTGACCCTGTGCCTCATGGGAACAGTCCAGCCCGAACTGCCAAGCCATGTCTTCCCTGGACTGGAAACAAGCATCCTGGGACCGGTTTCTGGCTATTCAGCCGTCATCAGCCAGGCTAGCTTGAATCCAGTGGCAAAGTGAGCAAGGGACCCACGTCTGGGCATACCCTGCCAACTTAGGGCGAACAAAGCGATACAAAAGGGGATGATGGACGGAGCATTTGAGCAAATCAAACACTCACCCCCAGTCAACTGATCTGGGTTTAATCCATCATCATTCTTTAGCTCACTCCACCACCCCAGTTCAGACATGGCCATATGCAAATCAGTCTGACCCTGTGCCTCATGGGAACAGTCCAGCCCGAACTGCCAAGCCATGTCTTCCCAGGACCGGAAACAAGCATCCTGGGACCGGTTTCTGGCTATTCAGCCGTCATCAGCCAGGCTAGCGTGAATCCAGTGGCAAAGTGAGCAAGGGACCCACGTCTGGGCATACCCTGCCAACTTAGGGCGAACAAAGCGATACAAAAGGGGATGATGGACGGAGCATTTGAGCAAATCAAACACTCACCCCCAGTCAACTGATCTGGGTTTAATCCATCATCATTCTTTAGCTCACTCCACCACCCCAGTTCAGACATGGCCATATGCAAATCAGTCTGACCCTGTGCCTCATGGGAACAGTCCAGCCCGAACTGCCAAGCCATGTCTTCCCTGGACCGGAAACAAGCATCCTGGGACCGGTTTCTGGCTATTCAGCCGTCATCAGCCAGGCTAGCTTGAATCCAGTGGCAAAGTGAGCAAGGGACCCACGTCTGGGCATACCCTGCCAACTTAGGGCGAACAAAGCGATACAAAAGGGGATGATGGACGGAGCATTTGAGCAAATCAAACACTCACCCCCAGTCAACTGATCTGGGTTTAATCCATCATCATTCTTTAGCTCACTCCACCACCCCAGTTCAGACATGGCCATATGCAAATCAGTCTGACCCTGTGCCTCATGGGAACAGTCTAGCCCGAACTGCCAAGCCATGTCTTCCCTGGACCGGAAACAAGCATCCTGGGACCGGTTTCTGGCTATTCAGCCGTCACTGGATTCAAGATAGCCTGGCTGATGAGGGTTTTGAACCCGAAACCGGTCCCAGGATGCTTGTTTCCGGTCCAGGGAAAACATGGCTTGGCAGTTCGGGCTGGATTAAACCCAGATCAGTTGACTGGGGGTGAGTGTTTGATTTGATCTAACGCTCCGTCCATCATCCCCTTTGGTATCGCTTTGTTCGCCCTAAGTTGGCAGGGTATGCCCAGACGTGGGTCCCTTGCTCACTTTGCCACTGGATTCAAGATAGCCTGGCTGATGAGGGTTTTGAACCCGAAACCGGTCCCAGGATGCTTGTTTCCGGTCCAGGAAAACATGGCTTGGCAGTTCGGGCTGGACTGTTCCCATGAGGCACAGGGTCAGACTGATTTGCATGTGGCCATGTCTGAACTGGGGTGGTGGAGTGAGCTAAAGAATGATGATGGATTAAACCCAGATCAGTTGACTGGGGGTGAGTGTTTGATTTGATCTAACGCTCCGTCCATCATCCCCTTTGGTATCGCTTTGTTCGCCCTAAGTTGGCAGGGTATGCCCAGACTAGGGTCCCTTGCTCACTTTGCCACTGGATTCAAGATAGCCGGGCTGATGAGGGTTTTGAACCCGAAACCGGTCCCAGGATGCTTGATTCCGGTCCAGGGAAAACATGGCTTGGCAGTTCGGGCTGGACTGTTCCCATGAGGCACAGGGTCAGACTGATTTGCATGTGGCCATGTCTGAACTGGGGTGGTGGAGTGAGCTAAAGAATGATGATGGATTAAACCCAGATCAGTTGACTGGGGGTGAGTGTTTGATTTGATCTAACGCTCCATCCATCATCCCCTTTGGTATCGCTTTGTTCGCCCTAAGTTGGCAGGGTATGCCCAGACGTGGGTCCCTTGCTCACTTTGCCACTGGATTCAAGATAGCCTGGCTGATGAGGGTTTTGAACCCGAAACCGGTCCCAGGATGCTTGTTTCCGGTCCAGGGAAAACATGGCTTGGCAGTTCGGGCTGGACTGTTCCCATGAGGCACAGGGTCAGACTGATTTGCATGTGGCCATGTCTGAACTGGGGTGGTGGAGTGAGCTAAAGAATGATGATGGATTAAACCCAGATCAGTTGACTGGGGGTGAGTGTTTGATTTGATCTAACGCTCCGTCCATCATCCCCTTTGGTATCGCTTTGTTCGCCCTAAGTTGGCAGGGTATGCCCAGACGTGGGTCCCTTGCTCACTTTGCCACTGGATTCAAGATAGCCTGGCTGATGAGGGTTTTGAACCCGAAACCTGTCCCAGGATGCTTGTTTCCGGTCCAGGGAAAACATGGCTTGGCAGTTCGGGCTGGACTGTTCCCATGAGGCACAGGGTCAGACTGATTTGCATGTGGCCATGTCTGAACTGGGGTGGTGGAGTGAGCTAAAGAATGATGCTGGATTAAACCCAGATCAGTTGACTGGGGGTGAGTGTTTGATTTGATCTAACGCTCCGTCCATCATCCCCTTTGGTATCGCTTTGTTCGCCCTAAGTTGGCAGGGTATGCCCAGACGTGGGTCCCTTGCTCACTTTGCCACTGGATTCAAGATAGCCTGGCTGATGAGGGTTTTGAACCCGAAACCGGTCCCAGGATGCTTGTTTCCGGTCCAGGGAAAACATGGCTTGGCAGTTCGGGCTGGACTGTTCCCATGAGGCACAGGGTCAGACTGATTTGCATGTGGCCATGTCTGAACTGGGGTGGTGGAGTGAGCTAAAGAATGATGATGGATTAAACCCAGATCAGTTGACTGGGGGTGAGTGTTTGATTTGATCTAACGCTCCGTCCATCATCCCCTTTGGTATCGCTTTGTTCGCCCTAAGTTGGCAGGGTATGCCCAGACGTGGGTCCCTTGCTCACTTTGCCACTGGATTCAAGATAGCCTGGCTGATGAGGGTTTTGAACCCGAAACCGGTCCCAGGATGCTTGTTTCCGGTCCAGGGAAAACATGGCTTGGCAGTTCGGGCTGGACTGTTCCCATGAGGCACAGGGTCAGACTGATTTGCATGTGGCCATGTCTGAACTGAGGTGGTGGAGTGAGCTAAAGAATGATGATGGATTAAACCCAGATCAGTTGACTGGGGGTGAGTGTTTGATTTGATCTAACGCTCCGTCCATCATCCCCTTTGGTATCGCTTTGTTCGCCCTAAGTTGGCAGGGTATGCCCAGACGTGGGTCCCTTGCTCACTTTGCCACTGGATTCAAGATAGCCTGGCTGATGAGGGTTTTGAACCCGAAACCGGTCCCAGGATGCTTGTTTCCGGTCCAGGGAAAACATGGCTTGGCAGTTCGGGCTGGACTGTTCCCATGAGGCACAGGGTCAGACTGATTTGCATGTGGCCATGTCTGAACTGGGGTGGTGGAGTGAGCTAAAGAATGATGATGGATTAAACCCAGATCAGTTGACTGGGGGTGAGTGTTTGATTTGATCTAACGCTCCGTCCATCATCCCCTTTGGTATCGCTTTGTTCGCCCTAAGTTGGCAGGGTATGCCCAGACGTGGGTCCCTTGCTCACTTTGCCACTGGATTCAAGATAGCCTGGCTGATGAGGGTTTTGAACCCGAAACCGGTCCCAGGATGCTTGTTTCCGGTCCAGGGAAAACATGGCTTGGCAGTTCGGGCTGGACTGTTCCCATGAGGCACAGGGTCAGACTGATTTGCATGTGGCCATGTCTGAACTGGGGTGGTGGAGTGAGCTAAAGAATGATGATGGATTAAACCCAGATCAGTTGACTGGGGGTGAGTGTTTGATTTGATCTAACGCTCCGTCCATCATCCCCTTTGGTATCGCTTTGTTCGCCCTAAGTTGGCAGGGTATGCCCAGACGTGGGTCCCTTGCTCACTTTGCCACTGGATTCAAGATAGCCTGGCTGATGAGGGTTTTGAACCCGAAACCGGTCCCAGGATGCTTGTTTCCGGTCCAGGGAAAACATGGCTTGGCAGTTCGGGCTGGACTGTTCCCATGAGGCACAGGGTCAGACTGATTTGCATGTGGCCATGTCTGAACTGGGGTGGTGGAGTGAGCTAAAGAATGATGATGGATTAAACCCAGATCAGTTGACTGGGGGTGAGTGTTTGATTTGATCTAACGCTCCGTCCATCATCCCCTTTGGTATCGCTTTGTTCGCCCTAAGTTGGCAGGGTATGCCCAGACGTGGGTCCCTTGCTCACTTTGCCACTGGATTCAAGATAGCCTGGCTGATGAGGGTTTTGAACCCGAAACCGGTCCCTGGATGCTTGTTTCCGGTCCAGGGAAAACATGGCTTGGCAGTTCGGGCTGGACTGTTCCCATGAGGCACAGGGTCAGACTGATTTGCATGTGGCCATGTCTGAACTGGGGTGGTGGAGTGAGCTAAAAAATGATGATGGATTAAACCCAGATCAGTTGACTGGGGGTGAGTGTTTGATTTGATCTAACGCTCCGTCCATCATCCCCTTTGGTATCGCTTTGTTCGCCCTAAGTTGGCAGGGTATGCCCAGACGTGGGTCCCTTGCTCACTTTGCCACTGGATTCAAGATAGCCTGGCTGATGAGGGTTTTGAACCCGAAACCGGTCCCAGGATGCTTGTTTCCGGTCCAGGGAAAACATGGCTTGGCAGTTCGGGCTGGACTGTTCCCATGAGGCACAGGGTCAGACTGATTTGCATGTGGCCATGTCTGAACTGGGGTGGTGGAGTGAGCTAAAGAATGATGATGGATTAAACCCAGATCAGTTGACTGGGGGTGAGTGTTTGATTTGATCTAACGCTCCGTCCATCATCCCCTTTGGTATCGCTTTGTTCGCCCTAAGTTGGCAGGGTATGCCCAGACGTGGGTCCCTTGCTCACTTTGCCACTGGATTCAAGATAGCCTGGCTGATGAGGGTTTTGAACCCGAAACCGGTCCCAGGATGCTTGTTTCCGGTCCAGGGAAAACATGGCTTGGCAGTTCGGGCTGGACTGTTCCCATGAGGCACAGGGTCAGACTGATTTGCATGTGGCCATGTCTTGAACTGGGGTGGTGGAGTGAGCTAAAGAATGATGATGGATTAAACCCAGATCAGTTGACTGGGGGTGAGTGTTTGATTTGATCTAACGCTCCGTCCATCATCCCCTTTGGTATCGCTTTGTTCGCCCTAAGTTGGCAGGGTATGCCCAGACGTGGGTCCCTTGCTCACTTTGCCACTGGATTCAAGATAGCCTGGCTGATGAGGGTTTTGAACCCGAAACCGGTCCCAGGATGCTTGTTTCCGGTCCAGGGAAAATATGGCTTGGCAGTTCGGGCTGGACTGTTCCCATGAGGCACAGGGTCAGACTGATTTGCATGTGGCCATGTCTGAACTGAGGTGGTGGAGTGAGCTAAAGAATGATGATGGATTAAACCCAGTTCAGTTGACTGGGGGTGAGTGTTTGATTTGATCTAACGCTCCGTCCATCATCTCCTTTGGTATCGCTTTGTTCGCCCTAAGTTGGCAGGGTATGCCCAGACGTGGGTCCCTTGCTCACTTTGCCACTGGATTCAAGATAGCCTGGCTGATGAGGGTTTTGAACCCGAAACCGGTCCCAGGATGCTTGTTTCCGGTCCAGGGAAAACATGGCTTGGCAGTTCGGGCTGGACTGTTCCCATGAGGCACAGGGTCAGACTGATTTGCATGTGGCCATGTCTGAACTGGGGTGGTGGAGTGAGCTAAAGAATGATGATGGGTTAAACCCAGATCAGTTGACTGGGGGTGAGTGTTTGATTTGATCTAACGCTCCGTCCATCATCCCCTTTGGTATCGCTTTGTTCGCCCTAAGTTGGCAGGGTATGCCCAGACGTGGGTCCCTTGCTCACTTTGCCACTGGATTCAAGATAGCCTGGCTGATGAGGGTTTTGAACCCGAAACCGGTCCCAGGATGCTTGTTTCCGGTCCAGGGAAAACATGGCTTGGCAGTTCGGGCTGGACTGTTCCCATGAGGCACAGGGTCAGACTGATTTGCATGTGGCCATGTCTGAACTGGGGTGGTGGAGTGAGCTAAAGAATGATGATGGATTAAACCCAGATCAGTTGACTGGGGGTGAGTGTTTGATTTGATCTAACGCTCCGTCCATCATCCCCTTTGGTATCACTTTGTTCGCCCTAAGTTGGCAGGGTATGCCCAGACGTGGGTCCCTTGCTCACTTTGCCACTGGATTCAAGATAGCCTGGCTGATGAGGGTTTTGAACCCGATACCGGTCCCAGGATGCTTGTTTCCGGTCCAGGGAAAACATGGCTTGGCAGTTTGGGCTGGACTGTTCCCATGAGGCACAGGGTCAGACTGATTTGCATGTGGCCATGTCTGAACTGGGGTGGTGGAGTGAGCTAAAGAATGATGATGGATTAAACCCAGATCAGTTGACTGGGGGTGAGTGTTTGATTTGATCTAATGCTCCGTCCATCATCCCCTTTGGTATCGCTTTTCATGCACTCAAGACATATAACACTCTGCATGTCCCAAAAACATACGCAAACACACACAACACAATTGTAGCTACACAAAACACCCACAAACACACACAACACGATTGTAACGCCACATAACATACGCAAACACACACACAACAACACACAACGCAATTGTAGCTGCACCAGGGGAAGAGGGCGCAGACCAGTGTGTGTAAATGTGAAACTCAGGGCTAGCTTTGTTTAAGGCCAAAGCCCACCGATTGTGTAATCTGAGCCATAGCTCTGCTGTTTTAATGCCTTGGCCTTTAAAATGTGTAATTCGAGGGCTAGAGCTGCTGTTTGTGAAATTTTTTAACTTAGGCATAGATCTCCTCCCTTAAATCCCAATCCTTTAAAATGCGTAAACGTAGGCTTAGCTCTGAGGCCATAAATCCTGAACCTTTAGAATGATTGCTAAGGACTACTGTCGTTTTAAGGCACGAGTCGCCTGCAAAATGTATAGTCTGAGGCACAGCTCTGTTGTTTCAAGGAGTAAAGGACTTATGTAGAGCTTGGTGAACAAGAACATCCAAATAAAAAAAGTGTCGGCTGTCCCGTCCGCTGTAGTAAGACTGCCATTGACATGAATGCACTCCCATGGCCAGAACATCCACCACCTTTTTAGCAGCTGTCCCGCACTCGCCAAATTCTAAATAAAGCCCCCAAATTGTACAACTTTGTAAATTCTATAGATCTTTTTTTTTCTTCTAAAACCAATCTTAAAGCATTCGGGGTATTGAAAGTGCCGGGATGTGTTATTTAATCTTCCACTTCTAGGCAGCCCTGATGTCTGCTATAGAGTTTGTTCCTCAAAGCGGCAGCAAGGTGTAGGATATCGATGGAATGTTGAGGATATGGCTGAAGTTACGTTTACAACCCTTAGGCCTTGGTAGGCTACGGTCTTCGACCATTTTCTTCAACCTAGGCATATTCCATAAATGCAAGGTGTTCGTTTGGTGTTACCCTATAGACTTACCACGGCCCAAAAGTTTTTTGTAGCCTACACAGTTGCAACGTTGTAGGATATCCTACATCCAGATTTATGTATAGATTAGTCTTCAATCATTTATGGATTTATATATTAGACCTTGTTATTAATAGTATTTTTTCATTGCTGGTATAGTTCTTTGTTTTTACTTTTGAAATGTGTTTTTATGGATCATGGGATCTGAACCATTGGCTTCGTAGCATTGCCACCCTCCAGATAGCTAGTATTTTAACTTGTAATTCTCTGAATTGATAATGCTGGTAGCATCATTCTTGGATTTCTTGTAGGCATCTCATTTTAAAAATATATTTTATGGATGCAGGATTGTGGAGTAAAAGGGTGACTGCTCTGCAGTTTGTTGGTGCCGCATGCATATCACGTTCCACATTTTTAACGATGCCATGGCTATTATTTTAAGTTGCTGTTACAACTTATGTAGATTGTATCTTTCATGGCTTTTTTAAATATGAACAAAGATGAAATGATGACTATGATTAAGGAATCTGATGAACGTAACAGTTGATATTCCTTGAGAGGATTGCTTTTTCCTTTATGCTGCTAAGACGAATGCATTTCATCGATTATTGAACTTTATCTGGATTGCATTTATTTATCATGCTGCTATGTTTAATGCACTTTGTACCTTACTGTATGTTTTTGTATATTTTATGTGCCTTTTTTGGCTATTTCTGAGCCGAATAAAGCATATTGATTGATTGATACAACCTCATGGTTTTGCTGGGGCAGTAGCTGCAGCTCGCATTGAGAAGTGGTGCGGCGGGTGGAGGGGGAATACAAACATAAAACATCACAGAAGACAACATTAAAAATAAATAAAATTACACTTACCTGCCGCTCCGACGGCCACCGCCTTGCTCCCAGTCCTCGCCTCCCACACGTCCTGGAACTGCTGCACACTGCGCAGGCTCGCAGATGCCAATCTCAGTGCTACTCTCATGCTGGGAATAGTATTCCCAGCATGAGAGAAGTGCTGGGATTGGTCTGAGCGTCATGATTCGGCGCTCAGACAGGGACTGGGAGCCTATGTTGGCTCTCCACCCAGCTGTACAACACAGCTAAGAAAGGCTAAGTGCGCATGAGTGTTTGACCGGCCCCAGATGGCCAGCCAAACCGTCATGCACACTCAGCAGTGCCACCACATCCCCCTCCTCCTTGGTGCTGCAGCTTCTGAGGCCATTATTACGAGTCCCTCTGGTTTTAGGAGGTCATACAAATACAAGCATGCTGTATTTACCAGGTGCAATATTACTGCTCAGGATGAGACATAACCGGCAGGTTCAGGGTTTTGTACACCATCTTCTGTCTCTTTTCAGTCTGTTTTTCTCATTCACATTTCACTAGGCTGTTACTTGTGTAAATCGAAGGGCGAAAATTACCTGATGTGCATTTTTTCCCCCGTACAGTTGGACTCGGAATGAACTGGCGAATATTTTATATGTGTAACATGAAGGCCAGCTCGGCTGTCACTAAGGCTTAAGCCTGCAAAATGTACAAGATAATATTTGCAGTTCATTGTCAAATTCTGAGTTTTCCAGCCAAATTGCAGAGAACCACCATTTCTGCGACTTTAAATTAAATATGTGAATTAGCAATTTGAAAGTAACTCAATATTTGTATTAAATTATGGACAGGGCAGCATGTTTCATTTAATTCAAATGAATGTATTTAATTTAATTGAATATTGAAATATTTTAAATGGTTTGGAGTAACGGCTCCCTTATTTATTTCATTTCTGAATAATTTTATTTAATTAATATTTAGTTAATATTAATGCAATATTAGTACAATTAAGAGCTTAACATTTGTTGTGTACATATATACGTGAAAGGTGTTAAGTCAATTGCTATTTGTTATGGTTAGATTTGGGTTCATTTAGTTTAAATGAAATTGATTAATGTTGACATGCGTATATTTTTAACCTGAATCAGGGCTACAGTTAGTATACCTTACATTTAAATGTAATTTTATTTAATTATTACAAAAGTATAAAATATGCAACAATTGATGGGATGTTCGTGTTAGGGTTAAGGCAAAAGTGGGGCTGAAGCGAAGTCTATTTTATTTTTCGAGGTTAAGAATAAGAGGTAGAATTCATTGGGTTGAAGTAGTGGTCAATTTAATCTTATGATTACGGGAATGGTGATAAAAACCCTGTGAAAGTGGTCTTAACAAGCCACCTTTTATTTTTGTTGTCCCATCTGAAGGGGTCATTGAGGGGTACATGTTTATTGTTTTTAGATCCTGTAGCATAGCACAGTGTGATAAAACTGGTGTCCATGAAACTTGATACAAGCTGGGCTAGCAGTTTTAATTCTTTATAAGCGCCCCATCCACTATTCACCCGATCCTTCCGCTTCAATCTAGCATCTGAAAGTTGCTAGTCAGCAAGTCCTGTGTGACATAGACACATTCTACAATCTCACGACTCCCCTGCTAGTCGTTTAACTAGCACACACCTTCCTCTCAACAGGTGAAGTTCAATGAAGAGATACCATTTCCCAAAGAACCTGGAAACTGAAAATATTGGACTGTTTTTTATCTAAAACTAGGCCTCTGAAAATTATTTACAGGAACAGAGCTTTAGTGGAGTTGGGGTAATTCCACATAGTCCTTCAAATGTTTGGATTTAGGGCACACCCTTTTCCGTCTGCCTTCTCTCGTTGACCTTCCCTTCTCCCTTGACTTTTCCTTTGTTGCCATTCTTGTTACTTTTTCCTGTGTTGCTCTCTTCTCAGGTTGTTGTTGTTTTTTAATCCTGTTTCACCAATATCATGGTCTACCGACATTCTTATCACTCTATTAAGATTCCATATGCAATTGTCTTCTGTTCTGTCGGCACTGTCAAAGATTTGTATTACCTTGATCGGCAGGGGGTGTAGCTTGGTCAGTAGGATTGGGAGTGGTGTGAGCTTCAGACTTTCCAACAATCACACTGGCATATAATGTTAAAATACAGTATAGGACAAGCAGGGGCACATGAGAGGGGCTTAGGGGGCAGTGGAAAGGGAGACAAATGCGGATTTGTAGGGGTACTAAGTGAGTGAAGACAAACTAACCAACATTTTTGGAGACATTCAAAGCAGAGAGTGTGAGTGTGTTTTCTGTCTGTGTTTATGTAAAAAATTCCTGGTGAAATCCGCCAGACGCATTCCCATACCCGACTGAAAGCACTTGTACCCAACTATTTACCAGAAAATACATTCATTAGCGGGATATAACACCCCAACACCTCCCTGAAGCTACACCCCTGTTGATCGGCTCCAAGTCTTTTCATCCTGTTTTATTCACAGAAGGGATTTTTATATTCATCAAGCCCCATCCTGTTCGTCAGTATGAAAAGGTAGGCTCCATGAAAGTTGATAGCAGTTGTAGTTGAGGTCTTCAAAAGCGCCCTTTCCACCAGTCAGCGGTTCTTCTGCTACAGTCCTCCATCTGCAGGATGCCAGGCAGGAAGTTCCATACGATGCAGACACATTTGACATTTTCAAACCATTCCTGCTGGTGCTTTAATTACCACACACAGGTGCTATTGGCCCTAATACAAGGCATGAAACTATCCTCCATCCCCTGTTTTAGTAGAAAAAAAGCTTGCGTTGTGGTTCACTGGGCACCTCACACCTTTGGGCCCCAGTGCCACTGCACCTGTTGCACTATTGGTGGCTACACCCCTGCTTAAACTCACAGGTGACGCTCTGCTTCACATACTGGGAAAAATGTTCAAAGCATTTAACAATGAGGTGTCACCGCCCCGCTTTTAAACCTGCTGAGCTGGACAGCCGGCTTTAGCTCCCTTCACTCCATGCTTGTGATCTTAGCGTTGTGAGTGCTTAACAGCAATCCTTTCAATCACACAAGACAGTAAAACATGACACACTGAGCAGCCATGACTCATCAACGCTTCAGGGATCGCGGTGGCATTTTACAGGTGAACTCCCACAAACCAAAGGGAAATACCTTCTTTAAGGGTCTCCTAACAACGGTAACTAATCAGTACTATTCAGTTTAACGACCTTTATGTTAACCATCAAAAACCTAAAAGCGCGGAAATGTTTCTACTATGGTAATGTACATAACCACAACACTCTCCAGTGCCTCATTATGATCTCACACATCTCAGATTTTATAGTTGTAGTGTGGCTGAGATGGGCAGGGCAGATCCGGGAGAACTCTCATGGAATTCAGGTGCCAACTGATCCAGTGAAGGCGTTTTTCTGATTTTACTCACTACTCTAACCGTACTGGGCTCTGTACGATTAGTCAACTCCTCATTACTACTCCTTACCACAGAGGCAATGGTCCTTTGATGGATCTTTCTCTACCAATAGGAGAGGTGAAAAATAAGGTATCCAGATCCACGGTGGCCATCCAATGAGGACCATTAATCGGCAGCCAACTCACAAATTCGAGATCAGGTTCAAGTACACCACTCTTAGGACCATGCTACCGAAATAAAGTATTGCAATAGGTAGACCCAGCCTCCTGAAGAAGTTCAGTCTAACCAGGATTATGCACACTAAGGGGCATATTTACTAGAAAATGAAGCAGCGCTGCGCTGTGCTGCAAGCCTTCCTACACCGAGCTGTGTCATTAGGAAAGTGCAGGGATGCATCGTATTTACAGTAATGCGACCCATCCCTCTGCTTTCCTCTGCACTGGTGCACAGTGGGCTGCCGTGCGCCAACGCAGGCACCCTTGCACCATAGTGCAAGGGTGCCTGCATCGCAGGGATGATTGTTTTTGTGCGGGAAGGGACACCTTCCTGCACAAAAACAATCATTGATGGTGTTTTCCTCCAAAAGCAATCATTGGTGGCGCAAAAAACGAGGAGAAATAAAGGTATTTCTGCTTGTTGTGCCACTTTAATGGCTCTCCTGGGGAGGCGTTAGAATCTGACGTATTCCCAGGTTTACAAAACCTTGTAAATCTGGGAATGCGTCAGAATCCTTGGGTGCTGCGTGGGAACACCCACGGCAACACCCATGGAATGCTCCTTTCCCGCAGAGTAATGCGTGAAAGGGGGCCATATTTACAAGGCCATGAAAAGCCCGCACAGCAAATATGGCTCAGCAATGTGCGCCACCGGAGCGTAAAAAAAAGTTATGCTTCTGTGGCGCAGGGGCCTGTTAAATATGCGCCTAAGAGTTCTGCAGAGGCACCACAGAATAGAAGAAGCAGAACTTGATGCTTTGAAAATAATCTATGACTCTCTATTAAGCATCTAGAATCAATACTAAATAGCCACTGGCGTAGCAAGGGGGGGGCGGAGGGGGCGGTACGCCCCGGGCGGCACGAGATTTCGGGGCGGCAGGTAAATTTATCGCCAGCACCCCCCCCCCCCTCCCCCGCTCTTAGGCGCTCGGCGGCGGCGGCAAAAGGCAGGGACCGCCACGGGCGGCAGAGTGCCTAGCTACGCCACTGTAAATAGCACAGTTTGAAAGAAAGAACATCAGAACCCAATATCAGACTCCGGCACATTTAGATAAATTAGTTATTGTATTACTCATCCAAATCAATGCATATAAGTATCATTGTAAGCACTTTAGTCAAGAATCTGTCAGCATGTGGTATGAAACCACACATTTAGTCAAAGGTTCAAATCCAGAAAAAGATGGTTCAAAAGTTACAGATTCCTGCCAACATTGAAAGGGAGAGGGCGGTTTCTTTACAGAATAAACTCACATAAATTACAGATTCCTCCCACCATCAAAGGCAGAGGATGGTTTTAAGATTCACGTCAATTAGAAGTTACAGGTTCCAACCAACATCAAGGGCAGAAAGATGGTTTGTTTTCTTAACAGTATTCAAAAAGTTTAAAAACTAAGGGAAAGTCCTGTAGAGGCATGTCCATAAGCATGAGCTAAAAGGGGAAAGGCAGATCTGGTTGCTCATCAGATAGTCCAGGAAAGTTCAACAAAGTCATTGGCAAAGGCAAAAACATGTGGCATAGAAAAATCAGGCTTGCTCAGCAAATAAGAATTTAAATCAATCTGCCAAAGATAGCAGCATCAGCAAATTAACCTAAAAGTAAAAGGATGATTCTTTAAAGCATAGGTCTCCTTGCATAAGGTAAAAATCAAGCATGGGTCGCCGTCAAAAATGTGCTGCCATGCCCTTCCTTTGGGGTCTTTCCTTTTATAAGCATTGCGATGCTCCACATGGTCAGTCATCACACCACAATGGTCATATCATCATGTGATTGGTCCTTTAGTCGTAAGGTACAAGATACATACATGTCATGGGAAACAATTTCTCCTTCCGTCCTCACAGGTTAGTCGACAACGAAAAGTTCACATCGTTGCAGACCATTGAGGTCTGTATAAAGTTCAGGTTCTCACCAATTCACTATGTTGTTTACACTAGAAGAATGTCCTCAGCTGTACTAAATGTTGCATTTGTAGAACAGATAAAGCAACATTCGAAGAAACTTGAAAAGAAAGTCCATTGTATTAAGCTATGAAGTAATGCAGTTCAGCAAGAAACATGGAAAAAGGCATTTAAACTAAACATTTCATTTGCAGTAAAAAAATAAACTCTTAATTTGAATCAAACATAATGAAATATATCAAGCAATTCATGTAAAAAAATAATAACATTGTCAGTGTATTATCACATGAAAATGACTAAGGTTAACAATGGCCTATTACCACATAATTTCAACATTCATATATGTAAATTATTCTCAAAATTCATTTGACTAAAATCATTTTAGCTTTTATATCATCTTTATGATGTCTATAATCACTACTGGAAATATCAGCGATGTAGCTAGTTCTAACTTTTTGCTCCACATTCTTTTGTATGATGCATTACAATGAAAGGCAATAGAAATTGTAAGTCACATCATTAGAATTGCATTATTTTGTCAGTAAAGGCATTATAAATAATTTCTTTTATAAGTAACCTGTTATTACACCTTATTAGCAAGCATTAAAATCTTTTTGTGTTTGTCTTTTCACTTTTCTATGTTTTTAAAGCAAGCTTTTACAGTGCTGTTACTTATTTCTGTGTCGTTTTTCTCAACATCTCCAAAGTGCACGTTTAAGTTTCTGAGTCTAAATCGGTAAAAATGTCATGTATAGATTTATTTGATTTTGAGCTTCATCACAACAAGCCTGAGGACCAGGGTATCACAAGGAGGGAACAGAGGTGGCTGTGTGCCCAAGGCTCATGTATTTATATATCACAAAAGCCGACATAGCTTGCTTTTGTGATACATTCACGGAGAAGCACTTAACCTCAGTCTCCACTAGGTGGTGCCATATACTGGTGCTACCTCAAAATGTGACCTTCAACATTGTGTTTTCTTTTGAGTGAGGTGCTCATGCACCATAGAGGGGCGCAGCATGATGTTAGTAATTTGGGCCCCACGAAAGCTTCTAACATACGTGCAGAGGACCCCATATTCAAAGCACATTATTTGTGTCTTCGAGAACACCTTTGGTGTAACGTGACTCCAATCTCCGTGCAAAAGACTTCCTGAGTACCAATGAAAAGGCACCTTTTTAAACTTCCTGAACAGACCAAAAGAGTTCTTGCAGATGTCTAAATATGCCTCAGCCAGAGGGCCCCATCCAGTTGTGTCTGAGGGAAATTGCCACGACACAGCACACAGGTCCGTTCCTCATTTGTTCGCCATCCTGCCTGAACTTGCACCAGTAAAACGTACTGGTGCATGTGATAGGCAGTAGCTTTAGACAGGGCTGCCATATTTCTCAGCGAAAAATGCTGCCCGTTTGTATGTGTTTTGGGTTTCTCTAAGGACTATGAGCTCTTAGTACAATATAAGCTTATGTCAAATCGTTTTTAATATACAATTCTGCTTCTATTGGCTTTAAAAACATTTATAACTGGTTTAGGCGGCAATAACCTTCTTTTAACATGCACACCCAATCTGACTTGACCTGTTGCGACAGTTGATTTATTCAGCTGCGGCCCGTGCAGGTAAGAGCGGTGAGACGGTGGGGCCGGGTTGGGGGGGGGGGTGGGGAGGATTTCGACGAACAAAATTAAATAAATAATTAATTTTCCCTCATTGTCGTCTGTCGAAATCCCCCCCACCCAGCCTCACCCCCCCCGCCGCCTCTTCTATGTTGTGTACTCCATTAACTCATGCTGTTCTTATGTCCGTATATTGTAACTACCTTTACAGCCTAACAATTTCCTTTGTATTTTTGCAAGTACTTCATTCAAATGATCTCGCATTATATGTAAAGCACTCACATTCTGGTCTACCTAGAGCTATATAAAACCTATAAATAAATAATGTTTTCATCTTGTGTTTTTTACTTTCATTTTATATTTCGAATAGAAAAAATACGTGGTTTTAATGATTTTCCTGATTTGTTTTAACTTTCTTTGAAAGAAAATATTGGTCAGGCCAGTAAAAATACTAGACCTCATACATCGCAGTGATGGCCACACCATCTTTGCTGAGTAGGCAATAGAAAGGTAGGACTACCACTGTGAAGCTAACTTTCAGTGAACAGCAGGAATCTCAATGGTGGCCATCTTGAAGGGTTGAATTTGGTTTGCTAGTAGGACATTCATCAATATAACACAGAAGCAAGCGGAAAACATTGAGGAAAGTTTAGAAACTCATTGCCAGAGAACCTTAAAGTGGCCAATAAGAAGAACAATGGTGGACTTTCAAGTCGACACAAGAGGATCATCCTTAGGCAGAGACATGGGGGAGTTTACACAAGACGGTCACATCCATGTACCGAGGGGATAGCTCTAATTTGATCACCCCCATTTGTACACACGAAGCCTCCCCATCAAAGTCTAAATTTATGGAAACGTTAGTAAAGGAGCTATATTAAATAAATAACTAGATACAATTCCTGATTCACTGAACCAACCACAGGAAACTGTCAGTACAGGTATCCACAAAAGTTACTGATCCAAAATGCAGGAAAATTAAAAAGAGAGTTGAACAATAATGATGACAATGTGAGATGAATACCTGAGAGATGATTCTGAAGTCTGTCCCAAAAAAGGGCAAGCTAACAAGAGACAGGAGTGCTGTGCCCTTCTTTCCCGATCAGCGGCTGGCTACAGAGTCAAGGAGAAGGGCCTTGCACTTGTTGAAGGAAGAGCTCATTGAGACTGGCGTGCAAGCAAGAGTAGTCCTAAACCAGGCAAAGTGAGCATCAAACAGGGAAAGAAAAAGATTTGCAACTGAAGAAGCAGCTCTGAAATTGCTCACCTCTGTGGCAGGCAAAAGATCAGGGGAGAAGCACACAAAGATCAACCATAAAGAAGTCCAACATAGAAGTTATGAGTAGACCATTAAAAGCCGGAAAGAGGATGCAATGGAAATATTCCTAAAATTAATGCAGCTCAGCCTGAAGCAGTGAGTCATGAGGAACTAGTATAAAGTGAATCATGAAGCCACTCCTCGCAGACATTTATTCTCTCCTTCGACTTGAGAGACCATCATTGAACATGGCTGAGGAACAAGAGTCATGTTTGTCCCTGTGCCCTTTGGAGTTCCTCTCTCTACCCAATAACCATCAAGCACATCCCTGAAATACTACCAGTCCCACCAGACCCATCGAGAGACAATATTTACCTTTTCACTCGCATCCGCTCTCATTTATTTACTTTGAATGACTGTTCCAACCTTACCAACCCTATTGGCTCAACCCTACTGCCTATATTTGCACCCTATAGAACTGAGAACCAGCTGGGGCTACCAGAAGGCGTATCTGCCCAAAACTTCCCAAACTAGAGGGATTTCGCCCCTAAGGAGATAAAGCAGGAAGAGGGAGATGCATACTTTGCTCAAACTTTGTAACTGTTTGGAAGGTGCTCCACTGTTTTTCCAAATCATCGCGTTGACTTGCCTTCACTTCCCTACTATCACTTTGCCTTTTGCCATTAGAGAAAAAATGTCCTATATAACAACATGATGCTTCAAGAGCACTCTGAAAATAGCATTACTTTGACTTTTCAGATGGTTGATTTTCCTCTGCAGATTAGCTAATTAAATGCTATCTGTAGCTTCTGGTGTCTGTAGTCCCTATGGAGTAAGACCGGCCTAAGGTCTGACTCAGGGGTGCTAGCAGGATACAGCCACTCTCACTACAGCCAGCCTTTTCTTTAGCCTTACTAGCCTTTCAATAGCACAGTCTGCAAGAAAACCTTGATTCTCTGTTGTCAGAGCCACTGGACTTAGGTCTTTATTATGACTTTGCCAGTGTGGCAGCAGGCCGCCACGCCAGCGCCCCGCTGCCACACTGCCAAAGCCATAATGCGACCGCCTGCCGGATTCCGACAGGAATCCAGGTTGGCGGTCCTACAGGCGCTGGCCCACTGCAGTGCAGCGCTAAGGCTCATACGTCCGCCTTAGCAAGGCACCGCAATGGGAACGCCATTGCACGTTCCTGCAGGGCATGTACTGTCAAATCCATGCCTTGCAGGAACTGGGAGCGCATACAGACAGGGGGCACACCATGTGCCCCCTGCGTGCATCCCCTGGTGCAGAGGCACGAGGGGTCCCTCTAGGGCCCCCTTTGTTTCCTCACGCCACATTTTTCATGGCGGGGTCACCACCATGAACACTGTGGTGGTGAGGAACTCCTAAAATGCTAGGCGGTGCCGCAGAGGCACCGCCAGCATATTAGGGGCCTCAGACTCTCTGGCTGCAGCAGCGATCCCATGGCGGTCCGACCGCCCAACTTGTTATAGGACGGTCGTACCACTGGTGCGGAGTACCCGCACCACCACTGTGGGTTCGGCTTCCATCGGACGGCCAAACACAAAATGAGGTCCTTATGCTATTCTGGGGTCACGTCTTTTTGAGCAAAAATATGGATCTGCTTCATCATTCACATTTTGATTTTTATATGTTTTTAGCTTAAACGCATCACAAGTTTTAAAAATGCCTTTGATTGCTTTATTTGGGCTTTTAAAAATATGACAATTTTACCCGGAAGATGTCAACATGCCCAATTGATGGACTGTGGAAAGGGATATTATCTATAGCAGATAACAAAAACCTGAAATACTGGAATAAAATTCAAACCAGGTGCAAAAATGATGCTGTCTTTGTAATGAAAATATTTGGTTTTATTATTCATGCAATTTCAAGTTTGTTTCAGAGACACTGTTCTTAATGCCACTTAATTTAGTGCAGCCGGTCGGATATTATGGTTCTCTCTGGCTGGACAATTGCGGTAGGTATTCTTTAGGCCAATCCACCCCTAAGACAGTGCCCCTTGGATCAACCCATGGCATTTGTCTTCACAGGAGGAGAGGTTGGAAGCAGCAGCAGCAGCAGTGTTGAATCTCTCGCCCATGGAAGGAATGCCATTGCTGCCCCAAAAGTCTCCTTCTTCAGCTCCTTACGTGGTATATGCGCCTCCGAACAGCTGCGGGAGAAGAAATGGCTGCAGCGACATGTCCTGCTCTTCCTTCTTGTCATCAAGTTTCTGGTCACTGTGGCTGGCAGTTGGTTTTGGAATTCCTTCACCACATTGTTGAGGTAAGGCTGTCCTGTTCCTTGGTTTGTCAGAAGGTTTGGTGGGGCCGGGGGCCAAAACCTTTGTGGGGCCTCTCCTTGTTTCCTGATCCAAGGACCAGGTTGTAAAAAAGAAGACATGTATGCTAGGGAAAGATGAAATAGCAGTACTTGGTGTCCCCTAGTGAGGTTGCTGCACTCGCTGTATCAAGAAGGAACAGTTTAGGTATTCTGTTTAATTATTCAGACACATACTGTAACAGGAGACCACAGCCCTAAAAAGTATGGAGCTTGGGCAAAGAGACTGGACTGCCCTTTCCGTGTGAGGGCCTCGTGAACATACGGAACAAAGGGAGAGAGTCGAGGAACTGAGCCTTCACCTTGGCATAGATTTTGTGTCCTGTCTGCTTCATCACTATGGCACAGGGCATGAATGGCCTACAAGTCTGCTTTCCCAAGGTACAGGTTTACTAATCAGTTTGTGGTACCAGTTAGATCTACGGTTCGCTAAATGCTCCTGTATTCTAGCGTGCATGATACCATTTGTGTCATATCCCTTCTATGCAGTAATCTTGCCTGCCAGTGCTCGACAGTTCTGGACACTCATTGGACTCCTGCTTTATGTCTTGTTTTGTGTGCTTGACTGAAAGGCATGTATCCATTCTTCATCCTTAACCCAACCTAGATCCTTGACTTATCCATTCCTACCAAGCCCCAGTCCACCTTGAGCTTGGAGAGTGAAGGAGAGGTAGAATAGGGATGTATATAGACACCACTGAATGATAAAACCCACATGCCTCCTCCATGTTCCTTTGCCAAAGCTTCTTTTTTTGTAGTTTGAGGCCTGTGCTCTCAATGGTGTTCCCTGATACTTAGCCTCCAGCTGCGTCTAGAACCAGTCTGTTCATAAGCAATCTCCATGGTCTGCCTAGATCCAATCTCTTTTTCTGAAGCTAGGGAAACTTGGCCAGGGCTAGCTGACAGAAGCAGTAGCACTAGGCCTGCTGATTCTCAGGCTTCTTCTTTTCAAGACTGGAAAACTTGGATTGGCCTGAACCAAGTAAGATCTCCATCATATATTGCACCACTCTGTACTAGCCCAAGTGTACAGTAGGGAATAGAACTCCCCGATGGATGAACCAAAGGTTACTGAAACTCTTTCTCAATATGTACAATAAGGTGTAGGGTTCTATGTAATCTCATTGTTCATCACACAGAGGGGTGCCAGAACAGGACCCCGACTCTTTCACAGAGTGGGCAACCTCGCCTTGGGCTACAGTGTCTGAGAGTTTGTCAAGTGTATACTCTGTAGGAAGGACAAGCACTCTTCTGTAATTGGATGTACATTTGAGAGTACGTGCATCTGTTTTGGACCACAGGAACCGAAGACTAGAATGGTGCAGAGTGCACCATTTTCTGGGCAGAGTTCTCCTTGGTGTCCCAAGGAGACCAGTCCTCTTGGTTGCCTGCCCTCAGTCAAAGGGAGGGTTGCATCTTTACCACCTGAGAAGCTGCACCCCCAGAGCATTATCTGATGCTTCCTAGAATTGGGATCTCGATAATTCCCTACTTTGTGCACCCATTTACAATTTTTCTTGCTTTTGAATTTTCATCCTTCTTCCGGGAAGCCTCCCTGGAACTCCACCTTAAGTTACTTTAAGGGGTGAGATGTTTTTTCAAAAGACAGTGATTTCTATGGGTTTCTTCTGATTAGTATGCTTGGTGCTCATTACATTAATATTTCCTTGAATTTGATAGTCTCTGGATTGGTAGCTTATTTCTTTATTGTTTCAATGTGTCCCATGTCATTGAAGTGTGCTTGAGTGCTTGTTTGCTTGTTGTCTTTGGAGAGAATCTACGGACGCAGTCTGGTTCCACCAGCATTACATGAGTGACTCCTAATGGCTGTTGTTACTTGTCAGACTACCATAGACCAGTGCAGAGGGAGAACTGCTGTGGTTCTCCTCAGAAACAACATCAACCCTTCTCTTACTGAGCACTGACTCAGAACCTTAAAAATTTCCAAACTTTGTTGCCATTTTACAGAAAATCAAGGCTCATGAGAAAGAAACTATCATATGTTGCTGCTTCATATATATCCATCCTACTTCGGTACACTCTCTTGGGTATGTAGAATCAGCAAATCCAACTCAATGCATCAGCATCATTTGAGTGCCGCTAATCTGCCCTACTGAGTGGGATATATTGTTGTGATCTTGAAAAGCAATGCTTAGTCCTAACTTCTCCAACTCTTTAGCATGCTTTCAGTTTCTTCTCCAGTCCATATACACAAAGTTTCTTCTCCTTGTCATCTAGCAGATTTCTCCTACACATTAGGTAACCAGGTGACTCCATTCCACCAGGGACACCATGTTCCAGCCTGGTCAGTCATTTAACAACCCAATGCCTTGTGGAGTTAGTGTCCTGCTAAACACTAATTCAACAAATTGGACTAAAGTCCTAGATTCCAGTGGTTTGTAAAAGAAAAATTGACTTATTACGGTGTCTCTTATGACAGGGTAATCTGGTAGCCCACACGCAATGCTGCCTTCCGGTCCCATCTTCTCCTATGCTGCTATTTAACACTTTCTTTCTACTCCTACTTTATCAATTCCTTTTCCCACCCACCACACCCATGAGGCCTCATGTCCAGGTGGTTTCCTGCCCCCCATCCCAATCCCAATCGGGTATGTAATTCCAAGTCCACAATTTCAGAATTGCAAGAATTTGTTTAGACTGAAATTGTCATTTTGATCTCAATGGATAACATATTTGGCCCTCATGTGCTTCCAAGTATATTGGCCCAGAAGTGGATAGGGAATATCTAGGGTACCCCACAGTTTCTGCAGAGCTCACACTTTTCATTATCCTTTGAAATTGATCACACTTGTTCCAATTTTATATTTTGTTTTTTTGACATGCACTGGTGATGCTTATTTAAGGCTGATGTCGATAAAGTAAAGCTGGTTTAATGAAAATTAAGGCTTTTCCTGGCAGATTTCTTTGGAATGTGAGGAGCGTCTTCTTTCTACTACTGATCCTGGCTCTTTGGAGCTGGCCTATTGATGTCCCGGCTTGTGTTTTCAAGTTCCTGAATATTCATGAAGATACCTCAATGAGAGCCGTCACCTTCAGCGAGTGGCAGGTGAGAGCCTCTGCGTGGTGTGGGGATGGAAGGGTTAATGCAATGGACTCACTAAATAAAAACAACTGAGCTCCTTGCAGAGAGTGTACTGTGGGGGCAATGGTAGCAAGCAAAGGAAACTAAAGAAAACCTGATTGGTTTTCTTTAGTTGTATTACCAGCTGTGGTTCATTTGTAAAGTCATAGGTATTGGGGCCAAAAGATTTTCTTAGGAGCCTTCAGTTGGGTCTGCCGCATGCCGGGGTCTCTGAATACCAAGGTGGTGTAGTTAAGTGTTAGTACAGCATTTGCTCAGGGTTTAGTTTAGATGTGATTTGTGTAGGCGAATAGCAATGCAAAATGAATCTGATCTTGGAAAATCTTTGTAGTGTCTTATGTATGGCTGTTCAGAAGGGCTTTTCTATTTTTCTTTGAACTGAGTGGTTGGTTGTCCATTGCTTTCTGTACATAAATTATGAGGCAATGTTGTATGCATGAGGATGGGGTATATTTCTGCTGGTTTTAATGTGTTAGAAGGGCTGGAATGTGATAGTGAGGTGCAATTTGAATAAAACTACAGAGTAGTTTAGTATAGACAGCCATAGTTTATGGCATCTAAGTGCAAAGTCATCCATTGAGACAGAGGACCAGTAAAATACTGGAGGTGGGACATAGAGGTCACCAGGCAAATAAGGGGTCGTGCCGATCATATTGAACATCATCAGATACCATCAGATTGGCTAAAATAATGGGCAAGACCAATGTAAAAGCAAGGTGACTGTCGACAGGACAGGGGAGAATTATAACCAGGACCATTGGAATTATATGATTGTGTGTTTGCAATGCTTTCATATAAGTAAGATTTACCACACTTACCACATATTCCATGTGCCATGTGCAGGTTGCAGCTCACACAGATAAAAAGTTACTTAAAAATCCCCACACAAGGTGCTTTGAAGGGACAAACTATGCAAAGGTCAAGTACCTAACGTTTAGTTGCTAGTTTCTCTTTCAGGTGTTAAACTGGTACTAAGAAGATGAAAGCTCTGCTCAGACAAATTTAAGGTCCGTTAAAATTATACGGTAGCGAAATACTGCCTCAGACTGTGATGCATTCTGCCAATAGTTTCCGTTTTATTGGTGCACAATTTACTCAACAATGCCACTCAGTCTGGGCCTCCAGTGCTGCATAATTTCAGTTGCCCAGTGATAAAGAACAGAAAAAGGAGGCCATATTATCACTTTACACATCTCTGATGGAGTTCAGGATGGACTACTGACTTGAGTTCTGAAGGCCACATATGGACTGTAGTGGCCAATTTTAGTGGCCAGATCTCTTTACTTGGAAGGTTAGTTTGGAGACAGTTTCATTCAGGTGAACAAAGTGATGCACCATTAATACTGAGGCCCAAAATCTATCTAAAACCTAGAGGTAAAGAAGAGTATGGTGGATATTACTGAGATTTAAACTCCTAAAGAGAATACACATTTTACAAGAGACTACAGTCTTCACCAGAAGAGGTACTTACAAGTATAGACCACAAAGCAAGATGGAAGGATATAGCCCTTAAGTCATAATGTATCATTAGAAAATAGTGCCCTATTCACAAAGGGATTTTATGGCAGGCATAAAGTTACTTACGAGGACAGGGATGTCCACCGCTGGTGCAGAGATCTCTGTGGGCGTAAATACCACTCAGTGGTCGGGAAGTAGGTGTTCCAAGGCATTCTCTGCGTTGACCTTGGAAGTTTGGGAATCCCCACAAACATCTTCATTTGTGGGCATTCCCAAACTCCTTTCTCTCCAGCTTGGAAATGTTCAGATTTATTTCACTACAGTGCTGGGGTAACTGCCCTTCTAGCATTTGGAGGGGACCAGAGCACCCCCACGCTTGACAGAGGTGTAGAGGAAAAGCTTTTTCCATGGTGACATTTTTTTTCTCCACAGAGGAAACAAATGTGCATTTGCACATGAGGTCCTATTGCTCTTGTGTGGAGTTCTCTGCTATGGAGATCTTGGAACATCAGGACTAGGAGCCCACTTGAAAAGTCACCTGACCTTCCCAGGAGTTTGCCTGGAAACCTGCATTTAGCGACTTTCCAGGAATACTTCCTGGGAATGTTGATGAATCGAAAAAGTCAGAGAAGAACGTTCAGGCAGAGATGGAGATGACCGCACGTAATTTTCCAACGTTTTGTGAATAAGACCCATTGTTTTTTAAGGACATATGGACTGTCAAGATGGTCCGGCTCTGAACTTTGACAACAGTGGACGGGACTGACCTGAGGACACACCAACCACTTTGGCACAAAATGTATCAGATCTGATAGCTGCACCCCCAGGTGTTGTGTGATCCTCCTGTGGATCCCCAGTAGCAAGCCTCACTGGTGAAACTGACTGGGGACTAACGCTCTCTGTCCCCCTGAAACATTGTCAAGAGGAATCCGAGCAAGGCACAGGCAACAAAAGGCACGAACCCTTTTGGGCATCCTAACTTTCCTAGGCTGAGAGCCATTGCTGGAAGAGTTTCTCTCTGCTGCTGTTGGAACCTCATGGTGCTCACACATGTCAAGACTCTCACACTACCTTGTGCATGGGTAGGGGCCGATGACACCACCACTCCATTTTAGGCAGGGAGGCCTCGAAGTGACACTGTGAGCTAGAAATAGGACTATGCCAGTCATGAACAGTGCAGACACCATAGCAAGGTGAGAAACGATAAGACGGTCCATCCATCCATTTGACAAGAGGCCAGCATCTTGAGGTCAGGCACCTCAGCAGGACTGTCGATGTCAAACACGAAGGGATTGGATCTCCACATTGACATGCTAGGAATTCAGTGGAGAAAAGGAAGATACGTGGAAAGGACTTCGAGGAAGCAAAACAAGGGAAGTTAAACACTTGTGGGAACCTCCCCAGATCCATAAGAGCAAACCGAGGGCCGGGGATAGGGGACTGTGATCCCATGCTCTTTGTGACTGATTTTGGTGGTCTTGATGGCTTTGCTTAATTGAGCAAATGTTCAATGGGTGGGTACCCAAGAGGAAAAGGCTGCTAGTGTTGGGATAGAAGATTAAGTAACTTGACAATTGAGAGAAGAAACTAGACTACAAGGTAGATACCATGGATAAGTAAATGAATGTCTTGGTCAGCAAAAAGTCTTTGCTTTTAGGACAGAACATTTGAATAATTTCTTGAGATGGTGCAAAATGCAATTCTAAGCTTGCCGAAAGGAGGGTGTTCAACGTATTCCAAAGCAGCTGGTTATAAAAACGGACATGATCCTGCTTCAGGTGGAAAGATGCACACGGACAAAGTCAATCGAGGGGAGTGACACCACCTGTTTATAACATCTCAGGCAATGAAGACAGAAATCTTATCCTGGATGTAGTGAAAGCCAAGCAAGTGCACTCCTCTTGTGGGCACAAAGTACACATTTTCCTGATACAGCATCAAAGAAATGAGAAAGAGGGTTCACCAACATCAAGGAGCATTTTAGCAAACTAGGGAGGCGGGTGGGTTTCTCCTACCTGCCAAAGTCAGAGTGCTCAGAAGTCAGTGCGCAAACTCTGGGATGGTGGCGGCACTTCAAACTATGGTGCCTGAGAAAAAAGAAGGAGGCCAAAGCACCTGAGCGTGATGTGGCTTAGATTAAGGTTTGTCCAACACTATGGCATTGAGATGTTCAAGATAAGGGTAAGAGAAATCTGAGTGTGGAGAAGAGTATTATTGCTGGGCACAGAACATGGTGAAACTTTACATGAATAGGACACAGTGTGACTCTTTACCCTGGATGTCTTAATAAGGGGAAGTGAAGGACTGTATCAATAAGTGTTTCTGTGATTGAACCTACAGCACCACTGAAGGGCCCATCATGAGTGCCCTCTTAATTCTGATGGGCCGGCAATGCTAATCAGTAATTATGAGATCCGTGGAAGCACCGTGGACCTGTTTGGTTTCAAGCCAAAACCTCTAGGTGAAATACCATGGAGGAATGAGGGATTACTGGGGGAATCTGACCTGGAATTACTGATTTTCCTGAGAATGTCTTATTTCCCAGCAGAACCTCAGCATTCCATCTGTAGTCTATGTTTATTCTCCCTCTCCGCCTCAGGGTTACCAGTATCCCTGGTGATGGTAACTCCAGGTAGGGCAGGGGGGACTTAATGGGGTTATATCTGGGGCCCTCATAATGAGGGCTTAAGTGGTACATACAAGTTTCTGCTTCTGTTGTTTTACTGGAAGCCATCTGACTGTATTGTAGTTGTTCTTGTTTTTTAAAATACTTTTGAGGTGTGCCATTAAAAAAGAAAAGGATGCTGCAAGTCTTGAACAGCATAAAATAATGGAAACAACCCTATTATATGATTTTAAGGCAGGCGAGGAAAGACATTAGTGAAAGGGAAAGGCTCTAAAAATCAACAGCGTAGTTTGAGGGCATATATTGTCTCTTTGTCATAAGATATGTGAGCAGTGGGGCTCAAAGATATGTGAGGCACTCTTTATCTGTTACCCAGTGGTGCAGTTTTCATTCTTACTGAGGCCATTTTCTTTTCCAGGCTGTGGGAGTGCTCAGACCGCTGGAGTTTCTCTAGTCTTAGCAAATGAGGAGGAGAGGATGTGGCGTCACGGCCAGAGCTGGCGACTTTGGAGGTTCAAGTTTTGGCGTTGGCTCAATATCCTGTGATTTTGAGCAAATCACTTAATCTCCCTGTGCCTACCAAAAATGAATGTGTCCTTGGGTAATGTAGCTGGTGCTCATGTAAAGCACTCCAACACCTTCGGGTCGAGTTCGCGCTACATAAAACTGCAAAAAAAAAAAAAAGTAATGTGTAAAACGACCACAACGCCTGTTATTATTCCTCCTCCATCTTGTTTTCTGGTATTTAGACCTTATTGCGGTCATAAAAGTAACACTGCTCGCCCAGACCTTTAGACCATGCTTTTGCTTGATTAGCTGAAAGTTGTCTACTCATATAAGTATCACTCTATGCCCTCTGAATATCGAGGACAGAATATTGTGGTATGGAACTATCGAGGGCCAAATATTGATAATTAAATATTGAAAGGTAAGTATAGATTTTCTTTACCGACCTCCATATGTATGTACCTTGACAATATATATATATATATATATATATATATATATATATATATATATATATATATATATATATATATATATATATATATATATATATATTGGTATAGTTAGGACCTAGTTTCCATAGGAAAAGTGTTTTTTCTTTTGCCAATATCTTTGACGCCGTTTGACGACTCTTTGCGAAATTTTCAAAACTAATGGGGCTCTCCGGTCAGCTCCTGTCTTGAAAGTTTCGAGGTGATTCGTCAAGCGGGGGTTGAGAAAAAAGGGGGGTCCCAAAATGCGTTTTCTCCATGTTAATTTCCATAGGAAACTTTAGACAAAGCTACAGCTCAAACTGCTGAACGGTATTACACCAAATTTGGCAAAAAGGTAGCTCTTAGTTCAGAAAGCGTTCTTTTTGTTAAATGGTGTAAATCTGTTCAGTAGTTTCTGAGAAATTAAAAAAATAAAAAATATCGATATCTGGTGACCGCGGTGGATCCGCGAACCCTCCTGAGCACGAGCTTTATTTTGATTGGCTGCCAACACTCCAAACCAAAAAGTGTTGGCAGCCATCTTGTGACTCGGTTAAACCGAGTCTCAAGAAAAAAGGACAAAAAAAAAGATAAGAAGGCAGGGTAGAAACACCCTGACCCCCTAGGCCTGCTCAGGCCAAAAAAAGCATTTTTTAAAAATATTTTCGGCGGGATTCGCGTACGGTGCGCGAATCCCGCCGAAAAAAAACCCAATAAAAAATGAAGCGCGTTCTCCCGCGCTACGTTGCTTTTAAGCCCCCGGGTGGGCCAGGTCCCGGGGGCAATGTGTCATTGTTATGCAGGGGCCCGCGGGGGTACCCGCAGTCCCTGGGACCGCCACCTCTCCGGGGCTTTCTTATTAATGTGCGGGGGCACGCGGCCACCCCGCAGCCCCGGGAACTGCCACCTCCCCGGGGCTTTGCTTATTATGGGCGGGGGGCCTCGCGGGCCCCCAAACCCCGGGGACCGCCACCTCCCCGGGGCTTTATTAATGGGAGGGGGGTCTCGTGGGCCCCCCCAAACCCCAGGGACCGCCACCTCCCCGCGGCTTACTTTATGCAAAATCGGGGGTCCGTAGTGGACCCCCGGCCCCGGGGACCACCACCTCCCCGGGGCTTTAATTTTGATGGGAGGGGGGCAGCGCGGCCCCCCTCCTGGAGCCCTCTATGGCTCTGGGGACCGCCACCCCCAGGGCTGGCTCCAGCAATGTCCCGGGGTGCCCACCCCCGGGACATTACAGTTTGCTATGGCAGGGCGGGAGCACTCGTCCCGCCCTGTCATAGCAAACACTGCTTTGCTTCATGGAAGCGAGAGCAGGAAACCTGCTCTAGCTTCCATGAAGCAAAGCAGAATTGCTTTTGGGCAAAGGGAGCTGCATGTTAGCAGCTCCCTTTGCCCAAAAGCAATGCTGGCTCCCGCAGGAGGCGGGGAGCCGGCTGGGACCGCGGAGGCATTGGGGCTCCCCCCGCGGTCCCCAACAGTGAGGCCATGCCCCGGGGATGGGAGCCCCGGGGCCGAAAATGGCCCGGGAGGGGGGCCACTCGGCCCTACCTCCCTTTTGAATAATTTTTTTTTTTTTAAAAGAAATAAGGCCGGGCCCCGGGAGTTGGGGTCCCGGGGCTAAAATTGGCCTGAGGAGGGGTGCTGCGTGCCCCCCTCCTTCAATAGGATTTTAAAAAAATGTGCCCATGCTCCGGGGGATGGGGTCCCCGGTGCCAAAATCGGGCTCAGGAGGGGGGCCGCGCGGCACCCTTCCCGTTTTTTTTTTAAAAAATGGGTCAGGCCCTGGGGGATGGGGTCCCCAGGGCCCACAAAATATTAAAAGAAGGGGGGCCACACAGCACCCCTTCTAACAATAATTTTAAAAAAGCAGAAGCCGGCATCTCCCCGGAGGCCCCGCCCCCTCCCTGCACCACTGTGCAAACGCGCCTCCTGGCGCGTTCTGGATTGGGGGATTAAGTCCTCTTGAATCCTAAGGGTCCTTAGGGGCTAACTAGCCCGCCAGGTACCTCCAGTAAGCCCCACACAATGGGATTGCTGAGAGGTGGTCCGAGGCCACGCCCCTTTTTACACCACTCTGCAAACGCGCCTCTTGGCGCACTGCTGGTGGGGCGATGAGGTCCTCTTGTGTCCTGAGGAGCTCAGCACTAAAGTGGGCTTCATCCCCCGAGAAGCAGTGCGCCAGGAGGCACGTTTGTAGAGTGGTGCAAAAAGGGGGCGTGGCCTCGGACCACTCTCAGCAATCCAGCTGTGTGGAGCTTACTAGAGATAACAGGAGGGCTAGTTGACCTCCAGGGACCCTCAGGAGGCAAGGGGACTTCATCCCCCAACCAAGAGCGCGCCAGGAGGCGTGTTTGCAGAGTGGTGCAGAAAGGGGGCATGGCCTGTATCCACCTCTCAGCAATCCCACCATCTGGGGCTTACTGGAGGTGTGAGGTAGGCTACTTCACCCCAAAGGACCCCCAGCATCGAAGGGGACTTTAATCCCCATCCAAGAGCGCGCCAGAGAATGCGTTTGCAGAATGGTGGGCAAAGGGGGCGTGGCCTGCTATGAGAACTTATCAATGCTGCTGTGTGGGACTTACTGGAGGTAATAGGAGGGGTAGTTGGGCCACAAGGACGTCCTTGGGGGCCAACTACCCCTCCTGTTACCTCCAGTAAGTCCCACACAGTGGTATTGCTAAGAGGTCTTCGGAGGCCACGCCCCCTTTCTCCACCACTCTGCAAACGCGCCTCCTGGCACACTACGGGTTGGGGGATGAAGTCCACTTTACTCCTGAGGGACTTTGGGGGCCAAGAAGCCCTCCTGGTACCTCCTGTAATACCTACGCAGCGGAATTCCTGAGCGCTGGTCGGAGGCCCAGCCCCCTTCCTGCACCACTCTGCAAATGTGACTACTACGTGTTAGAACTGGGGGTCTCTAGTTGGCTGAGGCAGTTACCTTAGTCCAAATAGGGACCCTTGCTTCTAGTCAGGGAAAGGAGGGACACCCTCGTTGATAACCCCTGCTCACCCCCTGGTAGCTTGGCACGAGCAGCCAGGCTTATCTTCAAGGCAATGTGTAAAGTATTTGCAACCACACTCCCAGTGACACAGTGATAACACCACAAATGGACACCACACTGATGTATGAAAATAGCGGTATCTTTATCAAGCAGAAAAATACGGTAAGACCAAACGATAAAAATCCAACATATGCGTATTCGTAATATTTCACTTTGCCGGTTATTAGGCCAACAAACACTTGTAGGTTCTTGCGGTATTAATGAGCAGTCCACGATGTTCAAATGCAGTCCTAATGCAATGCTATGCAGTTCGTACCGCAGTTCGTATTATCGTACTAATGCAGTTCGTAATGCAAGAATAATGCAATCCTCAATGCACGTAATCAGGCAGTTCGCAATGCAAGAATAATGCAATCCTCAATGCAAGTAATCAGGCAGTTCGTAATGCAAGTATAATGCACTCCTTAATGCAAGTAATAAGGCAGTTCGTAATGCAGGAATAATACAATCCCTAATGCACGTAATAAGGCAGTTCATAATGCAGGAATAATACCAGGCCAATCGACGCAATTAGCGCGGGCACCACTAGGCCCCAACCACAGACAACAGTCCTGAACTTCCGAGGGCGGCCCCGGTGCTGCCGGGCAGGTCCGGGCCGCTCGAGGACTCAGCGCGTCTAACGCGATGCAGTGGGAGAGAGACGGGCGCACTCCGGTACTCCTCCTGCGCCTCCCCAGGCCACACACGCTTGAGGCTCCCGACCGGAGTCCAAGCCTTACCTGGGGGATGCGCTGCCTCGCTCTCTCTATCTCCCCGCTCGTCGGACATCCTGCTGGGCGCTCCCGATGATGACCCAGTTCCGATGCCAGGCGACGCTGTACCCGGACAGGTTACGGCGCTGCCTTCTCCGTTGCTGACGATCTTGGGCAGATTCCTCTTGCGAACAACGATTACCTCTCGACTTCCTTAGCTTTACGAAATCCTTCAGCACGTTGCGCCTCGGGCCGGCGGCGGCGATCTTGATCCGCAGCCTCAGTTACGATGACGGCTCGGGCCACAAACAGCTACACAGCAGCGTGGACGATGATTCACGCTGCGGGGGCACTGCAGTCACAAGGCACTTTCCAACCAGCACCATGGACCCCACGGCAGTCTCAGGCTGCACACGCACAAAGCGTCGCTGAGACTCGGTTGGGTTTCAGGCCACACAGTCCCGGGGCAATGCTTACGAAGGTCTCAGGCTGCAAAAAGTACACGCACACAGCGTCGCTGAGACACACTTGGAAACTTTGATGTTCCTGAGTTTCCACAACAGGGAGCCAGCTCTCCTCGGGCCCTTGGAGACAAGTTACTTCGGGACATAGCACACAGAAAAGTCCTTTCAAGCAGGGGGGACACAGCACACAGCAAAGTCCCTTAGCCTCTCCTTAGTTAAATCAGCAAACTGCAGGCCAGCCCCAGAACACACAGCAAGGGTCAGTCCTTCTCTTCAGTCTCTTCAGCTGCTCTTCCTTGGCAGAGGTTCCTCTTGGCCACGAAGTAGTTTCAATCCTTTTCATTCTTGATCAGTCCAACGTTCAGGGGCTTCAGCTCTCATAGTTATACCCCTAAATGTCTTTGAAGTCTTTGTGTTCAGGGGGCACTGACCCCTGTCCAAACCAGTTCTGGGTGTCTTCCTGCCAGCGGCACCTTCTTCCTTTGATAGTGGGGGTCTGGTTCCTCAATCACTCAGCAGGAGGGGGAGCCATTATTTTGTGGCAGCAGCCCAGGCCTCTTCACCTCCAAGGGGCTACTCCTCCCCCTTACACTCCAGATGCAGGTCAGCCTGTTGCTGTCTCACCTACTCCTCCCCTGGGTCAAGACATTTCCCAGATCCTATCACATTCAAATCCAGACAGTCAATCCACAACCAGGCAGAGACACACAGAATTGTTAGAACAAAAAAACCAGCCACTTCTAAAAGCGTGGTTTCTAAACACACAATTCAAAAACCACCTTCACAAAAAGATGTGTTATTAAATTGTGAGTTCAGGCACACTAAACTTCACCTCTCCATCTTAAGCCTATGGGAAGCTAGGCTGGAAACATATTACACAGCCTTCCCCCTTCTGTCCTATGGACAAGATGGCCTTGCAACAGTAAAAAGCGAAATGGAGAGTATTTCACTGTTAGGACATGGTACACACCTCAGTACATGTCCTACCTTTCACAGACACTGCACCCTGCCCAAGGGGGTACCTTGGGCCTACTATAGGGGTGTCTGATGTGCATGGACAGGGAAGGGTAAGGCCTGGCAAGTGGGTGCACTTGTCAGGACAACATGGCAGTTAGCAAACTGCACGCAGGCACTGCAGTGACAGGCCTGAGTTCTCTCTTTAGGGCTACTTGTGTGGGTGGCACAATTAGTGCTGCAGGCCCACCAGTAGCATTTGCATTACCAGCCCTGGCACACATAGTGCACTTTACTAGGGACTTTACTAGTAAGGCAAACATACCAATTATGGACAACCAATTACCATAACACTTTATACTGGGAGCACTTGCACTTTGACACTGATCAGCAGTGGCAAAGTGCCCAAAGCATCTAAGTTGGCAACACCATGTCAGAAAAAAGGTCTAGGGGGAAGGCAAAAAGTTTAGGGAACTTTAGCCAAAAAAGGGCCAAGTCCAACACATCCCCCTCCAAGCCTAAAGCCAGGGTAGACCAATCAACTACCTTGATGGACTTCCCTGCTTGGGGCGATAGAACACGGATGCGGGCCCGCTACCGCAGGGACACCCTCCAGTTCTATACCTTCCTGACCCCAGGGGGTTTCCTTGGTCACTACTCCCTGGGCCAACTATGCTACTCCACAGGTACTTCCTGGCAGTCTGGGGCCCTCTAGGGGTGCTGGTCCCTCGCCAACTCCCACCTAGAGCGGTACCCCTGGAAGATCCATCAGCCAGGCTACTGCCTCCAGTTATCCTGCCCTCCAGGTTAGAGGTGGGGTTACCCCGGTCACTTCTAGGGGACCTAGCCCTTCTGGCTGGGCCCTGGCCCACGGGTTTTCCCACGGGGGAACACCTCCCCCCCTTAACCTTCCATTTAGATTTCTGTACCTGCCATTCAGGAATGGCACCCACAAACTTCTGAACCGCGGGAGCTCTGGTGACAGACGCCCCACGTTCTCCTGATGCTAGGTGTTCTTCCTCACACAGCTGGCAAGTAGGCGCTAGGCCTCCAACCTAGTGCTCCTCTAAGGAACCCTCCAGTCTCTGGGGTGGGGTTGTGGACCCCCGGGGACGCTGCTCACACTCTCTCCCTCTCCATGCGCTAGCCCGCATGCTCCCCCCACTACTCTGGGACCTAACTGCTCTACTTCGCTTCTCTTCCCTCCCTAATGCCTCCTCAGCCCTTGGACCCATGACCAGGGGTCGGGCTCTTGTGCAAGCTCCCGGGAATCAAAGAGCTCGCACCCTAACAAGTGTTGGCGCAACCTGGAAAATAATTACTGAGCCTAGGCTCCCTGGGGCCAAATTGAGCAACCCCTTCAAATCATTTGCCATGCTAACCATCACCCAATCATCCAGTGCACGCATGTAGGCATCCCCCCCTTCACCCTGTGGGTAATCTTGCACTAAGCCTGTGGGAATGTATACCTTACCCGCTGGCACTGGTTGTGTGCTGCCACCATTCAAACTGGACTCCACCTGTTTAGCCTTAATGTCCAGTTCCCTCATGCTTAACTCATGAGCCAAGAGAATCTTTTTCTCCTCCAAGGCGAGAGCGTTCTTGCTCTCCTCTGCTCGCTTTTCACTTTCAATGAGCAGCTTCTTCTCCTCTGCTTGAGCCTTAAGTTTTAAAACCTCCAACTCATGCTCTCTGACCCTTTGGTTTTCCTCCAGCTCCTCTGGGGAAAAACTCCGCCCGGAATGATCACTACCAGCCCCTGAGGCTGGCCTTCCCACTGGCAAATCCTGTGGGCCAAATCCATTCCCTGGGTCATCCTCATCCACCTCAGCATCACCTGTCTCCTGAGCCTCTTTGGCTTCCCACCAGGCCCACAAGGCCGTTTGCAGCTCCTCCTTCTTGGCGCTACTTTTCATGGGACATCCCAAAGCTCTGCAGAATTGCCTCAATTGATGAACTTTGTAGGTAAGCAATGCCTCAATGTCGAACTCCAATTCTGCAACATCACTGGCTACTTGACTCCTCTGAGACATGATGTGTGGCTTAAAGGTCGCTCAAAAATAGAACCAAAAATCAAGAACACGATATGTGGTTGCGTCGTGGTCTGCGCTAAAACCAGGGATGTACACCAATCACTGTGAGTGAATTGCAAATACATGTTCCAATCCCACACCGCTGACCACCAATGTTAGAACTGGGGGTCTATAGTTGGCTGAGGCAGTTACCTTAGTCCAAATAGGGACCCTTGCTTCTAGTCAGGGAAAGGAGGGACACCCCCGTTGATAATCCCTGTTCACCCACTGGTAGCTTGGCACGAGCAGCCAGGCTTATCTTCAAGGAAGTGTGTAAAGTATTTGCAACCACACTCCCAGTGACACAGTGATAACACCACAAATGGACACCACACTGATGTATGAAAATAACGGTATCTTTATCAAGCAGAAAAATACGGTAAGACCAAACGATAAAAATCCAACATATGCGTATTCGTAATATTTCACTTTGCCGGTTATTAGGCCAACAAACACTTGTAGGTTCTTGCGGTATTAATGAGCAGTTCACGATGTTCAAATGCAGTCCTAATGCAATGCTATGCAGTTCGTACCACAGTTCGTATTATCAGACTAATGCAGTTCGTAATGCAAGAATAATGCAATCCTCAATGCAAGTAATCAGGCAGTTCGTAATGCAAGAATAATGCAATCCTCAATGCACGTAATCAGGCAGTTCGCGATGCAAGAATAATACAATCCCTAATGCACGGAATCAGGCAGTTCGTAATGCAGGAATAATACAATCCTTTTTTTTATGTGTCGAAGTTGTATGATAATCTTTTTTTTTTTTTTTTTACTTTTATTAAGAAATTTGGCATGGATACAGTAAGGTCATAACAATACATCTATACTTGGAAATTAAGGGTGCATTAAGACATCGGGGTTCTCTTATCACAATATAATAGCGTGAGCCGCGGAGGTGTGTGATTAACCAATATTTTCATCAACATCGTCTCTACCCGCTGAATAATACAATCCTTAATGCACGTAATAAGGCAGTTCGTAATGCAGGAATAATACAATCCCTAATGCACGTAATAAGGCAGTTCGTAATGCAGGAATAATACCAGGCCAATCGACGTGATTAGCGCGGGCACCACTAGGCCCCAACCACAGACAAAAGTCCTGAACTTCCGAGGGCGGCCCCGGTACTGCCGGGCAGGTCCAGGCCGCTCCAGGGCTCAGCGCGTCTAACGCGATGCAGCGGGAGAGAGACGGGAGCACTCCGGTACTCCTCCTGCGCCTCCCCAGGCCACACACGCTTGCGGCTCCCGATCGGAGTCCAAGCCTTACCTGGGGGATGCCCTGCCTCGCTCTCTCTCTCTCCCCGCTCGTCGGACATCCTGCTGGGCGCTCCCGATGACGACGCAGCTCCGATGCCAGGCGACGCTGTAGCCAGACAGGTTACGGCGCTGCCTTTTCCGTTGCTGACGATCTTGGGCAGATTTCTCTTGCGAACAACGATCACGATTACCTCACGACTTCCTTAGCTTTACGAAATCCTTCAGCACGTTGCGGCTCGGGCCGGCGGCGGCGATCTTGATCCGCAGCCTCAGTTACGATGACGGCTCGGGCCACAAACAGCTACACAGCAGCGTGGACGATGATTCACGCTGCAGGGGCACTGCAGTCACGGGGCACTTTCCAACCAGCACCACGGACCCCACGTCAGTCTCAGGCTGCACACGCACACGCACAAAGCGTCGCTGAGACTCGGTTGGGTTTCGGGCCACACAGTCACGGGGCAGTGCTTACGAAGGTCTCAGGCTGCAAAAAGCACACACACACTGCGTCGCTGAGACACACTTGGAAACTTTGATGTTCCTGAGTTTCCACAACAGGGATAGTGGGGGTCTGGTTCCTCAATTACTCAGCAGGAGGGGGAGCCATTCTTTTATGGCAGCAGCCCAGGCCTCTTCACCTCCAGGGGGCTACTCCTCCCCCCTACACTCCAGATGCAGGTCAGCCTGTTGCTGTCTCACCTACTCCTCCCCTGGGTCAAGACATTTCCCAGATCCTATCACATTCAAATCCAGACAGTCTATCCACAACCAGGCAGAGACACACAGAATTGTTAGAACAAAAAAACCAGCCACTTCTAAAAGCGTGGTTTCTAAACACACAATTCAAAAACCACCTTCACAAAAAGATGTGTTATTAAATTGTGAGTTCAGGCACACTAAACTTCACCTCTCCATCTTAAGCCTATGGGAAGATAGGCTGGAAACATATGACACAGCCTTCCCCATTCTGTCCTATGGGCAAGATGACCTTGCAACAGTGAAAAACGAAATGGAGAGTATTTCACTGTTAGGACATGGTACACACCTCAGTACATGTCCTACCTTTCACAGACACTGCACCCTGCCCAGGGGTGTACCTTGGGCCTACTATAGGGGTGTCTGATGTGCATGGAAAGGGAAGGGTAAGGCCTGGCAAGTGGGTGCACTTGTCAGGACAACATGGCAGTTAGCAAACTGCGCGCAGGCACTGCAGTGGCAGGCCTGAGTTCTCTCTTTAGGGCTACTTGTGTGGGTGGCACAATTAGTGCTGCAGGCCCACCAGTAGCATTTGCATTACCAGCCCTGGCACACATAGTGCACTTTACTAGGGACTTTACTGGTAAGGCAAACATACCAATTATGGACAACCAATTACCATAACACTTTATACAGGGAGCACTTGCACTTTGACACTGATCAGCAGTGGCAAAGTGCCCAAAGCATCTAAGTTGGCAACACCATGTGAGAAAAAAGGTCTAGGGGGAAGGCAAAAAGTTTAGGGAACTTTAGCCAAAAAAGTGCCAAGTCCAACACTACGTTATAGTTAGTAATTAGCATTTAAGTAACCTTAGAAATTCATTGAAAAAACCATAGGTTTCAGGGATGTTATAGTTAGTAATTAGCATTTAAAAAACCTTAGAAATTCAATGAAAAAACCCTAGGTGTATGAGTGACTGTATGGGTTAGTGACTGGATGTGTGTGTAGACCTATGAATCAGTGAGTGAGTATGTACTAACTGATATTGGTGTGTCTATGGTTTTGAGACTGGTAGTCTGTATTTTAGAGTGGGTGTATGAAAGGTTATATTAGGGTGTGAGGAGGGTGTGAGGAGGTGCTTCAGATATTAAGTGGATGATGTCATCAGTGATGTCATTTGAGATGTCATCAGTGATGTCATCAGTGATATCACTGACCATGTCATGAGTGATGTAATATGTGACGCCATCAGCAGTGCATTGCGGGGCACAAGTTATAGTTAGCTCAACTAACTATAACGGCTGAATTTCTCTGGTTTTGTACAAGTGAAATGTCAGACTAAGTATAACGTCCCTGAAACCTGTGGGTTTTTCAGTGAATATATATATATATATATATATATATATATATATATATATATATATATATATATATACATAAATATATATATATATACATTGCTTTTCCTATAGTAAGTAGGCCCTAACTATAACTACCTACTGGCGACTACCAGTAGGTTTTATATCTATCTATCTATCCATATATATATATATATATATATATATATATATATATATATATATATATATATATATATACATATATTCCAGATGTGTAGATCGAGAGTTAGGGATAGTAAATCTATTATCCCCTATATCACTTAACTTTCGATATTTTGTACACAACATTCTTATATCACTATATATTTACCTCCACTATTGAGTATTATAATCCTAGCACGTCTCCATCATCACTGCAAACAACCTGATTTTCCGAGGCTCTCTTGCTGAGGTATTTTTTTTTTTTTACCTTCTTTCCTGATCTCAGTGTCCTGATTTCTCGGGCTCCTCACTGATTTTGACTTGTTCTTTTTCTATTTCAGGAGGAGGCGCAGCGGTGCCATAGCAGTCTGGAATCTCTGAAGTAAGTGGACCACTATGGAATCTGGAAGGGTGTAGGCAGCGGCGTAGCATGGGTTGCCTGCGCCCGACGCAACATTTTAAAAGAAAGCATTGCGTCTCCTAACCCGTGGGTTAGGAGGCGCAATACTTTCTTTTAAAATTTTGCGCCCATAAAAATGTTGCGCTCAAGGCATCCGCTCCTGTAGACCCCCCCCACCCACGCTACACCACTGGTTGTAGGGGGTCAACGTGATTTGACCTCACGTTTATTTTGATTGGTTCATCAACTAAATTCATAATATCTCTATTTATGACGGTATACACAGGATTCTGGTCCTAAGAACGAGGAGCATGGGCGTACAATTGGGTATGATAGAATATATATCTATTGATTGCATGCAGATCATATTCATGCTTGGCTACAATGCAAATAATTATAAAACATTCTCACGAATGACATTCGGATCACATCAATGAATATGCTTTACATATAATTTACATAATTATGAGCTATGCATGTGGTGCTCAATTGATAAGGCGATCTATGTTGCTTCTCACACAAATGTCTCAGCTGACCTCATGCTACCTTCAGTAATTCAACAGTGTATTGTCTAGTCATGAAGGGTGTGCATCCATCATGGAACTCTTTTTGCATAATGGTCTCTGTAGATAATATTCTGAGGCAGGCTGGAACTGATATGAAATGCATGTTTTCACAGAAGGCTTCAATGTGAATTGAATTTTTAAATTATGAGCATCTTTGTCTATTTGTGTACTGCCTCTTCATGCTTATTATTTTACTTTTCTTTTTTTCTTTTTTTAATTCTTGTTTTATATGTATCAGTTCGTGCTTAGAAGTCCTAAGCGTTCTTCTTCCTTGAGGTTAGCCTCTCCTCCAACTTCAGGTTAATGACATTTCATAAAAAGGTGGCATAACATTTGGCCACAAATAAATAATCTACTCACAAAATATATTTGTGGCCTTTAAAATGTAGTTTTATATAGCAAAATGTAGTTTAATAGATGATAATATATTTGCCAGTAGTGGAAAAAATAAATGGAACATTACTTAAGAATGAACACCGATAAACTTTAAAATATTTACAGAACTCAATCATTAATATTGTTTGCATGTACATATTGATATGTTGTTGCTTTCGGTGGTTTATCTTTGATATTCATTACACTTTATCAGTCATGTGTTTGTAAGGCTTTCTGCACTGTGCCATGCACTTGAACGACAGAGTGAAATATTTAGTAGTCACAAAGACCAAATATAATAGAATTTAGAAATGTGCTTGTAAAGAATTTTAATGATCAATGTGTGCAAATACATAAAATGTTCCAGTGCACATTCTTTTTTTAGTTTTTCGGTCTCTCTTACGACAGCGCATGTGGTTTCCCATGCGCTCTCGCTTGCGAGACATATTGTTTTCTGCAAGGGGCTTGGAGCCCACCCTGCTTACCATTCATTGGCTTCATTGTCACTCCTGCTGCCTCATAATTGGACAGTGTGTGCCGGCTTCACTTCCTTTTCTTTCGTGTGGAGCATGGACCAAGTACTGATTACTTCATCTTGATTAGTGTCCTTCCGGTAGTCACATTATGATTGAGGTACTATTTTTCTTTTTTCTTTCTTCTTCCTGTCATGTTGCTTTTTTTTTTCTTTCTTCTTCCCATTGTGTTGCTACTTATTGTCAGTGTTGCTTCTTGCCTCCCACAACCCCGTTGTCCGTGTTGCTTCTTTCCTCCCAACCCCACACTGCTGTTGTTCGTGGTGCTTATTCCCTACCACCCACCACACTCCTATTGTCGGTTGCCCATGTTGCTTATTCCATCCCACACCCCCACTGTCTCATTATTCATGTTGCTTGCTCCCTACCACCTCCCACCCTCCCGTTGTCCATGTTGCTCTCCCACCCTCCCTCCAGTTGTTCGTGTTGCCCACCCTTTACCCTCCTGAAGGAACAAAATAGCACTATGACGTGGCCAGCATTGGATGCCTCATAGCGCTGCTTTTTTTCTAACTTTTAGCAATGCTACTATACAAAATGGCTAAAAGACATTGTCAAAGCCAATAGCTCTCCAAAAGCGAGACATATTGGCTTTGCCAATGCTTGTTTTATATTCCTAGGATTACGCAATTTGGTCAAGTGGAAAAACACGGATTGGTCTCAGGCTTTCTGGTTTCTTATTATGCAATCCACCCACTAGATGGCTACATCTTTCTCTCCTTTTTAACATCAAAGGTCCATGCTTTGTTTTCAATTCTTGCCACATGATAGTAGACGAAAGGTGTCAGGCAGAAGCCACATTAAAGCTTGCCTCGTTTTGGGCTTGAGGGTCCAAGAGGACCTCGAGGTGAGCCAGAGCCGGGCCAGCCTAGAGTGGCTCGCCCACCGCTATTAAACTACATAGGTTTACCGCATGAAATTAGCAAAAAATACGAGAAGGTGGTAACATGGCTGTGTAGGTCGGTACCCAGAGTGTAGCTTCTATCGGTGCAGCATGTGCTTTGCCACCAGGGCCCAGGCCCTGGAGACGCCACCAAATCCTGATTATTACCGTATTTTACTATTCAAACAGCAGCCAAACGGCCCATTTTTTTCCTCGCGATGGGGCCCCACGACGCAATGGCTACGCCACTGTCTGTAGCAATAAAGCACAGCTGCGCTCCTGTTTTTATGCGATTGTGAAAGCATACATCTAACTTGGAATTTTTCTGAGGAATTGCAAGCGCTGCAGACAAGCACAGCTGTGAAAGCGTGAGCAAAGATTGCCTCTCTGGTTCCGAGCTATGTTGGCTGAAGCACAAACTCAGAGAAAATTAAAATTAAATACATGGGGCCGTATTTACAGGCCCCTTGCGCCGCCGGTGCGTCACTTTTAACATGGGAAAAAGTGACGCACGGGTGGCGCAAGGGGCTTGTAAATCAGCCCCTTGTGCATTACAAAGTGCTATTGCGTGTAAACTGGCATCGCGCACAATCGCACACCTTTCTGCAGAGACGTTTTAAGGCATGGGCAAAGTAGGCTCTGGCCCAGGGCACCAGCCTTTCAGGTGGCCCCTGATAGAGACACCTCTGTTTTGTAGAGAGTCTTGCCTGATAACCCTAAATAATTCATAAACAGATTGTTATAAATACCGTTTTCCTTTAATTTATTTTTAATGTGGGTGATTATGTGAGAGTCTGTTACAGACATTTTGCAGAGAAATGTGTTTATTTTTCATGCAACATCTAAAAATAAAATGTTTCTTTTCGATCCCAAAAGGACCTATGAGAAATGTGAGGGTGTCAGAGATTATTTGCAGGAATATTAGTGAGCTGCTGCTGTGTTACAGTATTGAAAACACAGGTCACTGTCCCTGAATGTTAGATGTAAACATTTATAATTTGGACGAGTGGCCTGTGCACTGTCAGTGACTTGGCCAAAGAGGGCATGAAGGAGCTGACATTCAATCAGAAATTAAAACCTGCTTTGAACAGGGGCCCCAAAATCGGTTGGACCCAGGCCCACCAAAATCCTTAAGATGTCCCAGTCTTTCTGATATGGACTTGGTAACTTCAATCACATCTCACTTCATAAAGGAAAAAAAAATGTTCCTAATAATTTTGCCGCCATTGAACAAATCTGCAGGAAACGTTGATGAATAAACATATTTCCCTTTTTGCAGGGTCTTAGAATGTCATCTTCACTTTCCTTAAGAAGGTTAAAGCTATCTCCCAGGCGCCATGTTGTATCGGTGGTGCGGGCTGTGTTTTTTATTGCCCCTGCAGCCCCGCCTCACGTCATAAGGTCTCTGTGCCCCTCCCTGCACGCCACCACGCTGTGTAAAGGGACACAGGTGGGTTTTTTTCTGCCCTTCTTTCCTTTTCTCCTCTGTCCTCTGCGGCACTGCACCCTTGCATTGGCCATTCCCGCCATTTCTCACACACCATGGCTTGAATGGTGTGTGAGTCGTCTTGCGTTTGTGTTTTTCTGTGACCCCTAACAGGCTTATTTATCTGCCAGCATTTGTTTTTTAAATAAGCATTAAATAAATACATCCATGTATGTAAATATATATGTCCATATAGGAAATCCAGTATTTGTAAAATCCAGTATTTGTAAAGCACACAATTACCCGAGGGTGTCAAGGCACTGGGGGCCGTCGGGAAGATTAAGCGAGCTTTTGCCCAGAGTCACATGGTGCTGGTCTAACCTGCCGCCAGCACCGGGGATCGAACCGTGAACCCCGTGGTCCGGAGTCAGGCGCCCTGGCCGTTGCGCCACACCTCTTCCCTCGGTACATACAAGACCTTTGGTTAGCCTTCTTGTGTCATTGGTCAGTCTGTCATTTACACTGTGCTTCAGTTCATGTCAGTCTACTGCACTGGGTAATGGTTCAGTCCACATCAGTCATTAGCTTTATTGCCTTGTGAATGCCAGCAGTTTCTGATCACATGGGCACATCAACCTGAAAATGAGTGTGCTTCAGTGTCAGGGCTAGGTGGCCAGTCCTTTAGTTTTCAGTTTTCTCTTTTTGTAGTTCCCCTTTCATTTCTTTGCTTCTCTTCTTTTTATTTTAATTTTTCTTACGAGCATTCTAAACTCTCTAATTGCTCACCAGCTTGACGCTCATTTATTGACGCACATTTAATCTGGACAGAGCTGCATTCCACGTGGACACTTCCTGTAAAGGCAGGTGACAATTATGGATTACTGTTGTCCATAGTATGTTATTGTTTTACCATTCCAAGATAGGAAACACAGTGGTACTAAATGAGGCGACTTTCCCGAATCGTTAAAACAATGATAGACTATGTACAATACCTGTGCAAGACAGACACCCACTGCTATGTCTAGTTTAGTTAATGCAAGCAATGCCCGCCATATTTAGACGCAAAAACAACAATTGATGGACAGAATGCAGAACAATGTCGTACATTCACCCCAGTACAGAGATCTGGGCCTAAATCCATCGTTTTTTTGCTCACCATGCCATTCCAGTTTGGACCTAGCCATATGCAAATCAGTCTTGACCCTGCGCCCAATGGGAACAGTCCAGCCCGAACTGCCAGGCCAGGTCCTCCCTGGACTGGAAACAAGCATCCTAGGACCGGTTTCGGGCTTTCAGCGCTCATCAGCCAGGATAGCTTGACTCCAGTGGCATGGAGAGCACGGGACCCACGTCTGGGCATACCCGTCCCACTCGGGGTGACAAATGCAAAAACAACAATTGATGGACAGAATGCAGAACAATGTCGTACATTCACCCCAGTACAGAGATCTGGGCCTAAATCCATCGTTTTCAAGACTGATTTGCATATAGCTGTGTCTGAACTGGGGTGGCAAAGTGAGCTAAAGAATGATGATGGATTCAACCCAGATCTGTGACTGGGGGTGAGTGTTTGAAAAGTTTCAGCACTCCGTGCATCATCTCCTTGTGTTTGCTTTCTTCGCCCTAAGTTGGCAGAGTATGCCCAGACGTGGGTCCCTTGCTCACTTTGCCACTGGATTCAAGCTAGCCTGGCTGATGAGGGCTGTTAGCCCGAAACCGGTCCCAGGATGCTTGATTCCGGTCCAGGGAAGACATGGCTTGGCAGTTCGGTCTGGACTGTTCCCATGAGGCACAGGGTCAAGACTGATTTGCATATAGCTGTGTCTGAACTGGGGTGGCAAAGTGAGCTAAAGAATGATGATGGATTCAACCCAGATCTGTGACTGGGGGTGAGTGTTTGAAAAGTTTCAGCACTCCATCCATCATCTCCTTGTGTTTGCTTTCTTCGCCCTAAGTTGGCAGGGTATGCCCAGACGTGGGTCCCTTGCTCACTTTGCCACTGGATTCAAGCTAGCCTGGCTGATGAGGGCTGTTAGCCCGAAACCGGTCCCAGGATGCTTGATTCCGGTCCAGGGAAGACATGGCTTGGCAGTTCGGTCTGGACTGTTCCCATGAGGCACAGGGTCAAGACTGATTTGCATATAGCTGTGTCTGAACTGGGGTGGCAAAGTGAGCTAAAGAATGATGATGGATTCAACCCAGATCTGTGACTGGGGGTGAGTGTTTGAAAAGTTTCAGCACTCCGTCCATCATCTCCTTGTGTTTGCTTTCTTCGCCCTAAGTTGACCGGTCCCAGGATGCTTGATTCCGGTCCAGGGAAGACATGGCTTGGCAGTTCGGTCTGGACTGTTCCCATGAGGCACAGGGTCAAGACTGATTTGCATATAGCTGTGTCTGAACTTGGGTGGCAAAGTGAGCTAAAGAATGATGATGGATTCAACCCAGATCTGTGACTGGGGGTGAGTGTTTGAAAAGTTTCAGCACTCCGTCCATCATCTCCTTGTGTTCGCCATATTTAGACAGCTGCATGTATTCTTTTAATTTATCCTGTATATGTTGTTGTGAGTATGTGTGTGTGTTTTGTGGCCAGTGGATGAGTGAATGAATATATGAGTGCAAAGATGAGTGACAAAGTGCATGTAGGATGACTTATTGAGTACCCAAACCCATCAATGACACAAAAGGAACATTCATTCATAAGCCAAACCTATTGGCATTGCCAATGCTTGTTCTATTTCCTGCTCCAGTTGGGGCATCCTGAGCAGGATTTTTTTTTTTTGCCACGCATGTTTAACATAACAAATGGGATACATTTTGGGTACCACTTATACTCCATATTTGTCCCAATTTCTCAAGCTACCCATGAATAGCTGGGGTTCCCTTCAGATTTCGATGGAGAGATGTATCCTTGGCGTGCCTGGTTGTATGACTCCTTCCCATTCAACGTGTTCATTTACATTGGTTCCTCTGCTGTATATTAGTAATCTCATCTGAATATAATTAACTTGATTCATTTCAATCAGACTCATAATTTGTGAATCTTAATGAATGTTTTCGTCGTAGATTGAACTGGGGATTAATTTGTTTTATAAAAGTGGACTCAGTTTGCTAATTTTTAAAGTTTCTTTCAGTGTAGAATCTGACTAAATATGCTTAAACAAGTAATGGTGATTTCCACCCACTTACTGGTACTAAAAATACAATTCATGGCTAGTTTTACACTAGTGCCCATCAGGAGAGGAGGGTAAATTGCAGTATGTTTTTTTGTCTCGACAAGGACGTTACCCTCATGTTACAACTGATGGTAATGTCCTCTGCAGAAATGTGCACAAACAATAGATAACGGTGTGTGTAAAACTGGTGCAATGAATGTTTGTGTGTATTCGCCATTCATTTAAACATGGGTGTCAATCAGGCGCAAATACCCCCGCAGCTTTGTACACGTTATTTGCGCCATGGGTGCTTGAGCGTATATTCCACCTGCTTCCTATTAGCCCAGGCAATTGTCAGGTACCACCACCTGGTGGAAGGTGCTTGTGCAAAATAGGAAACATTTGCAACAAAAATAAATTCATAAATTGAGTGCAAAATCTGCAGTGACCACGCACACAGTGGTTTCCTACTTAATCTTCATTAGTTGTAGGAACATCTTTACACACCAGTACCCTCCAGCAAGCCTTCTCATCAACAGCTTCCTCCCAGAACTTCCATTGACTATCCATTCCATTTACATCATCAATATCCCCGGCAACATTCTATATGCAGTGCATCTCCACATATCTCACCCCCTTTCCATAAAACTACACAAATTGCTAATTACCTAAACCAAACAGAAAAACATATAAATACACAATTGCAATAGAATGGTTATAATCATCATGGACCATGACAAATATGGAAACCCCAACTCATTTGCCCATGTCTGGGCTTTTCACTTTGCAGAAATTTCCCACACTCCATTCTCTTCCATCCTCCAGTCTGACAACGAATTTCATTTCTTTAATCACCTTTTGTGCCTGGGAAAATTTGCTTTCCCCTTTTTTCACATGACCCGTTCGCCTCACTACCACCCAGTCACCACAATTCACATCCATAGCCTTCACCCCTTTTCTATTGTCGTAATTCATCTTATTTCGTCTCTGGAAATCCATCACTCTTTCCGCTATGCACTCACGATCCACCCAAATCTGATCTGTCTTCTGCAACCACATGGGCGATTCCTTTGTCGCAGGTTCTCTACCTTTAAGAGCGACAAAGGGGGATACACCAGTCACAAAATTAGGTGTAACTCTAAGAGCCCACATCATTCTATTCCATTCCTCTTTGCACCACAGGTCATTTGCCAAAGACAGCTGAATATTATCCATTATGATGCGATTGACCCTCTCCAACAGTCCATTTGCCTGCGGTCTGAACAGTGCAACTCTATCATGTTTGATACCAAAATCTGCCAGAAATTCTTCCATGATAGTCGAAACCAACTGCACTCCGTTATCCTTAACCAACACTTTCGGAATCCCTCTTCCAAAAATACTTTCTTCAAAAATTCTGTCACCTTCATAGTCGTGATATGCTCCATGGACTTAACCACAAACTATTTACTGTGGTAATCCAGCAGAACCACTAAAAACAGATTCCTTGAACCAAATTTCTCTATGGGATCTAAAAAATCCATTGCTAACTTCCCACGGCCATGTAGGAACTTTTATGCACCCTCAAGGTGGCTATCTAACGACCCTGCTCTTATCACTGTTACTACAAGTGTAACAATCACCTACAGCAGCTTCCACCTCTTTGTCCATTCCTGGCCACCAAAAGAACCGACTCAACCTCCTCTTCATCATGTTCTTACCCAAATGTCCCCCATGAACAATCTTCACTAATCTCCCTCTCAGTACCCTGGGTGGAACAATTCGACTGCACTTCAAAATCTTATCTGCCTTAATACTCAATTCATCCTTTACCTTTAAATACTGTCTAAAGCCTTCACTCAAAGCACCTGTAGGTTGCCAACCATTGCTTATAGGATTCCTCAATTCCTTGTACTTTTTGTCTCTGAGCAATCCTTTCTTCCACTCCTCTTGTCCCAAAGTGAGTTCCCCATCAATAGGGACCGTCACTGACTCAACTTCAACCGTAAAAGAAACATCCTCCTCCTCTTCTACAGGCATACGCGACAAATAATCGGCAACCACATTTCTCTTCCCTCTGACAAATTCAACTACAAAATTAAAGTCCATCACTGACATCAACCACTTAGAAATACGAGGTGTCACACTGCCATCAAGACTCCTGCTACATTTGAAAACATGTAACAAGGGCTTATGATCTGTCTTAAGCACAAAAGGCAATCCCCATAAGTAATACCTAAAATGGTTCATCCCCCAACAACAAGCTAACGCCTCCTTATCAATGGCAGAATACGACTGTTCCGCCCTTGCAATCGCCGTGATGCATACCCAATTACCCTTTCCTCATCATCCACTCTTTGGGTCAACACTGCACCAAGACCCACGTTACTTGCATCTATTGTTACCATGGTTTTCTTATTGACTTCAAAGTGACCCAATGTTGGTGCATGAGTAAGTGACCGCTTGATATTATTAAATGCCATCTCGCATTCCGCTCCCCACTCAAACAGCACCCGCTTCTTTAACAACACTCTCATTGTTTCTACCACATCAGCAAAATTAGAAACAAACTTGAAACAGTATTCGGCAAGTCCTAGAACCGATTTCAATTGTTCCTTATCACTAGGATGTGGTGCATCTTCAACTGCCTTTACAATGCTCCTTTTAGGCCTTATCCCTCTTGCAGAAAATTTATGTCCCAAATAGTTCACCTGTTCTCTTCTTAATTGCCATTTCTCTTTTGTATAGTTACCCCATGATTCTCAATTCTCTTCAGCACCTCATCCAATAACTTGTGTTCCTCCAATGACTTGCCCACTGCCTTAATGTCGTCTTGGAAACACAGTATTTATTTATTCATTTTTTATTTATTTGGAAAGTTTTGTATAGCGCGAACATGACCCTAGAGGGTATCAGAGCGCTTTACAGAGGCATACGACACATTTGAGGGGGGGCAATCGTGGCAGAATCATAGCAATAGACAAAATAACAATAGTTACGTGACGACATGGTAATCGAAAAATAGCAATAGTTACATAACGACTTAATAGTGGGCAAAAAGAAATAGTCAGTAGGAGAAGGCGAGAGAGTCATCAGCGTGATAGTAGATGCTGTGACTCAGGACCCCCACTGGACTTCAGGATAGGCAAGTGTTCATCAGTAGCGCTTTCATTTCCTTTTTGAAGGACACTGTTGATGGAATCAGTCTCATTTCCGTTGGCAGGGAGTTCCAGATTCTTGGGGCGATTCCTGAGAAGGAACGGTTGTAGGTTTTTGTTTTTTTTAATTTCTTTGGCTTTTAGTAGGAGGGTGCTGGAGCTCCTGGAGGTACGGGCACCACCCGACAGCTCAAGTTTTTTTGCGAGGTAGAGAGGTGTGTTGAAGTGAAGGGCTTTGTGGGTCATGCAGGCAAGTTTTAGGTATATCCTTGCTTCGAAAGGTAGCCAGTTGAGAGTTTTCAGATCCGGGGAGATGTGATTGTACTTCTTGGAGCCTGTGACGAGCCTGGCGGCCGCATTCAATGAGGCTCTGAGGGGGGCCAGTCTGTATTTAGGCAGACCGCAGAGTGTTGCACTGCCATATTCCAGTCGCGAGATGACTAAAGCTTGTACTGCGGACTTGAGGTCATCAGGGGGAAGGAAAGGTTTTAGTTTCCTTAGGATGCTCAGTTTGAAGTTCGTTCCTTTGGTAGAAGCACTAATGTGATCCTGCATGCTCAGGTTCCTATCCAACACTATACCCAGGGATTTCGTAGAGTCAATGATATGTGGTGTGCAGTTGAGAGCAGACAGATTTTTCATGTATTCCTCAATGATGAGTGCTTGCTTGGGCGGGGAAATAAGGAGGAATTCCGTCTTGAGGGCGTTTAGTTTGAGATGGTTGAGGGTAAGCCAGTTAAGGGTTTTGTGTAAGGTTCCGTTGAGTGACTTGATGTCGTCAGGCGAGGAGATTTTCATGTACAGCTGGGTGTCGTCTGCATACATGTGGTATTGGATGTTAGATGCTTTGAGGATTTCGGTGAGGGGTTCAATAAATAGGTTAAAAAGTGTGGGTGAAAGCGAGGAGCCTTGGGGCACCCCCAGGGTGCAGGGACTGGGTTGGGAGAGGGATTGGGTGGATTTAATTCTCTGTGTTCTGTTATGGAGAAAGGAGGCAAACCATTTTAGAACTGCGCCAGAGTACCCCATCCTATGTTCCAGAAGGCTCAGGAGGTTGTCATGTTTGACCGTATCGAAGGCAGAAGAGAGGTCGAGTAGGATTAATAGGCAGGATTCGTTCCGGTCCAGTAGGGTAAGCGCGTCATCAACTATGTGAGTGATGGCTGTTTCGGTGCTGTGACCTTGACGGAAGCCCGATTGAAACTGATCTAGTAGCTGGAATTCCTCAATGTGGTTACATAGTTGAACCTGTACACATTTCTCAATTAGCTTAGCCAGAGTAGGGGTGTTAGTGATTGGTCGGAAGTTATTCAGATCCTCAGGGTCCGCCATGGGTTTTTGAGAATGGGGAGAACTAGCCCGGACTTTAGGCAGTCAGGGATCTCACCTTGAAGTAGGGAGGCATTAACGATCTTGGTCCAGAGCGGAACTAGAGGCCTTATCATTTCTTTGAAGAAATATGAGGGAAGGGGTCGTTGAAGTGATTCGAGGGTTTCAGGGTAGAGAGAATGTTGAGAAAGGAAGTGTCATTGAAGGTAGAAAATTGATTCCAATGCGCATTGTTTTTAGGGGAGTGGTAAGTAGGGAGAGGGGACTGGGGAGTTAGGTGGGAGTCTGGTGAGAATGATAGTTCGAGATTCAATTTTGTTGGATTTTTCGAGGAAGAAGGCAGCAAAATCCTCGCAATTAGGTTGGGGATTGGCGGTGATTGTCGATTGAGTGGGTGTGTTGTTGGATTGCCGTTTGATCAGTTCAAACAGCATTTTGGGGCGATTTCTGGCTTTGTCTAGTTGGCTTCTGAAGAAGGTTGCTTTTGCAGTTCTGATGTGTTTGTTGTACAGACTCCTTCTTACTCTCAAAAGTTTGAGGAGTTTGGCAGATGGAGAGGATCTCCAAGCTCGTTCCGCTAGTCTTAAGTTACGCCTTCTCTGAGTTTAGGCAGTCATTGAACCAAGGATTGGAGTCTTTGTTGGATTTTCTTTTTAGTTGAAGGGGGGCAATTGCATCCAGAACGTTTAGCATGGAGTTGTTGTAGTGATCGGTGAGTTCATGGACATCTGCCATGAGCGTGGGTGGAGGCAGGGACAGATTGCTGCGTGATATGAGGCCGTCCATGTTTGCGTTTTGCATCGATCTTTTCCAGTGTTTCAATTTCTTGGGTTGAAGTCTTTGGGTGTTCCATCGTTCAAGTATGAGGAAGGTGATAAAGTGGTGGTCTGACCAGTCACATGGGGCTATCGATTCAATCCGAATGGTGTCAGGGTTGGAGATGATTAGATCGAGGGTTGAGCCCAAGTTGTGTGTTGGGCTGTCGCAGAATTGAGTCAGGTTGAGGTCAAGTAGGAATTTTTTAAGACTGTTCACAGCCAGGTCATTCGGGTCATTCCAATGAAGGTTGAATTCTCCCAGGAAGATCTGGGGGCAATGATGACCTAGATTGGATTAGATGGTTTCCATGATTTGTTCAATCAGAAGGAGGTTATCTCCTGGTGGATGGTAGAAGATGTGGAGGTTGCATAGGGGTTTTTGTTTGCTGAGGATGTCGATGCTTAGGTATTCGCAAGATGAGAGAGAAGTGGACAGAGACTGTTTCACTGAGAGACTGTTATGGTAAATACAGGCTACGCCTCCCCCCGTACTACGTACAGTACTCTCTGCATTCCCTGAAAAATGTTCTGCATAATTCTCTGAAAAACTGCAGAGGCTGACGCCAAACCAAAAGGCATCCGGCAATACCAGAAGGCCCCCAAAGGAGTGACGAAGGATGTTAATGGTCGAGATTCTGGATGCAGATTCACTTGGTGGTATGCTGCTGACATGTCCAAAGCACTGAACACCTTGACCCCACCCATTACACTCAAAATCTCTACAATGTTGGGCAATGGTTGATGGTCTAACCATATATTTCTATTCAGGTCCCTCAAATCAATACAAAGACGGATTTTTTTGCCTTCCGTAGGAGCAACGACAATGGGAGCAAGCCATTCTGAAGACTCTATAAGTTCAATAATCTTTCCCTCCAGTAGTTTATCCAATTCTTCCTGAAGAGGCTTCCTCATCAAGAATGGTTTGTGCCTCACTTTATGTACCACAGGAACTTCATTTTTCTTTAGAATTATTCGATGAGTAAATTGCTTCAACATACCTAATTCATCTGTGAACACGTGGAAATGTTTGCACCAATCTCTTACCCCACTCTGTGTCAACATCACGCAATGGCATCTCACATTCCTCCACAGTCTCCATAACCATAACCAGCTCCCCTGCATTAGGGTCCAAAATAATGTTCAAATCTTTCTGGTGGCACCACCCCAAAAGGTTTGATCCTTCCTCCATTACGTACACTTTGCCATGTACACTATACTTCTTAAAGATAATATCCATCCATTTCATCCCTATAATCACTAATCTGCCCCCTGAGATGAATTCTCATAAGTTTCTTTGGAAACCAAAGTAAACAGGCTGCCTGAATCCACCAACATTTTAACTTGCACAGTCCCTACAGTAATATCACAATAAGGCTTCTCCAATTTACCTGAACTTTCCCATTTAACACTCCTACCCTGGTAGCTGTGACCCTCTTGCTGGACCGAATCCTCAATTTCATTTATAGTTAATGTGATTTCCTCCTGACCCTCGCTCAAATTCTCCACCATCTTTCCACTGGTATCCTGTATCCTCCCCTTTGACCTACAGACTTTCGCTAGATGTTCCTTCCTCCCACAGGATCCACACATCACATTCCTCGCCCCACACGCAAAACTGAAGGCAACGTGCCCAGGACAACCACACCGGTAGCATATTATTCTTCTCTTTTCCTCAACTTTACTAGTGCTAGGTTCCATAGTTTTGACAGGTTTCTTCACTTAGATCTCCTGAATCTCAACTGGAGTGACTTCTTTCTCAGAGTTTTTCACACTAAGTTTGCCCATATCAATTTCCTTCATCCATACAGCGGTGTGCTCCATACTTCTTGCAATTTGTATGGGTTCTTCTAGTGTAGGATCGATAGATAAAAGTCTTTCTTTCACTTTCCTATTATTAGTGCACCTCACAATCTGGTCACGAATTAAGGCTTCAGTCAGGTTCTGGAATTCACAGGTCATCGCTAGACCTCGTAATTCAGCAACATAAGACATTATATCCTCATCATGACTTTGCACACAGCAAAAAAACTTCTGTTTTTCAAAAACTACACTTACTTTGGGTGTAAAATGTTTCTCCAGCATCTGCAATGACATGTCATGTACGTTTATGGGCTGACCATTAACCATCCCCAGTTAAACTTCCGGAAGATCATCATAAATTCTTCTCCCTTCGGTTCCTAAATGATGTAATAATATCGCTTGTCTTCTCAGCGGGCCATATTTGTCCCCACCTATAGCCAACATATATGTGAAAAACATTTTTTCCATCTTTTCCAAGGAATAATAGGCTCCCCAGGTACAGCCAAAAAACTGGGTGGTGCCGCCATACTTTGCTCCGCCATACCTGCAAGCAAAATAAAATAACAAACTAACACAATATGATAAAACAACAACCTACCATAACAAATTGGAATAACAAACTAAAATAATTATTTAAAATAATTATTTAAAATAACAACAATGTACAATTAAATTTTGTTCACAGTCTTTCTTCTAAATGTAGTTGAATATTTCCACCATTTCCATGTTTTCACATACGGAAGTCCTTCCTTTATTTCAGTTAGCATAAGCTGCACTGGTACTACATGAAGGAGGATCTGAACACAGCCTGGTGAGAGTGTAATTTTTCACAGGAAAATGCAGCTTAACAGCACTGCAGCACGTAGTTTGTATGAGTTAGGCAGACACAGACACACGCGCCACATAAATCTGACGTGTTCAACCATTGCGGTAGAGCTGCTGCTCTCGGCTGGCTGAGACCGTGTACTCGAGTTGCCGCCGTCAGCTGGCTGAAACAGTGCGCTCGAGCTGCGGATGAGGTATTGCCTTCCTGTTAAGGCTGGCGAGAGTGCGCTCGAGCTGCCGTCCTTGAGTTGGATTAAAAAAACGCTGTTCAGGATCTGGCGGCGCCCCCCTCGAGCCAATCAAAGACCACGCGCAGCTTCTTCCAACTGCCTTTGCAAAAACATCTATAAAATGACATACTCCGCACTCATAACCTTCACTTTACTTGAAATACTCTATACTAGAATTCTTCACAGCACTTCACAGCTCTGGGCAGTATAGCAGTCACACACGGTACCGCAATAATAAAAAACGTTGTCCATCCAGTAAGTAATCAACCTTTGTAGTGGCTCGGTGCGTTCTCATACCGAGTTCCCACGAGAGGAGATTGACTCATTAAGCCCACAGGCATGCATCCTTTGAAATATGAAAGAGAACCTTACAGTACAAGGTTGAAATCTTTCATTAGCGCTATTCAACTCCTTGTAACAGCGCTTCTCCAGGGATGGAGGTTACTCTCTAAGTCTCTTCCCCCTGCGCAGAGTCGCTCATCCCCAAAGCCTGTAGTAATAACGCACACAGTGGTTTCTTACTTAATCTTCTTCATTTGTAGGAACATCTTTACACACCAGTAACCTCCAGCAAGACTTCTCATCAACAGCTTCCTCGCAGAACTTCCAATGACTACCCATTCCATTTACATCATCAGTGTCCCAGCAACATTCTATATGCAGTGCATCTCCACATAAACCGTAACATATTATTCCGCATTATAGCTCTCCTCTGTAAATCGGTTGCTTAAGTACTTCAGTCAACTCTTGCCATGGTGTTTTAGCATCAGCATTTACCACTTGTGTTTAAATAGCCCCCTTAGCATCAAATTTATCATTTGACAATGGTACATTTAAGTACATTTAATGTGCCACAGCCGCCTATGATGATCTTAGCACTATAGCTCTGGAATTTGGCCCTGTTGTAAAAAAAGTTTCTAATTTCACCTTCTCTCTGCTCAAGGTATGACCATCACCTCCTGAGTGGTCGAATCCGCCCACTTCAAGATGAGTTGGAAGGCCTGCAAGCAGAAATTGGTTTTGTCCGGAAGGCTGCCCACGAAGAGGCCCGCCATGTTGTGGAGCAAGCCCTAGAGAAGCAACGTGCCCTTGTGATCTCAGAGCAGGTAGGTTGTGATCTCTTGTTTAATTTGCACCTTCAAGTTCTTAACATTCCATGTCCAGGCCAGACATTGATTGAGAGCTACTCACAAACACATGCGCACACACATGTGCACAGGCACACATGCGCACGAAAACACATGCAAATACAAGTACACACATATCTGCACACATGCGCACACACACGCACAAACACAAATATACACGCACATACGCACAGAACATTTGGGGTTACTAGTTTGACTGACTGGTGGTAGGAAAAATTCAGCTTGAATGGTAAAATTAGTCAATTTAGCAATATTGGATTCGATTGAAATGGCAGAACCATTTAATAGTAATGTACCTTCTACAGTGCAAGACCGGTTATGCTGTATTAGCAAGGCCACTGGAATTAAGCAATGCTGCAGCGTTTTTCTCCATACTAAATTATACAAAAAGTGATGGATGGAATGCTTGAATTAATCTCAGCCACTGGTAATTACTTGGGGCCGCATCCCAGTCCATTGTTATTTTGCACACCATGCCACCTCAGTTTTGACCCAAATATTTGCAAATCAGTTTTGACTCTTATTATTTGATACCCTAAGTGTGACGGGCCTGGTGCTCACTGTGCCACTAGACTCAGGCTATACCTGACTGATGAGCCTATGATAAGGGTGAAACCGGTCCTGGGTTGCTTGTTTTACGGTTCAGGGAAAACCTGGCCTGGCAGTTCGGGCTGGGCTGCTCCCATTGGAGCAGGGTCAAGGCTGATTTGCATATGGCTGGGTCCAAACTGAGGTGGCATGGTGGGCAAAAAATGATGGATTGGGATGTGGCCCCAAGTGATTGCCAGTGACTGACATTGATTCAAGCATTTCATCCATCACCTTGTTTTTGATGCCCTACGTCTGACGGGTATGCCCAGACGTGGGTCCCGTGCTCACTGTGCCACTGGAATCAAGCTATACCTGGCTGATGAGCCCATAATAAGGGCGAAACTGGTCTTGAGTTGCTTCTTTACCGGTTCAGTGTTGGACTGTTCACATTGGAGCAGGGTGAAGGCTGATTTGTATATGGCTGGGTCCAAACTGAGGTAGCATGGTGTGCAAAAAAGGATGGATTGGGATGCGGCCACAAGCGATCGCCAGTGGCTGAGATTAATTCAAGCATTCCATCCATCACTTTGTTTGGTGATGCATTTTTCTCCGTAGTTATGAATTTATCACACTTGTCACATGATCCATGATATTCTAAATACTTTGTTCTCCACTGCCGCATAATACCGGTGGCCTTATCTATAAGGCACATCAAGTGGTGTTGCAATACATGTTTGTGAATGACTGCAGAACATGTGATACCCTTTGTTGTTCTGGGTGCAGCAGAGGGCAGTGAATTATACAAGTAATTAAAAGAGTTCCTAGGAAGCATGGTCAACTCATCTTAAATGCTGAAGGAAGCAGACAAAGTCAGAGGGATAGAGAGAAGGCGAGAGGAGGCTAAAATGAACTTGCATACATGAACCTCCAGGTTACCTGCAGTCAGAAATGTTGCCCCAGATGAAGACCTCGTACACACAAAGTGATTGATGAAAAAGTCTCCATGTTAGGGGGCAGGAGGCTACCAAACCTATCCTAGCTAGTGTCATTGATGTGGTGTGTAGGGTGAGGTGTTCCTGTTCAGTGATACTCCAAAATGGGGCAGAGCTTACATACTTGTACCTAAAATACATGAGTGTGGGTTTTGCAAAAGAGGTTTGGAGGCACGAGATCAAGAGTCAGATTTCCGTATGCCTCATGGGCCTAATTGATGAAAACATCTAGAGTTTACCTGAATGGTCTTCACTGAAAATAGGAAATAGCCACTTGGAGAACTTCTCTTGAATCACCTCAGGATTCATGAAATGTGTGTTGCTACCATATAAGATATGACTTAATTGACCTTTTCACAGATTACATGATTTAAATGTCACTTACTGAAACACTGAACGATAAACTATTTGCTTGAAAGAACCTTTATGCCTTGGTGCCCCCAGCACCTCTTTCTACGTTGAACATTTACTCCTACCAATGGCCCATTGTCACAGTGTGAGCGCTTGTAAGCCCTGGGTAATAATGCAACATGGAATCTTCTCCCTCTGAAACACAGTTTATACGAGTCAATGTCACCCTGTCTACTTGTTCCCTGATTTCCTTTATGGAGTCTCATCTGTCTTCTCAACCTGCTCCTGATTATTCTCAAGTACCTTCTGCCAGTGTTTGTGTGTCCCGTATTCATTATTTTCCATACAGTGTTCCTCCGTCTCAATGTCTCCCTGTTTCTGTCTCGTTTCAATGTCTCTCTGTCCCAGTGTTTTCCAAGCCCCAAGAATTTGTCTTTGAGGTTGCCAGTCCACGAGCCTGCATGTTACCCGACTTCCCATCACTCAAGATTCTCTGCCTTCAACACTCCCTGTCCAGTATAATTCTTAGTCTGGATCATTCATGACCCTTAATTTCCCAGCCTCTGAGTTTTTCTTCTGTGTAATAATATTGTGTGTGTGACCAGTGATCAATTACACCCTACTCCAAAGTCAGTGGCGGCTGGAACAGATCAGGGATGGCAGAGTAGGGGGGGTGGTAGTAGGTGTAAAAAAAAATTTTTTTTTAAATCTACCTTATCGCCGCATCTCTCCTCTGTCATCTCTCACGTTGGACCAGAAATAGGAAGCACCCAGGCTTCCCTAAGCCAATCACAACGCTGCAATGCAGCGTTGTGATTGGTTTGAGCGCCATCGTTCGGCACTCAGCCAGGGAATGGGAGACTGGGCATGTTCTCCACCCAGGCTGTAATGCAGCTTGGGTGGAGAACATGCAAAGTGTGCATGACTGTTTGGCCAGCTTAAGAGGGTCGGCCAAATATTCATGCGCACTGACAGAGTGTGCCCACCACTCCTCCCCCTGCTCTGAGAGCAGAGTAGCCCTGCCCCGCAAAGCTGCTGCAGCAGGAAAAAATAAAATGATAATAACGTCGAGTTATTATAATTTAATTTTTCCTTTTTTTACACTGTCAAAAGCAGTGGGGCGACGCTCCTCTAAGGCGGAGGAGCCGCCACTGTCCAAAGTACCTTTCCCTGTCAGCGGGGTATTTTAAATATGGGCAGGTTGCAGTATGGCTAGGTCTCCCAGACTCTTCCTGTGTCCCCTGGTGTCTGTGTCCAAGTCTGTTTACAACTGTGAAGCTATCAGAGTCCTCCGTCTGTGGTTGTGGGTGTAGATGATGGCTACTAAAGCTGGTGGTGGAATTTTGGATGAAGAAACAGGTAGAAACCTTACAAGACTTCAGAAAGGGGTGTCAAGACCTCTGAGATTTTCATAGTGGGCTCTCCGGTAGGTCTAGTTCTGAGGTTCCAAGCTGTGCTCACTCACTTTTGAGCCTCTTAGTCTTGAATGGAGAGTCTTGGGGTACCAGGAGGCCTAAGGCCAACAAGTCAAATCTGATGGTTAGGTACAAAATAGGGAGAGAAAAGGGAGAAGGTGCTGGAGAGGTGATCTGCAATTAAATGCAGTTTACTTGCAAACCCTGAAATACCTTTAAAATGAGCTTGCAGTGCCTTTTGAAAAATTGTGGTCAAACGCAATTTCTTTTCAAAAGACCCTAAAAACAATAATTAAATAGACAGTCAAGACAAAATACTCGCCCAAATGACCTTATAATGACTTTTAAGAATGTGAAGTCAAAAGTATCTCCTTTTCAGGACCACAAAGCAATAAAATGTCATAACGACCATATTAACAGAAACCCTGATCAGATATCTCTACTTACAGAGACTTCTCCAATTCATCTTTATTTGATTTGAAAGGAAATCATAAAAGAAAACAATTCATCACATGCATAAAATACAGAAGTTGCAAACGTTAGAATTAGAAGAATAAAAACCATGATGGAATCATACATTAGGTGCAGGTAGCGGTACAATAGAACATTAGACTTGTGCCATCCTTAAGAGCTCGCTGCTATAACCATAAAGAGTCAAGTGGTCACCCCTCCATGGAGTAACTTCTGTGAGCTTACTGCCGCCTTTAGAAAGGAACATACTTGCAAGGAAACATCAGGATCCTCTAAAAGCTGTAAATAGTGAAGCACATCTCTGCACTTACGAAACGAAAACTTAAAAATAGGTTTTAAAAGAGAAGGAAAAGGGGTTTATAAAATTTCCCCCCAAAAAACATAAAAGGAGTCAAAGATTGTACAGACCGCCCATCGCAGGGACAAGCTGAGGCGCTATTACCAAAGGCGCTCTGACCCTCCCAGAAACACCGAAGTCTCCACACCCTACCAGCTCTCAAACAAAAGAGAAGCGATCTTTCCCACCAGAACAAATACAGGGTTAAATAACTTGCGGATTCTCCTGGGGCTATAAACCTAGTGTGATCCTGTATTGAGCTTTTAGTATATTCCATATACAACCTCTGCGATTGACTACATTTTTGGAACCAAACAGCCGCGGCCGGTGCAGGTAAGAGCAGTGGGCGGGGGTGGGGGGGGGGGGGGGGTTGCAGGGTCGTCAGACGACGAGGTAAAATTAAAATTTTAAAAGTCCGCAATGCGGTGAGCGCAAGGTAAGTGTTTTTCTTTTTTTTAATTTTATTTGACCACTTGTTTGTTGCTTTTAACCGAAGTGGAGGGTAAATCAAACATGTCGGATAGGCCTAGAGCTTTTAAAGTACTTTGGACAAAGCGCAGCCAGGGGACAGACTGAGGCAATCCATATAATTTCCCTATTCAAACTGCACTCCTTATTAGCCCAGAACGTAACCCATAAAAAAGGGGGGTCCAACTTCACCCGCTCAGTGATATATTGTAAACCGAGCTCTGAATGGATAACATCATGGGAGGTAGTGGGGTAAAGCAGAGGAGCCGTCTACATATCCAGATATCCTCAGTCTCTAAATAGAGGGCATTTAGCACACTGGGGCATTGCCAAAATACCCACTCAATTAGACTGGCTTTATAAAATCTGGGAACTCCTTTGCATGGAAAAGATGACGGCCGTCATCGACCAAAGGATGCTCCAATTCGACAAGACTTGGGGACCCAGCCTACTGTTCCTTTAAAAGGAATTCAGGGAATGAACCTACCTTGCGTGCTTGCATACTTCATCTCGCACCCACAGACCACAACAACGACTGAGCCCTTTTAGAGCAGATACCACATACACCCCTAAACTACGGCTTAGGCAACATCATTGGCTCACTTATTGGAGGCTGCTATGGCAACCAGATAGGTTAACTTAACTCCCCCTCTTTCCCTAGTGCACCCCTCTTTCTATCTACTGTTACCTCTATTTCATCTCTCCCTCATCTGCTATTGTCCCACCGGCCGGTGGATGTAGGTGAGATGTTCCTGTTTTTCAACATTAATACCAATAAAACAGATTTAAACCTCAAGAGAGGCCATTGGAATACCCCCAAACTCCCACCCAATAACAGGCAGTGAGAACGCACTGGGGTTTGTATATGTTCATTTGAGTGATTATAGTTCCCTTTCGCACAGTTTGAGGGAGTTTTGAAATAGTTCCTGCCGACCTCTTAAGTCTTAGACAGGAGTTTCTGATCTGTGACTGCCATGAACCAGAGATGCCAAATCCCTGATAGCAAAAGCTATTCACAGGGTTCAAAGAGTGATTATTGATTGATAATTTGAAAACGCTTCTCCTTCCTGAGCCACATGCCATAATGTGTGACTTCCCACAGTTAGTAACTAAATGAAGCTTACTCATGACATTTACAAAATATGCCACCAAGATGCAAAGTGCTCTTTGAGTCCTTGCCATAAGAACCGCGTTGTCTGCGTAAAGTAGCGGAGACTCTACTTACAGATACTCACTAGGCATTTCCTCCCCTGTTCTTAAACCCAACAGAAGCAGCTCTGCATGGGGCGAGCAAAGAGAATTTTATGAATCGTACAGCGAGAAGGAGAAAGAGAAAAAGACAGAAAAATAGAAAAAACATACTGAGACAGGGCAGGGGAGGACAGGCTGTGCATTGAAATAATTTCCACTTACAAACCGAAAATACCGTCAAATTTGCCATGAAATTGACTTTGTAAACGTAAGGTTGAATTCAATTTATTTTCATTGGCAAGGACAATAATAATGATTCTTTATAAACAATTTACTAATCAACCCAGTTCCAAGGGCTAAATGTGACCTCAAAAGCCATTCCCTTTCCAAGATCAAACAGCAAAAAAGTTGATTTTGACCAACTTAATGACATTCCTGACTAGCTACTTCGACACAAAGGGCCTGATTCACAAACTGCACTTTGTAGTACTTTTTGTAGTACAGTAGTATTACCAAACTTACTATAAAGTGTTATTCACAAGCTGCCCTTTTGTAGTAACTTACACTTTTGAGTACGTTTACTACTTTTCGGTATTCAAAAACCGCACTTTTGTAGTAACTTACTCTTTTGAGTAGGTTCACTACTTTTCGGTATTCACAAACTGCACTTTTGTAGTAACTTACACTTTTGCTTGTGACCTACACTTTTGTAGCTAGTCCCTACATCCATTCTTTTCTATGGGAGGGTGTTGCACTACCAGTGGTTTGCCATGTGTAGTGCTGGACTTAGTACAAAAGTGCAGTTTGTGAATACCGAAAAGTAGTAAACTTACTCAAAAGTGTAAGTCACCTTTTCTTATCAGGCCCAAAGAGACTGACTTAATTTCAGGCCATTCTTCTGTTCCCCAGATCCTACAGAAAAGACTCCAAAAAGCAGTTTGAACTGTATCTTCTTCATGCTGGAAGGATGTTTCTGTTTGTTAGGTGGAAAACAAGATGCCACTGGCAGATTGGCTGAATACATGGGCATGGCACCTCTGAGAGACACATAAGAAAGAGTACTAGAAGGTTCTTGGTGATTACATTCAGGGTTTTCAGCGGTGGCGGCTGCTAACGACCCGGAGTGGTGAGGCGGCGGGGATAAAACATTTTTTTTAAAAACACTTGCCTGATAACGGCTGCAGTTTCTCCTCTATCTTCTTCTCTTCCTGGCTCCCGGCAGCACACAGGCTCCTCTAAGCCAATCATGACACTGCTGTTATAAGCATGACAGCAGCGTCGTGATTGGTCTGAACTGCTTGTTTGACCGCTCAGACAGTGCCTGGGAGCCTTGGGACTGTGCTTCACCCGGCTGTGAACCACAGGCAGGTGGAGAAGTTCTAAGTGCGCATGACTGTTTGGCCGGTCCAAGACGGCCGGCCAAACTGTCATGCGCACTTATGATGCACAAACCACTCCTCCTTCCTGTGACCCCAGCCCCGCCCTAACATAGCCCCATAGCCGGTAGCCTTCTTATTTTTCCTGACGCTCCTGCGCCTTAACGGAGGAGTCGCCGCTGGTTTTCAGTGTACATAAGCTACTTGAGGGAAAGGGTTTTTTACTTCCTCAGAGGGCCTCTTTTATCGTGGAGGTGTAATGGAGGCAGTTCCTAGACTTAGATCACTTTTGCGTTACACACTCCACCAGATCTTGGGTGGACTGAACCTTACAATAGATAGTTGGAGAGCCCCTGGCGTGTTACAATATTGTGTAGAGTCTGTCTTCTCACTAAACAAGACAAATATGCAGACTGTGGGTGTGAATGTATTGCATGGATTCATGTTAACCAGGGCTGTGTAGCAGACTGGGTTTATATTATAGAAGCGATAGCTATGTTGTATGTATCTATTAAGAGATTCTGAATTACAACACAATATCCCTGAACCAAAAAGCAGGCTACTCATACTGAGGCCCTAAGAAGTCAATAGGCGCTTGTCATTGAAGTAGGATGAGTGTCGGCCATACGTTTTTCAACTTCCTCATGGATGTGATTGCCTCTCTTCCTTCTTGATGTCACAGGGGCGAGAATTCCACTGCCCTGCTACTCAGCTAGGTTATCGTCCGGCCCCCAAAAGTTTAATCTTAGCCTGGGCTAACAAGGACTTTGTTTGCTGTATAAAGATTTGATATTAATATCAATGTTCCCCTTTTGCCAGTAAATTCTCGAGTGATCTTGTAAGTCCATCTACCCTCTAACCCACAATTTACATCCTGTTGCATCTCTTTGCTCTTTCCCTCTTCCTGCAGCAAGTCTTGGGGATGGTGAACAACGCAGTGAAGAAACTGCAAGAAGATGACATCCAGGTGCCAGACTATGCCCTGAAGTCTGCTGGTGCCAGCATCTTGAAGAGCCAGACCTCAGACAGCTATGAGAGCGATAACGCCCAGATGCTCTGGCACAACATTGTCTTGTGGAACTACTCGCCGGACCCAGACATAATCCTTCAGCCAGACGTGAACCCTGGAAACTGCTGGGCCTTCCCTGGCGCGGAGGGTCACGTCACTGTGAAACTCGCTGAGGTGATCCGTCCAGTGGCTGTGACATTACAACACATCCCAAGAGCCATCTCGCACCCCGGTGACATCACCAGCGCCCTTAAGGACTTCGCTATCTATGTAAGTCACAAAGTTGGGGCACACTGGCCAACACAAGTGCTAGGGGATCATCTCCACAAAAGTGGAGTTTTGAGGGAAGTTTTGTAATTAGCTTGACAGGTATTGCAGAATGTTGATGCCTTGTAGCACGTGCATGTGTGGGGGTACTTAACTTGTAAACACCGAATACCCAGGCTGCTTAGTCTTGATTCTACCCTATGCCTCTTTCTTCTACCACCTCAAACATCCAGTCTCTCTAGCTCATTCTTGCAAATTCATTTTCCTCCCTGTGTTCTCACTTTGTCACTGTTTTCCTATCTTTCGCTTCACCCTTCTTTCTCCCTTTTCTGCCTTTCTCGCTCTTGCTCTGGCAGAAAGTCTGATGAGGAAAAATAAAATAAATCCTGGTGCCCAAAAATGAGTTTTGATGCTTACCACCTGCAACCATCTCTACAAATTAAGAACTGTGACCAGAACTAGAAATAGAAAAAAATACTTCTGGATGCGATAAATAGGGGATCAACCAAAGCAGTAGAAAGGGGGCAAAGCGAGGAAGGGAGTCTGGTAGTCAATTTACACATTTTTTTTTTTTTTTTTTTAAATCTCTGCCCTGAAGGAAATTGGCAACATGGGTAAATGTGATAGCAAATCTGCTGTGGCTCAGTCACAAATAGACTATTTTAAGATCTCTTGCAGGGTTGAGGCACCTGCTTCAGAGAACTGTTTGTACCCAACAAGTTCCAAGGTATTTGGAAGTCCTGTCATTCGGCAGTACCAGAAAAGTGCTCCTGAAAAAAGAGATTAGCACAGGGTAGCCTCTGACATCCCATCCATCCTCCAAAAGTACTCCCAAGCAGGTCCTTGGCTCCCAGGATGACAACAAGAGACATCCAAATGGTCTCCATTGGTTTTCACTACCTGCCAGAAGCCAGTGCTGCATGTTTTGTTCCAAAGAGGCTCTCATGTAGTGGGAGAGCATTGCAGGGTGAGGGATGCACATATTGATAGAGAATGCATACGTGTGTGTAAAGTGTTCTGCAAAAGTAAAAAAATGCATTTCAAGATATAAATTGCGAATTGAAAATATGAAGGATTAGCAATTTCAAAATAAGGATTTGGAATATGCAGTTTGCAAAAATTTGTGAAACAATAGTACCACCACGGCACATCTGGTGCTAAGTAGGTATAAAGTATATAAGCAGAGGCATTCCCGTACCTGGGATATAGTGTCAGTCTTTCTCCGCCGGCTCACAACTGTAGACAACAGGATATATCATACGTTCATTTTTTTTTTAACCATAATTGTCTTTGAATAATTTATTTTCTACAAGAAAACTGTGCAATGTTTATTTTTCCAAACGATGATGCTGATAACAAGTAATTACTAATTACTCTTGATTTAAGTCAGAGCAATAGCCCCAAAGTAAATTCAGTACATCAAATATTGCAATCTTTCCAGTAAAGGTCCTCTTGAAATTGCATGGAAATTAAAATAATGATTATTGTAGCAACTTTAATATTTAATGTATTCTATGTACAGGGCTGGCATAAGGACAGCCTTGAAATGCGGGTGACAGGATCACTAGAAAACAAAAATGTTTGGTTGTGCTTAGGGCAGCAACCAACCAAATGCTTTGTCTTGCACCCTCGCATGTGCAAGTTGTCGGTCTGGTTAGGGTCGGAACCACGACTCGACTCACTCGACTGGTACTTGTCAGCCTTTCTGAACCTTCGGGAGCTTGAGAGGAACTTGGGGTGCAAACCCCGGTTCAAAATGTTTTTGGCTTCCTTGTCCTACGAGGACAATTGGAATCTGGTCCTTTTAAAGGTTGTGGAGTTTCTGCTGAGGCTGCAGCTTTAATTGTCCTTCCATTTCCTTCCTCGTTCATGGGGTATATTTGTTCAGCAGTAGACAATATCCTTGCCTTTAAAAATAATTGCATGCAGTGGCATAGCTAGACCTTTTGCCAGCCGTGGGGGTAACTGCTTTGCGACGGCCGCAGGTAAGAGCGGGGGAGGGAGGCCGCCACCTCCAAAACACGTACCGTCCTCCCCACCCCCCTTGCTACGCCACTGAATGCATGGCTACTGCTTATGTCACCAATTTCAATTCTTGACCTTGTACCATACTTGACTCATTCAACCACATCTCTGCCTGGCACATTATATGGATCACTGGACCTTCTCTCATTACTCTCTGTTTTTAGGTGGGCACACACTGAGCATCCCCCTACTCTCATGGCCAGGCTGGTGCTGTATAGCTGTTCATAATTTAGTCCTTATTACAATTCTAATTTGCATGTCAATCTTTCACATACCTTCACCCATAACACCACCAGACACTGCATCCCATAACATGATAACCACACCTCAGTGGGCATCACATACATATTGAAAGCAAGTCCCACATCGGTTCAAATCAAAAACAACAACCTTCCAACCACACACCCTACAGGGTGTAGCTTCCGCTCCATGGGGGGTAAGCACTTCAGCATCCCACATAAGGGGTAGTAAGCGCTATAGAAATGCTACAATACACTACCACACAGAATCTAGAAGAAGACTAAAACCAAGGCGCGGTCACGATGCACACCCTGAACACCCGTTAAGCATGGATGTATGGAAAATCTGTGATGCTGGATGGAACATCTGTGAAGTTGGATGGAACATCTGTGAAGTTGGATGGAAAATCTGTGATGCTATATGGAAAATCTGTAAAGTTGGATGGAAAATCTATGATGTTGCTCAGAGATCTCAAATGATAAGAAAGGTTTAGCTCTCGCCTCCATCAGGCAGTTTTCTCTTTAGTTGAGAAGAGTGCCTAGGCCTGGTCTAAAGCCCGAGTGCATGTCTCCAGGCAGGGAGATGACCTGTGGGGCAGCAAGGGTGCAATGGGCCTTAAAGGAAGAAGAATAAAATGGCTTTCCTCCATTCTGATTAGGTTGTGAAAGATTGCCACAAGTGGAACATAGTGTCCCTCATGCCCTTAGACGTTGGCACCACTGCACCTGCTGCATTAATAAGGCTCCCTGTTTTCTGTTTTGACTACTTTTTGCAGATAAATACAAACCGAAAACCATTACTATTCCTGTCTGTATTTATATGTAAACATGGTTAAAAACGGAAACTCATCTCTTTTTTTAGTGATTCTAAATACTGTCAGTCATGACTGTCAAGCCAGTAGCTGTGTAGATTGACAGGTAAGTGGTTAAAATATAAAGAAATTATAGTTATGAGGCTTTAACTCCAGTAGATATGAAAAAGGTTGATACTAAAATGTTCATATTTTCATCTGCGTGTATTGATTTATCATCTGTGGGACTTCATACTATTGAAATCTGTCATACATTCAGATAAGAGTTTACAATTATCGTATAAATAAATGTAGAAATGTACTATTTTTGCTTCATTTGTTTCACAAAACCCGAAATAAAAATGGATAAATACAGATAAAATTAGCAAAAAATAAATATGGATAAATACAGATGGAAATGTCAATAAAATAAATACCATAAAACCGGGAGGCCAATGTATTAATCATAGCTCGGACCCTGGAGATTGCTTTGAGTTCAGGTAACCCCCTCTCTCCAAGCCATTACGGACACTGTTTCCAGTCTTGCACTTTTTTGTGGTAGCAGAATGTATTTTGGGTGTTGTAGTCTTGTTTTGCTTCCATTGAACCAATTCGGCGAACACAGCTGAAATCAATGATTTGTAGGTGAAAAGTTTAAGTCTGGAGTGTCTCACACATAGGCTATCACTGACCTGTTCAGAATTTGAGTAGGGTGTGGTGAAGAAATCCATAACCTAACATGATGTAACACACGGTCATCTCAGTCTTCATTCCTCTAATTGCAATACGATGAGCAAAAATCTGTTAGATAACAGGAACCTATGTGATTTGCAGCGCTATGAAGCAGCCAGACTGTGCCAGCAAGCTCTATTTAAATACAAATAATGCTGTTCACTTAAAATGGAGCGTACTGAGCCTGCAATATTGCAACAGCATGTATGTAGCGCTTAATGTTCTGCCTAACTAAAGCTCCTCATCTCTTCCCAGGGCTTAAATGAGGGCACGGAGGAGGCAGCATCCCTTGGACAATTCACCTACGACTCTGAAGGAGATCCGATCCAGACCTTTAAGCTGGAGGTATGTAAGTTGTGTGAGACGTCAGGTTGTGTTAGGCTGAAAATATTGAAACAAAGCAACTACTGGTAGAGCAGTCATGCCACACTAAGCCCCAGGTGTGCATCATGGTGAAATATAATTCATGAATTTAAAGAACCCATCCATAGAAGGGTAGTACTGGGTGTGAGGCAAAAGACGGCTTGGAACGCGAACCACACATGACATGAGAACTATTGTTAGCCCCCAGGCCATGTCTGGTTCCACAGGGACTTATTTTCATGGACCTGTGAGGCGCTACTTAAATGAACAGTCTCCATTGAACAGTAGCGTAACACCAAATGATGAGGCCCTTGTGCAGAATATTTTGAGGGGCCCCTGATACTCCGATGTTTCACAGATATTCATAGTCCTGAGGCTGTCTAGGGGGTGCTGAAGGCTTGGGCCCCTCGAGCACAACAGGGTACGCTCCTGCCAGTGGGCAATAAAAGGTTTATTTTACAAGAAAATAATTTTTAGTACATAGAACTATAGACAGCTGCTATACCCCCTTCAACACTGGTAGATGTTTCGCTTGGTCCTTGTGACCTTTCCTTTGTGTTTTTGACCTTGAGATCCCTTTCTAGAATGACATCACATGCGAGTGTCATCACAAACTTCTGCGACACTCTGGTACCATTAGCTGTGTATGGATGTATGTTCCAACCACGCAATCCCCAATCACGCGTGGCTGAACAATGCGGTCTTAAAAACGACCACGTCTTAACCATACATTCCTTTACCACACATGCCTTTACAAAGAATTTAGTTGTAATGACATATTTGGTCAATGCATATGCGTGGTTAAGGTTCTGCCCTAGCCCCGATCTGTGTTCTAAAACCCAGCCACTTGTCCTGACTTACTATCCCAGCCCTAAAAACATCCTGGCCCCCCTGCCCTGAACCCTAAAAGCGGACCCCAGCCCTAAATATGAAGCCCACCCCAGCCCCTCCACGCCCTGAGCCCTAAATCCAGCCCCCATATTTGAATTCGACCTGACCCCCCACCCCTAAGTCCGAAATCCTTCACCCCAGAACTCATCCCTGAGCCCCCTCTCTACCCTGAGCCCTAAAACCTTCACTCTATAACTAAAAAACACACCAGCCCCCTGCTCTAAGCCCTAAAACCGCCCCAGCCGCGATCCACCCGACCCTAGTCCTTCACCCCACAACTCGACCCTGACCCCCCTCTCTGCCCTGAGCCCTAAAACCTTCACCCTAAAACTAAACACCTTCACCCTATAACTAAAAAACACCCTAGCCCTGCGCACTAAGCCCTAAAACCGCCCCCAGCCTCGACCCCTCACCCTAATTCCTTAGTCCTTCACCCCAGAACTCGACCAGACCCCCCTCTCTGCCCTAAGCCCTAAAACGTTCACCCCATAACGAAAAAAAAATACCCCAGCCCTAAGCCCTAAAACCACCTCCCAGCCGTAAAACGTACCCTATCCCCTGTCCCAACTATCCAGCCCTCCACCCTGAGCCATAAAAGTGACCTCCCCTCCCAAAAAAAAAAGTAATAAAAAAAATCGTACTCACCAAGTTCCTCGTCCGGGCAGGAACTCACTTCTGACCCTCCGCCCAGATCTCCTCCACCCGAGTCTAGAGCGCTAACTACCACGGACGTCTAAACCACGGATATGCGTGGTAAAGGCATATGCGTGGTTTAGCAGTCCGTGGTTACGCCTGGGTTGTTAAGCCACGCGTTGTTCAGATTGCGTGGTTTAGGCTGTTTCCCGCAGTGGATAGGCCTCAAGATGAGTGGTGCACACTTGGTGTGCCATAGTCTGCTATCTGAGAAGGCCCTGATGTTCCCAATCGCATCTCTACCAGCCTGTTCTTGTCTTTACCTGTGAAGTCCAACCAGAGTAGGAGGTTCTTGTAGTAAGCGTTCAACCTCTGCTCTGTCAGGGTCTCTCTCCTAGAGCATCTCTTGTCATTCAGAAATGTCTTTCAGAGCGGCTACTGCTGTGCCTGCCATCACGTCATAGTTTGCAGACTCCTTCAGCAGTTGCACAGCACACGTTTTGTTATCTGCTGGCCACCTCTGAAATGCTCCATGTCGGCTGTTGAGAGACAGCATCCACCATCCCAAACTCTTTGAGGACATTGCCGAGCAAATAATAAATGGAGCGATCGGCTTTGACACCCACTTGTCATTGACTTTCAGAGTCTTGATATAATTGTGCATATTGTTATTGAGGCCAAGGCCCTGAGCTCACCCATCTGGGGACACCATGACCACTTCAGAAGGCAAGCACTTGGCTTCTTGACCGATGCTGACCACCAGGTTGGCTGTGTACGTACCATTTTCCAACACTTGTCTGTCCTGGGTGTAGGCCTTGGATGCTTTGCACACCCAGTCTTGGTGGAGCTCGGTTCCCCTGTTTCAGCCCACTGTCCTTAAGCCAAAGTCCCCTGCTTAGGATCTGCACTTTGGGGGTCAGCTTGCCATTGATGCAGATCTGATGAAAAAGCACACAAATGGTGCTCACCACTCAGAAGTCACCACCTTCTTCCCATTCACCCATCCTTTCAATTTGTTGGTTGCACCATACATCTAAAACTCCTATATCCCTTTCATCTGATTCATGGTCTCCTTAAACTGTATTGGGTAGTTCACAAAGATATGCTTCAACTGCGTTATAAACATCGCCGTCCTACTACCGTACATCTGACTTTCACAGTCATCTAACTCCATAATCATCAATGCTGCTGAGAGAGCTGACTGAGTAAACTTGTTTGACTGTCCTCTTTACTGCTCTGGTAAGCTTCACAACTAAACCCATACAAAGCCACCTGTGCAAACACATCCACGCCACAGAGCACATCTCGGCTAAACCTTTAGCAATGAGAGGGTGAATGATTCTCAGCTGCTGGTACTGCTACAGGCATTACAGGTGCAGGAGAAGACTTTTAAGCCTCAATATTGAGTCTTTCTACATCAAGCATATGGGCCCTATCTTTTATCCCTCATTCTCCAGCCTGTGCTAATAACTTTGAAACTCCCTAGCTCTTTACTTATGCCAGCTTGGCTTTCTCCACTTCAAACTCCATTGGCTTAATCTGGAAAGCGATCGAGTCTGGGATGGAGATGCTGCACTGAGGACAAAGAGTTAAAATAGTATAGTTCTGTCTCTTTAAGGGTCTCCACTCTGCCTAACCTCGGAACTTCAACAGAGACTCCAAGGCCCTCATTTTACATAGGGTAAGAATTCTCACTCGCAAAATTACTGACACTGCTGGTTGTGACTATTTCAGGAGGTTGGAAAATCATGGTATTTTGAATTTTCCCCTGAGCAGTCTTAAGGAATGGGGGATTACCATGGGAATTGGATTCACTGCAAATTTCTTATAGCAATTTCCCATTTTTGGGTGATTTCCCACATAGCAATATGCGCAGATTTTACCTATTGTATGTTTGTTTGGAATTCACAAAAGTGCACGTAACTCGTAAGTTTGAGTGCGGAGAGTCTGCAGTTGGGGCAGAGAACTCTGCACATAAAAAGATACGGCATGCCTATCTTTTTATGTGCAGAGTTCTCAACCCCGACTGCGGAGTCTCTGTACTCATAAACTTACGATTAAAAGGCAGTTTTGTGAATTCCAAACAAACATAAACTTACACAAGATGTGTGAATTTACCTTTGTGAATCAGGCCCCCTGTGTCCAGGTGAATCAGGAATTCCTGTACACTTGTAACTGAGGCCTATCAGCACTGGCTTGTTACCATTTATTGTAAGCTGTGGGAGTTAACATCGTTCTTTCTGCTTTTCAACATCCCTGGACATCAGTACAGTTTCTTCTATTTCTATTATCCGATTCATTCTTACAATAGACAATCTTAAGAGCCAAAATATGTTGTGCTGCAGTAACTTTTTCCCCTGAGGTCCAGACTCAGATCTGAACCACTAGCCACCAATGTGAAGCCGTTCCCCCAACTCTTGTAGTTGCAAGGATATCCCAGTAATAACCTTGAGGAGATTTAATGTGTTCTCAACTAACCAGGAATCTAGCTACTTGGTCTTTGTGACAGAGAGTCTGATTCACAAAGGTAAACTTAGACTTTTGTGGAGAACTCTGCACATAAAAAGATAGGCCTGGTCTATCCTTTTATGTGCAGAGTTCTCGGTCCCGACTACGGAGTCTTCACAGCCGTAAACTTACTATTAACTCATAATTTGTATTTATTTAGCAACCAGAATTGTTTCTTTAATGATAAAGAATATCAGTTTAAAATAATTCATCCTATAAATATATGTACAATAGAAATTGTTGTCAAGCAACAAAAACTATTGATCAAATAAGCAACCATATAACAATTTGAAAGGGAGTTGCAACACTTGGTACCTAAGTTATACGAAATATTGTTCATGATAACCAATGCATTACAAACACTGTGCTGTTCGTACACAGTTGCAAAAACAAGGTAACTTGTTGGATACTGTTCACAGCTACTAGCAGTTTACAATCAGAAGAAATATTTTGGCAAACTACAGTCCAATTGGTGGAATCTGAAAAGGAAGTCAACAGGATCATATAATAGCAGATTAACGTATCCTGTGTACAGAGTGGTGGAACCAGGAAGCCGTCCAGATCTCCTGGTTTAGTGCTAGGGTCCACCATTCTTTTGAAAAATGAAATCTATTGAGGAAGTGTTCTTAGCAACTGCAGGTCATTGGCTCAACAGCCAAGAAGGACAGTACTGAACAGAGGTGGGATGGGCCGACAAGTACAAAGGACCACAAGAAGACCGTGCAAACATCTTGAAGGCTCCAGGGTCTTTCTATCTTACAGGCCAACACCACAAAATGATGAAATACCTGTCTGTGCTCACACCACATTGGGCAAAGGCTAGTGGGGTCTGGGAGAATGCAAGTGGGCAGGGGCACCTCAAAGGTCAAGAAAAATAGTGAAGCAAACATTGGAGTAAGGAGGGGGTTTGCTGAGCATCAGAGTCGCCTCTCAGCTCACCTGCACTTGTGGATGAGTTTCCTTGGCAGGGCTTCTTGGTGCTCTTTTTCTATAGCTATGAATACTTGAGCTGGACCGGAGCTTTCATGTAGCTAAGGCCAGAAGCACGGTAGGTCAACCACGTCAGTGGGATATCAGGCTTAGTTGTATCCTGGAGGAAGCGGACAGCATGAAGTTTCTCATTCAAGAGGCACTGCAGCAGGGTCCACTCGTGTGTGAGTCATTGTAGGTGTTGCCTAAATTAGTTACGAGCTTCAGCTTTGATTTCCAGTCTATGGGAGTTAGCCAACAGCACATGCCAGGTATGTTTTACCAAATGACACAGCTGGAGATATTTCCTTCACATCATAGAGGATATTTCCTGATGGGGAATATTTTCACACGGGGGACATCTCCATTCACATTTCAAAGAGTATTGCCAGTGACTTGGTTGAGGATATTTGTATATAGGGGATATTTGCAACCTCAAGGGGGATATTTCAAGTCCCATACGTGTATATTTTTAGGCATGTATTGACTATTTACACTGACACTGCAGGGGTTTTTACAGTCTGATGGTTAGGGTGCCATTTTAAGTTTGATGGCAAGCTAATGTCAATTACCTGGCATGGGTTTTTTCCATTTTGATGTAATATATATATATATATATATATATCCACACATGCACGTTAAATGAATCATCAAGGCAATGAGGGTCAGTTTGCCCACTGATAATACTGCTGATGATCCACCTTATTTCCAAATGGACTCCTTTGCAGAACAAGCTCCTCTTTTTCTAGTAAGCATGGTAATGCTATTTTTCTTTTTCATCCATTTTCAGGAAACAAAAGCTGACATCTTTAAATACATCCAGCTGAAAGTGCTGAGCAACTGGGGAAACCCTGAGTACACCTGTATCTACAGATTCAGAGTCCACCGGGAACTGCCAAGACATGTGCAGACAGACTTAGAAGACTCAAGAAAATAATGTCCGGAACTGATGAAAAGCAAAACACGCTTTAAGCTAAACCAAGAAGATGGTACTAGAAACCTACAGTATATGGGCATAAAAGGAAAAGAATACATTTCAAAAGAGATCATTAAAATCCCTTTTCTTATTCACCTCATCAGCTGTCACTTGCTTTATTTGATAGGCGATTACTTTCAAGAACATAATCGGGCAGTGTTAGAAATTGTGTCTTTAGTTGGCAGAGGTATGCACCCTGGCCAGTCCTACTGAGGGTAGGTCAACATAAAATCCCAAATTATCCTGTGCTCACCCCCTGGTAGCTTGGCACAGAACAGGCAGGCTTAACTTAGAAGGCAATGTGTAAAGTATTTGTGCAATAACTCATAAAACACAGTAAATACACCACAAAAAGACTCCACAACAGTTTAGAAAAATACAAAATATTTATCTGAGTAAAACAAGACCAAAATGATCAAAATTCATCAAGTAGAAGTCGAGATATTGAATGTTGAAGAAATAAATGCAATAAAGCACTTAGAAGAAGGTAGGGCTAAAAAGGTTACTTCAGGTCGCGAGGGACTGGTGCAAATCCAAAGTTCAGGCCAATCGCGATAGATCGTGGACTGGCTACAGGGACCCACATGGTCCTGCTGAACACAGTACTTTGGATCCTGGGGCGCAGTCTGCGCGGCGAGGCTTTGCGTCGTCCGGCCTCGGTTTAGAGAGGCTGGGAGGCAAGGCTTCACGTAGTCCAGCGTCGGTTCCGAGAGCTGTCAGATGTGCGGCGAGGCTTTGCGGGGCTGCGTGCTGCGTCGCATCGGATTTCGCAGAAACTAAGCTGCAGAACCCACTTCTGAGGCCCAGAACTTGGAGGGGACACCTCAGGCAATGGTAGGACTCACAGAAGGGAGAGTCCAGCAGAACTGCAAGAAGTCTTTTATGTCCCTGAGACTTCACAAACAGCAGGCAAGCTAACAAGCCCTTGGAGATCACTTTGGAGGGAAAGCAGAGTCTAGCTCGCCTTCCAGCAGAGTCAGGGAGCAGCTGGCAGCAGGGCAACAAGCAAGAAAGCAGTCCTTCCAGAAAAACAGTCCAGTTGAGTCCTTTGAGCAGCACTGCAGTTCTTCTGACAGAGAATCGGTGTAGGTCCATAAGTGTCTGATTTGGGAAGGTCCGAGACCCAGTACTTATACCCAAATGTGCCTTTGATGTGCTGCAAACTTCAAAGAGTGGTTTTGAAGTGCACAAGCGCCCCTTTCGAGCCAGTCCTGTCTGCCAGGTTATCTATGGGGATCACCAGCCATTTGTGTAGAGTCAGTTCATCATTCCATGAGGTTCTGGTGTGACCCCCCTTTCCTCTCATCTGCTCAGGCTGGCCATCAGAAAGCAGATTTATGCAGAAGGGTGTTCAGCCACCCCTGGCCTTCCTGGGTTTATGGCTGTTGGGGAGGAATGCACAAATGGGAACTGTCACCACGTCCAGATGTGTATTGGAGGCAGGCTAGAGGTCACATAGAGCAAAGTTTTTTTAATTTTCTTTTTTTTTTATTGACAACATGAAGAAAACAAACAATTTGACTGGGCACAACAGTGGTCATTCTGTTACAAATTTGTCCCTAGATACTCTAAGGTGATACGAACCAAAGACCATAGGAATATACCTCTGGGTAAGTAGCTCATTGATGAACATTTCACATTGGGGGGGGCGTGGCCAGCAACATGGCCATGTAGTGACACTTGCCGGAGGCTCCGGCGGTCCGCACCTTATCCTGCTCCAAATCCTGCCCTTTCTTTGCCATCCAGACTGGAATCCAACACCCCTAGACTAGGGAAACTTATCAAAGATGATGAGGACCGCAAAACACCGAACCAGGTGCTGGAGGCCCTTCTGTCACGGACCGAGGCCGAAGCCGCGATGGAGCCCAGACAACAACAATGTCAGCGTACTGAGGCTGTCAACACCCACAACGACGAGGTGGGCGGGGTAGACGCCGGGCGTGCCTTGACCCTGCAAGGGTTGGATCCCTCTTTTGGCTGACCTGCGCACCGTCTGCCCCACCCGGAGATACTTCGCAGCCCGGCTGGAGAGTGCTACGGGGCCTACATGCAGCCACACCGCAGACAGGGTGTGCGCGGCTGCAGGTGACTTCTGCGAATGGCGGAGTGCTGGCCTCCCCAGGCGGGGAGCGGTGCATGCGGCCTGGAAACAGGCAATCGATATTGGGCGGCCGCACGAAGGAGACTCAGGGGCAGGCGTGGAGTGCCCGGTCGAGGGAGCCGGCTCTGGAGAAGGAGAGGACGAGCCTCCTGGCCCATGTGGATTGGCTCTTGAACGCATACTGGGCCGGGGGTAGTCTGATCTTGAATTGATTAATCCGCCTTGGGACACAGCCTCACACAGATGCCTTGGTAGTCCTGAGGAAGCCTGAAGAGCCGATGAGGTGTGCCAGTGGCAGGCGACTGTGGCAACATAAGAGGGTGAGAAAGAGGTAGAAAGTGCCCCTCCCCACTCCCAGATACTGAAGCAGCACACAGTCAGGGCATGAGTAAGGCCCAAGGGGAAATATCTGGACCGACAGACCTGGAAGAGACCAGAGACGAGAGCGAAACCTAAAGAGGCGGTTGAGAACCCCTCCCCCACCCCCCTGCCCAGCTGAATCCATTTGTGGAGAGCCCTGAACACCGGGGCTTGCACGAAGAGCCCCGGGCGGTGAAAACAACCTTTGGGGGGAGCAGATCGGCAGAACGAAGGGCCCAGAGGGGATCACTAAGGAATTCGCCAGGGGCCGAGGAAGACCAGGTGGAGTCCCCCTTCTGTGGTCCCACCTTGACAATTATCTGCAGGGGACCCTCCAGTTCTTAACTGCCAGTTGATTAAAACACTGCATTACATCACCCGGTCCGAGAAGACAACTGGACAGGAAAGCCGACGTCTGGAAACAGGCCTTGGAATGACGAGGCATGAAGGGCACTCTTCGTCCGCTGGGAGAGACAGTGAACCAATCATTTGCAATGGTCAGAGATAAGGAGCCAAAACCATTGAGGCAAGGGAAAATGGATCGGTACGCAAAGGTCGTTGGCCCGCCGCCAGTAGCAGAAGGGGAAACACCACCCCTGCCAGACAATGTGACCCCCGTGCAGGCGATACAGTCATCCAGAGAAGCTTTGGAGGGGAGGATAGCAGAGGTTCGCTCTGAAGTAACCCTCTTGCGACAAGACCTGCGCAACGTGTCCGAGAGCGTAACACAGGCAGAACACCGCATATCAGAGGTGGAAGACATATGTCATACACTAAGCAAGGAAGTCACTGGTCTTACTGCCTCTCTGAAAGAGGTTGCCTGGAAGGTAGATGATGCCGAAAACCGGGCGCGCAGGGATAACCTACAGTTCATAGATTTCCCAGAGGGAGTGGATGCAGGACTTTTCCTCACCCAGTGGCTTAAAGACTCTCTCGCGGCAGCACAGTTCTCCCCATGCTTTGTAATCAAACGGGCCCACAGAATGCCCAGTTTCAGACCACCAGCGGGAACACCCCCACGGCCCTTAAGAGCGCGCTTCTTAAACTTCCAAGACCGCAATCTGATACTTCGGGAGATGAGACAAATTGGAGAGGTCCAGCTTTCAAATGCCAAGATTATGGTTTTTCCTGACTACTCAAGGGAAATACAGAAACAACGGTGGACCTTTGACTCGGTTAAAGCAAAACTGAGACTACTCCACATCCAGTAAATGCTACTCTTCCCAGCGAAACTCAGTCATTTTTCAGGGTAAATCACTGTTTTTCCAGACACCGGAAGAGGCCTGGACTTGGATTGAGGAGCGCCCTCCTCTGAGACGTAGTCATGACTCCCTGGAGGCCTCCAACTCTGCCACGCTAAGGGGTCTGACACCCAGGCAAAGGAGAGAGAAGAGGAGCCGCAGACCTGGCCGGACAAGTAAGACACAGGTGAGGACACCTTTTTGACTGAGGTGGCGCTCCGGCTCTACAGATACGGAAGAGGACCAGCAGCAAACGACGGACAGAGGGAAACAACTCAGGGTCAAAGTGCACACCACCTCTGGCCCATCAGAGCAGGAACAACTGCCTGCTTGGAGGAACCAAGTCCAGATACTGTCGTCCAAGAACTCTCCCAATAACAGGTGCATGAGGGAGGCGAATAAGGCTGAGATGCACAGGCCTGTCGGAAGCCAGAGGACAGTAAGACGGCACTAAGTGCCCCATGAGACTTACACGTTAGACCTAGTGGGTGTCTAGTTTAGTGTTGGGAACACTTTTCCCTTTTTTTTTCTTCTGGGGGGAGTTTCTAAGGGGTGAAGCTACAAGGGGGGAGGGATACAGACCTCTCAGGCTTAACCTACGACACAGTTGTCATGTTGACTGTTGGGGACACTTACGCGGGTAGTGGGAGAGAGTAGGGGGGGTAGAGTTGGGGACATGAGTTAGAGAGTTAGATGAAGGGAGAGTTGTTTATTATCAAGGGTTAGACAAAGAGGTTGTGGAATCAAGGGCAGTGAGGAGTGTAGACAACTCCGGAAGTAAACGGCATGGAGCCATCACTGGGAGATCTATCATAGGCACAAGGTGAGGGGGGATACTCGGTATTGACATGGAATGTCAATGGACTCGGAAATAAAATTAAGAGGGGGCTGGTGGCCAACTATTTCAGGAGATTAAAACTCAATATAATCCTCCTTCAGGAGACGCATCTCCAGGGCACCCACTGTGCGTTTCTTGGGAGAGGTGTATACATTACCTTTGCTCATGCTGGATCTCATCGGGATCCAGGGGAGTTGCCATATTAATCAAGAGAAACCCCGCCTTCCGTACTAACAAAACAGGGACGGATCCCAACGGCACATTTGTCGCGGTCCGGGTGACATGGGGTCAGAGAGAATTCACCCTAGTTAGTGTCTACGCACCACTAGGCTGCAAAAACACACACTGGACAAGGTGGCTGAGATATTATTGGAATCCGAGCCCTCAACACACATAGTAGATGGGTATTTTAACAATGTGGTGGATCCACGCATAGATCGTACACATACACCACCGGGACAGTGAGGGACAACACTCTTAGCTGGGTTTTTAAACACACTGGGCTTGGTCGATCTTTGACGTAAACACCACCCTATTGACCACATATATTTCTTTTTTTCGGGTGCTCAAAATGTGTTTTCCAGGTTGGACTATCTCCTCGCCCCTGCGGGGGAGATAGAGGTGGTTGACAAGACGGAATACCTGGCGAGGGGTCTATCAGATCATTCACCACTTTGGCTGACAGTGGGCGACGACCTCAAGGGCAGCGGTCTGGGTGGAGACTAAACGCATGGCACTTATGGGACAGGGCAGTAGCCTGTGAGATTAGAGTAGAATCTGAGCTGTATTTTTGTGAGAATGAAGGCTCAGTGTCCTCAGCAGTGGTCCTGTGGGAGACATACAAAACAGTGCTTCGGGATGGGGCACGAAACACCATAGCACACAAGAAGAGGAAAGAGACCCGTGAGATCGAGGCATTGGAACACAAGCTCTTAGAACTGGAGGGGCAGTTAGACCAGGATGATGACCGGCTTACAATTCGCCAGATTGCAGTCACTTGAAGGGAATATCAGGCGTTGGCTTGTCAGGAAGCAAAAACTCAGCTCATTGCAACGCAACATCGCCTGTTTGAAACAAGGGATAGAGCCGTGAGACTGTTAGCCTGGCGAGGTAGAAAAGAGAGGGAATCAAGGTGGGTAACTGCCATTCAAGAAGATGGCGTTACATATACAGTAGCCCAGAACATAGCAGACGTCTTTGCAAGATACTATACAGATTTCTATAAGATCAAGACATTAGTGGAGGGCCCCCAAATTTGCAATTACTTAAGCGCAATTAGTACCCCCACCCTCTCTATAGATGACCGAGCAGTCCTCAAAAAAGAACTTACCCTGGAAGAAGTCGTGATAGCCATCGGTAAACAAAAATAAGGGAAGACCCCGGATCCCAATGGATTACCGGCAGACTTCTTTAAAGTAAACACCAGTCTGCTGGGCCCACATCTCCTAAAGGTGTACCTGGTGGCACAGACAGAGGGGACTCTTCCGCCAGACCTTCATAATGCCATATTTGTGGTGATCCACAAGCCAGGGAAGCCCACTTTGGACTGCGGGTCTTATCGACCTATCTCGTTACTGAATGTGGAAACAAAAATATTGGCCACTATTTTAGCCATGCGACTGTTGCCGGTGATTACCTCCCTCATTCACTGTGACCAGTCCAGATTTATGCCAAAAAGGGCAACGAGATTCAACCTTCGTCGGTTGGCCAACTGGCTGCACACGGTACAAAACAGACCAGACCCAGAGGTGTTCTTATCCTTGGATGCAGAGAAGGCATTCGACGCCATCCACTGGCCATTCATGAGACAAGCACTACTGAAATTCGGGTTTGGTCCTGTCTTCCTAGCTTGGATAGACTTACTATTCACCAACCCGAGGGCACGAGTGTAGGTAAATGGAGCAATGACGGCGGATTTCCCAGTGTGCCGGAACACTAGGCAAGGATGTCCTCTGTCCCCCTTGTTATTTGCCCTAATATTGGAACTGCTGGCATGCCTGGTCCGAAACCACCCGGACATAAGAGGCTTTAGAGATGATCTTGGGCTGCTTAGGGATGAGTGGATCTCACTTTACGCTGATGACATCCTCCTATACGTCACTAACCTTGACGTGACGCTTTCCATTATACTCCAGGTATTTGAGGAATATGGACTCCATGCAGGCTACCGGACAAATCTAGCCTTTATCTGGTGGGGGGGGGGCCTAGATACACGGGGTCTTCCCAGGCAGCTTCACGTGGATATAGAGGGGTTTTGATACCTAGGTCTTTACATAACTACCAATAAAATGGCAAGTCTCGGCTATAATATAAAGAGGGTGTTGATGGAAGTCCACCAGAACGTGGAAAGGTGGAGAAAGGTGGAGTCCCCTGACGTTACTAGGTAGAGCCGCCATGTATAAAATGGTCACACTCCCTAAGTTGCTCTACATTCTCCAAAACACATACCGTAAACTCCCCGAGGAGATTTTTAAGACAATAGATTTAGAGATGCGCACACTCCTGTGGAATGGGGGTCATCCACGGGTGGCACTCCAGACACTCCAATGTAGTCAATACAATGGGGGGATAGCACTCCCAGATATACGATCATATGACCGGGCAGCCCACTTGGTGGTCATTAATGAATGGGGGCACCTACTGGGCGATCATCCAACATACGCACTTTAGAGGCTCCAGTTTCAAACTCATACATATCTCCACTACATATATGGAGGCAGAGGAGCGCGGCAATTGCTGCCGGTGACTCAGAGGACAATAGATGCTTGGAAAGGGGTGGAACGTCAAATGAAGTGGGACAAGAGATGCACGAGCGAGACTCCACTGCGGGAGGGGACATGCCCGCCAGAATTGGGCAATCTACAGGGCTTTGGACCCTGGGATATCCAGACTTGGGGACCTACTGAAGAAGGGCTCCCTGATTTCCTTCAGCTCACTCAAACGTGAGTACAAGCTGAATGACACCCAATAATATAAATACCTACAATTACAGTATGCTTTGAGGGCAGAGAAACTAGACGCATTAGACATCCCAGAATTCGCACCCCTAGTGGGAAGACTACTTCAGGGAGAAATACCAGACAAAGCAATTTCATGGACATACAAAACCCAGATAAATAATATACCAGACAACCTGATAGCCCTCAGAACACAATGGGAGGTCACCACGGCAAATTAAGAAGACATCGATTGGGAAGTGGCATTAATGCACCCAAGAGAAGTGGCCATTAAATTAAGGCTGTGACTGATACAATTTAAGATCCTACACAGGGTCTACTTTGATAGGGCACGTTTGCATACAATCGGGAGGGCCGAGTCACCGGATTGTCTCCGCTGCCAGACAGAGAGCAGGACCTACATACACACACTATCTGAATGCCACCACATTAAATCATATTGGACCCCAATAGTAGAGGAATTAGGCAAGGTAGTGGGGACGCAGTTGCCCATCGATGCCAAATACATCCTGTTAGGCATTCCCTCCGAGGTGGATCTCCCCCGTTGCAAACTCCTGATATGTAATCTAGGGCTGATAGTAGCCAAGAGAGACTATGCCAGACACTGGGGAGCCCCGAACCCACCTTCTGTGACTGAGTGAAGGGCAGGGATGGACCTCTACATGGTTACAGAGAGGGTGACATATAAGGCAAGACGGTGCCCGAAGAAGTTTTCCAAGGTTTGGGACCCCTGGTTGAGGCTTAACTGGCTGGAAATAGAGAGTGAGAAGGAGGCCCCCTGGCCAAGACCAAGGGAACAGGGAACGATTAGAGGCGGGATATGCCTCCCTCCCAATGTATACCATATGTTTGTACTTATTACTAGATGCTGTTTAGCAATGGGTATGCCGGAAACGATCTGTATTTGTATTACTGCCGATCTGATTCAATGTTGTTGTGTTTCACGAGGCTCTTCGTCTTCAGTGGAAAATATGTTTCTGCACTGTGTTTTTCAGAAAACTGTATCAATAAAAATATATATTTTTAAAAACAATAAACATTTCAAATTGTACAGTGGTGATGTTCCCGTTGTGATGTAGAGTGTAATCAAGGACGCATTGGAAATCAGTTAAACATAAATAACATTTTGATTATAAGAATCAAGATTATTGCGCCATTTATTGTATACCTCTAAGATCATGTAGACCAATATCACCAATATGGCTCACGCTTCACATCTATCAGTCATTCTAGGTCATCTCTGCATTCTCTCCCTCCGTCTCACCTGTCTCTTTGCCTATTAGGTAAGTCTGGTATGGACCCCAATGGTTCTTGGGGCGACTCTGTGTCGGGATTAATTCAGTGTATTCATACGATTGCGTGTTACAATCGATCATATCTGTGTGCTATTCCTCTAGTGTTGGGACTGGACTTCGAGCCCATCACATTGCCACCCAGCGTCTAGCCAGCAGTAGGCCTATGGCGACCAATCTCCGGACTTTCCTGTCAACCTCCCTGTCATAACCCAGCAATGCTAGCATCGGGTCAAACGCTAGTGATAGACCAGTGATGACCACCAAATTGTGAAATAACATTTGCCAGAACTCATGTACTCCAGGGTAACATGCAGCATGGCCAAATCCAACCTCATTCTCGCCACACCTCTGGCATTCTGCTGAGTCACACAATCCATATCGGAAAAGTTGCTCTGGCGTGTAGTAGAGTTGGTTGACATAGTTAAAATGTATTAGTCTGTGTCTTCCATTTAGTGAGACCGTCTCAACTATGGTACAACAGTACTGCCAACACTTGTCATTGATGGTCCTAAATAAATCTCTTTGCCAATCAAGTCGCATCTTTGTCAGTCCAGGTCTACGTGCTTCTTGTGCAAATGCGTAGACTTTCGCTATCAACATGTCATCCCCCAACATGTCATCCCCCAATAAGTCATGTAATGTGAGTCTGGCTCTATAATATTGGAAAAGAGTGAGAGCTGTTGGTGCATTCGTCCCATTTTGAATCACATCCCATTTACATACCTCACATCCTGAAAAAAAAAGTCTCCCATCTTATTGATTTCCAGTGTGTGTAAAGCTCACGCCACGCTTTTTTCCTGACCCACTGTAAACCAGAAACACCAGTTTAATGGGATTTGCAGCGAGTATAGGAGGGAGCTGGCTTGTTTCTCCAGGAGACCCTGCCAGGCATATACTGTGACCATAGAGCAAAGTTAAGAGCAGAAAAATGCCCATTGTCAGAAAGTGGCGTTTCTGCATGAGTAGTGTTAAATTCCACCTTCCCAGCAAAGCACATTTATCACTATTATTTCACCCATACCAAACATGATCAAACTACTCCCCTGGGATCAGGAGTTGCCACTTAGAGGCACGTAAGGGAATTCCTAATACTAGTCTATGAGGGGAGTAGGCCTCACTGCAGTGAAAAATGAAATAGGCTGTTTTTCACTACCAGGACATGTAAAGTATACAAGCACATGTCATTCCCTTTGCTTACATAGCACCCTGCCCTCTGGGTTGCCAAGGGCTGTCCTTAGGGGTGACTTATATGCAATAAAAGGAGGAGTTCAGGCCTTGGCAAGTAGTTTTACCTGACAAGTCATAGTGACAGCGAACTGCACGTGCAGGCCCTGCCATGGCAGGCCTGAGACATGGTTAGGGGGCTACTTACTTGGGCGACACAATCAGTGTGGTGGGCCCACCAGTAGCATTTAATTTACAGGCCCTGTCACCTGTAGTGCATGTTACTAGGGACATAAGTGAATTAAATATGCCAGTTGGGTACGATCCAATATTACCATGTTTTAGGAGAGAGAGCACAAGCACTTGAGCACTGATTAGCAGCGCTAAAGTGCACAGAGTTCCGGAGGCAGCAAAAATGGGTACAGAAAATGGAGGGAGGTAGGCAAAAAAGCTGGGGGAAATTCAGATGCAGTGTTCTACTATGGCTATAATATCACTGGCCTAGTGCAGGGTACTCATAGGTCTGTTCAGTCTCATATCTTGCTAAGAGATGGTGCGGCTATATCTTCCAGTGCAAGATATAGTCTCTCAGTCTTTAGGGCACAGCACTGTTACCTGACAGGACGAAGCGCTCTTCAGAATGTGGCTGTCATCGGCAATCCTTGTGGTCACATGACAGTCTTCCGGCATCGCGAGCAGGGTTGCAGAGTTAGCTCCGCCTCTTGAATCATGTCAGAGTGGCTGCGCAGCAGACCAGGATCTGGGGTTGGTCCATGCTCTTCACAGTCACTTAGCAAAGTTCTCTGGCAGGAGGAGCAGGGTCACAGAGACAGCCCTGCCTCTCAAATCACTTTGGAGCTGCAACACAGCAGTTCGGATCAGCAAACATCTTCCACTGGGCAGCTGCAGCATGTCGGGGAAGTCTACGGTTGAGGGGGTAGTGGTGTCAGGTCATACAGTTTGGCTGCAGTAGCACTCCCAGCATTGGTCAAGAAGAACGTGGACCAGGAACAAAGTGAGGTGCTTTGGGTCTCACTTTTATCCTCATTTTCCAGACAGGGAATGAGAATCCATTGTGGATGGTTCTGGAACTGGTTTGGGGTAGTTCACTTTCAAATGTCATTTTCTGGCTGTATTAAAGACACAGCTTTTGTGAAAGGTGATGGCACTCACAGTGGGTAGTGATGAGGCTTGCTTGCAGCAGGAGTATTCAAAACGGGGCACAAAGAAGTGTGAGATCTCTGCATCTGGCTGTCATTAGCCTTCCTTAGTCAGGGACAGACACAAGGGCAGGTCCTGCCTAAAAACTTCCTCACCTTTATCAACAGAATCAGCCTTTCTCCTCTAACATCCACCTAATGGCATTGCCGAGGAAGGTCTAATCAACAGTCCGTTGTTAAAAGTACCTCATGGAATTTCTAAAGACAGCCCTTTCACCGTGCTTCCTCATGTCCGTGTCTGAGTTTCCACCCTTCAGTCACAGGAATACAGGCAATACACTTCCACTATCAGGAAAACTACATTCACCCTTCATCTTGTACCATGTTGAAACCAGGAACTATACAAAATGGATTTCGTTGGTTGCAGCAGCCATAGTCACACGATCTATGGAGTCCAACTATGACACATGTGGCAAATAACCACTTGCACACACACTCAGCACCTACGTGACATGTCAGCACCAGGCTTGGGTTGTCACATCTCAGCAGAATTTGACACAAATGACCCAGCAGGCCTCGGAGTCAGACAAAAAGGCATTGCTAATACTTCAAGTGCTGTACTACATTCATTTGTACATGTGTGCCTGAGTGGTGGTGTATGATTTCCCACTACCTTTCTCCCTACGTATGATTGGCTGGTACAGGTTTAAGATGGCGTCTGTGGCACAGTGGGTGAAGGAATAGATGTGTCTAAGTTGCTCACTCCTGTTACCACCTCGGGCTGGAAGATCCACTTGATATGTTCCTTCCTCCATGGGAGTGGGCGGTGGTTCAGTGCTGGGTGTCCCACCATGGGCAGCTTCTTCCTTATGACCATCCTTTCCTTTGTACAGGACTTGAGGTCATATCACCTCTTCTGCTTTTTTATCAGTAGTCCAGTATGTGACTCAGACTTTATTGCCTCAAATGATGTCACAGGGACTGTGACAAGCAACTTCCCATTCTCCTTGACACACTACTCTGCCAAGATCTCAAGTTCTTTGTGGCTGAATTTCCTTTTCCTCTCTTGCTTCAGGATCCTGCGGCCCCTGGCCAGCAATAGTAGCATCTAGTAGCCACAAGGCTAGTTGGGGGCAGTGAACATTATTCCAAGGAGGGTGGCAGCCACCAAACGAGGGTGAGATGTATGCTGTTGTTCAACTCATTTGTTGAGTACGCTGCTGCCAAACATGCACTGTGCTGCACAGCTGCATGTACTCTGTACCATGCAGCTCAATGCACATGCTCAGCATGCACAAAGCTCCGTGCAGCACAAAGCATGCTTTGAGCACTGTGCAGCAAACAGACATACTCTGCACCCCCCTGGCCAAAGCATGCGCTGTGATAAGCACCCTTCCAACCAGCATACTATAGTACCCTGTTACACAAAGCGTACGCTGTGATAAGCACCCTTCCAACCACACATACCATAAGTACCCTGTTACACAAAGCATACACTGTGATAACCACCCATCCAACCAACATATACTATAGTACACTGTTACACAGAGCATACAGTGTGATAGGCACCAATCCAACCACCATATACTATAAGTACCCTGTTACACAAAGCGTACACTGTGATAAGCACCCTTCCAACCAACATATACTATATGTACCCTGTTACACAAAGCATACGCTGTGATAAGCACCCTTCCAACCAACATATACTATATGTACCCTGTTACACAAAGCGTACGCTGTGATAAGCACCCTTCCAACCAACATATACTATATGTACCCTGTTACACAAAGCCTACGCTGTGATAAGCACCCATCCAACCAACATATACTATAAGTACCCTGTTACACAAAGCATGCGCTGTGATAGGTACCCCTCCAACCAACATATACCACAAGTACCCTGTTTCACAAAGCATGCGCTGTGATAAGCACCCTTCCAACCAACATATACCACAAGTACCCTGTTCCACAAAGCATACGCTGTGATAGGTACCCTTCCAACCAACATATACCACAATTACCCTGTTCCACAAAGCATGCGCTGTGATAAGCACCCTTCCAACCAACATATACCACAAGTACCCTGTTCCACAAAGCATGGGCTGTGATAAGCACCCTTCCAACCAACATATACCACAAGTACCCTGTTCCACAAAGCATACACTGTGATAAGCACCCTTCCAACCAACATATACCACAAGTACCCTGTTCCACAAAGTATACACTGTGATAAGCACCCTTCCAACCAACATATACCACAAGTACCCTGTTCCACAAAGCATACACTGTGATAAGCACCCTTCCAACCAACATATACCACAAGTACCCTGTTCCACAAAGCATACACTGTGATAATCACCCTTCCAACCAACATATACCACAGTTACCCTGTTAAAGCATACACTGTGATAAGCACCCTTCCAACCAACATATACTATAGTACCCTGTTATACAAAGCATACACTGTGATAAGCACCCTTCCAACCAACCTATACTATAGTACCCTGTTATACAAAGCATGCACTGTGATAAGCACCCTTCCAACCAACATATACTATAAGTACCCTGTTACAAAAAGCGAGCACTGTGATAAGCACCCTTCCAACCAACACATAGCGCAAGTACCCTGTTCCACAAAGCATGCACTGCCCAAACATGCACTGTGCTGCACAGCTGCATGTACTCTTCACCATACCGCTAAATGCATACGCTCAGCATGCACCAAGCTCCCTGCACTCCAAAGCATGTTCTAAGCACCGTGCTGCAAACAGACATACTCTGCACCCCCATGGCCAAAGCATACGCAACCTTGCAACCAACAAATACCACAAGTACCCTGTTTCACAAACCATACACTGTGATAAGCACCCTTCCAACCAACATAAATCATAAGTACCCTGTTACACAAAGCGTACACTGTGATAAGCACCCTTCCAACCACATATACCATAAGTACCCTGTTACACAAAGTGTACACTGTGATAAGCACCCTTCCAACCACATATACCATAAGTACCCTGTTACACAAAGCGTACACTGGGATAAGCACCCTTCCAACCACATATACCATAAGTACCCTGTTACACAAAGCGTACACTGTGATAAGCACCCTTCCAACCAACATATACATAGGTACCCTGCTACACAAAGCAAACACTGAGCACCCTAATGCACCCTGCTGGCCAAAGCAACCACTGTGTAGAGGTATGCATTAAGCACCTCTCAGTCCAAGGCATAGCCTGAGCACTCTTCTTGCACTGCCTTGGTGACAGAACAACATCCTGGACCCTTCCCAGTCCGGCTTCCGCAGCAACCACAGCACCGAAACCGCCCTCATCGCCGCCACCGATGACATCAGGACCCTGCTAGACAACGGAGAAACAGCAGCCCTCATCCTCCTGGACCTATCAGCCTCCTTCGACACGGTCTGCCACCACACACTACGAACACGCCTTCACGACGCCGGGATCCAAGAGAAGGCCCTGGACTGGACCACATCCTTCCTTTCCGGCAGAACACAAAGCGTCCGCCTCGCCCCCTTCCGATCCAAGGCCACCAAGATCATCTGCGGCGTACCCCAAGGCTCCTCCCTCAGCCCAACGCTGTTCAACATCTACATGGCACCCCTCGCCCACGTCGCCCGACAGCACAACCTCAACATCATCTCCTACGCCGACGACACCCAGCTGATCCTCTCCCTCACCAAAGACCCTCACACCGCCAAAGCCCACCTCCACGAAGGAATGAAGGCCGTCGCCGAATGGATGAGGACCAGCCGCCTGAAGCTGAACTCGGACAAGACGGAGGTCCTCATCCTTGGTTCCAACCCTTCAGCCTGGGACGACTCCTGGTGGCCAACATCACTGGGAACAGCCCCGCCACCCACCGACCACGTACGCAACCTAGGGGTCATCCTCGACCCCACCCTCTCCATGACTAAGCAGGTCAACGCCGTTTCCTCATCCTGCTTCAACATCCTCCGAATGCTCCGCAGGATCTTCAAGTGGATCCCCACCGAAACAAGAAAAACAGTCACCCAGGCCCTCGTCACCAGCAGGCTGGACTACGGAAACGCCCTCTACGCAGGAACGACGGCTAAGCTCCTGAGACGGCTGCAACGCATCCAGAACGCCTCTGCACGTCTTATCCTCGACATCCCCCGACGCAGCCACATCACACCCCACCTGAGAGACCTGCACTGGCTCCCTGTCAACAAGAGGATAACCTTCAAGCTCCTCACCCACGCACACAAAGCACTCCACAACTCCGGACCAGCCTACCTCAACAGACGACTCAGCTTCTACATCCCCACCCGCCAGCTCCGCTCGACCAGCCTCGCCCTCGCCACAGTCCCCCGCATCCGGAAAACGACCGCCGGCGGCAGATCCTTCTCCCACCTCGCCGCCAAGACCTGGAACACCCTCCCCACCAACCTTCGACAGACCCAAGACCTACTGGCCTTCAGAAGACTCCTCAAGACCTGGCTCTTCGATCAGTAGCAGCACCACCCCCCTCTTCCCCCAGCGCCTTGAGACCCTCGCGGGTATGTAGTGCGCTTTATAAGTGACATGATTGATTGATTGATTGATACATTAACCAACCTCTTTGTAAGCATCTTCAATGCGAGATGGCTAGCCCACCTATTATTGGTCTTCTGGCCTGGTGATCATGGGCAAACGTCTTTGAAACTGTACATTTGTTTCTTTTTTTCTGCCAGTAATCTAAGAATGGCTTGGAACAATTCATTCTGCAGTGTACACCACACAAGAAAACGGCTTTTTTCATATTGACTTGATGCAATGCAGAGCTTGCTGAGAGATGCTAAGTTGTCCCATTCCAGATGAGGATACTCCAACCAGTCCTGTTCATTTTGTCTGCATACTGGTGATTGTTAGTTGGTTTTCATTATAAATGAAGGACTACAGAGAACAGGATACAAACAAAAAAGGACTAAATGTGCTATTTAGGGTTGGCATTGGGCAAGCTTTGTAGCTCTTCATTACTGTGCGATGTTGGTCTATTTTGCTCAGAGAGATGAAGGTTGCTTCCAGATTGTCATGTTGTCTATCATGGCCTTACTATATGAAACAGCTGCTGCAGCTTGAGAAGTACAGTAAAGTGTGGGAGGGTGAAACGAGGTTCCAGTCACAGCTGGACACGTTCCTAAATTCACTTTGTGTGGTGTAGCCTCTTACTCTCGGACAACCTCAAACCCAGTGCTTAATTTGTAAAAATATACGTGCAAGAGCCCTCGTCAGGAGGCCACTGCGGCTTGCACCACCCATTGCCCCAGCCATGCTGCCAATGACAGTACTGACACAACTACTAACAATCACACTCCTACAGGTGTGACAATTCAGACTATTCCAGGCCCCAAAAGCTATGAGGATGATTTGGGTGACAGGCATTAGTCACTTTTAATGTATTTTGAATGAATAAATAACTCTTGTTCTGTTCATCTCGAAAGCAGACAAACGGTGCCACCATGTGGCAGACTGTCATAAGTGCCAGTGTTGACAATTATGTGCCGGTGTTGAGCACCGGAAACCACGGCTCAAATTAAGCACTGCTCAAACCTGCTAACCATCGCTGCTAAGTAGCATAGTGCAAAATGATTGAGTGGCATTTGTAATTCACACCTGCCTGATGTCACTGATTAAGCGTAACCAACAGCCAGCCCGTCCAACTTCCCCACAAAGGATCCTCAATTGTAATGACAGCAGGATGGCTCAGCGAGTTAGAAACTCATTGGGGACTTCTATATGCCCTATAGGATGCAAGTTCAAATCCAGGCATGACAAACTGAGCCTGTTGTTTCTCTGAGGTGAGTAAATTGAGTACCTTTAAATTAAGTAATCGTGACATCTTTTATGTGCAGCCCACACAAGAAAACCAAGATAGTATTAATTTCAATGGAATTCTAACCTCCAGCTCTCAGTTTTAATGAGAGTGGATGTCTGGCTTGCTGCAGGAGTCTGAACCTGAGTTGTAATTAGAGCTAGAAGCTAGCCTGCTGTCAATGCGAGGAGCTGGGATAGAGAAAAAAGAGTAAAAAACTGAAGATAGAACAATAGAAGACAATACATGTAAGGAACTGATGACTGAGAACACATACTTTAATGTGTAACAAGAAGGGTAATGGGGTGGTGACACACAAGTGAAAATGGCACTAACCAACAAGGGACAACGTACGACTCTGCATCATAAGAAAACTGAAAGGATGAAATAATTCTTGAATACCTGCAAGGAAAAAACAGAAAGAATAGGAGTATGAACAAATGCGTAACAGCCAGTAAAACCATCCTGTCCAGCAATCAATAAAAATTAGAAACATATTTAAACATTGCAAAAAATAAGGCTGCGACGGGGATCAACAATGTAAAATGAAATAAAATTTCCAGAATCAAACTGTAAAACAAAGTGTACAAATACATAAAACATTTAAAACAATTTCAGAAATGATTTAAAAAAAACAGTCTTACCAATTTGTGTGACCTGCATTAGCTGCGGCTATTGTTTAGGGCTTTCTATTACATTTACATTAAAGTTCTAGATTGCTGGAAGACTTGGCACCTCCATTTTAGTCACTGTGGGGTTCCGAACTGCTGCAGGAGTCAAAGGCCCTCAGGTTTCATTACAATGGGGTTTGGGGCTGCTAGTCATGTGTCGGGCTATTTTGAGATACTGGCGATTTGTGGTCTTGTAGAGACCCCCCGGCTGTACTCCAGGGGCAATGTTACATCCTTTTTTCTAAATTCTACCAGGGAAGACGGCAAAGAAGCAGTTATCCGGCAGTCGTTTGCAGCAGACTATATAATAACAAAAGAGAACATCAAATCAGTTATTATCAGCAAATTAAAGCGCCCATCAACAGAAAAAGTGATTTGAGCTGTGGCAGTACCGCAGGTCTGGAATAAATGGGATATTTCCATATAAATAGTGTTGTAATTCTTTTTACAGTACTTCTTAATAGAGTGTGAGGGGGACAATTTGTTGGTCAACACAGGGTAGGTGGTACACAGTAATGTGGACTAGGGCATGAGGGACAACTGCCTGCAAACACCTGGGCCTACCTACTATTGCTCAGCGGTGTTAGCATGAAGTGTAAGGGTGCAATTCTCACCTGGAAGCACAACCAAGAAGGTGCATGTCAGACTGTAGCTTAGTGGATCCCTGCCATCACTATTGTAAAAGGAACAAAGCCACAAAGATCTGGGTTTATTCCATTGTTCTTTTGCTCACCATGCCACCCCAGTTTAGACCCAGCCATATGCACTATTGCAACAGCTAAAACCAGCCTGCAGACCTCATACTGACCCGACACTACAGGAGAGCAGAGTTAAGCAGCAGGATGCACTTATCAGTGGTCCTGGCCATCTAATACTCACCACTGTGGTCAGACAGGTTCAGACAGTTACCCTGAGAACTAAAGTTGATGTCTATTGCTGATTTCCACCTAACTCCAAAATGTGGTGAGAGCAGCACCTAGGCTAGACCTGATCAAAATAAACATTCTGGGCCTCAGAGCCTTGTTGTCCACCCAGCATCAGCATAGCCTAGTCTGGAGAAAGCCTTGTTGCCAGCCCAGCATCAGCATAGCCTAGTCTGGAGAAAGCCTTGTTGTCTGCCCAGCATCAGCATAGCCGAGTCTGGAGAAAGCCTTGTTGTCCGCCCAGCATCAGCATAGCCTAGTCTGGAGAAAGCCTTGTTACCAGTCCAGCATTAGCATAACCTAGTCTGGAGTAAGCCTTGTTGCCATCCCAGCATCAGCATAGCCTAGTCTGGAGAAAGCCTTGTTACCAGTTCAGCATAGCCTAGTCTGGAGAAAACCTTGTTGTCCGCCCAGCATCAGCATAGCCTAGTCTGGAGAAAACCTTGTTGTCTGCCCAGCATCAGCATAGCCTAGTCTGGAGAAAGCCTTGTTACCAGTCCAGCATTAGCATAGCCTAGTCTGGAGTAAGCCTTGTTGCCATCCCAGCATCAGCATAGCCTAGTCTGGAGAAAACATTGTTGCCAGCCCAGCATCAGCATAGCCTAGTCTGGAGAAAGCCTTGCTGCCAGCCCAGCCTCAGCATAGCCTAGTCTGGAGAAAGCCTTGCTGCCAGCCCAGCATCAGCATAGCCTAGTCTGGAGAAAGCCTTGTTGCCAGCCCAGCATCAGCATAGCCTAGTCTGGAGAAAGCCTTGTTGCCAGCCCAGCCTCAGCATAGCCTAGTCTGGAGAAAGCCTTGTTACCAGCCCAGCATCAGCAAAGCCTAGTCTGGAGAAAACCTTGTTGCCAGCCCAGCCTCAGCATAGCCTAGTCTGGAGAAAGCCTTGTTACCAGCCCAGCATCAGCAAAGCCTAGTCTGGAGTAAGCCTTGTTGCCAGTCCAGCATCAGCATAGCCTAGTCTGGAGAAAGCCTTGTTGTCCGCCCAGCATCAGCATAGCCTAGTCTGGAGAAAGCCTTGTTGCCAGCCCAGCATCAGCATAGCCTAGTCTGGAGAAAGCCTTGTTTACCAGCCCAGCATCAGCATAGCCTAGTCTGGAGAAAGCCTTGTTACCAGCCCAGCATCAGCAAAGCCTAGTCTGGAGTAAGCCTTGTTGCCAGTCCAGCATCAGCATAGCCTAGTCTGGAGAAAACCTTGTTACCAGTCCACCATCAGCATAGCCTAGTCTGGAGAAAGCCTTGTTACCAGTCCAGCATCAGCAAAGCCTAGTCTGAAGTAAGCCTTGTTGCCAGCCCAGCATCAGCATAGCCTAGTCTGGAGAAAACCTTGTTGTCCGCCCAGCATCAGCATAGCCTAGTCTGGAGAAAGCCTTGCTACCAGTCCAGCATCAGCATAGCCTAGTCTGGAGAAAGCCTTGTTGCCAGCCCAGCATCAGCAAAGCCTAGTCTGGGGGGACTGTGGTGACCATCACTGCAGTGAGCCAGGCCAGCAACCACAGCATGAGCCCCAGCTGCATCACCAAGTCACCCCCCGCAGATCATCAGGTATGGGGAGAGTCCGAATAGGATATGAGGCAGGAGAAGCACCAGCTTCCCCAGCCTGAAAAAGTGTGGCGCGTGCACTGGGTAAACTGTAGGATGACAGCAGTCAAAGAATTACAGCAGCTTGGGGGCTATGAACTAGTCTGACTCTCAGTGGTGAAGAAGTCCAGCTGTGTCAACTTCACCCAGCAGTGCCTTCGGTTCTCTACAAAGGGGCCGATTCCGATTCGGGACGGAAAACGTACCGACCGACTCGGTACGGGACTCCAATCCGACCGACACGTACCGGCGTCGCCCGACCTGGGTAGTACAATGAAATGCACGTGAATCACGACCGACTCGTACGGAACACAAGCCGAACGACCGAACCGCACGGAAACAAGCCATCCGGCCGGAAAACCACGCGAATCGAACCGACCGACACGCACCAGGAATGAACCCGAACGAAACGTACCAGTGAACTCCGACCCGCGCAGTACGATGTAATGCGTGGAAAACCCGACCGAGTCGCACGGAGCTCAAGCCGTACGACCGACACGCATACAAAAGCCAGCAGAAGGAAGCCAACACTCGGAGACCGACGCGTACGCCGCACAATAAACCTAGCAGAAACACAGCGTGAACGACTCGGAGAAGCTCGCACGAGACAACTGCAGCGTCCCACTCGGTCAGAAGAACGTCTCCTACATGCACAAAAAATACAAAGGGAAAAATACAAAAAAAGGGCCAAACAAGCAATGACAAAGTCAATAAATACAGGGAAAAAAACATGGAACAAGGACACACCCCCAACTCCACCCATATAAAGGCCACAAATCCCTACCATGCTCCTTTGCAAATTCAACTGACCTGCCAGCACAGAACACCATCAGACAGCAACCACAGACACACTCACAGCTCATCCATCACACAAGCCACACACCATTAGCACCTCAACAAATAGCACCCTCACATACACCCAGCAAAACCTACACCCACACACCCTCACTTGCACACCCACACACACATCAATCACCACCACCACCCATCACCATGCCCCCAAAGAAGAATCTAAAGTTCCTAGACAGTGAATTGGAAGTCATGGTAGATGAGATCCTCAGGGTAGAGCCCCAGTTGTTCGGTACATTGGTCCAACAGACCCCCCATGTCGCAGAAAACCAAGATGTGGGAGAGGATCGTCGACAGGGTCAACGCACAATCACCATGTTTGCGCACAAAGGAAGACATCCAGAACAGGTGGTATGATGTGCGCAGGAGGGTCAGGGACCTACTAAAGAAGGATTACATCTTGAGTCAGCGCACCGGCAGTGGCCCTCCTGCCAAACCACTATACCTCAGGCCCTGGGAGGAGAAGGTGCGGGCCATCCTACCACCAGTGAGCGTATATGGACTATCAAACATCCCAGAGCCTGGTGAGTACACAACTAATATACCCAATATTGTGTGACAACAAACACACATCACTGTCAAGGGGATAGTCAAACCATGCACCCTTAGCAAATCCACAGCAACCAAAAGATAATCACCCCAAGATTTGTCTGTCAGTCAGATAAACACAATACATGCCATCTCATAGTGATATGTAACTGTGTCATGACATGTACAAACCTAACTATAAATACAGCAAGGCAGTGGCACAAATATAACCAACAAACACAGTTAGACATTTTGCCACCACAAGAACACCACCTCACAGGGAAGCTCACTGAAAGGAAGGAAGTCTGTGTATGCTGGTGAAGTCAGTGTAGCCAATAGCATGATGGGAGTTGTAGTCACAGATATTGCTCACCCTCACAATTGGCCCATCAACACCACCCTGAACCATGCACACATCACAGGGAGTGGAAAAGAACTGACAAGATGGCTGACACTGGGTACTGCTGTGGGGAGCACAAGGCCCTGCTGGGAACTGTGCACCAACCAACAGCAGGACACCACTGACTGACATCCTGAAAGCCAACTTGCACTCCCTGCAATGGAAGCACGTTCCATGGTGGGATATCTGGCTGGGTGGGAAGGAGGACTGACAGCTCTGACAATAGTTATAAGCAGCTTACCTTACACCCCCCCTTAACATAAACTCCACACAACTCACCTGGGAGAATGCAATGCCTCACACTCCAATTAAATATCCCACAAAGAACCACCACCCTGGGTTATGCTGTGTGAAGCACAGGGACACTCTTGGGACTTGTAGCCAAACAAACGCCAGGACAACACTGTCAGCCATCCTGTCAGCACAGGCACACTACCCCACAGGGAAGCAGAGTCAAAAGGAAGGAAGTATGGGCATGCTGGGAAGGGGGATGTAGGCAATAGCATGATGGGAGTTGTAGTCACAGATATTGCTCACCCTCACAATTGGCCCATCAACACCACTCAGAACCATGCACACATCACAGGGAGTGGAAAGCCACTTCAAAGATGTCTGACAATGGTGCTCTGTTGTGGGGAGCACAAGGCCCTGCTGGGAACTGTGCAACAACCAACAGCAGGACACCACTGACAGCCATCTTGCCATTGCAGTCACACTCACACACACTGAAGTCGACTCAAAAGGAAGGAAGTATGGGCATGCTGGGAAGGGGGGTGTAGGCAATAGCATGATGGGAGTTGTAGTCACAGATATTGCTCACCCTCACAATTGGCCCATCAACACCACTATGAACCATGCACACATCACAGGGAGTGGAAACCCACTTCAAAGATGTCTGACAATGGTGCTCTGTTGTGGGGAGCACAAGGCCCTGCTGGGAACTGTACAACAACCAACAGCAGGACACCACTGACAGCCATCTTGCCATTGCAGTCACACTCACACACAGTGAAGTCGACTCAAAAGGAAGGAAGTATGGGAATGCTGGGAAGGGGGGTGTAGGCAATAGCATGATGGGAGTTGTAGTCACAGATATTGCTCACCCTCACAATTGGCCCATCAACACCACTCAGAACCATGCACACATCACAGGGAGTGGAAAGCCACTTCAAAGATGTCTGACAATGGTGCTCTGTTGTGGGGAGCACAAGGCCCTGCTGGGAACTGTGCAACAACCAACAGCAGGACACCACTGACTGACATCCTGAGAGTCAACCTGCACACACTGCAAGGGTGGCATGCTTCATGGTGGGATAACTGGGCTGGGGGGAGAAGGAGGGCCGTATGTCCACCAAATACCACCAATGCTGGCCATGCACACACCTCAACATTCACATTGAAAAGCTTCAGGTTGGCAGGACAATGTGCTATCCCAATATCAACCTCTGACTGTGACAACTGAGGAAAATGCAATGTACAGGCCCGCATCCAGAGGTACAGTCACAACTGTCAGGTGTGTGAACCATTGATGCCTGTAGAAACATAACATACATTGTGTGTCTCTTCCAAAAACAGGTGATGATGGGGACACAGCAGCAGATGATGAGGAGTCCCTGTCCCAGGCTCCGGGGGACACTGAGCTCACTGGTGTGGAACAGCCTCTGCCCTCCTCGGATGGCGAAGACCTACTTGGCTCCTCCGGTGTGAGTCATCATGCAGCACCAGCAGGACCAACATCTGCACCCCCTGCACCCACTCCTCCAACAACTGCCAACACACAGACCACCCCCGCCGACACGGACAGACCAAGGAGCGCCGATGACAACAGCACAGGGACCCCGGCCCAACGTGGAGCAACGGACAACGACCCCAGTAACAACCCCCAAGTGGGCCTACGGTCACCTGTGCGTGCCACCGCAGGTCCGGCACGTGTCGCCAGGGGTGGTGGAAGGGGTGGGAGACATAGGTCGCTGTTTGCAGAGGAGTCTGGACTGCATGATGACCCACAACTGGCACGCATTGCTGATGCGTACCAGACTAGCACCGGAGAGGTCAGCCAGGTAGTGGGGATCCTCAAGGACATTCAACAGCAGCAGGCTGCCCATCATGCCCGCTTGGACTCACACATGTCCTGTGTGGAGACACACATGCCCCGTGTGGAGACACACATGTCTGGCATGGAGTCCAAGTGGGACACATTGCAAGAACTGACAGCGGTGCATAGGGACATATTGACATGCCTCCGCCAGATTAGCACCAACATGGCCACACCTCCCTGTGTGCCTACAACATCTGGTGCTGCAACAACCGCAACTGCCACAGGGAGGGAGGATGACTCTGGCGGAGAGTCCTCTGCACCGCAGCAGCCTGCACGTGAGGGTCCCCCCCCAAAGAAGAGGGGTCGTCCGAGGAAGGAAAACTGAGAGGTTGATGGCCATGTACATCCCCCAGGAACCCAACACCTGTTCTGGAAAATCACCTTTGTGTGCAAACTGTTCACCCTGTCGAATGCAACCCAACTCTCCCACATGACATGGGGAGCTTAAGTTGGCCCAATGTATCAGATGACCGTGGACTTTACTCAGGACATTTCTGCTACCAAGACTTCCAACTCATCTGGGAACTTTGGATTACAATCCCAATGTACAGCACCCACCATCCTGTGCACTATCCTCACACATGTATGGAAATAAACTCACCAATGCACCATACTTGCCTCTGTTGTGTTTCCAACGTGGTTTCTGTCATGGAGATGGTGATCTGCTAAATGACACTGTGCATGCTAACTGCTACAGCAAGTTCAACACCGTCATGTGAGTCATGGAGACGTGACACATATGAGGGAGACACACCACTAGGGCTACACAACACATACACACCAGGGCCGTCACACTCATCGCCTGCACTGATGGTGCCAGGAAATACAGTGCAATGTACAGACACCACACCTATTCACAGTCTGTGTTAACTAGCCCACAGGTGCAGTAAGCACATGTCAGTCAGATGTGTGACCACAGACAACGCACATCCCAAAGTGAAGCACAAGTTTTTTACACATTTGCAACATGTTGTTTCCACTACAGATGCAAGGTAATCCTACGTGGCAGGGGACACACAGTCAACAAGTGTAGAAGAAAGAAAGTCCAGGGGTGTGTGGCACATCACCTGTAGGGAAACAACTGCTTCCACCCTGGAAGTTGAATCATGGTGTCGGGGGATCACAGTTCACCAAACAACTCTGAAAGTACCCTGTGAAGGACAGACATGACACACAGTCAAAAGCTCCGAAGAACAGGACAGAACTGCAATACTCATGGCCAATACATGTCACAAGATACTCACAGAAAACCAAGTTAGCATGTCAACACTGTTGGGGAGTACAGACTACCTGTAAGGACACATCACTGCACGCTTCCAGTCAAGTAGCACATGGCCACACTCAAACAGCACCAGAGCACCACCAACACATATCACGCTAACTCACATCATTGGCATGACAACTCTCTGGATACTCACATTCAGCTGAAAAAGTTGGTGATGAGCTGTGTGCGGACATCACCATCATCATCATCATCATCACTGGCATCGTGGCCCAGGCCAGGATCCTCCACAGGTGGCGGATGTTGGTCATCGTCATCCAGGATGAAAGGCAACTCCTTCCGCACTGCCAGGTTGTGTAGCATGCAGCAGACGATGACAATCTTGCACACCTTTGCTGGGGCATATGGGAGGGCCCCTCCTGTCTTGTCCAGGCAGCGGAAGCGGCTCTTCAGGAGACCAAATGTCCGCTCGATCACTCTCCTGGTCCGACCATGTGCCTCATTGTAGCGCATCTGGGCTGGTGTCACAGGGTTCCTGAGGGGTGTCAGCAACCACGGCATGTTGGGGTATCCGGAGTCACCTACAGACAGACAATTGCACATTAGCTGATTTGGAAAAGAGGGCGGAATACAACATAGCAGAACACACACAATGGTACAAAGTCAGTACACACCGACAAGCCAGGCAAGCTGGTTCTGCATCTGTGACATCATCCTCGGGATGCGACTACTCCTCATCACGTAGGCATTGTGTGCAGAACCAAGGAAACGGGCACACACATGTGAGATGCACATATCTGCAAGACATACCACCAGAGCATTGATCAAATGATAATGTTTCCTGTTCCTGTATGCCTGCTCATGTGCCTGTGGTGGCACCAAAGCCACATGTGTCCCATCAATGGAGCCAATGACATGTGGCATCCTCCCCAGGGCATAGAAGTCACTCTTGACGTCAGTGAGTTGTTGACGTTTAGGGAAATAGATGTACTGGTTCAGGCATCTCAACATTGCCTCCAAAACATCGCTTAGCACACGGCTGAACATAGTCTGTGACATCCCACCAGCAGACGCCACAGTGTGTTGAAAGGTACCGGTGGCAAAGAAGTGTAGGGCTGCCATCACCTTCACCTTGGGGGTCAGCGCTGTAGGGTACGGCCGGCCAGGTTGCAAATGCGGGGCCAAGCGCACGGCCAAATCATCAATCAGCTGTCTGGTGAAGTGGTACCGTCGGATGCTGTCACGTTCCACCATCGTTGCAAGGTCAGGGAATGGTCTATGGACAGCAGGTGCCCTGCAGTGCATAGGTGAAGAAAGAAAGATTGTCAGTCACCCCACATATGTGGCATTGACCATACTCAATATCACATGATACATCATTACGAGACACAAGTACTTGATGTGTGTGCCGTTCTGTATGGACATATGTGGCACCTACATGGCCATCATCTAACATCTCAGTTCAACATGTGTTGACAACAGGTTCCAGGTTGTGCTGTGGGAAACCATTAGGCTGTGTCACAGTACCCATTTACTGCTGTCACGTTCCAAACACACACCACAGTGACATGTCTGGACAGATGCGCCACAGGCATCACAGCTCATTGACAGGTAGATTCCCAGGGACCCTGTCTTGCCACATGGACACTGGCATGACATGGCGTATCATGTACATGTCAGCAAAACAAACATGACTCCCACAGGTAGTGGCCCCTGTTGCCTCCGCAGGACAGACATGGACGTCTGTGACACACACACGCACAACATCAAAGTCCATGCACAAACAACGTGGATGTGGAGACTGTCTCCCATTGTGCACATGGAATCAGAGACATCGGAACACAACATGCACACAGACTGTGGAGGGCCATCACTATTGTGGCAATGGGTCACCCTGTGACGTACATACCTTCCCACATGGGACTCTGGGGGTATGTGACATGACATACACATACACAACCTGGAAATGTGACCATGCCACATGCTCAGAAATGAACAGTTGCACATCACAGTGGTCATGTGCACAACACACAAAGGATCCTGTCCCCATGAACACGTGCACAGCCTTGGAGTGGCTGCCCCCAAGTGCCACCACAAAAACCCCATACACAGATAAGGTAATGCAGCCTTACATGCCTTAGGATACAGTGTGGACAGGCTGTGGTGTTGTAGGTGTGCCCCTGAGTCCCTGGCAAGTATATGTCACTGGCATACGTTCACCAGTGACAAGCATGGTGACATATGCGAGTGACCTGTACAGGGAAGCATCGTACAGCAATGGACCGATCGGTGTGCACGCACTGGCCATTGAATCTGTTGTGAGCGGGTACGCGTTGTACAGCAATGGACCGATCGGTGTGCACGCACTGGCCATTGAATCTGTTGTGAGCGGGTACGCGTTGTATCCCGGAATACGCGTTGTACAGCAATGGACCGATCGGTGTGCACGCACTGGCCATTGAATCTGTTGTGAGCGGGTACGTGTTGTACAGCAATGGACCGATCGGTGTGCACGCACTGGCCATTGAATCTGTTGTGAGCGGGTACGCGTTGTATCCCGGAATACGCGTTGTACAGCAATGGACCGATCGGTGTGCACGCACTGGCCATTGAATCTGTTGTGAGCGGGTACGCGTTGTACAGCAATGGACCGATCGGTGTGCACGCACTGGCCATTGAATCTGTTGTGTGCGGGTACGCGTTGTACAGCAATGGACCGATCGGTGTGCACGCACTGGCCATTGAATCTGTTGTGTGCGGGTACGCGTTGTACAGCAATGGACCGATCGGTGTGCACGCACTGGCCATTGAATCTGTTGTGAGCGGGTACACGTTGTACAGCAATGGACCGATAGGTGTGCACGCACTGGCCATTGAATCTGTTGTGAGCGGGTACGCGTTGTACAGCAATGGACCGATCGGTGTGCACGCACTGGCCATTGAATCTGTTGTGTGCGGGTACGCGTTGTACAGCAATGGTGAATACGCGTTGTACAGCAATGGTCAGATCGTTGCGCATGCATTGGCTAGGGCCTGGCATGGCAACGGACGCGTTTTCGAAGCTTCAACGAGTCTGATGCAGTGAATTCAGTTGGCCAGCCACAACAATGTTGCAAATTCATGGGTGTCATGAAGTTTAACTTTTGAAGGATGCTGTGGGCGTGTATAAGTGGTGCAATTCCATGGATTGGACAGATTCAGAAGATGCAAACGACTTGGACCTATCACCTCGGACACATGGGACAGTATCTGCCTCTGCAGCACACATATAATGCTGGCTGTTCCCCTGAGAGCTCACTTGCCTGCACTACATGCTCCAGGACGACATCTGCCACCAACACTGCTGCTGTCTCTGCATCCTCTGGCTACTGCAATGGCACGTACTGTGGAGAGAGCCCCAGCCTTCAGCCTTGAGGAGAACCAGGCCCTGCTGGACAGCCTCCTTCCACAGTACAGCAAGCTGTATGGGAAACCAGGGGAGCAGGTGAGTGTGCTGTCCACTGCCTTACTAATTGTGCATGTTGTCTGACTAGCAGGACTTAAAGTGTGCACACCACTGGCTAGCATGCTCACTGAGTAGTTCTCCCCCCCCAAAGTGTGTAGTCACATGCACTGAACAGGTACAGTGCAGTAACAGTGCATTCCAAAAAGCTTTTACTTCCCAGACAATGATACCATGTAGTGACTGCTGGCAAACTGTCCATAGCCATAGTTGCACTGCCTGTGTACATCATATGCCCCTGTGATTGAGACATGTATATCCAACTGTGCGATGCACGTATATGTTGCATGTGTAGTAATGGCCTTTTCACTTTGTCATCCTCACAGGTTGATGCCCACCAGAAGTAGGAAATTTGGCTGACCATCGCCCGGGCAGTAAGATCCGTGGGGGTCTACAAGCGCCGGATCCGCAACTGCCAGAAGAGGTGGCAGGACCTTCGGGGCTGGACCCGGAGGATCACAAGGGTCCAGCTGAAGCTGTCGCCTCCTCGCAGGAGGGGCGGACACCGGACCCTGACCCCCCACACGCACCGGATCCTGGCGGTGGTCTTCCCTGACCTGGATGGGCAGCTGAAGGACAGACAGCAGCAAGGAGGGGGTGAGTCCATGACTGCACTGTGAACTTTGTCTGACATGCTATGTGCCCTCCTCTGGCCTGGTTAAACTTCCACAGTACATCAGTCTTGTGGTCCAGGACCCATGTCCCTCAATTGTGACATGCCCACTCCTCATCTGATACGCAGGTGTGGCCCTTACAGTCAGGAAATTGTGTCACTTGGGTACTGTGTCGTTGCATTTTGCTTCGCTCAAGGTGGGGGACAGCATTTGTTCCCGTGACTTTGTGGTGGGATTCATGGGTGGGTCAATTGCCTACACAATGCCTAAGTTCTGACATGTAATCTGGGTGTAACTTTGATATGTGGTCCACTTGCTGATCTGAATCACCACATGTCCCTGGGGTATTTGGCACACCCCCATGCTGCGGGTGTGAACAATGTTTGGGCCTCAGGAGTATGTATATCAAGTGTGTCACACATGCTTAGCCACCTGCCTACTGTCCTCTTTCAGGTGGAGCAGGACAGTCATGCCTACTCCAGGGCAAACAATACACTCTGTACTCCCACTCCCGTGTATCAGCTGACATGTTGTGATCAGTGAAATGTTCCCTCAGGTGTCTGCCTCTGTGTCGTTGTGCTGTGGCTTCGTTGTCAGGACTACTGGGATGTTTATCGTTTAGAGCTCAGCATGCCATCTGAGATGTGACCATGAGAGATGATACTTGTGTGACTTATAGGTGTTTGACCACTTGACTGTGCACACAGGTGTATGCGACTGTGAAGTTCAGGCAGCTGTTTTTCATTCACAGCAGACTGTGAGGTGCTCAGGTTCAGAGAGTTGTGTCTCATGTCTCCCATATGTCCAATTGGTAAGACGTGGACAAATAAGAGTTCAGATGATGTGGTTTGTGGGGGATGGACATGTGCACTTGTCAGCTACAGAACTTGCATTCCCCATTACCTAGGATTGTGACACAGTGCAGACTGTTGTTGGCTGGCTGCCATGCCCATGTGACTGGAGACAGTGATGTATGACTTTGCAGGCATGCCTGTGCCATGGCATTAAACTTCCTAAGAGTGATCCTGCAGGGGAGTGACATGTGCAACATGCACCCCATTGTGGCATTGACTATCCGGACATGGGTGCATCATGGTGTCTGGTGCTGGTATGCATCACATGCATCTCTAATTAGACTCTGGCCATCCCTTTATCCGGACACCTGTACTGACTCAGTGGCAAGAGATGTGATGTGTGCATGTTCACATACTTCACTGTGTTCTATGCAATGTCCAACAACTGTGTACGTGGTGCATGTGTCCACCCTGGGGTCTTACCATCCAACAGGCACCAGACAGATGGGTGCAAGGGCAGGAGGGGTGTGAGTGCCATGGTTGACCATCAGACTGACAATTGGCTTCTCCTAATCTGTGTGAGCACTTTTGGCACTGTTCAACTAAGGATGCCAGGGCTTGCTCTGTAATGTGCTGTACTTACTGTGGTGTGTGCGGTCAGTGCAGGTGACTGATGTTTGTCTGTTTCCCTAATTGTTTGCAGATACATCCACGGCCACAGGAGGGGACAGCTCCATGGACCAGGAGGAGCAGCAGAGCCAGACTGGGTCAGGAGCCGAGGAGTGGTCGGAGGGACCCAGTGGCACGGAGGGCGAGGGGAGCCACACCGAGGAGTCCTCAGCACCATCCACCTCAGCTGAGGACCACAGCAGCTCGGAGGATGACTCCTTTGTGGAGGCGGCTGTTAGCAGCCACCACACCCCAGCTAGTATGTCTGGCCCCGCCTCCACCACCACCACCGCCCTCCCATGGGCTCCCATTCCAGAGGTCCGTGGAGGCTCCCGTGTTCGGGAGTGTGTCTCCTTCGTGCCAGGCACCGCAGCCCCTGCCCCTGTGTCCCCTGCTGCCCTGAGTGAGGAGTCTGTGTACCTCCTTCGCCAGCTCCATGTAGGGCAGACAGCAATGCTGAGTGTCCTCCATGCACACACCACTCTGTTGACACAGCTGGTGTCGTTCATGGAGGGCATCTCGACGGGCATGTCTGCCCTACAGAGGAGCAATAGGTCCATGGACTCCTCACTGACAGCAGCAGTGTCCCTCCTCCAACAGTCCATCACCCCTCCTAACTCTGCCCCATCCACACTTCCTGGCACCCTACCTGTCCCAAGCACATGCACACCTGCACAATCACCCAAACACACAGACACGAGCAGCACCGAAACACACAAAACAAGGGCAAAACGTGCACACAAGCATCCTCAGGGGACTGATACCACACACACAGGGGATGGGGAACAGACACACACACAGGCATGCACAGTCACTCCGCAGTCCTCAATATCCTCTCCCTCCAAGACCCCTTCCCTTGCCTCACCTGCAACCCCACCTACAAAGCAGCTCTTCCTCTGTGACCTCGGCCTCTTCCCCTCCGATCCCGCTGATCCAGCATACAGGGGGAAGAGGAAGTCCACCCACACAGAGGGGAGTGCCCCTCGCCCCCGGACACCGCCCCCAAGGCGCAGGCAGACTGAGGCCCCCACCTGCAAGTCCCCCCGGGCCCGGAAGAGCAAGACCCCGCCACCGCCCTGCAGGTCATCCACACAGTCTCCTTCCTCCATCCCTCAGGCCCCCACAACACAGGTTCCCCCACCACACCCTGCCCCAGGTTCCCCCACCCACAGATACACCATCCCCAAAATGATGCGGCCTTCTCCACCTACCACTTGCTCTTCCAGCCCCCCCCCGCTGCACATGTTTGTGCCACTGGTGTGGAGACCGTGTCCTCCCCCTCTGTCCTGCCCACCTTACCTGAACCCCATTCTACTCCCCTGGAGATTGGCACTGCAGTGGAGTCCACTACCACCCCGTCTGACTTGGGCACTGCAGTGGGGAACCTGTCCACCCCACTGGAGTTGTGCCGGCACCCACACCATCTGACTCATGCCCCCCAGTTGTGCCGGCACACACCATGTCAGACACCTCCACTGCAGTTGTCAGTGACTCTCCAGCACCAGCCACCCCTCCCCTGCCTCCTTCTGATGAGCCCTGATCCTGTCCCTGCGATGCCTGGCCTGCCCCCCCCCGTATGCCCCTCCGAGGGGAGTGTCCCTGGTTCGTAGCCGTGCAGACAAGGAGAGGGTGACATCTGCCACTGTCACCCTGTTTTGACTTTAGTAATGGACTGGCCATTGGCCTTTGGTTTTTGTCTGGACTTCCTAGTTTCTATTCACATATGCTGAATAAAGCTCCTTTCAGTTCTCTAGTGGTTTTGCTTCAGTTGTACATGATGTTGAGGATGCTAACCATGCCCTTGCTGCAGTGATGGTGATTTTTGATATCAGGAAAATGAAGTGTTACTGTACAGGACCCCATGTGGTCCAGGGGGAATGTGTCCTATCCTGGTGTGTATCCATGTCATCCTTTGCAGCAATATGAGGGTGTCATGTTTTCAATATTTGCCAATGGGATTTCCTACTTTTATTTGCAATATCACATCTGTGGCTTACACCCCTGCACATCTGTTGTGCTTGCCATTGTTCAATTTGTCTATTTCCCTGACCGTGTGACCATCTCCACTGGACATGCAAGTTTGGGCATCAATGGGGAAGGACTCATCTGTGTTATCAGTGCAACTTGCTATACATGTGTGTTCGATCTGTGCAGATGATTTCGGTGACACTCCCATGACCAGGCTGATGTGACGAGAGCCTTCATTTTGTGCTAATTGTTGACTGAGTGACCAAGTGTTCTGCTGACATGATAGAGCCCTGCAGAGTCAACGTATGGCACAGCTTTCCTTACACAGGAGTGGAGTCCCCTCATGGCAGTGTGTAATTCCGTGACATTGCCTGAGCCCAAGGTGTGTGTTGTGTGAGCATGTCTGTGTGTGTTCACTTCCATTTTGCTTCGCAGGCTGGGATCCCTAGTGATGTTCCTGTTTGTGATGCTTGCTGAGTTGACCTATGTTCCCCCCAAATCTTCGCCCTGGGTTCTCTGGGATGTGGGTGCATGGCACATTACTGGTCATCAGGGTGTCATCCATAGGCGTGTTTGCTGTCAGGGCTGAGTTTGTGGGCAAACGCAGATGAGACACAGTCAGGATTCCCCTTGGCACTTGTTGGTTACACAAGTCATGTAATTTACAGTTTGTGGTAGCTTTCAGTGATTGTGACATGTTGTGTGTGTGAGACTGCTGCCACTCCTCAGTGTCAGAGCTGCAATGTTGGAAGTTGTCTATGTGTGTTCTTTGTGGGTGACCTTGGCTTCTTCATTGGTGTGTGACTGTGGCCGGGATCCCATTGGTTGGTGTGGATTTGACGTCATGCCCATGTACAGCGTACTGTGCAGTGTGTCAGACATTCACGGGTCTTGTTGACTGGCCATGTGTGATGGGTTTCTGCACCTTAGTTCCCACCACCACCCCTGGGATTGTCATGGGTGCATGTGCAATGTCACCAGTCCATGTGAGCTTCACTGCTGCACATTGGTGGAGATCAAGGTGTGTGGTGTTGAGTGTGTGCAAATGAGAGTTGTTGCACGGCTAGACCCCTACCTCCATATTGGCCTTGGCTGACAGGCCGTGCTGGTTGATTTGTGCTTGTGTAGGTGTGATGGTAGTTTGTTGCTCAGGACACATGACTGTGGTTCACAGTGTGAACGACATCTAGCTTTGTCATCACAGTGGGATTATCATGCAGGCCAGTGTCACCACAATGTGGGGTCCCTGGGGGTAGTGCTGTGGTGGGTCTGTCTCTTGCTGTGTTAGTTGCTGTTCCTACAAGCTTGTGTGACATGTGTAATTTGGGCTTCCTCTCATCTAACAATGCCTGATTGCCCACATAGGGGAATCCGATCCATGAGTTACTTTTGTGTGGCACTGTATACACATCTGTGTAATTGGGATTCAGGCCTCCTCATGTGTTGTGTGGTTGCCTGGGGACACTGGCACACCCCCATCACCTGTTGTGTTTGATATGCAGTGTGAGGCTGCCTGTTTGTGTTTGTGCATCTGCACCACTGCATTGGCATATCTTTAGTGTGCCATTGGCTGTATGTTGTTTGGTGGGTTTCCCCTGCTGTCCCTGGGACTCCTAGGTCATCAGTCAGCACAATAATCATGGTTTGTATGTCCCATTGCTGCCATGGTATGGTATTTGTTCACCTCACATCTACAGTCTCCACAGGTATCTACATTTGTGTATCCATTGGTGCAGATATGTGGGTCTGCATTATGATGGTCACTTCTGTCATTGTGTTATTGATGAATGTTGACAATGTCAGCCCCCATGGGTGATGTTTGTCTGCACATGGCCAAAGGTATGTCTTATTTGCACTGCACTGTTTGCCTCCCCCAATCTATGTTGCTATGGGACACAAACACTACTATGCCACTGATGTGTTTGTTGTTGTGTGACCAGGAATCATCCATGCTGTTTGGCATTTGCAGCTTTTTCCATGACAACACTTACATTTTGGTCACTGTGATGATGGGGGTTTGGACCCTGTTAGACCTGGCATCCTTGGCGTGGGTCTCCCTTCCATTTTTTTCGTAATGCCTCCACTGTTGCCGATATGTTTTTGCTGGACTAGATGCTCATGGGCACTTTGCCGCTGCTAATCAGTGCCAAAGTGCAAGTGCTCCCTATCGTGAATTGAGATATGTATTAGTGACACCATGATTGGATGATTGGTTTACGTGTCAGTCCCTAGTACAGTGCACTCAGTGTGCCCAGGGCTTGTAAATCCAATGCCGCTGGTGGGCTTGCAGCACTGGTTGTGCCACCCACAGAAGCGGCTTGTAAAATGTGCCTCAGGCCTGCCACCGCAGAGCCTGTGTGCAGCCTAGGGCTGCCATGTCGACTTGGTGAGTACACCCACTTACCAGTCCTTAAATCTTCCCTTTACTGCATATTGGTCACCCCTAAAGTAGGCCCTAGGGCAGGGTGCATTGTAAGTATAAGGTAGGACATGCCCGGTGTGTGTGGCATGTCCTAATAGTGAATTACAGCCATTTTCGTTTTTCACTATTGCAAGGCTACCTGCTCCCCATAGGCCAGAATGGGCAGACTGACTATTACACCTTATAGTCAGAACTGACCCAGGAACATGGTAGAAAAACGAATTTAGTATGCCTGAACTCAGGATGATAAAATACATCTTTTAGTGAAGTTGGTTTTAACATTCTGTGTTCGAAAATACCACTTTTAGAAAGTGGGTATTTTCTTGCCTAACTATCCAAGCCTGCCTCTGCTAGGTTGTGTATTCCTTGTCTGGAGATTGAGTGACAGGGGCTGGGGGTGGCTACAGGAGACAGGGTGAGTCAGCGCAGGGCTGAATAGAAAGATCTGCATCCAGAGTGGAGGGAGGAGTTGCACCTGGGTCTGAATAGGGCTGTGCCTGCCTTCCACAATGCTGGCTCCACCTCCTGCCAGGCGGCTGAGCACTCTGCCCCACATTCTGAAAGGAAAGAAGGAGTCAGAAAAACAAAGTGCTCCAGAACTGACCAGAACTGGTTTTGGACTAGGCAGAGGCCTCTCTGCCTCCAGAGAACAAAGAGAATCAGGGTATAAGAGGGGCACCCAGACCCCAGGAAAATTAGATCACTTTTGGGAACAAGAAGAAACCTTTGCTGAGGAGCGGAACCAAGAAGAAACTGAGGAGAGACTATCCCTAAGCTGAAGTGCTGCTTGGGGGATTGGCCTGCAGTGGTTTGCCTGACTGCCAAAGAAAGGAGAAAGGAACTTTTGCTCTGCTGTGACTTTCATCAACTTGTGAAGGATCTCCAAGGGCTTGGAAGAGAGCTTGCCCCTGACCGAAGTCCCAGGACCATTGGACTTCACCCCCTTTGTGAATTGCTGCTGGAAACTCTGTTTCAGTGGCTACAGAGGTAGGGAGCTGTGACCGACTCTCACGACCGACTCGGTGTCCTGTAAGCACCGCATAGAAGCACCGTCTCGCCCTGCAACGCACGGCCCTGGTCTCACAGACTCCGTCAACGAGCCGCTGCCTGCACCGCATCGAGGGACAACGCGTCCTGCAACGCTTCGCTACGCCGAATCGAACTGGTCCGACCGACACGGTCACTGCTGCTGAGTTCGAGTCGGGTGACCGCACCGGAGTTGGGCACCGCTCGCACGCTTTGCGGCGCACCGCCCGACTCGCACCGCTGTCCGGACTGATCGACGCCAGCTCCTGAATCCGGCTCCGTCGCCGCACCGCAACCTGCCAGCACCACATCGAAGCACCGTCTCGCCCTGCAACGCACGGCCCTGGTCTCACCGACTCCGTCTCGACGACGTCAACGAGCCGCTGCCTGCACCGCATCGAGGGACAACGCGTCCTGCAACGCTTCCATTTTGCATTGCGACCGCGACGAACAGCCATCCGGCTCCCACGCCCGTACCTGCCGCTTCAAGTAAAGGTACTGTGACCGAGTCTGTCTACGCTGTGTTGGCCCGTCTCGACGCGGTCAGCTGGATTTGTTAGACTCTGTTTGTTCTCAACATCGCCGTAGCCGGAGGAGGCTACCGACTCGCACAGAACCTTGAATTAAGCCTTTTTGATCAGAACTAAGTATTCTTGACAGTATTGTGGATTATTTTTGTCGTTTATGGTCTTGTGATAAATCTATATAAAGTATACCTATTTTTTATAAATATATAACCTGTGTGGTGTCCATTTGTAGTGTTGTCACTTGATTACTGTATGTGTTCACAAATGCTTTACACACTGCCTCTGAACTAAGCCTGTCTGCTCGTGCCAAGCTACCAAGAGGGTGAGCAGGGGTTATTTCGGGAGTGTACCTACTTTCCCTGACTAGACTCAAGGGTCCCTATTTGGACAAAGGTACCTACCTCTGCCAACTAGAGACCCCCAAATCTAACATTGGTGGTCAGCGGTGAGGATTCTGGACTTGCATTTGTGACTCATGTACAGTGATTGGTGAACACTACTTAGTGAGTGCAGACCAAAACGCAACCACATACTTTTATAGCATTTTTTCTGGGATTTCCTATTTTTGCAAATGCCAAGTTCAGTCACTATGGAGAAACCAGCATCAGTAGCCTCTGTTGAGTGTGATTGGGAAGAAGAGAGGCTAGAATGCTACACCCTTAAGCAGCTCAGGCAATTCTGCAAAAAGTTTAAAGTGTCCATGACCGGGCTCTCCAGGAAGGAGAACCTCCAGAAGGCGCTTAGGGCCTGGGTCGAATCAAGGAGTGCCCCTGTGGAGGGGGCTGAGAATGCAGAAGGGCAGCTGGAGGGGCTATTGGGTCTAGGGGCTAGAAGACCACCTTCCCCAGTAGGTAGCAGTGTTTCTGCCAGAGGACTGTCTCCAGAGGAGTTGGAGGACAGGAAAGAGAGTAGGATGCACGAAATGGAGCTGACCAAGCTCAAGCTGAATGGGCAGTTAGAATTCGAAATGCAAACTAGGAAATTAGCCCTAGAGGAAAAGAAAATGCAGTTTGAACATGAGAAAGTTTTGAGGGAGTTGGAATTGAAGGCCAAAAGCTTAGAGATTACTCCCTCTGGTGGCAGTGTACCGCCTGTGCCTGTTGAAGCTAGGGTGTATATTCCCAAAGATGTGGTGAAGGAGTTTTTAAAAATGATGACATTGGGCAGTGGTTCAAAGCCTATGAGGTAGCCATGTCTTCCCACCGGGTCCCTGAGAAGGATTGGGGAGCGGGGTTGTGGGGACGGTTCCTCAGTGAAGGGCGGGATACCTTGTTGGATTTGCCCTCTGAAGTCTATAATTCGTACAGCCACATGAAGGATGCCTTAATGACTAGGTATGGTTTGACCCCTGAGCTTTATAGGCAAAGGTTCAGGAACTGTAGTAAGATTGAAAGCAGTACCTGGGTTGAATATGTGACCTTCTTTTGCAGAGCCTTGGATGGTTGGGTAAAGGGTAGCAAAGCGACTGATTTTCAGGCGCTCTTTGATTTGATTGCCTGGGAGCACTTGTCCGGTAATTGTTTTCCTGAGCTACGCCAGCACCTGATTGATAGTAAGCTGACTAACCCTAGGCAGCTTGCTGAGGAGGCGGACCGCTGGGTGAGTACCCGGGTCCACAAGGGTCACGTGGGAGACTCCGCCAAGGGTGGGCAGGGTCCCCAGCAGAAGAGTGGGGGGGACATGGGTAAACAGAAGGAGTTCCATAAAGGGCCCCAAAGTAAACCCCAAGGGAACCAAGGGAAAGGTTCCCAGCCTCCCCCTGAGAAGAAGCCAGTGGCCCTGACAGGCCCCCTGTTCACCAGGGACCACTGGTATGTTTCAAGTGTGGCGCCCCTGGCCACAAGGCAAACGATCCTCGTTGCCCTTTGCATGGAAAACCAGCACCCACCAGTGCAGTCCCCGGCAGTTGGCTAGTGTAGCCCTGGGGGAGGAGTTGGGTGCCCAAGGTGGGGGGATCCCACAGTGTTTTCCCTTGTCTCATTAGGAGACTCTGAGATGGTCCCTAGGACCCCGCTGCCTGAGAACACTAAGAAATACAGGCAGTGGGTGACCATCAATGGCCATAGGGTGGAGGCTCTGAGAGACACAGGAGCCAGTGTGACAGCTGTCAAGTGTCACCTGGTGTCTAAGGAGCAGGTTATCCCTGATGCATTCTATCCGGTTGTTGCCGCTGACAACACAGAGAGTCACTGCCAGGTGGCTCAGGTTCCCTTTGAGTGGGGGGTCTCGGGTACTCTTCAAGTAGCTGTGAGGCCAGCCATGCCTGTTGACTGTTTGTTAGGGAACGATTTGGAGAGCTCACCTTGGGCTAAGGTGAAGCGGAGTGCGCATTTAGAAATGTTGGGCTTGCCTGATTGGGCATGTGTGACCACCCGGTCAATGGCAGCTAAAGGTGTTCAAGAGGACCTGGAGCCTGAGAGGGAGGCCCAGGTGCCTGCCGGAGAGAGAGGAGGCAGGGGCGCGGGAAACCGGCCCCGAAGTTCCCACGGTCCAGGAGGAGGCAGACCCTGAGGGGGATGCCCTGGAGCCTACAGGGGAACAGGTAGCTGAACTGGGGGACCTACCTGAGCTGACCCATTGGCAGCAAGAAGGAGGACCCTCCAGGGAAGAGTTCTGCGAGGAGCAGAACACATGCCCTTCTCTCGTGGGTCTGAGGCAACAGGCCACAGACCAGGCAGCAGGTGATCAGTCTGGATCACATTGGGTTTACTGGGAGAATGGTTTCCTGTATTTAGAGCCTAAGGTTGCTGAGCCTGGGTCAGCCCGTGTGCTGGTGGTACCCCAGCGCTTCAGAGCCTTCCTACTGGGGTTGGCTCATGATGTACCGTTAGCAGGACATCTGGGGCAGGACAAGACCTTTGACAGGCTTGTTACCCATTTCTATTGGCCCCAGATGCGCAGGAGTGCCGCCACTCACTGCAGGACATGCCAGACTTGCCAGGCAAGTGGAAAGAGTGGGAGGAAGCACAAGGCTCCTCTCCAGCCATTCCCTGTGGTCAGCACCCCCTTTGAACGGGTGGGTATTGACATTGTGGGGCCACTGGACCCCAAGACAGCCATGGGCAACAGGTTTATCCTGGTCTTGGTGGACCATGCCACCCGGTACCCTGAAGCCATCCCTCTGAGGACAGTGACGGCCCCCGTGGTGGGACGGGCGCTGATGGGAATTTTCTCACGTGTGGGATTCCCTCAAGAGGTGGTGTCTGACAGAGGTACCAACTTCATGTCCAAGTACATGAAGTCCCTGTGGCAGGAGTGCGGTGTAACTTACAAGTTCACCACTCCTTACCACCCTCAAGGAAATGGGCTGGTTGAGAGATTCAACCGGACCCTCAAGGGCATGATTATGGGTCTGGAAGAACCCATGAGGCGTAAATGGGACGTCCTCTTACCATGCCTGTTGTTTGCATACCGGGAGGTGCCACAGAAGTCTCTAGGGTTCAGTCCTTTGAGCTCCTCTATGGACACCCGGTGCGAGGACCTCTGAGTTTGGTCAAGGAAGGCTGGGAGCAATCTCCCAGGAAACCTCCCCAGGATGTATACAGTTACATGCTGGCCTTCAGGAACCAGACTAGGCGTTTCAGAGAACTTGCTGAGGCAAATCTGGAAGCCAGCCAGGAGGAGATGAAGCGGTGGTACGACCAGAATGCCACTCTGGTAGAGCTTCAGCCTGGTCAGAAAGTGTGGGTCATGGCCCCTGTGGAGCCTTGTGCGCTCCAGGACAGGTGGACCGGCCCCTTTACGGTGGTGGAGCGCAAGAGTCCCGTTACCTATTTGGTGGACTTGCAGTCTCCCAGGAACCCCTTGCGGGTCCTGCATGTGAACCGCCTGAAGCCCCACTTGGAGAGGTCCCAAGTGGGCATGCTCTTAGCTACAGATGATGGAATGGAGGAGGAGACCGAGCCTCTTCCTGACCTCCTGTCAGCCCGAGAGCAAGATGGATCAGTGGAGGGAGTAAACCTCTCTACCTCCCTGACACCTGAGCAGCAGGGTGACTGTCGCCAACTGTTGGGATAGTTCCCTGACCTGTTCTCCCTGGTTCCCAGTGTCACTCATTGGTGCGTCCATGATGTGGACACTGGGGACAGTCTTCCTGTGAAGCACAAGGCTTACAGGGTGACTGACAGGGTCAGAGCCTGCATCAAGGAGGAGGTCTCCAAGATGTTTGCGCTAGGGGTGATTGAGTCCTCTAACAGCCCTTGGGCCAGCCCAGTGGTCTTGGTTCCAAAGGCTGCCGCGCCTGGTGCCACACCCGAACTCCGGTTCTGTGTGGACTACAGGGGACTCAATTCCGTCACCAGGACTGACGCCCACCCCATCCCCAGAGCTGATGAGCTCATAGATCGGTTAGGGGCTGCGCGGTACCTCAGCACGTTTGACTTAACGTCTGGGTACTGGCAGATCGCCTTGACTGATGGGGCAAAAGAGAGGTCAGCATTCTCCACACCAGATGGGCACTACCAGTTCCGGGTGATGCCCTTTGGGATGAAGAATGCCCCTGCCACCTTTCAGAGGTTGGTCAACCAGGTGTTGGTTGGACTGGAGGATTTCAGTGCCGCCTACCTGGATGACATCGCAGTGTTCAGTTCCAGTTGGGAAGAACATCTGCGTCACCTCTGGGAAGTGTTGATGGCGCTGCGGAGGGCAGGCCTCACAATCAAGGCGAGTAAGTGCCAGATTGGGCAGGGTTCTGTGGTGTACTTGGGACACCAGGTTGGGAGCGGCCAGGTGGCGCCCCTCCAACCGAAAATTGATACCATTCTGGCTTGGGAGCCCCCAAGACCCAGACAGAGGTGAGAGCCTTCCTAGGACTCACCGGGTATTACCGGAGATTCGTCAAGGGGTATGGCAGCATTGTTGCCCCCTTGACCGAGCTGACTTCCAAGAAGCAGCCCAGGAAAGTGATTTGGACTGACGCCTGTCAAAAAGCTTTTGACACCTTGAAGACTGCCATGTGCACGGCGCCTGTGCTCCAGGCACCCAACTTCTCCAATGAGTTCATTGTTCAAACCGACGCTTCAGAGCATGGTGTAGGGGCTGTTCTATCACAGATCAATGAGGAGGGCCTAGACCAACCTGTAGCCTTCATCAGTAGGAGGTTACTTCCCGGGAACAGAGATGGAGTGCTATCGAGCGTGAGGCATTTGCTGTGGTCTGGGCACTGAAGAAGCTGAGACCATACCTGTTTGGGACTCACTTCTGGGTTCAGACAGACCACAGGCCCCTCAGATGGTTGATGCAGATGAGGGTGAGAATCCAAAGCTGTTGAGGTGGTCCATTTCCCTACAGGGGATGGACTTTACGGTGGAACACCGCCCTGGTACAGAACACGCCAATGCTGATGGACTGTCCAGATTTTTCCGCCTTAGCGATGAGAACTCCCTAGGGGTAGGATAGTTCTCCCCACATTTCAGCTGGAGGGGACACGTGTTAGACCTGGCATCCTTGGCGTGGGTCTCCCTTCCATTGTTTTCGTAATGCCTCCACTGTTGCCGATATGTTTTTGCTGGACTAGATGCTAATGGGCACTTTGCCGCTGCTAATCAGTGCCAAAGTGCAAGTGCTCCCTATCGTGAATTGAGATATGTATTAGTGACTCCATGATTGGATGATTGGTTTACGTGTCAGTCCCTAGTACAGTGCACTCAGTGTGCCCAGGGCTTGTAAATCCAATGCCGCTGGTGGGCTTGCAGCACTGGTTGTGCCACCCACAGAAGCGGCTTGTAAAATGTGCCTCAGGCCTGCCACCGCAGAGCCTGTGTGCAGCCTAGGGCTGCCATGTCGACTTGGTGAGTACACCCACTTACCAGTCCTTAAATCTTCCCTTTACTGCATATTGGTCACCCCTAAAGTAGGCCCTAGGGCAGGGTGCATTGTAAGTATAAGGTAGGACATGCCCGGGTGTGTGTGGCATGTCCTAATAGTGAATTACAGCCATTTTCGTTTTTCACTATTGCAAGGCTACCTGCTCCCCATAGGCCAGAATGGGCAGACTGACTATTACACCTTATAGTCAGAACTGACCCAGGGAACATGGTAGAAAAACGAATTTAGTATGCCTGAACTCAGGATGATAAAATACATCTTTTAGTGAAGTTGGTTTTAACATTCTGTGTTCGAAAATACCACTTTTAGAAAGTGGGTATTTTCTTGCCTAACTATCCAAGCCTGCCTCTGCTAGGTTGTGTATTCCTTGTCTGGAGATTGAGTGACAGGGGCTGGGGGTAGCTACAGGAGACAGGGTGAGTCAGCGCAGGGCTGAATAGAAAGATCTGCATCCAGAGTGGAGGGAGGAGTTGCACCTGGGTCTGAATAGGGCTGTGCCTGCCTTCCACAATGCTGGCTCCACCTCCTGCCGGGCGGCTGAGCACTCTGCCCCACATTCTGAAAGGAAAGAAGGAGTCAGAAAAACAAAGTGCTCCAGAACTGACCAGAACTGGTTTTGGACTAGGCAGAGGCCTCTCTGCCTCCAGAGAACAAAGAGAATCAGGGTATAAGAGGGGCACCCAGACCCCAGGAAAATTAGATCACTTTTGGGAACAAGAAGAAACCTTTGCTGAGGAGCGGAACCAAGAAGAAACTGAGGAGAGACTATCCCTAAGCTGAAGTGCTGCTTGGGGGATTGGCCTGCAGTGGTTTGCCTGACTGCCAAAGAAAGGAGAAAGGAACTTTTGCTCTGCTGTGACTTTCATCACCTTGTGAAGGATCTCCAAGGGCTTGGAAGAGAGCTTGCCCCCTGACCGAAGTCCCAGGACCATTGGACTTCACCCCCTTTGTGAATTGCTGCTGGAAACTCTGTTTCAGTGGCTACAGAGGTAGGGAGCTGTGACCGACTCTCACGACCGACTCGGTGTCCTGTAAGCACCGCATAGAAGCACCGTCTCGCCCTGCAACGCACGGCCCTGGTCTCACCGACTCCGTCAACGAGCCGCTGCCTGCACCGCATCGAGGGACAACGCGTCCTGCAACGCTTCGCTACGCCGAATCGAACTGGTCCGACCGACACGGTCACTGCTGCTGAGTTCGAGTCGGGTGACCGCACCGGAGTTGGGCACCGCTCGCACGCTTTGCGACGCACCGCCCGACTCGCACCGCTGTCCGGACTGATCGACGCCAGCTCCTGAATCCGGCTCCGTCGCCGCACCGCAACCTGCCAGCACCACATCGAAGCACCGTCTCGCCCTGCAACGCACGGCCCTGGTCTCACCGACTCCGTCTCGACGACGTCAACGAGCCGCTGCCTGCACCGCATCGAGGGACAACGCGTCCTGCAACGCTTCCATTTTTGCATCGCGACCGCGACGAACAGCCATCCGGCTCGCACGCCCGTACCTGCCGCTTCAAGTAAAGGTACTGTGACGGAGTCTGTCTACGCTGTGTTGGCCCGTCTCGACGCGGTCAGCTGGATTTGTTAGACTCTGTTTGTTCTCAACATCGCCGTAGCCGGAGGAGGCTACCGACTCGCACAGAACCTTGAATTAAGCCTTTTTGATCAGAACTAAGTATTCTTGACAGTATTGTGGATTATTTTTGTCGTTTATGGTCTTGTGATAAATCTATATAAAGTATACCTGTTTTTTATAAATATATAACCTGTGTGGTGTCCATTTGTAGTGTTGTCACTTGATTACTGTATGTGTTCACAAATGCTTTACACACTGCCTCTGAACTAAGCCTGTCTGCTTGTGCCAAGCTACCAAGAGGGTGAGCAGGGGTTATTTCGGGAGTGTACCTACTTTCCCTGACTAGACTCAAGGGTCCCTATTTGGACAAAGGTACCTACCTCTGCCAACTAGAGACCCCCAAATCTAACAGACCCCATTGCCACAATGTTCAAAATGTGCTTCAGCTATGGACCCCACACTTACATTTTGGTCACTGTGATGATGGGGGTTTGGACCCCATTGCCACAATGTTCAAAATGTGCTTCAGCTATGGACCACACACTTACATTTTGGTCACTGTGATGATGGGGGTTTGGACCCCATTGCCACAATGTTCAAAATGTGCATCAGCTATGGACCCCACACTTACCTTTTGGTCACTGTGATGATGGGGGTTTAGACCCCATTGACACTATGTTCAAAATGTGCTTCAGCTATGGACCCCACACTTACCTTTTGGTCACTGTGATGATGGGGGTTTGGACCCCATTGCCACAATGTTCAAAATGTGCTTCAGCTATGGACCACACACTTACATTTTGGTCACTGTGATGATGGGGGTTTGGACCCCATTGCCACAATGTTCAAAATGTGCTTCAGCTATGGAACCCACACTTACCTTTTGGTCACTGTGATGATGGGGTGTTGGACCCCATTGCCACAGTGGTCATGGTCTGCTTGCATTGTGGAGGCCACACACATTTATGTGTGACACATGTGATAGGGGGTCACATTGTATGTTCAATGTCATGGTCAGTGTTGTAGGCATTTGACACAGACTACACACGCTTGTCATGGTGTTGGGGGGATGTGTTTTTCTGACATTCCTTATGTTGGAGTGTGCTGGTTGTGTCATGCACTACCCGTCCTATGAGTAGGGGTGGTGTTGGTGGTAGGCATCCATCCCCCTATGAGTGGGGATGGTAGTAGTGACAGGCATCCAGCCCCCCCTGAGTAGGGGTGGTGGTAGTGACAGGCATCAAGCACCCCATGAGTAGGGGTGCTGATGGTGATAGGCATCCAGCCCCCCCTGAGTAGGGGTGGTGGTAGTGACAGGCATCCAGCCCCCCTGACTAGGGGTGGTGGTAGTGGTAGGCATCCAGCCCCCCCTGAGTAGGGGTGGTGGTGGTGGTAGGCATCCATCCCCCTATGAGTAGGGGTGGTGGTAGTGGTAGGCATCCAGCCCCCCCTGAGTAGGGGTGGTGGTGGTGGTGGTAGGCATCCATCCCCCTATGAGTAGGGGTGGTGGTAGTGGTAGGCATCCAGCCCCCCCTGAGTAGGGGTGGTGGTAGTGGTAGGCATCCAGCCCCCCCTGAGTAGGGGTGGTGGTAGTGGTAGGCATCCAGCCCCCCCTGAGTAGGGGTGGTGGTAGTGACAGGCATCAGGCACCCCATGAGTAGGGGTGCTGGTGGTGATAGGCATCCAGCCCCCCCTGAGTAGGGGTGGTGGTAGTGACAGGCATCCAGCACCCCCTGAGTAGGGGTGGTGGTAGTGGTAGGCATCCAGCCCCCCCTGAGTAGGGGTGGTGGTGGTGGTAGGCATCCATCCCCCTATGAGTAGGGGTGGTGGTAGTGGTAGGCATCCAGCCCCCCCTGAGTAGGGGTGGTGGTAGTGGTAGGCATCCAGCCCCCCCTGAGTAGGGGTGGTGGTAGTGGTAGGCATCCAGCCCCCCTGAGTAGGGGTGGTGGTAGTGGTAGGCATCCAGCCCCCCCTGAGTAGGGGTGGTGGTAGTGGTAGGCATCCAGCCCCCCCTGAGTTGGGGTGGTGGTAGTGGTAGGCATCCAGCCCCCCTGAGTAGGGGTGGTGGTAGTGGTAGGCATCCAGCCCCCCCTGAGTAGGGGTGGTGGTAGTGGTAGGCACCCAGCCCCCTGGGTAGGGGTGGTGGTGGTGGTAGGCATCCATCCCCCTATGAGTAGGGGTGGTGGTAGTGGTAGGCATCCAGCCCCCCCTGAGTAGGGGTGGTGGTAGTGACAGGCATCCAGCCCCCCCTGAGTAGGGGTGGTGGTAGTGGTAGGCATCCATCCCCCTATGTGTGGGGATGGTAGTAGTGACAGGCATCCAGCCCCCCCTGAGTAGGGGTGGTGGTAGTGACAGGCATCCAGCCCCCCCTGAGTAGGGGTGGTGGTAGTGGTAGGCATCCATCTCCCTATGGGTGTGTATGGCATTGGTGATAGCCATCCCGCCCCTATTGTTCTGCTGTTGCTGGTGTACGTCATTTCTGCATCCCTATGTGTGTGTCACATATGTTGTGTAGTGGGTGTTTGACTTACCGTCTGCATCGTAAGCGTCCGTACCGGTCCCGGTAATAGATGTAGAGTATTGGTAGGACCTGCGCGATGGGATTCATGGTTTGTTCGTCTCGTTCGGGTTTCTCGTGGCTTGGACTCGTACTCGTCGCTGGCTTGTCCATCTCGTCGCCGTGGATCGTCTTGTGGCGCGAATCGGAGCTTATGTGCAGCTCTCCCGGATGCTCTGACGTGCCGGACGTAGCGACGGGTTCGGCGCGTACGGAAGGCGCATCGTACTCGTCCGGCCGGAAGGTGCTGTGTGTTTGCTTCCGTGCGACTCGATTCGGCGTTTACGGATCCGGCTCGGACGGGGTACAAGAGCTGGATTTGGTGAGTACGGCTCGCTCGGAATCTGGGCTGTTATGCGCATCATACTTGTTCGTTCGGACGACTGTTCGACTCGGTCGGGAAACACGCGTTCGGCTTGGTTTTTTTCCGGACAAATACTGTTGGGTGCGCTTCCGCCCGAGATCGGAATCGACCCCTAAGTCTCTTGACACACCAATCAGAATCTGAAAGGGTTTACTGACAGACAAAGATTAATAGTCTCTGAGTTACAGAGTCAATTTGCCAGAGGTTCCCTGGCAAAGGTTAGATGAGGCTAGCTCACAGGCTCATAAACAGAATTCAAAAATCAGATTTACACCCTACAGTGCACACGTCTCGATAAGTAGTCATGTGTTCATTTTTTAGAATGAACACAACCGATGCCTTGCTTGAGATCATGGGAACAAGATAGGATGACCTTCAGATAGTAACAGAAATGTAAACAGTTCTGGCTGAGTGAGCTGTTCCCAGTTTTCAGGGCTCAGGAGCTGAGTTCCAAGAGGGGCTCCAAGTCAGAGATGGGACTTTCCTGTGGGCAGTGCTAGCCTTAGGAGGAAAGCATTGGCAGCTTTTCTCAGTGGTGACTTCTCAGCACTTGAGGATTCCAGCAGTGTGACCTTTGTGCAGAAATATCTTCAGTGCTACAGGACCCCAGCAGTCCAACCTTATGCCGGAGGTATGCTCTCAGTGCTATAGGGCTTCAGAAGAAGGAGCTTGATTCAGCAAAGCCTTTGTTGTATTTCCTCTTAGGGTGTCCATAACGGGCTTTCCAATATCCTGTCCTTATATAGGCACAATTCGCCCTGCCCTTACATAGGCATAGAATCCCAGGCCTTATTTAGGCATTAAACCGTGCACTCCAGAAACAGGCATGGTCTCTGACATCCGTCCACCCTAACGTCACAACAAGTTCATGAAGAACAGACCCTTAGGCTGCAGGAGTTTCCCTAGTCCAGGACTATTGATTTCTTCAAGGACTCATATATTATGCATGAACCATTATTCCTTAGGGGTTCATTCATGACGTCTTTCGTTGTCCAATTCACGTCAATGCTAACATTCCTAAGGTACTCTCAGGTATAAATATGCCTTCCCTAGCCCCTGTAAACCAGAGGAGACCTCGACTTCAGAGGAGCCCGTATCCCGGCCTGACGCACTGAGAAGACGCTGCCATTCCCTGCACGCAGAGAGCCCAGCTTCCAGCTTCCAGTGATCTGACTTCCCTTGCGGGGTGTTGGAGTTCGAGTCTGGCAAAGAGATTCCAACCTCTCTCATTCTTCAGGTATGGAGCTGACAAGAACCTAGAGGGACTCTTGGCATACTAGGCATACTAGACTTAACATACTCTTAGTATACCATAGTAAGGAATACTTCACCTACTTCATACCTTGTCCTACACCTAGGTTAGGTTAGGTACACTGGGGTAGAACTAGCTTAGCACCGCATCGTATGAGTACTTGCATTTTTAGTCTGTGTTATTTATGTAACAGCATTTGTACTATAAAATAATGCTATCGCAGTATTATTTATTTCTACTGCTCACCCTGTACATTATTTATCTCGCATACTGTCTTGTGATCGTAACAGCACATTATACTTACACCAGAAACAAGACTGTTCAATAAATCTTTTATTGAAAACGCCCGTCTATTATTTCTGTGTAACTCTGAGGAAAACTAAGCATGCACGACTGAGCTGAGTGAAATAGTTATCTAGTGTTTCCACGACTCTGGGACACGTTCTGATTCTAAAAGGAAAACATATTGGTCATGTTTTGCGGCTGCCAGAAACTACTCCCTTCTTGTTGTCAAGGAGTTTCTAGTGGCCTCTGAGCTAGCTGGCACAAGTAATTAAGTTTAATATACTCGATAGGGACATACCGACCTTAGTCCTATGTCAAACCTATAGGATATATTATTCCAATGCGCAGAGCCTATTAGGGAAATAGGAGCTACACTACATGGCGCCCAACGGTTTGGTTAGGCAGTAATTCAACTTTAGATACTGAGTAACTCAGCCGTGCTATTTTCTTCTCAAAGACCCCTACCCATATACTCCAAAAGACGTCTGGAGTGGGCAGGGTTAAGTATCCACCAAGGCTACATAGGGAAGCACCCTATATATTAGCTGTTTGGTTTGCTCAACGTTGAAGGATACAGTGTTCCAAAATATTGTGTACCTAATCTTTGTTTCCTTGAAACTTGTTCTACATTTTTCAAAAAACAAAATGAATGAAGACGCCGGAGACGGTGTAACTACGGCTGATGCAGCCCAAGCAGTAGTTTTTAACCTTACAGGTTTCAATGAAACTGAGGAGGGTGTGGTACACATCCCTCAAAACTTAAGAAGAGCCATAACTCTAAAACTTATAAAACATGGCCTATCGCCAAGAGGAGGTAGAGCAGTTTTCGTGATAGAGGCACATGAATCATTTCAGACAGAGGTATTCTATTCATGGGTACTACTTCCTGAATGCAATCCAACATCACAAACATTTCACTTCTACAAAGAAGATGATCTACCAGAGGAATACATTCCTTTCGAGGATATTGAAATTCCATTAACATACCAAGAGCATCAGCTCTGGTTTAAAGGCGCCCTAAAACATCACAAAAACATTACCAGGCTCGGTCCACTAGGTAGACCAGGAGCAACATGGCCGATTTTAGCCGGCTACACACCTCATCCTGAACTGGATATAATGACAGATGAGGAATTACATACTCAAATAAAAGAGTTAATAAAAATTTACAGACAATTGGTCCAATATGTCATGCGGACTTTTACAGTCCGACCACCATTGACATATCCAAATCCAACTCCCCAACAGGGGAATACACTAAAAATTACACCACAGACTCTCAACTCAGTCATGGGTAAAATGCCCACAAAACGTGAGCAAATTCCGTTTTGGATAGCTCAAAAAATTACTCAAATCGAAGCAGTATTTCCAAATACTAGCCCACATGAGAAACACAGAATCCTAACAATCAGTTTACCGATGGGGATCACACCACAACTGGAAGACTGCACCACTTGGGGCTCAGTCTTTGCTGCCATCTATACTAAAACACATGGTATTCCGTCAATTGCGGTAATACCTGATGTCCTAAAACAAATTCAAAACGAATACGGGGCAGAGCCTGCTCTAAATTTAGGTATGAAGTTACTAAAACATTTTGAGCAGGTATCAACAATAATATTATCTAATATTAAAGGGGAGGCAGCAGCAGTAGCGATCCGCCAAAAATTGAGGGAATTCGATGTTACAGAACATCAAACTGAGCTACCCAGAATAATTGAACAATCTTATGCTGAATTAGGCAGAGATAGTTTGGGTGGAAGACCACTGAAGCCGAAACTATCTGAAAGTCCTGAGAAGGACTCAATAAAACAAACTCCTACATCTTCTAAAAAGAAGTGGGAGTCTACTAAACAAAAATCAAACGAGAAACGTTCTCAATCCCGAGGTAGGTCTCCTCAAAAGGAGCCCTCTGAAAGGAGGTATAACCTCAGGAATAGGGATAATTTGAGAAAACCTGATAGGTATCATGATATTGATACACGTTCCTCTCGTCCCTTTCAGATCTCACCACAGACTTCGGAAAGAAGAGGACGGACGGAACACAGAGAAGAACGCGTGACATCGAAAGACGACAAACACGCTCCAAAAACTAAAGTAAAACCTCAATTCTCCAAAAAGAAAGTAGCAGGTCTAAAAATAAGACATGCCGAGAATACTGAGAACGCAACTCAAGAATGGAGAATGGGCTCAGACCATGCTGGACAGTGCAGCAGAAGTCACAATAGTTTGCCAGAACCTGAGGGAACTTCTGGAGATAGTGGACTTGAATGAGTACATCACAGTCGAGACTGTAGACACCAGGGTTAGTACTCCACAAAAGTTATATGACATAACACTCCGGATGGAGGGAGACAAACCTAGACAGGTGAACGCACTTTTTTGGGAAAGACTATCAAAGGGCTATGACATACTTCTAGCAGAAAAGGACTGGCCACCACAATTTGTCAGGGAGTGCCCACACGGCGAGGACATAATTATGCCTGCCTTCTCCAACCATATTCCAATTCACCTAAAATATACATATGCCAGGAAATGGGCAGTGGCCCAGGCCCCAGCATTATATAAAAATCATGTAGGATGGGATGAGGATTCACCTCACCATAAAATACATCTGAAACATGAACCAACTGCACAACGGCAGTATCCTATTAAGCAAGAAGCTAAAAAACAGGTCAGGGAGATCTTAGATCAACTTGAATACCAAGGGGTGATTGAAACATGCACCTCCTCAATGAACAATCCTTTGTTTCCTGTCTCCAAACCAGACAAAACATATCGTCTAGTTTTGGACTACAGACACCTAAACACTTGTTCTAAAACTTTTGCAGTGCAAAATGCACATAGCACAGCATTAATGAATAACATTGTGCGTAAAAAATATAAAACAACATTAGACATCTCAAATGGTTTCTTTTGTCAAAACATAGCACCTGAAAGCAGGTACTTAACAGCATTCTCCATAATGGGGACCCAGCGTCACTTTTGTCGACTCCCACAAGGGTTCAAGAATAGCCCAGGTTTATTCTCAGCGAGGGTAATGGAGTTACTACAAATTTATGACAATGAGGCATTGTCCTATGTCGATGACATATATCTGACAGACGATGACCTAGTAAAACACTTGAACAGGGTGAGCACCATTATACTGGGATTCGCCTCTGAGGGTTACAAATTCAACTTTAAAAAGTCCAGAATTGCCCATCTCAATGTCCTATTTCTAGGATATGAGCTTTCAAGTGAAGGCAAGAGCTTGGCAGCTAACTTTTTAGAAAAGTGTGCGCTGCTCCAACCTCCAAAAACGCTAAAAAACTTACAATCCATCCTGGGTTTCTTAAATTTTGGAAGAACATACATTATAAACTATGCAGAAAGGGTTAAACCTCTCTACGCATTAATCAAACCTGATTTTTCAATCAAAAACTGGACACAGGAACACACAGAAATTTTGCGTTCACTCCAGGCTAACATGTTAGCAACAAATCACTTACAAACACGCGTAAGTGAACGAAATTTGGTGATCCGAATAATTTCGGGTCAATGCGGATTCACCTACTTAACTTTCAATGAGGGTGAAAAAATACCAATAGCGTATAAATCACACTTGTACACACAAGCGGAAATGCGCTTCAGTTCTACTGAAAAATTCTAACAGCAGTTCAAACCGCTGTAGCAAAAGAAAGAGCCTTAGCCCAAGGGAAACGCATTATTATCGTAACCCCAGTACCTGCTTTAGAAGCGGTTACAAAAGCAAGCATTCCAAATGCTAAGGCATTGCATCCAAGATGGATACAATGGGTTAATTCTCTTGCTGCAACAGATGTTGAATATGTTTTTGATCCAGATTTAAAAACACAAGCCTTCCTGCAGTACGAACATGAATGTCCCCTGCCTACTGAAATTCTGCCTCTCGATCAGTACGAATTCATAATTTACACTGACGGATCCGCACAACCCGCAATAGGGGGTAAGCAAGCTTACAGTGCAGCGTGTGCTATCGTTAAAGGTCGCATGCGAAATGGCATCTTCAGACCTATGGTCACTAAAACGCAGTCTCTAGGAGATTGTACAGCTCAGCGAGCTGAACTACAAGCATTCAAACTGGCACTTGAAAGTACAGATCGAGAATTCCCCACACTAATCGTGTGCGATTCCTTTTACTGTGTGCAGTCGTATAATGAATATATACAAAACTGGCTTGAAAATGGTTTCAAAGATGCGAAAGGTGGCACAATAAAGCACAAATTGCTTTGGGAACAAGTAGTTCAGTTGAAAAACGAACTACCAAAGGCTCACGTGATCCACACACTGAGTCATCAACGTGATGGCGTTCACGTTGCAGGGAATTCATTGGCTGATGAAGCCGCAAAGGGGGCTGTGCAAACGGCTTCCGTAGCTGCGATCACTCGTTCAAAAACAAAAATAGACGGTGAGATAATGTTGGCTGTCAATGCTTCAAGCAAAGGCAGCAGTGCAGCGTTACCAAAAAAGTTTCCACTCAAGTACTCTTATGTAATTGATGCGAACAACGTTCCTTTTGCTCGAATCCCTGGAGTGGGGGATAGGGTAATACCAAACAAGGAACGTAGAGCAGCCTTGATTTATGAAACACATTTGGGGGAGGGTCTGTCACATCAAGGGATCTCTAAATCTATCTTGACTTTAAAAGAGATGTACTGGTGGCCTGGGATGAATACAGAAATTCACATATTCATCAACAACTGCTTAGACTGTAAATTACAGCGAGAGAGCCACCAGAAACCATGCTGCGAATGCGGCAGCCCAGTACAGACACCACTGTTAGACAGCATTCGACTGTCTACGCGCCTGCGTCCTACTGGACAAAGGCATTCCCGCAAATACTGAATCTAGGTTCCTATGGTTATGGCCTCAGCGCTCAGCTGACGCTCGAACTGTTATAAAAGATTTGCGAGTCTTTATCGGCATATACGCAATAGGCACGCTACATTCTGACCAGGGTCCTGCGTTTAGCTCTCGGGCTTACAAAGACGCCATGGCCAGTCTGGGCGTTGCATTGCGGTACTCCTCTCCATTCCATCCTGAGGGAAATTCGGTTGTGGAAAGGAAAAACCGGGACATAAAGCAGTCTATAACAGCTAGAGTATTAGGCTCGGGTGACGGGTGGGTCAAACACCTTAGTGGAGTTCAACGTGCACTTAATAACCTGCCAAGAAGTTCTCTAGGGGGGTCACTCCATATGAGGTCCTATTTGGGACAAGAATGTGGGTACCAGACTTAGAAAACGTAGGCACAGTGGTGGAAAATAAACCCTTTGATATCAAAGATCGTTTGGCTGTTTTACAGGACTTAAACAAATTAAGAACGAAACAAAGCAACGTATTCCTACAGTCAACCACCACTGGGGATCAACCGGCTGTCCCAGCAAGGCCTGTCTGGATTCCTAAAGTTGGGGATCTAGTCAGAGAAAAAATTGCGGACAAGAAGGAATTTGGACCTTCTTACAGACAACCAGTACCTGTCCTAGCAGTTCAAGGAACAAGAACAGTACTACTGCCGCCCCTTGCTGGAAGAAAGGAGAAAAGATTTGTGTCCATCGACCTGATCAAACCACAGTATGTGGCCAATACTAAATAGTAGGCCTCGTGGACTCCGACCTAGTAGCAAACGCACTCCTCTCGCTACTATCCAAGAGGTTCATACTGAAAGACTGATAACAATCGAGAATTCAGCTGAAACAAATGAAGGACTATGCAACAACGCTATGGAACTCATCCCTCTTGAAGAACAAGTAACAGTTCGTCCAAATACACCTGTCTACACCAACGTAACAAGTGATGAACTGGTTCCAGTGATTTCAACAAATCCTGATGCAATTCCAACAATTGACAGAACTGCTTCTGGCTACTTCATTAACTTTGATACGTTCTCAGAAGATCCGAGTGAACCTGAAACGACGCCAGTGTCATTGAAATTCAAGCAGCAAATACAAGACTTTCTTCACTTTCTGAAAAAGACTTATTTGGTTTCTCCATGGATTGAACTCTGGATTACATCTGGACTTTTTGTTTTCCTGCTCTGGCTAGCTTTGGTAACAACAGTAAGCGTGCTTATAAGTGGCAGATACATCCATGTGAACACTGAAGGAAAAGACGTAAACGTACTTTTGAAACCTCATAAATCTTCCCATCGTGAAGCAAGAGACTTGTCATCAGTGAACATCACAGCTGTTCCTATACACGATGGTATAGTGTGGGACAAAACAGATTTTGATATATTCGGTCCAACGGAAGAATTGAACATTCCACATTTGTTTAAAATTTCACTAAGTGATCTAATCACGTCCAGTACCTATTCTGATGATTGGGACTTTGAGACTGTGACTGATATTATGTTTGACCTAGAAAAATCTGCTGCATTTTCTAAAAATGAATATTTAGAGGGTTCATCAGACTATGAAGAACTGTATTGTTATAATCACTATGGTCATCATTTTTTGCATAAATCTGCATATCCAAGAAATGTGTTTATGTTTAACCAATGGGAACATTGTCCTACACCACCTAAAGGTAGTTCACAAACATTTGCCAGTAAATTTCCATATTTTTCAGGTTACAATACATCTGATCCAGAAATGTTTTACTATAAAAATGTAAACAAAACAGGACTGAAAATTATGTTAACAAATACAAAACAGATTTATTCTGCATTATTCAATGCCCAACTGTCTAGACAGGGTTTCGACTTTTGGAAAGACACAATAGACACAAAAACGTTGTGGGGTACTAAAGAATGGCAAGTACAGGGGATAGAAGCTTTATTCAGAGCCTGCATCATCCCTGAACAAATAATGTTTTTGAATGAAACTATCCAACAAACATCTTGTCTTGGATTAGCCAAGATCAAAGAGATGAACACACCTTCTGTACCAACTCCTGCAAAAAATAATGTAACACAGGCAGTGGTGACAGTCGACAATATACTACAACTCAACAGATCTAATCCTGATTGGAAAAAATGGTTGATCTGGCCCATAGACACGAATAACTGTCAGGAAAGATTCCTGAATAAAACTCAGGGCTTTACTATTCATAGGCCAGACCCAAGATACGTCCAAAGACAACATCCGGGGGTAGTAACAACATACAGTGTAGGGAAATTATGCCTCGATTGGCTGCATACATCTACACTACAGGATGTGAAACAACACTTATCCTTACTTGCAAAAGACGCAGATCTTAGGGATTTCTTGCTTGGACCAAGAAAACCGCGTCAAAAACGTTTCATATATGCCGGCATTTATGCTGCTTATAATGAAGCTTGGAAGGTGTCACAGATAGAGGCCGCAGAACGAATACGTGAACTTGATCGTATTAATTTAGAGAAAACACTCTCTGTGGTCGACAATGGGTTAACAACTTTGTCCTCCAGAATATATTCATTGGATGGCATTGTATCCTCTGCTATCGACATTCTAGAACAAGATTTGGCGATGTTACAACAAGGCCAATCTCAAATACGTTCTATTATGTTATTAAGCTGGACGCTGCAATCATTGCGAGCGGGCTATGTGCCTTGGCGTTTCATCAACACAACGGCTCTGTTTGCAGAATACAATCTAACTGATAAACAGATCGAAATGGCACAGAGAGGAGCAAAGTATACAGTGCTGAGCATTGAAAAACTGGAAAAGTTACCATTCACAGTGGCAGAAAAACCAGCTACAGAATGGCTTATTCATGGCAAAATTACACTACCTGTGACTACTTTTCAGTTTCAGTATTGCCTCAGACAAATGCAAGCAGGCAAATATGAAAGGTTGGGTAAGGAATACATTAAGACATCTTGGGCTTTACCGTATACATATAGATGTTGGAGCGGGGATCGTGAAGTGTTTTTAAGCGGTAAAAACTGTAAACGTGCACTAAGCGGTTCACTAGTATGTCAGGACATTTCCTTGCACGGGGCTTGTAATGGTTCTGTGGCAAATTTGTCTTGCCATCAGCAGGGTACACCAGCTGCTGTGATTAATCCAACGTTCGGACAACTTTCTAATGGGAGTTACCTCATGTTGAATGATCAGAGTTGCTGTGGCATGCTGCCAGGCATCCCATATCTAGTAACGGTCAACTCCAGGGTCACTTGCTGTATGCAAGTATTGTTTGCCCCAATAGACACAGTCAGGGAGTCGCCTTTATGGCCTTCGCTGAACGTCTCTTTTATAAGATTTGATACTTTAAGCAGAATGAAAGCCATGCTTTTACAACAAACAGTGCCTCTGACCTCGGCCATAGAAACCTATGATCTGCAAATTGCAAGGACTTCGGCTGAGATACAGACTTTAATACGTACAAACTGCCCTATACATTTCGTGGAAATGATAGGACGAATTTTCAACATGTCTGATACAACAGGAATTGTACATGTATTTAAGGGCATCTGCTCGGGTCTGTTAGCACCTTTCCAGGCAATACTCGGAATCATCCCGAACTTTGCACATTCGGTGTTTGGTGGCATACCATTAATTCTAGCACTCGTTGCCGGAATTCTATTTCTCTTCCTGCTATTTCGCTATGGCCAGCCAATTCGCCGACATCACTCCGAGCGACATGGAGAAAGCTCTCCTTGAACGAAAGTGCCGTGAGCAAATAGTACAGCTTTTGGGCATAAATCGTCTACGGGACCTTAATACCACATGGTTCCTGTCCTTTAGACCAATCTGGCAAGATTGCATCTTACCTGTTCTACGATGCCTGCTATGCGGTGTAGAATGCGTGTTGGACACCTGTCTAACATTTCCATCGGATGCGCCAACGGACGTCGATACTCTGCTGGACCAGATAACGGCCCATGCTATGTGTTGTCCCCAGCGGCTTCCTATCCTGATGACAGCATTCATTGAGATCTCACAGACGCTTCCGGCAGCTGCTGAGGTACGAGAAAGAACTACAGGCACACAGGTAACAACGGACGCGAACGTTGCAACAATTGAAAGCAATGCTTCACATCTCTGTGCAATTAACCTACTTCACGAGGTGTTCCAACTCACACCAACTACAGTGGATGATGTTTTGTCTATAGAAATAGATGATCTAATGTTTACACCAGACCCGTAAACTGACTCTGATTCAGCATACAGTGTTCCAAAAATACAGCAACAATTTGGCCTTCATTTTTTCAAAAACTTGGAACTCTACCAGAAATTGAACTTTTTCCCATTTTTTCGAAGGAAAATGGAACTTCAATCTGCTTAAAGTAGAACTAGCCTTATAGTACAGACTAGGCGGTCCTTCCAAAGACATTTAGTCATCTTATGTGTCTAAAAACAGTTCATTTAATTTTCATGACATAAAATGACTTTGATTTTTGAATAACTTATCGATCAATTTTTGTCAAATGTAAATATTACTGCTTATTTCATTTCAATTGCATTTATTTTCGAATTTTATGCCTGTAATGAAAAGCAATGCTTCAAATGTACAGTACCTTTTGCATTCTAATAGGTTTTTTAAAGAAATGCCTTTTTAAATGGTTTTATGAAAAATTTTAGAAATATGCGGTACTCCATTTTAATGTTTAGCATTCTTAATGTTTAGCATTTTTAATGTTTAGCATTTTAGTATTATCATACACACGAAAGAGGAGTGGGTGTTGTATTTCCTCTTAGGGTGTCCATAACGGGCTTTCCAATATCCTGTCCTTATATAGGCACAATTCGCCCTGCCCTTATATAGGCATAGAATCCCAGGCCTTATTTAGGCATTAAACCGTGCACTCCAAATACAGGCATGGTCTCTGACATCCGTCCACCCTAACGTCACAACGAGTTCATGAAGAACAGACCCTTAGGCTGCGGGAGTTTCCCTAGTCCAGGACTATTGATTTCTTCAAGGACTCATATATTATGCATGAACCATTATTCCTTAGGGGTTCATTCATGACGTCTTTCGTTGTCCAATTCACGTCAATGCTAACATTCCTAAGGTACTCTCAGGTATAAATATACCTTCCCTAGCCCCTGTAAACCAGAGGAGACCTCGACTTCAGAGGAGCCCGTATCCCGGCCTGACGCACTGAGAAGACGCTGCCATTCCCTGCACGCAGAGAGCCCAGCTTCCAGCTTCCAGTGATCTGACTTCCCTTGCGGGGTGTTGGAGTTCGAGTCTGGCAAAGAGATTCCAACCTCTCTCATTCTTCAGGTATGGAGCTGATAAGAACCTAGAGGGACTCTTGGCATACTAGGCATACTAGACTTAACATACTCTTAGTATACCATAGTAAGGAATACTTCACCTACTTCATACCTTGTCCTACACCTAGGTTAGGTTAGGTACACTGGGGTAGAACTAGCTTAGCACCGCATCGTATGAGTACTCGCATTTTTAGTCTGTGTTATTTATGTAACAGCATTTGTACTATAAAATAATGCTATCGCAGTATTATTTATTTCTACTGCTCACCCTGTACATTATTTATCTCGCATACTGTCTTGTGATCGTAACAGCACATTATACTTACACCAGAAACAAGACTGTTCAATAAATCTTTTATTGAAAACGCCCGTCTATTATTTCTGTGTAACTCTGAGGAAAACTAAGCATGCACGACTGAGCTGAGTGAAATAGTTATCTAGTGTTTCCACGACTCTGGGACACGTTCTGATTCTAAAAGGAAAACATATTGGTCATGTTTTGCGGCTGCCAGAAACTACTCCCTTCTTGTTGTCAAGGAGTTTCTAGTGGCCTCTGAGCTAGCTGGCACAAGTAATTAAGTTTAATATACTCGATAGGGACATACCGACCTTAGTCCTATGTCAAACCTATAGGATATATTATTCCAATGCGCAGAGCCTATTAGGGAAATAGGAGCTACACTACACCTTGTCATTGCTCTAGTATTCAAGAAGAGCAAGCTTCTTTTAGAACCATCTTGCCCATGCTGTTGGCCCATTTTATGAAAACAATAAAGGATATATTAAATGCACTTACATAACCTGCCCTATGAACAGGGACAATATTACAGTGTTTAAATTGAGATACCTGTAGTCCTGAGGAAGGTGCCTGACTCCCCCATAGGGGCAAAATGCGAGCAAAGAAACCTATTGATGAAAAAAAGAAGCAGGGCCGGTTTCTTGGGCATCCTATTTTTAATCTTGTGGTAGCAAGACACAAGTAGAATAAAAATATGCTTACCCACACACACATTTAATGTAGGTGTCTCAATAAACGAGGTAGAACATAAATGTCGCTATAAGGGAAATAACCTCACCGAAATGAGTTAAACCTTAACTAGGACACTGTGCAACCAGTGAGCAGTAGTACTCGTGGAAGATTTTGAGTACTAGATGTGAAACCCACTAGGGAGCATAACCACACTGGGTAAGTGCGGTTGCCTCTTCCCATATGAGTACATGAATGTATGGCAATTCCATAGTAAGTCTGCTGTTTATTCCAAGAGTGTTGTACTTCTTGTATGTTTATGTCCGTTTATGGAGGGCATACAACAGTCCTTTAACTCATTTCACTCCATCTTTAGTGTGTTATCGACTTGTGTTGTACCTGTCCTGCATGTGTGAGAGAATTGTGTGTTGTTTGCTCTGCCACGGTCCGATACTTATTCTTTGTGTGAGGAAAAGTCCATGTTTTAACTATATTATGTTACAAAGCTTGGTATAATAGTTCCTTTAACATAAAAGACAAAATTATTCTCGATGCCAGTGCTTGTTTTTATGCATGATGTGAGTGAAACCTCACAAAATATGGAAGTTTACTTTTGTTCTTACTTGTGAAACAAGAAGTTTTTTAAATGCATTCAATAACTTTGTAAATTTTTTAAACATAGTTCATAAGTGGTTGCTTGTCACATATTATATTCTGCCCGTGCTGGCACTATAGCCAACAGCTCTTTCCATGCTGGGATTTTGAGCTCACAAAGTTTTAAAAGGAAAACTACAAGCCCCACAATGCAACATCCTGTTGGCTGAACAGCTAGGAATGGCTGATGGTACCATGTCATAATGTCACTGGGCAGACTTGTGAAGTACAATATAAACTTCAGTTCCTGACTTACTGCTTTTTTGCTCATTTGCAATCATGGGTGAAACAGTCCAGGAGGTGAGAGAGCAGCATTAGCCCTCCAAATACAAATGTCAGCATCTCATTGCTAACGGGCTAATATTAACACTCCATGGAGAAATCACCATGCTACAAAAGATGTGACAATTCCAGGAGCAGCAGCTGGTTGTGTCTGAAGAGACACACTGAGAAAGATAAAACACTGTGCTGGAGCCCTTCTTCCCGAGCCCATCCCTGGCATTGAGGCTGCTGTGATTTAGGTGGAGTGGTGCACAGACAGAATATCGAGTTTTTTGTTTTTTTAAATTCTTTTTATTGGTGTATAACGAACAAAAATCAGCACTTAAACAAAAGGCATATGGACAAGTTACAAGCAGGAGGAGTTCATTCGATGACATATTGGCAATACAGAACAGCAATCAAAATAAAATCATAGAGCTGTAGAAGGTACATTTTATGGTGAGGACAAGTCATCCAGGTTGGCGCTACGCGGCGGGCTACAAATCTCCCCACGGTACGTGTTCCAGGCCCCCCAAATTAATGACCATTTCTTCGGGCACCCCTTGCAATATAGACCGTCTTTTCCCGGAACATACACCAGTCCATGCTTTTCTTCCATTCCATGAGTGTAGGGGGTTGGTGGCTCCCCATTGCTGAGCTATATTTCTTTTAGCCAACATAAGTCCCAGTGTTACCCAGATCCTGCCCATTCTCCCCAAGTCCGTGGGTTCCCATACATTTAACAGGCATCTCTTCGCTTCGAGGCGGATATCGAGTCCCAATACTTCACCTATTACTGTGTGTATTTGACGCCAGTATCTCTGAATGAGGTCATACTCCCATATTATATGCATAAACGTTCCTTCAGAGCCACATTGCCGTCTGCATGCACCCCCTTCAGCCCTCCCCATTCGGACCAGGCAGGGCCCAGTGACGTATACCCTATGCAGGATTTTGAGCTGGACTAACCGTAACCGTGCCGATATGGCCACCTCCCTCGGGGAGGACAATGCCTCCTGCCATTTCTCGTCGTCCAGTTCGAGGGCATCTCTTTCCCACTTTGCCCTGAGTCCCCGAAGGGGTTCAGCTGTGTCATTAATAATTTTCTTGTAGGTGAGGGAGATCGTTTTGTCTGGTAGGTAGCCGTCAAGCAGTCTGTCCTCAAGAGGCGTGTAGTCTGGGAGAGAAGTGCCTTTGGGTATGTGTGTCTGCAGTGCATGGCGGACCTGGAGGTAACGGAAGCATTCCAGAATATCGAGTTTTAAATGTCGACATACACAAATATCGAGTTGGAAATATTGTGATACAGAAATATCGACAGCAAGAATATCGTGGTCAAGAATTTCGACTTTAAGGCAAGAAATATCGTTTTTGAAAATATCGAAGTCATTAATATCGTTTGCAAAATTATAGTTGTTTAAAATATCGATTTTTTAATTAGTGTTATGTATTTTAGTATGTAGTTTAAAAGTATGTGATCTATTTTTTTGTATAAGTATTGCTTTTGTTTTTTAATATATGTGTCAAATTTTTAGTAGTTATTATTTTTAGGTTAATTAAATTTTGCGTTTTTTAGTTCTGTAGCGGGTTGTGGGTTTATAGGGGAATAGGGTGGGAAGTAATTTAATTATAATAAATTAATTATTATTTTTCATTTATTAGTATTTATTTAATTTAGATTTTATAGTGTTAATTGTGAGAATTCATTTATTAATAATTATTTATCAATGGCTTGTTAATTATTATTAATTAATTAATTGGTAATTAATTATGTTAATTGTGTCATTTGTTTAGAAACGGGTGGTGGGGTTTATAGGGGAATAGGGTGGTAAGTCATTTATTTTTAATTAATTAATAATTATTTGTTAATTAATGCTAATTATTTAATTACAATTTATATATGGCAATTGTGTAATTAATTTGAGATGTGAATTGTGAGGTTTGTACTGGTAAAGGGTGGGAAGTAAATTCTTTTAAATTAATTAATACGTTGATGTTAATTGATATTAATTTATTAATGCGAAATTAGTTATGGAAATTGTGTAATGATTTTTAGGTGTGTTGTGGTGTTTATTGGGGTAGAGGGTGGAAAGTAATTTAGGTTTAATTAATTAATAATTAGTTGATCATTAATATTAATTCATTAATTGATAAATATTTATGGTAATTGTTTACTTTTATTTTGTGTGTGGATTTTGGTTTTATAGGGGTAACGTTTGGTGAGTAAATTAATTTTTATCTGTTTTAATTTGTTTTTTAATTAATAATATTTCTTTAATTGATAATTAATTATGTTAATTATGGAGGAACTTTTTTTTTAAACGTAGATGTGTGTTGTGAATTGTGTGGTGTTATAGGATAGAAAATAAAAAAGATTAAATTTATGTAACGATTAATGTTTTTGATTATAATTAATTTCTATTAAATAGTTATTTGTTTGTAAATTATTTTTACATTTTTAAAAATAATCTTTGTAGGTAATTATTAGATTTTTTTAACATTATAAAATGTTTCTATCTTTTGTAATTTTTAATATTTGTATGTATATATTTTTATATGTTTTCTTTTTTTGTTTTTAACATCTTTTGTGTTGTAGTTGATATTTTGTTTGTTTTTAATTTGGAATTGACTTCAGTGGGAATATTCATTTTTACCCCAGTTGTTGCACTAACTGGAGTGGGAATAGTATTTTTTACCCCTCCGCTATCCGACATTTTCCCTACTGTTGCACTCACTGGAGTGGGAATAGTAATTTTTTACCCCTCCGCTATCCAACACTTTCCCTACTGTTGCACTCACTGGAGTGGGAATTGTAATTTTTACCCCTACGCTATCCAACACTTTCCCTACTGTTGCATGGAGTGCAAAATGTAAGTTTAAAAACTATTAAATATTTTAATGTTTTAATTTCTAATAATTTTTTTATTAGATTTTATGTTATAGTTATATGTATGGATATATATTTATTTGTAATTTTTTATATTTTTATAACATTATTATATATATTATATATATATATATATATTAGTTTATTAATTGTTTTAAAGTAAATATATATATATATTACATTTTATATATGTATGTTTACATTTTTTTAAATTAAATTTATTTCTTATATTTGTTAAAATGTACATTAAATCTAAACATTTTTTTAAAGTTAATTTTATTATTTAATATATTTAACATTATTTTTTATATATATAAAAAAACGATATTTTGTACCTCGATATTTTTTTTCTCGATATTTTTATACTTACCATTATAAATATAGGATGTCGATATTTTTGACATCGATATTTATGACTCGATATTTGTGTATTGGGATATTTTGGGCATCAATATTCTATCAGTGAACCAGGTGGAGCATCTGAAACACCACTATGTTGTGCCCTGCCTTGAACAGGTGCAGCACATGCTGTCCCATGAGAACCATCAGTGGCCACTAGTCTTATAAATCACCTGGCTCCAACCTGTAAGAGAAGAATTTGTGGAAATAAACATATAGCACTGGAATATGGCACAGAACAATGTAGGAAAAGTATCTGAATGCAAAAGAAGATCAGATTTGCAACTAAAAAAGATAAGGATTGAATGGTGTTGGATAAGTCATAACTGTGACGTTCATTGGAGACTCATCTCTGCTTTTCATTAATGATATTGCAGTTAATAAGTTATCTTGGCAATGGCTACACAAATAGGTTTCATATTACATTTGTGATAGTGTATCACACCCATGGCAGATCTTGGCTCATGATCCTGCTTATTCGCATTGTTGCATGTATGCTAAAACAATACGCTACTTGGAGACACTAACCCAGGGATGACGGACGAATGTGCCAGTTCCAAATCGATGTTGCCATGGGTTGGTATCCTTCCCTGAGCGATTACCAGTGGTTAGACATATTGCAAGCATTCCTCCCATCACCTTTACTGTGTTTCATACTAAATTTCCCAAACTGTTTCATCCCTCTGCATCGTAAACTGACCTGATGGAAAGCTTCTGATGATTTTAGTGAGAGCACAACTGCCTCCTTACATACTAATATCACATTATGGAACCACTGGAACTAGATCACTTGAACTAGAAGTCTTAAAACACATAGATCCCTTCGAACTCCTGTAGATTATTATCCTGATTTTTATCTTGGCCTAATAGATGATAGCTTTAAAACCATGATGGTCCTTTCAAATTAGAAGACGTACATGATGGGCAAGATAAAAGATTGCAAGTTACACCAATCTCTTCCATCTAACTCCCAGGGATAATTATTGCTTACTCCAACTAAGACACTGGGCAATGTTACTTGGAAATAAAGAGTGGGCTTTCAGAGATGGAATATATTTTTGGTTAAGCACAACCAAGAGAGGAATTTAATCATTATATAAGACATTTAGGGGTCGATTCCGATGTCGGCCGGAAGCGCACCTAACAGTATTCGTCCGGAAAAAATACGAGCCGAACGCGTGTTTTCCGACCGACTCGAACACTCTACCGAACGAACAAGTACGATGCGTATAACAGCCCAGATTCCGACCGAGCCGTACTTACCCATTCCAGCTCCTGTTCCCCGCCCGAGCCGGATCCGTAAACGCCGAATCGAGTCGCACGGAACCAAATACACAGCACCTTCCGGCCGGACTAGTACGATGCGTCTCCCGTACGCGCCGAACACGTCGCTACGTCCGGCACGTTTGAGCATCCGGGAGAGCTGCACATAAGCTCCGATTCGCGCCACAAGATGATCCACGGCGACGAGACGAACAAGCCAGCGACGAGTACGAGTCGAAGACACGAGAAACCCGAACGAGACGAACCAACCATGAATCCCATCTCGCAGGTCCTACCAATTCTCTACATCTATTACCGGGACCCACACCCACAACACAAAAAAACGACATGTACCCGAAATATGTCACACACACATAGGGATGCACAAATGACGTACACAAGCAACAGCAGAACCATAGGGGTGGGATGGCCAACACCAATGCCATACACACCCATAGGGGGATGGATGCCTACCACCAACACCACCCTACAACTACCCCTACTCATGGGTGGCTAGATGCCTGCCACCACCCCCCCCCACTCATGGGGGGCTGGATGGCTGCCACTACTGCCATCCCCACCCATAGGGGGATGGATGCCTACCACTAACACCACCCCCACTCATGGGGGGATGGATGGCTGCCACTACTACCATCCCCACTCATGGGGGGCTGGATGCCTGTCACTACTGCCATCCCCACTCATGGGGGATGGATGCCTGCCACTACTGCCATCCCCACCCATAGGGGGATGGATGCCTACCACTAACACCACCCCCACTCATGGGGGGCTGGTTGGCTGCCACTACTACCATCCCCACTCATGGGGGGCTGGATGCCTGTCACTACTGCCATCCCCACTCATGGGGGGATGGATGCCTGCCACTACTGCCATCCCCACCCATAGGGAGATGGATGCCTACCACTAACACCACCCCCACTCATGGGGGGCTGGATGCCTGTCACTACTGCCATCCCCACTCATGGGGGGATGGATGCCTACCACTACTACCATCCCCACTCATGGGGGGCTGGATGCCTACCACTACTGCCATCCCCACCCATAGGGGGATGGATGCCTACCACCAACACCACCCTACAACTACCCCTACTCATGGGTGGCTAGATGCCTGCCACCACCACCACCACCCCCACTCATGGGGGGCTGGATGGCTGCCACTACTACCATCCCCACTCATGGGGGGCTGGATGCCTACCACTACTACCATCCCCACTCATGGGGGGCTGGATGCCTACCACTACTACCATCCCCACTCATGGGGGCTGGATGCCTACCACTACTACCATCCCCACTCATGGGGGGCTGGATGCCTACCACTACTGCCATCCCCACCCATAGGGGGCTGGATGCCTACCACTACTACCATCCCCACGCATGGGGGCTGGATGCCTACCACTACTACCATCCCCACTCATGGGGGGCTGGATGCCTACCACTACTACCATCCCCACTCATGGGGGGCTGGATGCCTACCACTACTACCATCCCCACTCATGGGGGGCTGGATGGCTGCCACTACTACCATCCCCACTCATGGGGGGCTGGATGCCTGTCACTACTGCCATCCCCACTCATGGGGGGATGGATGCCTGCCACTACTGCCATCCCCACCCATAGGGGGATGGATGCCTACCACTAACACCACCCCCACTCATGGGGGGCTGGATGGCTGCCACTACTACCATCCCCACTCATGGGGGGCTGGATGCCTGTCACTACTGCCATCCCCACTCATGGGGGATGGATGCCTGCCACTACTGCCATCCCCACCCATAGGGGGATGGATGCCTACCACTAACACCACCCCCACTCATGGGGGGCTGGTTGGCTGCCACTACTACCATCCCCACTCATGGGGGGATGGATGCCTGCCACTACTGCCATCCCCACCCATAGGGGGATGGATGCCTACCACTAACACCACCCCCACTCATGGGGGCTGGATGGCTGCCACTACTACCATCCCCACTCATGGGGGGCTGGATGCCTGTCACTACTGCCATCCCCACTCATGGGGGGATGGATGCCTACCACTACTACCATCCCCACTCATGGGGGGCTGGATGCCTACCACTACTGCCATCCCCACCCATAGGGGGATGGATGCCTACCACCAACACCACCCTACAACTACCCCTACTCATGGGTGGCTAGATGCCTGCCACCACCACCACCCCCACTCATGGGGGGCTGAATGGCTGCCACTACTACCATCCCCACTCATGGGTGGCTGGATGCCTACCACTACTACCATCCCCACTCATGGGGGGCTGGATGCCTACCACTACTGCCATCCCCACCCATAGGAGGATGGATGCCTACCACCAACACCACCCTACAACTACCCCTACTCTTGGGTGGCTAGATGCCTGCCACCACCACCACCCCCACTCATGGGGGGCTGGATGCCTGCCACTACTACCATCCCCACTCATAGGGGGATGGATGCCTACCACTAACACCACCCCCACTCAGGGTGGGCTGGATGCCTGTCACTACTACCATCCCCACTCATGGGGGGCAGGATGCCTGTCACTACAACCACCCCTAACCATAGGACGGGTAATGCATGACACAACTAGCATACTCCCACACAAGGACTGTCTGTAAATTACATCCCACCTCCAACACCATGACAAGCGTGTGTGGTCTGTGTCAAATGCATACAACACTGAACATGACATTGAACATACAATGTGACCCCCTAACACATGTGTCACACATAATTGTGTGTGTGGCCTACACAATGCAAGCAGACCATGACCACTGTGGCAATGTGGCCCAAAGCCCCATCACCACAGTGCCCAAAAGGTAAGTGTGTGCACCATAGCTGAAGCACATTTTGAACAGTGTGGCAATGGGGCCCTAAGCACCATCACCACAGTGCCCAAAAGGTAAGTGTGTGCTCCATAGCTGAAGCACATTTTGAACAGTGTGGCAATGGGGCCCTAAGCCCCATCACCACAGTGCCCAAAAGGTAAGTGTGTGCTCCATAGCTGAAGCACATTTTGAACAGTGTGGCAATGGGGCCCAAAGCCCCATCACCACAGTGCCCAAAAGGTAAGTGTGTGCTCCATAGCTGAAGCACATTTTGAACAGTGTGGCAATGGGGCCCAAAGCCCCATCACCACAGTGCCCAAAAGGTAAGTGTGTGCTCCACAGCTGAAGCACATTTTGAACAGTGTGGCAATGGGGCCCTAAGCCCCATCACCACAGTGCCCAAAAGGTAAGTGTGTGCTCCATAGCTGAAGCACATTTTGAACAGAGTGGCAATTGGGCCCTAAGCCCCATCACCACAGTGCCCAAAAGGTAAGTGTGTGCTCCATAGCTGAAGCACATTTTGAACAGTGTGGCAATGGGGCCCTAAGCCCCATCACCACAGTGCCCAAAAGGTAAGTGTGTGCTCCATAGCTGAAGCACATTTTGAACAGTGTGGCAATGGGGCCCTAAGCCCCATCACCACAGTGCCCAGAAGGTAAGTGTGTGCTCCATAGCTGAAGCACATTTTGAACAGTGTGGCAATGGGGCCCTAAGCCCCATCACCACAGTGCCCAAAAGGTAAGTGTAGTCCTGGTAAAAGCTGCTAAACCAAAAATGCAGGGATTATTCCTGGCCACACAACACCAAACACTACAGTGGCATTGTAGTGCTTGTGTCCCATAGCAACATAGATTGTGTGAGGCAAGCAGTGCAGTGCCAATGACACATCGTTCTAGCCATGTGCACACAAACATCAGCCATGGGGGCCCACATTGTCTACATTCACAAATAACACAATGACAGAAGTGAGCATCATAATGCAGACCCACATATCTGCAGCAATGGACACACAAATGTAGATATCCTGTGGAGACTGTAGATGTCATGTGAACAAATACCATACCATGGCAGCAATGGGACATACTAACCATGATCAATGTGCTGACTGATGACCTAGCAGTCCCAGGGCCAGCAGGGGAAAGCCAACAAACAACATACAGCCAATGGCAAACTAAAGATATGCCAATGCAGTGGTTCAAATGCACAAACACAAACAGGCAGACTCACACTGCATATCATACAGAACAGGTGAGGGGGTTGTGTGCCAGTGTCCCCAGGCAAACACACAACACATGAGGAGGCCAGATTCACTAATACACAGATGTCAACACAGTCACATACAAAACTAACTCAGGGATTGGACTCCCCTATGTGGGCAAACAGGCATTGTGAGATGAGAGGGAGCCCAAATTACACATGTCACACAAGCTTCTAGGAACAGCAACAAACACAGCAAGAGACAGAACCACCACAGCACTCCCCCCAGGGACCCCACATTGTGGTGACACTAGCCTGCATGACAATCACACTGTGATGGCAAAGGTAGATTTCATCCACACTGTGAACCACAGCCATGTGTCCTGAGCAACAAACTACCATCACACCTATACAAGCACAAAGCACTCAGCATGGCCTGCCAGCCAACGACAATATGGAGGTAGTGCCCCAGCCGTGCAACAACTCACATTTGCACACACTCAACGCCACACACCTTGAACTCCACCAATGTGCAGCAGTGAAGCTCACATGGACTGCTGACATTGCACATGTACCCATGAAAATCCCAGCGGTGGTGGGGGGAAATAAGGTGCAGAAACCCATCACACATGGCCAGTCAACAATACTTGTGAATGTCTGACACACTGCACAGTATGCCGTACATGGGCATGACGTGAAATCCACCCCAAACAATGGGATCCTGGCCATAGTCACACACCAATGAAGAAGCCAAGCTGACCCACAAAGGACACACATAGACAACTTCCAACATTGCAGCTCTGACCCTGAGGAGTGGCAGCATTCACACACACAACGTGTCACAATCACTGAAAGCATACACAAACAGAAAATCACATTACTCGTGTAACCAACAAGTGCCAAGAGGAATCTTGACTGTGTCCCATCTGCGTTTGCCCACATCCCCAGCCCTGACAACAAAGACAACTAGGGATGACAACCTCATTAACATTAGTTTGCCATGCACCCACATCCCGGAGAAACCAGGTCCAAGATGCTGGATGAACACAGAACAACTCAGCAAGCATCACAAACAGGAACATCCGTAGGGACACAGCCTGTGTAGGAAAAGGAGAAGGGTACATGCACAGACATGCCTACACAACACACAACACGGGCACAGCCTATATCACGGAATCACGCACTGCCATGAGGGCACTCCTCTCCTGTGGAAGGTCAGCTGTGCCAAACCTTGTCTGTGCATGACTCAAACATGTCAGCAGAACACTCGGTCAGTGAGTCAACAACTACAACACACTGAAGGCTCTGCTCATATCAGCCTGGGCACGGGAGTGTCACGTCAGTCATCTGCATACACCCAAGACACGTGTCAAGCAACTTGCACTGTGTACACAGATGAGTCCTCCAAATTTGATGTGCTAAACTGCATGTCCATTGGAGACGGGCACACAGTCAGGGTACTAGGAACATTGGACAGTGGTAAGCCCACCAGATGTGCATCATTGTAGGACAAAGAGGGTAATCTACAAAAGCTAAACGTACATCCCAGTGTCAAATGCTGAACATTACACCCTCAGACTGCAGCAAAGGATGCTATAGATCAAGACTAGATTAGGACACATATCCCATGGACCACATGGAGCCCATCACAGCAAAACTTCATTTACCTGATCTGAACACTATTACAACAGCAAATGCATGATTCTACACATCTACATCATGGACCTCCAAAGATTAACCACAAGTAAACAAAAAGAGGCTTTATTCAGCAAGTGTGCAACTCAAATCAAAAGTCCAAAATAAACTAAAGCCAATGGCCAGTCCAAATATACAGTCCCAACAGGGTGATGTGTGACAACTTGTCAACAATTGCTTGCCTGCACAGGTACGGACAGGGGACATCCCCCTTGGAGGGGCATACGAGGGGCAGGCCAGGCACCGCAGGGACAGGATGAGGGGATGCCAGAAGGAGGCAGTGAAGGGGAGGTGGGTGCAGGAGTGTCACCGGCAACTGCAGTGGAGGTGTCTGACTCAGGGGGGGCTGGCACCACCGCAGGGCTCAAATCTGATGGTGTTGGTGCTGCAACCACTGCAGTGGGCTGGTCAGATGGAGTGGACTGGGTCCCCAATGCAGTGCCCGAGTCAGACGGGGTGGTTGTGGACTCCACCCCAGTGCATGACTCCAAGGTAGTGGAAGGGGGGGCAGAAGAGCTGGGCAGGACAGAGGGGGGGGACACGGTCTCCACACCAGTGACACAAACAGGCAGAGCGTCTGGTTTGGGGGTGGAAGAGCAAGTGGCAGGGGGGGAGGGCCTAAGCAGTCTGGGGATGCGGTATCGGTGTGTGGGGGAACCTGGGGCAGGGTGTGGCGGTGGAACCTGTGGAGTGGTGGCCTGGGGGATGAAGGTGAGAGACTGGGTGGTTGACTTGCAGGGCGGTGGCGGGGTCTTGCTCTTCCGGGACTGGGGGGACTTGCGGGTGGGGGGCTCACTCTGCCTGCGCCTGGGGGAGGGTGTCCGGGGGCGAGGGCACTCCCCTCTGTGTGGGTGGACTTCCTCTTCCCCCGGTATGCTGGATCAGCAGGATTGGAGGGGAAGAGGCCGAGGTCACACAGGAAGATCTGCTGTGTAGGTGTGGTAGCAGGCGAGGCAAGGGAAGGGGTCTTGGAGGGAGAGGATTTGGAGGGCTGCGGAGTTAATGTGGATGCCTGTGTGTGTGTGTGTCCCCGTCCCCTGTGTCTGTGGTATCAGTCCCCTGAGGATGCTTGTGTGCACGTCTTGCCTTTCTCTTGGGTGTGTCTGTGCTGCTCGTGTCTGTGTGTTTGGGTGACTGTGCAGGTGTGCATGTGCTTTGGACAGGTAGGGGGCAGGAAGTGTGGATGGGGCAGAGGTGGGAGGGGTGAGGGACTGTTGGAGGAGGGACACTGCTGCCGTCAGGGAGGAGTCCATGGACTTATTGCTCCTCTGTAGGGCAGACATACCCGTCGAGATGCCCTCCATGAACGACACCAGCTGTGTCAACAGAGTGGTGTGTGCATGGAGGACACTCAGCATTGCTGTCTGCCCTACATGGAGCTGCCGAAGGAGGTACACAGACTCCTCACTCAGGGCAGCAGGGGACACAGGGGCAGGGGCTGCGGTGCCTGGCACGAAGGAGACACGCTCCCGAGTACGGGAGCCTCCATGGACCTCAGGAATGGGAGCCAATGGGAGGGCGGTGGTGGTGGTGGTGGTGGTGGTGGGGCCAGACAGACTAGCTGGCCTTTGGTGGCTGCTGACACCCGCCTCCACAAGGGAGTCATCCTCCGAGCTGCTGTGGTCCTCAGCTGAGGTGGATGGTGCTGAGGACTCCTCGGTGTGGCTCCCCTCGCCCTCCGTGCCACTGGGTCCCTCTGACCACTCGTCCGATGCTGACCCAGTCTGGCTCCGCTGCTCCTCCTGGTCCGTGGAGCTGTCCCCTCCTGTGGCCGTGGATGTATCTGCAAACAATTAGGGAAACAGACAAACATCAGTCACCTGCACTGACCGCACACACCACAGTAAGTACAGCACATTACAGAGCAAGCCCTGGCATCCTTAGTTGAACATTGCCTAAAGTCCTCACACAGATTCGGGAAGCCAATTGTCAGTCTGATGGTCAACCATGGGACTCACACCCCTCCTGCCCTTGCACCCATCTGTCTGGTGCCTGTCTGATGGTAAGACCCCAGTGTGGACACATGCACCACCTACACAGTTGTTGGACATTGCAGGGAACACGGTGAAGTATGTGAACATGCACACATCACATCTCTTGCCACTGAGTCAGTGCAGGTGTCCGGATTAAGGGATGGCCAGAGTCTAAATAGAAATGCATGTGATGCATACCAGCACCAGACACCATGATGCACCCATGTCCGGATAGTCAATGCCACAATGGGGTGCATGTTGCACATGTCACTCCCCTGCAGGATCAGTCTCAGGAAGTTGAATGCCATGACACAGGAATGCGTGCAAAGTCATACATTACTGTCTCAAGTCACATGGCCATGGCAGCCAGCCAACAACAGTCTGCACTGTGTCACAATCCGAGGGCATGGGGAATGCAAGGTATGTGACTGACAAGTGCACATGTCCATCCCCCAAATACCACATCATCTGTACTACTATTTGTCCACGTCATACCAACTGGACATATGGGGGACATGAAACACAACTCTCTGAACATGAGCACCTCACAGTGTGCTGTGAATGACAATACAGCTGCCTGAAAGTCACAGTCGCAAACACCTGTGTGCACAGTCAAGTAATCAGACACCTATAAGTCACAGAAGTATCGTCTATCATGGTCACATCCCAGATGGCATGCTGAGCCCTAACCGATAAACATACCAGTAGTCCTGACAACGAAGACACAGCACAATGAGACAGAGGCAGACACCTGAGGGTACATTACACTGATCACAACATGCCAGATGATACACGGGAGTGGGAGTACAGAGTGCATTGCATGACCTGGAGTAGGCATTACTGTCCAGCTCCACCTGTAAGAGGGATGAGTCCTGGACAGTAGGCAGGTGGCTAAGCATGTGTGACACACTGGATACACATACTCCTGAGGCCCAAACATTGTTCCCACCAGCAGCATGGGTGTGTGCCAAATTCCCCAGGGACATGTGGTGAGTCAGAGCAGCAAGCGGACCACATATCAAAGTTACACCCAGATTACATGGCAGAACTTAGGCATTGTGTAAGCAATTGACCCACCCATGAATCGCACAACATAGTCACGGGAACAAATGCTGTCCCCCAGCTTGAGCAAAGCTAAATGCAATGACACAGTCCCCAAATGACACAATTTCCTGACTATAAGGGCCACACATATGCGTATCAGAGGAGAAGTGGGCATGTCACAAATGAGGGACATGGGTCCTGGACCACATGACTGATGTACTGTGGAAGTTTAACCAGGCCAGAGGAGGGCACATAGCATGTCAGACAAAGTGCACAGTGCAGTCATGGACTCACCCCCTCCTTGCTGCTGTCTGTCCTTCAGCTGCCCATCCAGGTCAGGGAAGACCACCGCCAGGATCTGGAGCATGTGGGGGGTTAGGGTCCGGTGTCCGCCCCTCCTGCGAGGAGGCGACAGCTTCAGCTGGACCCTTGCGATCCTCCGGGTCCAGCCATGAAGGTCCTGCCACCTCTTCTGGCAGTTGCGGATCCTGCGCCTGTAGACCCCCACGGATCTTACTTTCCGGGCGATGGTCAGCCAGATTTCCTGCTTCTGGTGGGCATCAACCTGTGAGGATGACAAAGTGAAAAGGCCATTACTACACATGCAACATATACGTGCATCACACAGTTGGATATACATGTCTCAATCACAGGGGCATATGATGTACACAGGCAGTGCAACAATGGCTATGAACAGTTTGCCAGCAGTCACTACATGGTATCATTGCATGGGAAGTAAACCTAGTTGGAATGCACTCTTACTGCACTGTACCAGTTCAGTGCATGTAACTACACACTTTGGGGTGTGACAACTACTCAGTGGGCATGCTAGCCAGTGGTGTGCACACTGAAAGTCCTGCTAGTCAGACAACATGCACAATTAGTGAGGCAGTGGACAGCACACTCACCTGCTCCCCTGGTTTCCCATACAGCTTGCTGTACTGTGGAAGGAGGCTGTCCAGCAGGGCCTGGTTCTCCTCAAGGCTGAAGGCTGGGGCTCTCTCCACAGTACGTGCCATTGCAGGAGCCAGAGGATGCATAAACAGCAGCAGTGTTGGTGGCAGATGTCGTCCTGGAGCATGTAGTGCAGGCACGTGAGCTCTCAGGGGAACAGCCAGCATTATATGTGTGCTGCAGAGGCAGATACTGTCCCATGTGTCCAAAGTGATAGGTCCAAGTCGTTTGCATCTTCTGAATCTGACCAATCCATGGAATAGCAGCACTAATACACGCCCACATCATCCTTCAAATCTTCAACTTCATGACACCCATGATTTTGCAACATTGTTGTGGCTGGCCAACTGAATTCACTGCATCAGACTCGTTGGAGCTTCGAAAACGCGTCCGTTGCCATGCCAGGCCCCAGCCAATGTGTGCACACCGATCGGTCCATTGCTGTACAACGCGTACCCGGGATACAACGCGTACCCGCTCACATACAATGCAATGGGCCGGCCGGGGACACCGATCGGTCCATTGCTGTACAACGCGTACCAGGGATACAACGCGTACCCGCTCACATACAATGCAATGGGCCGGCCGGGCACACCGATCGGTCCATTGCTGTACAACGCGTACCAGGGATACAACGCGTACCCGCTCACATACAATGCAATGGGCCGGCCGGGCACACCGATCGGTCCATTGCTCTACAACGCGTACCCGCTCACATACAATGCAATGGGCCGGCCGGGCACACCGATCGGTCCATTGCTGTACAACGCGTACCAGGGATACAACGCGTACCCGCTCACATACAATGCAATGGGCCGGCCGGGCACACCGATCGGTCCATTGCTGTACAACGCGTACCAGGGATACAACGCGTACCCGCTCACATACAATGCAATGGGCCGGCCGGGCACACCGATCGGTCCATTGCTGTTCAACGCGCACCGGGATACAACGCGTACCCGCTCACATACAATGCAATGGACCGGCCGGGCACACCGATCGGTCCATTGCTGTTCAACACGTACCCGGGATACAACGCGTACCCACTCACATACAATGCAATGGGCCGCCCGGGCACACCGATCGGTCCATTGCTGTTCAACGCGTACCCGGGATACAACGCGTACCCGCTCACATACAATGCAATGGGCAGGCCGGGCACACCGATCGGTCCATTGCTCTACAACGCGTCCCTGGACAGGTCACACGCATATGTCACCATGCTGGTCACTGGTGAACCTATGCCAGCCACATTTACTTTCCAGGGACTCAGGGGCGCACCTACAACACCACACCCAGTCCACACTGTATATAAGGCATGTGTGGCAGCATAACCTTATCTGTGTATGGGGGTGAACATGTAGTTTTTGGGGTGGCACTTGGGGGCAGACACACCCAGGCTGTGCACGTGTTCATGGGGACAGGGTCCTTTGTGTGTGGTGCACCTGACCACTGTGGTGTGCAACTTTTCATTTCTGAGCATGTGTCATGGTCACATTTCCAGGTTGTGTATGTGTATGACATGTCACATACCCCCAGGCTCACATGTGGGAAGGCATGTACGTCACAGGGTGGCCCATTCCAACAATAGTGATGTCCCTCCACAGTCTGTGTGCATGTTGTGTATCACATGTCTCTGACTCCATGTGCACAATGGGAGACAGTCTCCACATCCACGTGGTTTGTGCATGAACTTTGATGGTGTGAGTGTGTGTGTGTCACAGACGTCCATGTCTGTCCTGCAGAGGCTACAGGGGCCACTACCTGTGGGTGTCATGTTTGTTTTTCTGACGTGTACATGATACGCCATGTCATGCCAGTGACCATGTGGCAAGACAGGGTCCCTGGGAATCTACCTGTCAATGAGCTGTGATGCCTGTGGAGCATCTGTCCAGACATGTCACTGTGGTATGTGTGTGGAACGTGAGAGCAGTTAATGGGTACTGTGACACAGCCTAATGGTTTCCCATAGCACACCCTGGAACCTGTTGTCAACACTTGTTGAACAGAGATGTTAGATGATGTCCATGTAGGTGCCATATATGTCCAAACGGAACGACACACACATCAAGTACTTGTGTTTGTTAATGATGTATCATGTGAAATTGAGTATGGTGAACGGCACATAGGTGGGGTGACTGACAATCTTGCTTTCTTCACCTATGCACTGCAGGGTTCCTGCTGTCCATCGACCATTCCCAGACCTGGCAACGATGGTGGAACGTGACAGCATCCGACGGTACCGCTTCACCAGGCAGCTGATTGAGGATTTGGCAGTGCGGTTGGACCCACATTTGCAGCCTGGCCGGCTGTATCCTACAGCGCTGACCCCCAAGGTGAAGGTGATGGCAGCCCTACACTTCTTTGCCACCGGTACCTTTCAACACACTGTGGCAACTACTGGTGGGATGTCACAGACTATGTTCAGCCGTGTGCTACGCGATGTTTTGGGGGCAATGTTGAGATACCTGAACCAGTACATCTATTTCCCAAAACGTCAACGACTCACTGACGTCAAGAGTGACTTCTATGCCCTGGGGAGGATGCCACATGTCATTGGCTCCATTGATGGGACACATGTGGCTTTGATACCACCACAGGCACATGAACAGGCATACCGGAACCGTAAACATTACCATTCGATCAATGCTCTGGTGGTATGTCTTGCAGATATGACCATCACACATGTGTGTGCCCATTTCCCCGGTTCGGCACACGATGCCTACGTGATGAGGAGTAGTCGCATCCCGAGGATGATGTCACAGATGCCGAACCAGCGTGCCTGGCTTGTTGGTGTGTACTGACTTTGTACCATTGTGTGTGTTCTGCTATGTTGTTTTCCACACATTTTCAAATCGGCTAATGTGCAATTGACTGTCTGTAGGTGACTCGGGATACCCCAACATGCCGTGGTTGCTGACACCCCTCAGGAACCTTGTGACACCAGCCCAGATGCGCTACAATGAGGCACATGGTCGGACGAGGAGGGTGATTGAGCGGACCTTTGGTCTCCTGAAGAGCCGCTTCCGCTGCCTGGACAAGACAGGAGGGGCCCTCCCATATGCCCCAGCAAAGGTGTGCAAGATTGTCATCGTCTGCTGCATGCTACACAACCTGGCAGTGCGGAAGGAGTTGCCTCTCATCCTGGATGACGATGACCAACGTCCCCCACCTGTGAAAGATCCTGGCCTGGGTCTCGATGCCAGTGAAGATGATGATGATGGTGATGTCCGCACACAGCTCATCACCAACTTCTTCAGCTGAATGTGAGTCTCCAGAGGGTTGTAATGTCAATGATTTGAGTTTGCATGATATGTGTGTGTAGTGCTCTGGTGCTGTTTGAGTGTGGCCATGTGCTACTTGACTGGATGCGTGCAGCGATGTGTCCTTGCAGGTGGTCTGTACTGCCCAACAGTGTTGACATGCTAACTTGGTTTTGTGTAGTTATCTCGTGACATGTATTAGACATGAGTATTGCCGTTCTGTGCTGTTCTTCAGTGGTTTTGACTGTGTGTCATGTCTGTCCTTCACAGGGTGCTGCCGGAGTTGTCTGATCAACTTGGATCCCCCGAATCCATGATTCAACTTCCAAGGTGGAAGCAGTCGTTTCCCTACAGGTGATGTGCCACACACCCCTGGACTTTCTATCTTCTGCACTTTTTGACTTTGTGGCCACAGCCAGGTTGGATTAGCTTGCATTTGTAGTGGAAACAACATGTTGCAAATGTGTAATAAACCTGTGCTTCACTTTGGGATGTGCGTTGTCTGTAGTCACACATCTGACTGACATGTGCTTACTGCACCTGTAGTCTAGTTGACAGTGACTGTGAATAGGTGGCGTGTCTGTGCATTCCACTGTATTTCGTTGCAACATCAGTATAGGTGATGAGTCTGATGGCCCTGGTGTGTATGTGTTGTGTGGCCCTAGTGGTGTGTCTCCCTCATATGTGTCACGTCGCCATGACTGACATGACGGTGTTGGACTTGCTGTAGCAGTTAGCATGCACAGTGTCATTTAGCAGATCACCATCTACATGACAAAAGCCACGTTGGAATCACAACAGAGGCAGATATGGTGTATTGGTGAGTTTATTTACATACAGGTGTGAGGATGGTGCACAGGATGGTGGGTGCTGTACATAGAAATTGGAATCCAAAGTTCCCATGTGAATTGGAAGTCTTGGTAGCTGAAATGTCCAGAGTAAAGTCCACAGTCATCTGATGAATTTGGCCAACTAGAGCGCCCCATGTCATGTGGGAGAGTTGGGTTGGCTTCGACAGGGCGTGCAGTTTGCACACAGAGGAAAAGTTCCAGAACAGGTGTTGGCTTCCTGGGGGATGTAGATGGCCATCGGCCTCTCAGTTTGGCCTCCTCGGACGGCCCCACTTCTTGGGGGGGGACCCTCAGGTGCAGGCTGCGGCAGTGCAGGGGACTCTCTGCCAGAGTCCTCCTCCCGCCCTGTGGCATTTGCAGTTGTTTCAGCAGCAGATGTTGTGGGCACACAGAGAGGTGAGGCCATGTAGGTGCTGATCTGGCGGAGGCATGTCAGTATGTCCCTATGCACCGCTGTCAGTTGTTCCAATGAGTCCCACTTGGACTCCATGCCAGACATGTGTGTCTCGACACGTGACATGTGTGTCTCGACACGGGACATGTGGGAGTCCAAGCGGGCATGATGGGCAGCCTGCTGCTGTTGTATGTCCTTGAGGATCCCCACTACCTGGCTGACCTCTCCGGTGCTAGTCTGGTACGCATCCGCGATGCGTGCCAGTTGTGGGTCATCATGCAGTCCAGACCCCTCTGCAAAGAGCGACCTATGTCTACCAGCCCTCCCACCACCCCTGGTGACACGTGCAGGACCTGCGGTGGCACGCACAGGTGACCGTGGGCCCACTTGGGTGTTGTTCCTGGGCTCGTTGTCACCAGCTCCAGTTTGGGCCTGGGTCCCTGCGCTGTTGTCATCTGTGGTCCTTGGTCTGTCCGTGTTGGCAGGGGTGGCCTGTGTGTTCGCAGTTGTTGAAGGGGTGGGTGCAGGGGGTGCAGATGTTGGTCCTGCTAGTGCTGCATGATGACTCACACCGGAGGGTCCAGCTGGTTCTTCGCCATCCGAGGAGTGCAGAGGCTGATCCACACCAGTGAGCTCAGTGTTCCCCGGAGCCTGGGACAGGGACTCCTCCTCGTCTGCTGCTGTGTCCCCATCATCACCTGTTTTGGGGAGAGACACAGATTGTATGTTATGTTTCTACTGGCATCAATTGTTCAAACACCTGACAGTTGTGACTGTACCTCTGGATGTGGGCCAGGACATTGCATTCTCCTAAATTGTGACAGTCAGAGAGTGATATTGGTGTAGCACATTGTCCTGCCAACCTGTGGCATGTCAATGTGAATGTTGAGGTGTGTGCATGACCAGCATTGGTGGTATTTGGTTGCCATCCAGGCCTCCTTCTCCCCCAGCCCAGTTATCCCACCATGAAGCGTGCTTCCATTGCAGGGAGTGCAAGTTGTCTTTCAGGATGTCAGTCAGTGGTGTCCTGCTGTTGGTTGTTGCACAGTTCCCAGCAGGGCCTTGTGCTCCCCCCAGCAGTACCCAGTGTCAGCCATCTTGTGAGTCCTTTTCCACTCCCTGTGATGTGAGCATGGTTCAGAGTGGTGTTGATGGGCCAATTGTGAGGGTGAGCAATATCTGTGCCTACAACTCCCATCATACTATTGCCTCCACCCCCCTTCCCAGCATGCCCATCCTTCCTTCCTTTTGACTCTGCTTCCCTGTGGGGTGGGGTGCCTGTGCTGACAGGATGGCTGGGAGTGTTGTCCTGGCAGTTGTTTGGCTACAAGTCCCAAGAGTGTCCCTGTGCTTCACACAGCATAACCCAGGGTGGTGGTTCTTTGTGGGATCTTCAGTTAGGATGTGAGGCATTGCATTCTCCCAGGTGGGTTATGTGGAGTTAGTGTTGAGGGGGTGTGTGAGGGGAGGTGCTTGTAACTATGGTCAGTGCTGTGAGCCCTCCTTCCCACCCGGCCAGATATCCCACCATGGAACGTGCTTCCATTGCAGGGAGTGCAAGTTGTCTTTCAGGATGTCAGTCAGTGGTGTCCTGCTGTTGGTTGTTGCACAGTTCCCAGCAGGGCCTTGTGCTCCCCCAGCAGTACCCAGTGTCAGCCATCTTGTGAGTCCTTTTCCACTCCCTGTGATGTGAGCATGGTTGAGAGTGGTGTTGATGGGCCAATTGTGAGGGTGACCAATATCTGTGCCTACAACTCCCATCATGCTATTGCCTCCACCCCCTTCCCAGCATGCCCATCCTTCCTTCTTTTTGACTCTGCTTCCCTGTGGGGTGGGGTGCCTGTGCTGACAGGATGGCTGGGAGTGTTGTCCTGGCAGTTGTTTGGCTACAAGTCCCAAGAGTGTCCCTGTGCTTCACACAGCATAACCCAGGGTGGTGGTTCTTTGTGGGATCTTCAGTTAGGAAGTGAGGCATTGCATTCTCTCAGGTGGGTTATGTGGAGTTAGTGTTGAGGGGGTGTGTGAGGGGAGGTGCTTGTAACTATGGTCAGTGCTGTGAGTCCTCCTTCCCACCCAGCCAGATATCCCACCATGGAACGTGCTTCCATTGCAGGGAGTGCAAGTTGTCTTTCAGGATGTCAGTCAGTGGTGTCCTGCTGTTGGTTGTTGCACAGTTCCCAGCAGGGCCTTGTGCTCCCCCAGCAGTACCCAGTGTCAGCCATCTTGTGAGTCCTTTTCCACTCCCTGTGATGTGAGCATGGTTGAGAGTGGTGTTGATGGGCCAATTGTGAGGATGACCAATATCTGTGCCTACAACTCCCATCATGCTATTGCCTCCACCCCCCTTCCCAGCATGCCCATCCTTCCTTCCTTTTGACTCTGCTTCCCTGTGGGGTGGGGTGCCTGTGCTGACAGGATGACTGGGAGTGTTGTCCTGGCAGTTGTTTGGCTACAAGTCCCAAGAGTGTCCCTGTGCTTCACACAGCATAACCCAGGGTGGTGGTTCTTTGTGGGATCTTCAGTTAGGATGTGAGGCATTGCATTCTCCCAGGTGGGTTATGTGGAGTTAGTGTTGAGGGGGGGTGTGAGGGGAGGTGCTTGTAACTATGGTCAGTGCTGTGAGTCCTCCTTCCCACCCAGCCAGATATCCCACCATGGAACGTGCTTCCATTGCAGGGAGTGCAAGTTGTCTTTCAGGATGTCAGTCAGTGGTGTCCTGCTGTTGGTTGTTGCACAGTTCCCAGCAGGGCCTTGTGCTCCCCACAGCAGTAGAAACAAGTCCTGTGCACACGTTTGAGTGTATTGGTTTCAGTGTAAAAACCACTTTTCAAAGTACTTTCTGTCCAGAAATTATGAAGGTCAACACCAGGAGTATCTTAATGAAGATTTTTATGAATCAAGTTATATAGGTCAATACAGAAAGAAAACCAGCCGACACGTGTTTCATCACGAAGAACTTAACTCGTGACTCTTCAGGGCTGTCGGAAAAACAATCAGTAATGCGTGAGTCGAAGTAACAGTGATACTTCCAACACGGTAATAGCACAGGTTCATCAAATGAAAAGGAGATCTCAGCTCCCTGGTCTGTCGGGCGAGAGACCCGGGTACATCAAAGGAAGGGTTGGAAATGAAAGGCAAAATTGTTGCCCTTCCTCGGCGTTTCCAGGAATCAGAAAACACCCAAAAAAGGGGGGGGGAAAGGGGAAGGACGAGTACGTCCGTATGGTAGGGAGACCTATGCTCCCTGGTTAGTCGGACGATAATGACGTCTTGATTTCCGGGTAATGCCGATTTTGCCTTTCATTTCCAACCCTTCCTTTGATGTACCCGGGTCTCTCGCCCGACAGACCAGGGAGCTGAGATCTCCTTTTCATTTGATGAACCTGTGCTATTACCGTGTTGGAAGTATCACTGTTACTTCGACTCACGCATTACTGATTGTTTTTTCCGACAGCCCTGAAGAGTCACGAGTTAAGTTCTTCGTGATGAAACACATGTCGGCTGGTTTTCTTTCTGTATTGACCTATATAACTTGATTCATAAAAATCTTCATTAAGATACTCCTGGTGTTGACCTTCATAATTTCTGGACAGAAAGTACTTTGAAAAGTGGTTTTTACACTGAAACCAATACACTCAAACGTGTGCACAGGACTTGTTTCTACTTTGCGGTGTGGGTTCCGGCCTACACACTTGCAGGGGTTGTTTTTGCTTGGGTTTGTTTCCCCTGACCTTGTGGCACCGTATTCATTCATCATAACTTTAACCCCATTGCGTACTTGCTTGAGCGCCATTTCTTCCTGCCCTAATTCTAAACCCTCCACCGAACCAGTATACTCCCCACAGCAGTACCCAGTGTCAGCCATCTTGTCAGTTGTTTTCCACTCCCTGTGATGTGAGCATGGTTCAGAGTGGTGTTGATGGGCCAATTGTGGGTGTGACCAATATCTGTGACTACAACTCCCATCCTGCTATTGCCTACACCCCCTTCCCAGCATGCCCATACTTCCTTCCTTTTGAGTGGACTTCACTGTGTGTGAGTGTGACAGCAATGGCAAGATGGCTGACAGTGTGGTCCTGTTGTTTGTTGGTGCCCAGTTCCCAGCAGGGCCTTGTGCTCCCCACAGCTGTGGCCAGTGTCAGACATCTTTGAAGTGGCTTTTGACTCCCTGTGAGGTGTGCATGCTTCAGTGCTAACTTGCTGGGCCATGTGGGTGTGAGATGTTGATCTGTGACTACCACTCCCATCATGCTATTGCCTACACCCCCTTCCCAGCATGCCCATACTTCCTTCCTTTTGAGTGGACTTCACTGTGTGTGAGTGTGACAGCAATGGCAAGATGGCTGACAGTGTGGTCCTGTTGTTTGTTGGTGCCCAGTTCCCAGCAGGGCCTTGTGCTCCCCCAGCAGTACCCAGTGTCAGCCATCTTGTCAGTTGTTTTCCACTCCCTGTGATGTGAGCATGGTTCAGAGTGGTGTTGATGGGCCAATTGTGGGTGTGACCAATATCTGTGACTACCACTCCCATCATGCTATTGGCTACACTGACTTGACCAGCATACACAGAATTCCTTCCTTTCAGTGAGCTTCCCTGTGAGGTGGTGTTCTAGTGGTGGGTAAATATCTGGGAGTGTTTGTTGGTTCTATTTGTGCCACTGCCTTGCTGTATTTGTTGTTAGGTTTGTAGATGTCATGACACAGTTACATATCACTATGAGATGGCAGGTATTGTGTTTGTCTGACTAGCATTCACATCTTGGGATGAATATCTTTGGTTGCTGTGTATTTGCTAAGTGTGCATGGTTTGCCTATCCCCTTGACTGTGATGTGTGTGTGTTGTCACACCATATTGTGTATATTAGTTGTGTACTCACCAGGCTCTGGGATGTCTGTTAGTCCGTATACACTCACTGGTGGTAGGATGGCCCGCACCTTCTCCTCCCAGGGCCTGAGGTATACTGGTTTTGCAGGAGGGCCACTGCCGGTGTGCTGGCTGAGGAGGTAGTCCTTTTGAGTAGGTCCCGGACCCTCCTGCGCACATCATACCACCTGTTCTGGATGTCTTCCTTTGTGCACAAACATGGTGATTGTGCGTTGACCCTGTCGACAATCCTCGCCCACATCTTGGTTTTCTGCGACATGGGGGTCTGTTGTACCAATGTACCAAACAACTGTGGCTCTACCCTCAGGATCTCGTCCACCAGGACTTCCAATTCACAATCTAGGAACTTATGGTTCTTCTTTGGGGGCATGGTGATGGGTGGTGGTGGTGATTGATGTGTGTGTGTGTGTGCAAGTGGGGGGGTGTGAGTGTAGGTTTAGCTGGGTGTGTGTGTGGGTGCTATTTGTAGGTGTGGTAATGGTGTGTGGCTTGTGTGATGTATGAGCTGTGAGTGTGTCTGTGGTTGCTGTGTGATGGTGTTCTGTCTGGCAGGTCAGTGGAATTTGCAAAGGATCATGGTAGGGATTTGTGGCCTTTATGTAGGTGGAGTTGGAGGTGTGTCCTTGTTCCATTTTTTTTCCTCCCTGTATTTATTGGCTTAGTGGTTGCTTGTTTGGCCCTTTTTTTTCTAATTTTTCCTTGGTGTTTTTGGTGCATGTAGGAGTCGTTCTTGTGTCCGAGTAGGACGCTGCAGTTGTCTGGTGCGATCTTGTCCGACTCGTTCCCGCTGTGTGTCAGCTAGGTTTCATATGCGGCGTACGAGTCGGTAGCGTAGTATTGGGTTGCTTCGGCTGGGTTTTGGATGCGTATCGGTCGTACGGCTTGTGCTCCGGGCGAGTCGGTCGTGTTTTGCACGCACAGCATCGTACTACGCGGGTCGGAGTTCGCGGGTACGTTTCGTTCGGGTTCAATCAGAGTGCGTGTCGGTCGGTTCGTTTCGCGTGATTTCCCGGCCGGATGGCTTGTTTCCGGCCGGCTTGGTCGGTCGTTTTGTATTCCGTCCGAGTCGGTCGGATTTCACATGCATTTCATTGTACTACCCGGGTCGTATGGTGCCGGTCCGAGTCGGTCGGACTAAATTCCCGTACCGAGTCGGTCGGTATGTTTTCCGGCCCGAATCGGAATCGGCCCCTTAGTTCTTTGGAATCCTCACGATCACACAAGAATATAGACAAGAGAGAAGAAGAATTGGGATTGTCTACACTGGAAGACACGCTGTCTATCACATGGATGAGGGTAGAACAAAATATCTGTATGTGTAAAATTATACAATATAAATGTGATGGTACATCACCCTGTGTGTTTGAAACGCATGCATGGGAGTTTGGATGAATGTTTGAAGAGCTGTGGGCACAGAGGAGCATGGAGGCATAGGTACTGGTCCTGTCCCAAATTACTGGGCTTCTAGAAAGAAATACTCAACATGTGACCGACGGAACATGATTCGTGATCCATCTTGATTCCCAGTTGCATTGTTCAAATCAACAGGAGAGTGCTGTTAATGTTCTTCAATGTCCCAATTGAGTCCCTAACTGACTTTCATGTTTCTTTCAGCCAGACTCAAAGTTGCCCACAAATGGAAGTTACCGATTCGCCCTCAGTGTAGCTGTTTTGGACAAAACTCTGGCATCAATGTGCAATGGGGAAACTTGCAACCCTGGTACTTTATAAAAGTGCAAAATATAACCAAACCTAAGCTCTCTTTTACTGACCCCACTTAACTGAGATCAGGATGCTACCATTCTAATTAGAAGCTATGGCCTTCTTAAAGAACCAGATCCAACCATATGCCCAAAGAATTAACGAGATGGGCAAATTTACATAACATGTTAAAGGTGATGCTGGTCTTTTTTTGTAAACTTATGTTTTTACAGCAAACATGCAGAACTGAGTAATTTGTAGCGTTTACGGTGTAACACAAATTTTATACTATGCTAAAAGTTCTTTTTCTCCACCTTCTTCGACTTTTATTACCCTTATTATAAAAGTGAAAGTAAAGTTGTTAAAAAAGTATAAATTATAGGAAATTGGATATGTGAAATGGTTATTTTTGTAAGGTAAACCTGCACGTGCCCTACTAGAGATTAAATGCACAAGATATTTTGTACAGATGTCCTCTCAAATGTAAATTATCATACATTTCAATAACTGTCACATATATGTTTATGGGCTTGATTTAGAGTTTGGCGAACAGGTTACTCTGTCACAAATGTGATGGACATCCCGTCCATCTTATTACATGTGCATTATATCCTATGACACTTGTAATAAGGAGGACAGGATAGCTATCATGTTGTGATGGAGTAACCTGCTTGCCAAAATCTAAATCAGGCCTTATGTTATAAAGTGAGGTGGGACATGTTCAGTTTTTGGTATAATGTAAACCAAAATTACCTTGTTTCTAGATTTCAGAAACAATACATTAAAATGTAGTAATGCAATTATTTATTTATAGGTGTGTCCGCTTATGGCCCCTTGAAAGAACTCCAGTTTACAGGTGATTTCTCTGTGTGATCTGCAAAAGTTACTAGACGTAACAAGACACTTGGGAGGGGCTAGTTCAGGCTAAGGTGTGGAGTTACATCTGGCAATGATTGTTCGGGAGGCAAGATATTGAGGTACGAATGAGAGGATGAGATAGAGCCCCCATTGGTAGTTGTTGGCAGATGGAGTCCTGATGGGGTCAGTGCTGATCTTCAATTCCTGTGACTTGGGTCATCTAGGGGGACACTTAACTGAGTTTGTTCTTTGGTCACAAATTTACTGTTCCCGTCACATGCCTAAATAAGGACCTTTCATCCATAGCAATAAGTTACTGTTCGGGTCTTCATAGAAATTAGATGACCGTATTCAGACTGATCTATCGATGGAAGTCTACAAATTTGCTGAAGAAGATATTTGTCAAGAGTATCTTTGCTCCTTTACTTGAATGACTGAATTAAACTGTACTAAGGAGGTCCCTGAATCTAAGGAGGTTTGACTCAGGTTTCAAGGACGGTTCAAAGGCTTTCCAGAGTTTTGGTGCTCTCACACCGAGGGATTTGCCTCCATGTTTCTGAAGTCTGAATCCAGTTTGAATGTAGATAAATAAAACAATTGGCCTGTATAAACATGCAAGACGGTGTTTGTAGCACACCTAGTAGCTTTCGGCAAGTGGTTCAGAGATGCTAGGACACCAAAGACTAGTAGACTGTGGGCCTGATCTAGATCTTGTCAGACAGATTACACTGTCACAACGGTGAGGGATATCCCATCCGCCGAAATATAAATCCCATTATAACCTATGGGATTTATATTTCGGCGGACAGGATATCCGTCACCGCTGTGACGGAGTAACCCGTCCGCCGAGATCTAAATCAGGCCCTGTAGTTTTGTGTTTAGACAATACATGTGTATTCCCCCACATATTTCTAGCAGGACATTGTCAGCGACTGGAGCATCTTTTTGAAATTGTATTGATAGAGTTTTCTGTTCATGCAAAACCAAAAAATAATCATTTAATCATACATCTAACATTGATAAAAGCAAACCACTAGATAACATATAAAAACTTATTGATTAAAAAATTGATATTTAATTAAAGATCCTCTAATGTATCCCGTCTCATCCGGTGCTAAATAAAATTGATTATATGAAATGTATTCCTTGGTTACATAAAGCATGGTCGAGAGTAATGCTTTTCAAAACAGCCAGGGTTGGACAAACAAAGGTAAAATGGGAAAAATAGAGGCTTAGTTACTGAACAAACAACACCATCTATGCCAATCAGAAATGCCATACTCCTACTATGTCCATTAAATATACAGTTCTAAACCTAAATGTCATTTAAACATTTGTCTAAGTTTCAAAAAGCAATGATGATAAGTGCCATAAGTCACCTTCAGAGATCTCATTCTGACTTGATCAATTGTCCCGTTTCAAGTGTAAGCAATTCATCAAGTCAGTATTTTTTTTTAGGTGGAGCGCGCACCGCGCACACGCTTACATGTTATCATCTGTTATAGGTACACATATGCACAACAACATCAAAAGCCGATGCCCCTCACACGCGGCACTGTTATGTATATATCCATTAGTATGTTTACATATTGGTGGGTAATGTCCTAGAAGCACGCGTCCGACAGTCATGGAACAAATGTACGGGACACGCGGGACGGACCTTTCTGTTTCTGTTCCTGTTATTGTTAATAAAAGTTGGAGACAAAAATATAGAGATAAAAGTATGTTAATATTGATTAAACATCATCGCTATTATATTTACCTGACGCCCCAATGGCAATGTACCTGCTGTCTCTCATCCTTTTTATGTATGCACATTGTTATGCATAATATAGTCAATGTGTTGTAGTGGAATGACATTGTAATTATACTTGTACTTTTTCTTTTCCTGAAAATCAATAAAAATAATCCAACAAAAAAAAAAGTCATTCTTTTTTTTTCTATTGCATTCTGGTACATGCAGTATGCATTCTGGTACATGCAGTTTTCATGGTTATGTCATAAACACAATACCACATGTCCCTGAATGCAAACAAAAATCAGGACTGACTCAAAGTGTCAGACGCACCACACTGGCACACTGCAAACACAGACAATCATACATGTGCATATATTAACTTGGCGGCTTCAGCGATAGTACTGGTCAGGAGTAGCAGACCAGGAGACATTGGGCCGGTGAAGGCCTGAAGAAAGACTCCTTACAGCCATTTGAATGGTCCAAAAGAGCCCAGTGCTGCCCTTCAGTAAAGAATGTATGACGGAATTCCGCATGCGTTTTACATGCATGCCTAGTAACTCCATCATTTGAACGAATGTGTCTTTAGCACGCATTTGTTCTGCACGCAAGTCATTTTAACAACTTGCCTTAGGGCGGCACTGTATATTGGAATAGTTTCATTTACTATTCTAACTCCAGTCTGCGCAAGAGTAGGGAAGGTGTTGGACTTTAATTCCAACACCACTCCACCATTGCGCCCCCCCTAAAGCAAGTACTTGCGTGCAGAACGATTGCATGCTCAAGACGCATTTGTTCTGTTGCCGGCGCTGTGAAGGCACAGCGTGAATCCAGCTTTGTCCTAAAGGACATTTCCTCAGAAATTATAGCTTGGAAATTTTGCTTTTTTCTTTGCTTCGTGAGGTCCCTTGGCAGGCAGTGACCAATTGTTGTTTTTGAGTTTTATTCTTGGCACAGTCATGTTTTTCGGGTTGTGTGATCTGTGGTGGGGCTGAACCGCACGGGTGATAACAAAGGCCATTGCATGGCCCAATGGGAGTAAGGGCTGGGTGTTTCTCATCCGAAAGGAAGGCTTAGACATCAGAATCCGATTGGAGACCGTAAAGGAGGTAAGGTGTATGGAAGGAGGATGTTGGCAGCGGGTTTGTTAAAATTTAATGTAGGTAGAGCTCGCCGCGGCCAGCCTTCTACCAGTTGATAGCCTCAGAGTAACAACAGGGTGCACTCAGCGGACCACAGGGGAACAACAATGCCTGGAAGAGGTGGGTGACTGAAGGCATCAAACACTGGAACAACCAGTAGGTCATCAGGGAGTGAGGGTAACATTCAGGAATTAGCAGTGTATCAGGTTTGGGGGGTACAACATCTGGGTAACATTCAGGATTTTGCAGTGTATAGGGAGTACAACATCAGGGTAACATTCAGGAATTAGTGGTGTATCAGGTTTGAGGGGGTATAACATCTGGGTAACATTCAGAAATTAGCGGTGTATCAGGTATGAGGGGGTACAACATCAGGGTAACATTCAGGAATTAGCGGTGTATCGGGTATGAGGGGGTACAACATCAGGGTAACATTCAGGAATTAGCGGTGTATCAGGTATGAGGAGGTACAACATCAGGGTAACATTCAGGAATTAGCGGTGTATCAGATATGAGGGGGTACAACATCAGGGTAACATTCAGGAATTAGCGGTGTATCAGGTTTTAGGGGATACAACGTCTGGGTAACAGTCCGGAATTAGCGGTGTATCAGGTTTGAGGGGATACAACGTCTGGGTAACATTCCGGAATTAGCGGTGTATCAGGTTCGAGGGGGCACAACATCTGGGTAACACTCAGGAATTAGCGGTGTATCAGGTTCGAGGGGGTTCAGCATCTGGATAACATTCAGGAATTAGTGGTGTATCAGGTCTGAGGGGGTACAACATCTAGGCCTAAGATCTAAGGCCACAAAGGGAGGAAACCATTCAGGGGAGGGAAACACTAGACTGTCAGGGATTTAAGGGTGAACGGGGCCGTAAGGCCCTAGGTTTGGGAAGTACTGCAGAAAAGGGGAAAACATTAGAGGCCATTAGGGGGCTATATGGGAAAGGGAATCCACAAGACCAACAGTTTGGGCACTCGGAGGAGGCCAAACCAATCAATCAATCAATCAATCAGGGAATTGTAAGCGCGCTACTCACCTGTGAGGGTCTCAAGGCGCTGAGGGGAGGGGGGGGGGGTCCGCAGATCTGTTTAGCCGAAGAGCCAGGTCTTAAGGGTCTTCCTGAAGGTGTTCAGGGAGGGGGCGCGTCTGATGTCCAGGTCTTGGCTGCAATGTGAGAGAAGGATCTTCCGCCTGCTCTGGCTCTGTGGATGCGCAGGGTTTCGGCCAGTGCGAGGTTGGAAGATCGGAGGTTTCTTTTGGGTACGTGGAAGGCCAAAGGGCTTCATTTACTAAAGCAGGAGTCAAGCAGCAGACTGTGTTGTGGGAGATGAACATTTTTCTGTACAGGTGCAATGTAATTGTTGATTAATGATGCACAAGCTAATGGCGCAGTGATTGTTAATTTATGGTTGCTGTTCAACACACCTTTCCCTGCGCACACTGGGGAGTCTTCATGCATATTTAACGTATATTTCTTGTCGTGAAATAGACTGGTTTCATGCATATTTAACGGTGCGTTGAATGCATATTTAACAGGCATTTCTTCGCAGGAAATAGTGTTTTGGAAAGCCGCAGGGTGGCTAGTACCTACTTTCTGGACAACATTCCTCAAGGAGGACCAATGACACACGGGTCGAAGTGCATGACGGGAGCGTGGGAGGCCTGCATGCGTTGACCTCGCTGTTGCATGCTGGGAGAGTGGCCAGAGATGAGCCGTCTGGGCAGGGTGAAAGGTTGTTGAGGGCGGAGAGAGACCCAGTACATAGATGCACGCACTAGAAGATGTATTATATGCAGTGACAAGACTTCCTTGGAGGAGTCTAGGGGGCGGGAGGCTTTTGTATGATTCGGAACAACCTAGCAGGAGGGTATGGGGATAAGAAACGGGTAAAATAGTATGAAGAACAGAGGAGAGATACAAGACCAGAACTCACGCAGGGGCGGCTCCTCCGTTGGAGCGGAGGAGCGTCGCCCCACTTAAAATCCCGCCAAAACCCCAGAGATGACAAATAAAATGGTAATTTATTACGCTTTTATTTGTCATCCCCGTCCCGAACAGAGCGTCAGGATGGGGGCGGGTCTGCTGATGTTTGACAGCAGCAGGGAGGAGGGTGGGCTGTCTATGCACTGTTTAAAGTGCGCATGTCTTTTTGGCCGGCCGTCTTGCGATGGCCAACCACACATGAGCACTTTAAACATCTCTAACTCAGCTGTCTTAAGACAGCTGGGTTAGAGCAAGTGCAGGCCTCCAGAGCGCTGTGGAGCGAACGAGTGAGGCCACTCCCTCCAATCAGGGCGCTATCTCATGCTGCATGAGACCAGTGCCAGGATTGGTCAAGGGAGTTGCTGCATCCAGTCCCTGTGGAAAGAAGAGGACCGAGCAGAGGACGTCGCGTTCGGTAATCTTTTTTTATTTTATTTTGCGCACGCTCGAACCCCCCTCAATACCCCCCTTCCGTAGATGCCAGCCGCCACTGGGCCAGAGGAAGTGTGGGGTAGCGGCTTTTCTCTCAGATTGTCTACTCATGTTGAGGAGGTGGAGGAGTGTCGGCTTCATTTGGGGTTTGGTGGAGTGGGAACACTCCTGCAGATCAGTGGGCATCCTGCACCGAAACCCATGGTTTCTCTAACTGCGTGCCTAAGGAGCCTCTGCCGGCGCACACTTATTGGCAGATTCCCACCTATTGCAGGGTCGCCACCGCAAGTGCATTGGGAGATCCGCCATATTTGGGGTAGTTCTGATGCTGTTCCCTGACAGCATCTGTCATGTGCTGCATGGTAAATCCTATTAGGGAACATAAACAATGGCCTCCAAACACAGTGAGGTGGCCAGTGCTTAATTTGTAGAATAGGTGCCAGGGCCCAAAGATTTGGTCAGAAGCCAGTCCTACGAATATTGGACGTGCCTAATACCAAAGCTGTCTAGTCTTTAATCCACGCCATATCTCTTTAATCACCACCAGGCACTTTCTGTCTCTTTATTTAATTCTTGCAGGTTTTTTTTATCCCCTACTTTCTCTCTTTGTCATGGTTTTTCCGTCTTTCTCTTCCACTTTCTTTCCTCATTTTGTGTTTTTTTTCGCTCTTGCTCTGGGTGAAATCTTGATGAAGAAAAATAAGTGCCGGGCCCCAAAATGAGTGCTGGTGGGCCCCACCTGCAACCACAGGCTCAAATTAAGTCCTGGAGGTGGTTGATGAAATGCCAAGTGTTTTAGGCACTGCCTGTGCCCCCACCCATGCCAACAAAGCAACCACAGGAATATCCCACAGTATCTACTGTTTATAGGGGGTGCTGCTCCTGCCTCAATCATTTGCCACTAGGTTGTACTGGGGTAATTTCCCCACCCTTTTCTCTAAGAGTGTTTTGTATGTGGGGTGGGAAGTATGCCTTGACTGAGTACATTTCATAAGTAAATAATAAAAAAACGCTTTACTATCTGGAAAGCCCAGCCCGAATGCTTAATATAGGATTTATTGAATGGCCTTGTTAAAGTGCCCTTCCCTTAACTTAACACCAAATGATGACATCCCTGCAACATTGGCTGAGTGATCCCTAAACTTTCACTCAGACTGGCCACCTCATAAATACACAATGGCCTTGGGCTGAAAGTTTGAAGCCACCCGCCCTATGGTCAAATTCATGATCTACTGTGAGAGTGGTGCTGCCCCTGGAGCAGTGAAGCCAAGATTCAACATTTCAAAAGATAATGCTGGTAAATGAGCAATGAATGCAAGGTCCTCCCCAAGTTCACAAAAAGGAACATGAACTAATTAACCACAACTAAAGGTTAGAAAGAACAAGCTTTAACCACTTCAATGAGAATCAATGAACGTACCCATTAAGATAAACGTCTATGACAATTAAAGTTACCATAAGTGGAAGAAGGACAGAGAGCTGTCTACGTATTGCTATGAGTCTTTGTAACACAAGTAATGCTCCCTACTCTCCAGCAGCAGCTCAAGGCTGTATTCCACTGGGGCTCTACAGGGTTGGATGCACTATGTGGGGTCTTGCGATGAAGAGTGTGGCGAAAATGAAAACTCTGATCTGGTTAAAGTGCTTGTGAAGGCCAGTGAGATATTGTCTCCTCAGGGTAAGAGCTGGAGCTTCCTCCTGGTACTGCGGAAAATGCCAAGTGACCAACCCATAATACAAGAATCCTGCTGTTGGCGTTATGTGAACTTTGGATCCTGCAAGTTAGGCAATATTCTCCTGGATTGTCGCCTTTTGACCAAGCCTACTGAACCTGACCATGCACTACCAAGTTCTCTCACACTCTTATATGCAACCTGGCATGCTGCTGCCTGCCCTTAGCTTCACAGGGCTTCCTTCATCTGAAAGGCTTCCTCACCCCATTTACTACCAGACTCTACAGCAACCAGGTCATTAAGCAACTTGGTACTTCGAATTCTAACAGCAAACAGGCATGACCTCAAAAGCAACACTACCTCTGGGAGTAGATCAGGAAGTTGTCTTTCTTCCTTATCTATGGCGAAAGCTATTCTCTGCTTTTTGTCCCTAAAGATAGTGGTTTTCCTCTTCCAAAACTGCTACTATAAGCATCTACATGCAGGCCCTTGTCTTATTGGTGCAAGATTCACGTTCACAGGACAACAGTTCCACGCTTTCATATTCCAACCTATACTTTTTTTTATTGTCTGCTGCCTATTAAAATTAAATTCATATCCCTACAATTTCAGTGACAATCCTTACTAACCATGCTGATCTTCGGCATTCGATTTCAGCTTTCATTAATTCATAAACAATAGTTGGTGCATGCCCAGGGCCTTCCTGTTATGTTCTGCCCCACAGGCACCATAGGTCCCCTCTGACAACCATTGCAAGTCTTTCGAAAGGACGTCTCTGCCTCTGTGCGACTCCCAGGGTTTCAAACACCCTTATTAATCTTGAAGAATCCAACCACAACCTTCCACTCTATGCCTACCAGAAAAGGAAGTTGTGCCATCTGATGCTCCATCTCGATTTTCGTCCACTTGTGTGCCCACTGAAACTGATATGCCCAGTTGGACCCACCCCATTGCTACTTGGCCCCATCACAATTCCCCCGTGCCCAAGTTCCATCGCGAACCAGATGGAGATCCATGTCCAGTCTGTCCGCCCACTCATGGGCCCACCAACAAAGTCAGATTTAGAAGAGGCAACTTACCCACCACCACCCTTGTGTGCCCACTGAGGCTGATACCCACTGCTAGCCTGTTCATGCCCTCTCCTTCATCAGTGTTGCTTCATATTGGCCGATGTGCCTTCCCTCTTTCTAGCACATCTGTCCAACAGCCTACCTATTGAACCATCCCCTCACATCACTCATTTTAGTATTTTCAACGACCACTGCTTCCTCACTGCTTGATCAGAAGTCAAAATACTGCATACATCAATGGACTAAAAGAAGGTTTTTATCCTCATCTTCTTGCCCCTACTGAAACTTGTTGTACCGACCCTTAACATCCTCAAAGCCAAATGCAAAACGTTTAGAAGAAATCATGCAGGGGGAAGGAATAGAAGCAGCAGATTGCTGTCATTCTCCCAAATCAGTCTCTAATAAGGAACTGTTCAATCCTCATTGTAAGTATTTTCAGCACTTAACTTTTAACATGTCGCAGATCCAATCTCTTTACACTCTCCATTATTTGCTACCTCCAAGACATATTTTGAGTTATTTCTAGGAGGCATCTTGGACTCACCCCACATTCATCCTGGGTGACTCACAATTCACATTCATCCTGGGTGACTGAACCATTGCACGGATGAGCCCTGGAACAAATATGTACCAAGTTTGGTGGAAGATTTGGACAACCTGGCATCACTCAAAACTCAATTGCTCTACGTTCCCTTCCACAAGTGATATAACAGCTTCGATCACCGGTTCACCTCGCTACCGAACCTCAGCATCTCTGGGTATTAGGCTTTCTCATGCTCTGACCCTCCCCTAATTCACTGCCCCATTAAAGGCGAATTCAATAGGTACGCCTACATATATGTGTGGTAAAACCACAAAACCTACAAATGTCAGATACATGTCACTTTCTCTTCTCTTTGCTGTCACAACAGCCCCCCATGGGTCCATCCAACCTGCTGGCAGAGATCCTCACAATCATGCAAGAATCCATGATTTTTGCCCTCAGGAGCGCAGTCCCGCTCACCACAAGCCATACCACGTTGGCCAAAACATACGCTTTTTTCTCTGGATCCAGTTGGGTGTACAGAGCACCTTATGTTAATGTTTACAACTTATTGCATGGGGCTTCCCAACCAGGGCTTCCCAGTGTTAATGAATGACCATCAGCAAGTCCAAGATGCCTAAAAAAGCCAGGTTTTTAGCTGTTTCCTAAAGATAGTCTCATTTGGGGCTATGACGAATGTGTGTGTGGGGGGAGGGGTGGAGGCGGCAGGAATTCCAGAGTTTGGAAGCCAGAAATTAAAGGCCCTAACACTTAGCTTTTCTAAACCTAGGCTGGATGGCTAGGTTGGAACTAGCAGGTCTAAGTGCTCTAGTGGGAACATAGGACTGGACCGAAGACGAAAGGAAGTCTGAGCCATGGTCGAAAGAAAGCCCTAAATATAAAGCACAGTACCTTGAATTTGCTTTTCCACTGGAAACCAATGTAGAGGAGACCGCTGAGAGAGCACAGATTGGAGCTGAGGTATATGTAAAGCACTCAAGCTGCATCAATTTTGAATAACCAGAAAAACTATAATCGATGACTGCGAAACGCCCAGATGGAGAACATTCCAATAGTCAAGGTGAGAGATGATACTTGCCTGCACCACAGTTTTGTGGGTGGAATCCGGCATAGTCCAGAGAAACTTTTTAGGTTTCTCAGGAGTCAAAGAAGCACCCCACTAGCTTTTTAATCTGGAGGTCCATAGTAAGAGCCCAATATCACTGCTGGATTGGGAACAGGAAAAGGGCTAATATCATCCGGCTACAAGGCTGGAGGACAGAAGTTCTGCTGAGACAGGTCAAGGGGAGAGCCAGAATTAATTGAATCAGCTAAGATCATGAGTTCTCCAAGAGAAAGGGGTTTAAAAGTAGACAGGTTAGGATCTGGCCCAGGTAGCTTGTCATCAGGTTTTGAAAGACAGTTGACTGCCCCAGAAAAGGCAGAGTAAATGTTTTTAATTTTCTCAAAGAAAGAACGAGCTAAATCATTACATCTTGAGGGAATTGGAGGGACTGAGGGAGCTTTAGAGCCTGGTCCAGGTAGGCCTTAACCACAGAGAAAATCTCCTTAGCTGACTTGGATGCGTTTTTGAAAAGGTGCAATAAATGACGCAAGGAAAAATCTGATCACTTTATCATAGCTTACGCCACGCACTCTCCAGCGCTTTGAGCTTTTTTATGTGCCAAGAGACCTGTGTGAAACCACGGAGTTGCGTGTTTTAAAGGTTTCTTAAGAGTATTAACTATAGGAATAAGATCATCTAAAGTATCCAATGTCGGGCACCGGATTAAAGGAATGGTAGAGGCAACACTATTTCATATTGGGACAATCTAGCATTAGACAAATGTTGACATTGCGTGGTAAATAGTAGGGCTGCTACAGAATGAGGAGCAGCAACTATCAGAGTAGAACTCAGAGCAATGTTTTTGGAAGCTTCTACAAGAAGGGCTGCTGCAGCCACATACCATAAGCAAGGTGGAAGTGCTGCTACAACGGGGTCGCGAATGGAAGAATAATATGCATTGGGTCTCTCTTGGTCACCATGATTTGGAGAAATCCTCCCATGGCACAACCTCTTTGCCCATGAAAATACCAAATAATGAGTTTGGGACAATCTGGCAATCCTAAAGCAGGGGATGTAGTCAACACTTGCTTCGCCTGCCCAAAAGCTCACTCTTCCACCTCAGTTCACTGAAAGGGGTCTGGAGTATCTTTCTTCACAAAATCCTGAAGGCGCTTAAGTAAAGTCACAAACATCAACATTCATATCCCATCATTCCCAAAAAGGTGTGTACCCAAGCGAAGGGAAATGGGCGTGGTAACTTACAAGTGGCTTTGATCCAGTTCAAGGCAGGTGGTGCTCTCCAGTAAAAATATTGTGACCTAAATATCAAACATGGGGGAGACAAAACTGTAATTTCTCATAACCCTATGCTCTTTTTTAGCCAATTCAGTGAGAAAATATATTGAATCAACCTTGCATTAGTTCTACATTTCAGAAGTTCGTAATAAATCCTCAACATACTGGAAAGGAGTAGACCCTTTGGGAAAGACGAGAGTGTTGAGATCCTTCTTCAGAGCTTGGGAAATTATGGAAGGAGACTCTGTAAAGGGCTGTGGAAGACTCCGCCACATTGGATGGCCTTCGCAGAATTGGAACAAGAGATATTGACTTCTTCATGAATGGGAATGGAAAAGAAAGCGAGGCACAAATCCACAACTCCAAACCATTTTGCAGAGGTCGGAATACAAGATAGGATAGTAAGAGGATTAGGTACCACAGGGAAGCTGGGTACTATAGCACAGTTTGTTACTCACAGATCTTGGGAGAAGTGATAGCACTTTCATATTCAATTTTTTCAGTTAAAGAATTGTGGTATTGCAAATGCTTATGGTAGGGAACAGAACGGCTTGTTTAATTAGTGCTGCAAAGACAGGTCGAATACCAGCTATGGCATCCAGATGTACATGATCTCGAGGGCTGCTGGGTAATTTCTTCATAAGATTAACCTTCCTTTCAACATGACAGCAGAGAGTACACAACCAACATCATCTGCCTGTTCAGACCATAGAGAAGGTGGCACCTGTTTCAATAATTCAACCCTTTCGGACCTGGGACTTTTAGGGGAAGGAAAGCTTCTGAGGATTTGCTCGGTGTTCGTCCTCGTCAGCATAACTAGAGATTGGGGTGTATGGTACCTCACTGGCAAGTTGTTTTGATTCTCTAGCTCATCGGCGTGCAGTATGTCTTCGACTGCCTCAGGTAATAGTAGGACTGCATGCCCAACTCACTTAGAGCCTAGCAAGGCCTGAGATGACACAGCCCATGCTGCCTGATTTCAAGGTACTCCATCTGGATCTCCCTGTGTCACCTGCTTGGAGGAGGAAATGTAAACCACTTAATAGCATAAGGAAACTTAAAACACATATCCTCCTCTTACCCTGCTGCAGGTTCATATTTGTCCATGGTGATTTGGGGAAATAAATACGGAGGAGGTGGGCAGTATGAGAACCAGCCCTAATCCTGTCCCTCAAGCGTATAACGGAGTCTCTTGTGGGTCTGCTTCATCCCACACATTTGTGACTTGTGCTATCTCTTATTAAATGTTTAAGTCTCCTCATGCTAATAGGAGATGCTGAGCGAGATGCAGTTGGAGTGTTCAGAAACAAAGCAGTGCGTGCTACCCACCTGGTATCAGGGGAACAAGGAGGAGTCAATGTGCAAACAGATGCAGTGAGACCAGTTACTGGCAAAGTGACTGACAGTGAAGCATTAGAAACCATCACACACGTCAAGACGCTGATTCAACAACACCACATTGCCAATCAAGATCCCATGTTTGTTCGGTCCCTGATAAACTCCAAGCGAACCAGACTTGCAGCCCAACCATTACCCAGGGTAGTCTGATAAATGCTGAGAACTGACTAGCTAGAAAATCACAACAAATTGCCCATGAGGGACCACACACCATACTCTAGTGAGGTTGACAAGGCGAAACTTGATACCAATCTCCACATGTGCTGCACATACCAATGTCCGGGAGGGAGAATGACCAGCTATGTTTCATGATGCCCTGCATATTTTGTTAACATTATCAAAGTTTCTTCATATCTGCAAAAACCCTTTAAGAATCCAAGAAGAGTTACAGACAGAGTTTGAATATTACAAACCCAATTGGATGGAAGTGAATCAGTATCTGAGATTGGTGACGCTGAGTGAGGTGGGAGATCCGATAGGTGGAAAAGGGCAATTGGCCACAATTAATTCACCTGCTGGTGATGCTGCTTTAGCTGCTACTAAAAATGGATTGTTGAATGTGTTGATGCTTTTGTTCAGGAATTCTTGCCACAGGTAGGGGGGCAGCTGCATACTATCTGTACTCGGGGACAAACTAAAGGCTCGGCTGAGTTGGTCACTGTCGCCAATCACTGCTTGACTGGAAAGGAAGAAAGAATCAAACAAAACTAAAGCAATGGCTTTAGAGATGCTATCATTTTGATAAACGGTTAAAGAAAGGAGAAGGGGAACAATGAATCGAAGGGGAGATCAGTGTGGTCATGGGGTAGGGAGCATGGGAAAAGGAAGAGGGGATGCAGCCCCTCAAAGTGGTTTATTGGGAACTGGAAATGAGATTGCCAGGATTTAACAATAAATGTTTCAACACAACCCGAGGACAGTGAATTTACTCACATATCACAAAACCAATAGCACATATAGTAGGACAGCCTGAGTGGTACCAACTGCCCAGTTAATTCCGTGATCCCGGTCGATCAGAATGGCCCATATATGAAATGTTTAATTAGTGGTAAACCCACCTCATGTCTTATTGATACTGGTGCTAGCTGGTCAGCTGTGGAAATCTCTGAATTCCCTTCCTTGTCTCTACTGGACTTGTCTATTCATGCAGTTTGCATTTCCAATACAATGGATCTCCATCATATTGCTGACCCTGTGTCTATCACTTTAGGCCACCATTTGGAAGTCTACACAAGTTTACTTAGCAAAATTAGCAAAGTGCAATATTGCTATACACGGCGGAAGCATGTCCCCTCAGCTAGCAGTGAGCATCTAATGGCAAAGGCTCCCCAGTTTGCATGCCTTTTTATAGGTTTTCTACATACATTGATTGAAATGAACGTACATGTGAAAATAAATGCAGGTAAGTATTTTTTTATTAGTCAATAAAAACCATAAGCATCATTAAAAGTTACAATTCAAAACACAATAAATAAGCTAAAAATTGCAGAAAGGATAATCAATCATATGTAGGCTGTCCGGTTTTAGGTTTAAACCTATAATAACTGATAAAAACCCACCGAAAGAGGAATAGCCCTCACCCGTGAAAACATATAAACACTGAAAAAACACCTGCACAACCACAAACTAAATGCCATTCAAAGAAAGGAAAAAGAGAGTGAAAGAGTCATTTTTTTTCTTCCTGAAGGGGCCAATACAATGTAATTTTGTTATACAAGCTAGCAGTAAGAAAGTCTGGGCTAACATTATTCTGCTTGAGTTTTGTTGTTTAGGGATGCCACTAAAATATTGTTTCTTCTTCCTTTTGTTTTCTTCAGTTTTGTGGTCTTTGGTCTAAAGATGCAGGGTTTAGTAGCATGTTTTAGGTCTTGTTTAATTATTTTATAAACTGTAGAGAATCAGGAAATATCAAAATCATATTTGATATTTTGGCTGCGTTTGATTCTTTCACTGATAGGTAAAATGGCTGGTTTCATAAGAATCTTTCCTAATATGTGTCATCACATTTACCCACAGAGAATGGGTAAAAACCCTTAATACATCAGTCCCCAGTTTCTAATGAGTCAGTATTGATAGTATGCGAATTGCCAACACCCCAGGCTTTAAACATTCAATGCAAGGTATAGTGACAAGTATATGTGAAAAGAGCGCTATCACCAAGCATCTGGGATAGTGGTTAAAACATGACACCAGACTTTTGGAAAACATGGAACGCAGTGTCACTTGGAATGCTCTGCAAAAAAGGTTCTTCACAAGTTCAACAAAGATTGGAGTAATTTTGTTTGTATTTGCAGTGATTCAGCTACGTATATGAAAAAGTTGAGTGATGACCTGTCAAAATTGATACCTGCGCTGAAGTGCTCCCATGTAAGAGATCCTTGCCACTTGTTAGATGGTATGCTGAAAGCATCTTTACAATCTTCAGAGTTAATGAGGAATGCTATTGACTTTTTAGTCCATTCTAGTGCACTGTTTTCTTATGCACAGGAACTAAAACGCAAATATTTATCATTTCGTGCTTTGTGTGGCATCAAAGAAAGAGTCATCCCAACTGTGTCCCTTAGCTGATGGTTCTCAGTCCAAGGCGCTATGAATGCTATAGTATCCATGTGGCAACCGTTTACAGACTTTTTGCTGAGTGATGATGCCAAAGGCAAGAAATGTGAGGATCTTTGGTCACATATTGATAGTGATGTGAAAAAAAGAAAACTCTACTGCATTCTTAGAATCTTACAGGAAAACATAACTGCTGTAGTGGACATAGTAAAAAATCTAGAGTCTGCCAAGTGTTCATCATAATTGGTGTAGATGTGAAACATCTCCTTGAGAGTAGGCTGGGCGATACCTTTAGTGACTTTGGCACTGCAACATGTTCCATGTTAGAGTGCTTGCCACTTGGTAAGCAAAGCAATGGTGAAGAGCAATTCAGGAACTTTTATTTTACAATGTATGAGAAATGGCTTGCAATGATGCATAAAAATGTCCCTCCACCACCAATGGCATTTGAAGTCAATGAAACCTCACTGTGGTACTCTGTTCTGGATCCCTTGCGTAAAGGGGAATTTCCTCCTTAGTTTCAAAAGTGCTGCTTCATTTTTGACCGCTTCAATAACTTTGAGGGCATAAGCGCCCAGATCAGCGCAAATGTTGCAGAACCTGCCCTGAGAATCGCAATCTTCAAGTGAACCAGTATTGCATGGAAAGCTATGTCAGTGGCCAGAGTTAAATTGTGTACTGGCTGTTTTGGCGTTGCCCATCTCATGTGCCAATTTTGAGAGGGCCTTTTCACAGAAGTTTACATGAGAAGGAAAGGGCGAGCGCACATGACCAAAGACTCACTGAAGAAGTATTGTATGGTGTACTACAATAAGTTTAATTTGTACCTCATATACACTATACTTACACTGTCTATATACCATGCGCTATCAGTGCAGAAAGCAAGCAATAATAAAAGCAAAACGTTCCATAAACAACGGAAAAACACTTTCTGTAGTTTTTAATGGCGCGAAAATGTGTAACCACTGATAACCACTGTTTTTTAAGGTATTGAAATCACTTGAAAACACTGAAAAAACCCCACCAGAATTTACCAAAAATAGAAACTGAAAACAGGAAAGCCTAATCATTTGCAATCAGTACATACAGATGCAATTTGCCTAAATTTTAGCGTTGCTAGCATGTGCAAGATAGTGTGTAAAGTGCAACCGTCCGGGTAATCTTCCTTATTTGGTCAGAAGGCAGGCAGAATGACTATAGTTTAATCTGCCATTCCTTGGCGGCCAGCACTAATACAGAAATGACAGGAGCCTACACAATGTGCCACATTTGCAGAAAAAGCAGTTGGCTGGTTGTAATGTTACCAGCATGTACAGAATAGTGTATAAAGTGCAACCATGCAGATCTTCTTTTTTATTTAATCACTGACCACTGATACAAAGATGGCAGGGGCTTGTACAATGAGCAAAAATACGCAAAAAGGAAAATGCTAATATTTGATATGTAAAGCTGGTGTAGGCCTATGCAGGGTCGAAATTTGTGTACCATTGAAAAATGCTAATATTTAATCATAAGAACATTTGGGGGGAGTGTTGGGCTGAAACTCAAACCAGCGGGATAGGAAACAGCAAGGTTACATGGTCCCATTCAACCCACTGAAAATAAATGTGACGGAGACAGAAACTCAGATTGCAGGTCCACTGCGTTCTCCTGTGAAGTGTGAAAGGACCCTGAAAGAGATACAAAATATGTAAACTTCTAGACGCTTAGCTAGACATTTATAAATCCTCCTATAGTAAGCCAAGCATGAAAGTGAGGCTGAATTCGTCAGAAGCGAGCATGTAGTACAGGGGTACAACTACAAAAAGCAAAATGGCAGTGAATAAATCAATATGGTGTCAGCTATTAAGGTGATAAAAGGCAAATTTTTCATCATGTTTTTAGAGGCATATCTGTGTTCCAGTGTTGATGATATTGCAGTGGCCAAGAAGCTACTTAGAGATTTCCCACCAAGGTTTGGGATCCCGTCAAGTGACGGTGGAATTCACTTTATTTCTTATGCAGTGCATGAAGTGTGTAAATGAAACAGCATTTCCACTGTTCATATCACCCTGGGCCATCTGGCACGGTGAAGCGGTACAATGGCCTGCTCAGGAACAAAGTGACCAAGATCCGCACTGAGACTCACCTTAGGTGGCAGATGCACTGCCCCTGGCATTCTGGTTAATCCAAACAATATATTCTTGGAGGAATACGTTAAACACCTATGAAGTAGTGATGGGCCGCCCTATTCTACTTGCCTCAAACCTCCATCTTTCCGGTTGCTCTTGAATTGCCTCTGAATGATGATATGGTTCTGCAATTCTGCAGACAATTGATTAGCTGTCTCTGCAGTTTCCATTCCCAGCTTCATTCAGCCCTGGCAGAGTGCCTGACTGAAGCCTGTCATCATATCCGGCCAGGTGAGTGCATCCATATCCGGGTCCACCATTGAAAGTCTGTCTTGTATACCCGGTGAAAAGTGTCCTAGCAGATTCTGCTTACTACAAACAAAGCTGTGAAGTGCCATGTAGTTCCTGCCTGAATACACTCGACACATTGTAAACAGATGACTCAGCAGCCTCTGCCCTTTTGTATCTCCTGCTGCTGCTCTGCCCTCCACTTCTGGCTCAGCACCACCGAACCAGGTGCACCAGCTTCTCTGTCTACATAGCCTTGATTGCCTCAGGATGCAGCCCCTTCTTCTCACTGTTACCAGCTCTGCAAATCAACAAACCACTATTAATTTTTATATATATGCGTGTGTATATATCTATATCTATATAGATAGATGGATAGATGGATGGATGGATGGATGGATGGATAGATAGGTTGGGTAATATGTAGAAATACATATTACTTACTTGTGCTTGCACCTGCCGTCTGACAAATTCACTGCCTCAGGCTCACAGACAGGATTGGCTTATGTTTTTTAATATATCAATAGTGAATAGTAGTCTAGTATTCACTATTGTGGGATGGATGGGTACCAGTGGCTGTAAATTGTTGTTTGAAAGGTACCTTAAGCAGTGCCTTTAGTGGGTGTGCAATTTTGTGTGCAGATACATGGCACTTTATATCCTAGGGGAGGCATGGTTTAGGGTACTTTTTTGCTTAAATCAAACTTTTGTTTCAATCAAAAACTAAACTTTAAGCCTGTTGTAAAGTTGTACTGTTAATATTTCCACAAGCAATACGTTTGTATTTAATTGATGCACTTAGTTTGTGGTTTCCACATAGTGCTAACAAATATTTGCAGTTCATATCCCTAAAAAGAATAGAAAGTTTTGTTGCCCATGCCAGTGGGACTTATGTTATTGACCCTAAAAGGATGATAAGTGAAGTTGGCCACAATTAAATTTTCTGTATGACTTTCAGTAGGACAGCTCAGCTGGTTTATTCTCTCTCTCTACAGATCTGTTTTTTTCCTGGCATATCTCAATTTCTAATACTGGCAGCTCACATGGGTACTTGCTGCAGAGGTGTATGTGTCTTTGTGTATCATACAGGTTGGAAGTTTGTCATCTTAAGATAGCTCATAGGATTATTGTGTGACGATCCTCAAGGATCGTCACACAGCCTTACGCTCTTCAACATCTACATGGCCCCTCTCGCCTCCATCGTCAGACAACATGGACTCAAAATAGTCTCCTATGTCGACGACACCCTGCTTATCTTCTCCCTCACCAAGGACCCCCTCACTACCAGACTCAGCTTCCAGGAAGGAATGAAGGACGTCGCGTCCTGGATGAGCAGCAGCTGCCTGAAGCTCAACTCAGAGAAGACAGAGGTCCTCGTCCTCGGACCTTACCCTGCCTGGGACATCACCTGGTGGCCCACCGCTCTCGGCACCCCACCCACCCCCATCGACCACGCCCGGAACCTCGGCATCGTACTCGACTCCTCCCTCTCCATGACCCGACAGGTCAACGTAGTCATCTCCACCTGCTTGAACACCCTCCGCATGCTTCGCAAGACCTTCAAATGGATCCTTCCGAATCAAGAAAAACCGTCACCCACTCACTCATAACCAGCAGACTGGACTACGGGAAAACCCTCTATGCCGGAATCAACAATTCTCAGCTATGCAAACTCCAAACCAGACTCGTCCTCGGCATCCCTCGACAAGAGCACATCACCCAACACCTGCACAACCTCCACTGGCTTCAAGATACTCACCCACGCTTTCAAATGCCTCCACAACACCGGTCCCCAATACCTCAATGAGAGAATCTCCTTCCATGTACCCAAGTGAAACCTCCGATCTGCCGACCTCGCCGAAACCCCGCGCATCCGCAGAGTCAGAACGGGCGGAAGGTCCTTCTCCTACATTGCGGCCAAGACCTGGAACGAGCTCCCGGTCGACATCAGACGTGTCTCCTCTCTGAACATCTTCAGGAAGACACTCAAGACCTGGCTCTTCGACTGAACGGAGCTGCTTACACCTCGACCCCCTCTCCCCCCCAGCACCTTGAGACCCTGAGTAGCGCGCTTGACAATTCCCTGATTGATTGTGTCTGCTGCAGAGCACTTTGTGAAATCTGCAGGGTACAAGTATTAATCCTTGTGAGGTAACCCCCTGGGTTATACACCATTGCGAAGGTCTGCATAAGCGCCACAGGATACAAGTTTGTATCATGACTGGGCTAGCTCAAAAGTGCTTTTGAGATCAATAAAATGAGTGCAATTGAGTTAGGTACAATTAATCGCCTATTATTAGGCAGCAATAAACAATTAATTTTGTGTTCTTATATAAAGCCACTATAACTATGTACCTACATAAGTACTTAATTACATATAATGTGCAGAGTAAATATTAGTTTAATTGCCAGGCAGTAGCACCTCTTGGAAATATTTCTAATGTAATTTATTGTTTTTATATTCATTGTTTTCAGTGACAATCTGATGTGTTTCCAAAAACAGATGACCATTGTGTAATGTTGGTATGTTTCTGTATTATTGTAATGTAATGTCTCCCCGGTGTGCGATAGATCTATTGTAGAGAATTCTAAATTCGGGGACTTGATGGGTGGAAAGAGAAATAGAAGGTTGGTGGCTGGAGAAGATGTATGAGAAAGAAATATGCAAAAAAAACAATTGATGGACAGAATGCAGAACAATGTCATACATTCACCCCAGTACAGAGATCTGGGCCTAAATCCATCGTTTTTTTGCTCACCATGCCATTCCAGTTTGAACACAGCCATATGCAAATCAGTCTTGACCCTGCACCCAATGGGAACAGTCCCGCCCGAACTGCCAGGCCAGGTCCTCCCCGGATTGGAAACAATCATCCTAGGACCGGTTTCAGGGTTTCACCCCTCATCAGCCGGTATAGCTTGACTCCAGTGGCATGGAGAGCACGGGATCCACGTCTGGGCATGGGACTCCCACTCGGGGTGACAAATGCAAAAAGAACAATTGATGGACAGAATGCAGACCAATGTCATACATTCACCCCAGTACAGAGATCTGGGCCTAAATCCATCGTTTTTTTGCTCACTATGCCATTCCAGTTTGAACCCAGCCATATGCAAATCAGTCTTGACCCTGCGACAGTCCAGCCCGAACTGCCAGGCCAGGTCCTCCCTGCACTGGAAAGAAGCATCCTAGGACCGGTTTCGGGGTTTCACCCCTCGTCAGCCAGGATAGCTTCACTCCCGTGGCATGGAGAGCACGGGACCCATGTCTGGGCATACCCATCCCACTCGGGGTGACAAATGCAAAAAGAACAATTGATGGACAGAATGCAGAACAATGTCATACATTCACCCCAGTACAGAGATCTGGGCCTAAATCCATCATTTGTTTGCTCATTATGCCATTCCAGTTTGAACCCAGACATGTGCAAATTAGTCCTGCCCGGCCAGGTCCTCCCTGGACTGGAAACAAGCATCCTAGGATCGGTTTTGGGGTTTCACCCCTCATCAGCCAGGATAGCTTGACTCCAGTGGCATGGAGAGCACGGGACCCACGTCTGAGCATACCCGTCCCACTCGGGGTGACAAATGCAAAAGAACAATTGATGGACAGAATGCAGAACAATGTCATACATTCACCCCAGTACAGAGATCTGGGCCTAAATCCATCGTTTTTTTGCTCACCATGCCATTCCAGTTTGAACCCAGTCATATCCAAATCAGTCTTGACCCTGCGCCCAATGGGAACAGTCCAGCCCCGAACTGCCACTCCAGGTCCTCCCTGGACTGGAAACAAGCATCCTAGGACCGGTTTCGGGGTTTCACCCCTCATCAGCCAGGATAGCTTAACTCCAGTGGCATGGAGAGCATGGGACCCACGTCTGGGCATACCCGTCGCACTCTGGGTGACAAATGCAAAAAGAACAATTGATGGACAGAATGCTGAACAATGTCATACATTCACCCCAGTACAGAGATCTGGTCCTAAATCCATCGTTTTTTTACTCACCATGCCATTCCAGTTTGAACCCAGCCATATGAAAATCAGTCTTGACCCTGCCCCAATGGGAACAGTCCAGCCCGAACTGCCAGGCCAGGTCCTCCCTGGACTGGAAACAAGCATCCAAGGACCGGTTTCGGGGTTTCACCCCTCATCAGCCAGGATAGCTTGACTCCAGTGGCATGGAGAGCACAGGACCCATGTCTGGGCATACCCGTCCCACTCGGGGTGACAAATGCAAAAAATGGTCCCAGGACGCTTGTTTCCGGTCCAGGGAGGACCTGGCTTGGCATTTCGGGCTGGACTGTTCCCATAAGGAACATGGTCAAGACTGATTTGCATATGGCTGGGTCCAAACTGGGGTGGCGTGGTGAGCAAAAGAATGATGGATTAAACCCAGATCCCTGTGACTGGGGGTGAATGTTTGCATTGTTCAGCATTCCATCCATCAATTGTTCCTTTTGCATTTGTCGCCCTAAGTTCGAAGGGTATGCCCAGACATGGGTCCCGTGCTCGCTGAGCCACTGGATTCAAGCTAGCCTGGCTGAGGAGGGGTGTTGCCCGAAACCGGGCCCAGGATGCTTGTTTCCGGTCCAGGGAGGACCTGGCTTGGCAGTTCGGGCTGGACTGTTGCCATAAGGAACAGGATCAAGACTGATTTGCATATGGGTGGGTCCAAACTGGGGTGGCGTGGTGAGCAAAAGAATGATGGATTAAACCCAGATCCCTGGGACTGGGGGTGAATGTTTGCATTGTTCAGCATTCCGTCCACCAATTGTTCCTTTTGCATTTGTCGCCCTAAGTGGGAAGGGTATGCCCAGACGTGGGTCCCGTGCTCACTGCGCCACTGGATTCAAGCTGGCCTGGCTGAGGAGGGGTGATGCCCCGAAACTGATCCCAGGATGCTTGTTTCCGGTCCAGGGGAGGACCTGGCTTGGCAGTTCGGGTTGGACTGTTCCCATAAGGAAAATGGTCAAGACTGATTTGCCTATGGCTGGGTCCAAACTGGGGTGGCATGGTGAGCAAAAGAATGATGGATTAAACCCACATCCCTGTGTCTGGGGGTGAATGTTTGCATTGTTGAGCATTCCGTCCATCAATTGTTACTCTTGTCCTTGAGAGAGAAATATACCAGGTGATTGTTGATAATAATAATAAAAAAAATCTGCTTGAATTTAAATTGGATAAAGCATTGCTACTCTACAAACGGGCGATGGGTAGAAACGGAGTGAGGAATAGACTTAAAGACTTGGCGAGAGAACCTACGGTGCAGTGCAAAGAATTTTAAATACTCACAAAAGAATGAAGAGAATCAATGAACTATGAAAATTAAATCAAAATACTATCAGGAAAAGCGCTATGAGCAGTACTAAGCACATAATCTTATGGTTTCATGTCCCTGCAAACAAAGGAAATCAACAACTGACATACAAGCATGTGTTTCCTATTGCAACTGCCTTGGCAGGAGCATTTGAAGCCTGCTTATGGGCCACAAACAGCAGCGGGATAGCTGACGATTACCAGCCAGTCAAAATTTAGCTCTATGTCAGGACCGGAGGCAAGGATTGTGCATTACTTTCTTCACTCTTTATTAAACAGCAAGTTCCAAGATAAAGTAAAAAATTACGAACACTACATATCCCATGAACGTAAGGAGAGAAGTGTCCATGACAACCATCATCCGATCACTATACAGTCTGCATATCCATTTAAATCCATGCTCCATGAAGTCCTCCCTCTTTCTTCACTGCTGCGTCAGTTAAGTCCCTTGCATTCCTTAACTACTCTTGGGTGGTAGCGAGTTCGATTTATATATATTGCTGTTCGCCATAGCGTTACTGCTTATTGCTAGTGTTGGTACTTGTACTCAATGCTGCCTTCAGCGCGGTAGGCTTCGGCCCCAGCGCCTTTCTGGTACAGCGCAGGTCCCATAGATGGCGCTGTTGCACACCGCTGAAGGCTCATGTGAGGCACGTTGTGACCCGAGGAGCAGCACTTCCACTACGCGTGCCACAGGCTTGCGTCTTGCGCTGGGATGAGAGCGGTGGCTGCCTGGAATAAAGGCCAAGGGCTCCCCGCTCAGTGCCTTCTCCCCTCCAGCCCTCGCCTGACACTGCGTTCGCAGTACGTTTATTCCCGGTACCCAGCCCTTCACATACCGGCACCACCTAGTGGCTCCTTAATATATTTACTGCTTTTGAGCAGAAGCGAGGGGGCTGCCATCTTAACACTATTTTAGGGCGATATTTGTATTTGGGTGCACTCACCCTTTACTATGGAGTCCTTTAGGGACCATGATTATTCCCATGATTTTGCCTCTGAGGAGGAACGCTCCCCCCATGTCACCTACCTACAGAGGTTGACAAGCTCCTCATACAGGCAATTGCCAGAGCGCTTGCGCCTCTGCAGGAAAGCATAGCCAAGCTGACATCCAAGGTCTCTAGTGGCAATGGGATCTAGGGGACACGGGGCAGGGCCTAGTGGCTCTCCGCATCTACATCTTACAGGGCCCAGAAACTTTACTTGAGGCACCTGGAAGGATTCGATTGTTTGAGAGAGACCTTCCGTAAGAGTGTGCGCATGTTGAAGACTGCACCCTACCGAGAGGAAGATTTCCACAGAGAAAAGAGCGACGACGTCGCACTGGAATCTGATCCAGAACTGGGATCCCCCAAACAAGGGAAGGGTGACACAGATGATGACGGATCTTCTGATGAGGGGCATGGCTCAGGGAGACACTGGGGACCCAGTTCGGCCACCTCAGGATCCTTTGACAGAGATTCTGTCCCTAATTATATGTTTGACCCTAATGGTATCTACCATCCGAGATCATCGGAATGGCCCTGTTAGAAATGGGGGTCTCTAGTTGGCAATAGCTTGCACCTTTGTCCAAATAGGGACCCTTCTTCCTAGTCAGGGTAAGGGAGTTACACTCCTAAAATAACCCCTGCTCACCCCCTTGGTAGCTTGGCTCGAGCAGTCAGGCTTATCTTAGAGGCAGTGTGTAAAGCATTTGCACATAACCCACAGTAATACAGTGTAAGCACTACAAAAGGACACCACACCAGTTTAGAAAAATATCCAATATTTTTATATACTTAAGACAAGATCAAAAACGATAAAAATCCACAATACAGTACTTAAAAATCTTCAGTTATCAAAATATGCTTTAAAAACAGTTCCTTGATGTCTATAGCTCCGTCCGGGGCTATCACGGCGTCGTGAGCAAACAAATCCAAACAGTTCTGGCTGACCGCGGCGTCGCGGGCCAGCTACGGTGTCGGGAAGACCCGCAAACAGTACCTTTTAGAAATGCAGGGCGTCGGCGACCTCTCGTTGAGATTCCGAAAGCACGGCGTCCGCAGGCGTTGGTTCCGGAGGTCGGTGCAGGAGTCGTCGGGGCCCTCGAATTCACACGCGTTGCAGATCGATCTCCTCTCTGTTGAAGTCAGGAGCGCTGGCGTCATCAGGCGCCAGGTGCTGCGGTGCAAAGTGCAGCGGTGCGGCATGCGGTTCCCTCAGGTCGCGGTGCGAGCAGCGGCTCGGTGGCGGCATCGGATGGCGTCGTCGGTGAGACCAGGGTCGCGGTGCGAGATGAAGGCGGTGCTCGTCACGGTGCTGGCAGGTCACGGTGCAAGCAGCGGCGTCGTCGTTGCAGAAGCGCTGTCGTCGGCTGACGAACTGGAGTCGATGGGGCCGGCGTCGGTAGGCCAAGGCTGCGGTGCGGGATGAGGGTGGTGCGTCGTGTAACTTTACGAGCTGTGCCCTCGAACCACGGTGCAAGCAGCGCCGTAGATTTCGGCGTGGAGCGGCGTCGTCGGGGATACCAAGGCGTCGTCGTGAAGCAAGGCGGTGCGGAGTGCGGTGCCCACAGGTCGCGATGCGAGCCGCGGCTCGATGGCGGCGTCAGCAGGCATCGTTGGTGAGACCAGGGTCGCGGTGCGGCGTTGCCCTCTGCGGTGCCAAGGCGTCGTCGCGAAGCGGTGCGGAGTGCGGTACCCACAGGTTGCGGTGCGAGCAGCGGCTTGGTGGCGGCATCAGCAGGCGTCGTCGGTGAGACCAGGGTCGCGGTGCCGCCTTGCGGCGGTGCCCTCTGCGGTGCCTTCGGGACACGGAGTCGGCAGCGGCGTCGTACAGGTCGTCGAGTTGCTTTTCTTCTGTTGCAGCACAAAACACACAGTCCCCAGTGCTGACGGCAGAAGAGCTTGAAGTCTTTGTTGTGCCTGAGACTTCTTGAGCAGGGGGCAAGCTCTACCTCAAGCCCTTGGAGAAACTCACAAAGTAGATTGTAGAAAGTTCAGTCCAGTCCTTTCACTGCCCAAGACAGAAGCAGCCACTGCAGGCCAACACAGCAAAGCACACAGCAAAGTGGTAGTTCCTCCTCACAGCTTCTCCAACTCTTCTTCTTGGCAGTCTTCTTGATCCAAAAGAGTTCTAAAGTTCAGGGGTCTGGGCCCCAATATTTATATCCCAAAATCCTTTGATCCTTTAGGCAGAGAGTGTCTGTGCCCAGCCAGAACCAGTTCTGCCTTCTCTGGTGTGACTTCCTGGCAGGAGATGGAGACGGCATTGTCAGATGCAGACCAGGCCCTTTGAGGTGCAAGGAAATCTCCTCCCCCTTCCCCAGTTGCAGCCCAGGTCTATTCAGCCCTTTCCTGACTCACCTAGACTATCTGGAGCCACTCCTGCTCCCCAGCCTTCTGTCATCCAAAACCCAGACAGGCAATCCACATTCCAACAGAGGCACACAGGATGACTGAGCAAGAAAAAACCTACTTTCTAAAAGTGGTATTTTCAAACACAGAATGTAAAAATCACCTTCACTAAAAGATGCATCTTTAGATTCTGAGTTCAGGCATACTAAACTTTATTTTCTTACCTAGTTCCCAGGGCCAGTTATGTTTATAAGATGTTATAAACAAACTTCCCATTCTGTCCTATGGGGAACAGGTAGCCTTGCAATAGTGAAAAACGAAATTGGCAGTAATTCACTATCAGGACATGCCACACACACCAGGGCATGTCCTACCTTTCACATACACTGCACCCTGCCCACAGGGGTACCTTGGGCCTACCTTAGGGATGCCTGACATGTAAGAAAAGGGAAGGTTGGGGCCTGGCAAGTGGGTGCACTTGCCAAGTCGACATGGCAGTACCAGACTGCGCGCAGACTCTGCAATGGCAGGTCTGAGTTACCTTTTCAGGGCTACTCACGTGGGTGGCACTATCAGTGCTGCAGGCCCACTAGTAGCATTTGATTTACAGGCCCTGGCACACTCATTGCACTTTACTAGGGACTAACAAGTAAATCAAATATCCAATCATGGAAACACCAAACCATAACACATTTTACCACAGGAGCAGTTGCACTTTACCACTGATCAGCAGTGAGAAAAGTGCGCAGAAACACTAAGCCAGCACAAACAGAGTCAAAACCGGGAGGTCAGAAAGCAAAAACTCAGAGGAAACACGCCAAAAGATGCCAAGTCTAACAGGCCCTGACAAAAAAATGGCAGACTATATGGCAAGTTAAGATTCGCCAACAACTGGACAAGGAGGTGCGTGCCGACTTGTGAGCGGAGTGCCCTAGTCCTGCTTTGGGCGATAAAGTGGCGGCCACCGCAGACATTGACCCCAAGCTCTGTACCTTTTTTGCTAAGCCCAAAAAAGGGGATTAACCGCTCTTCGAGGGTGTCAGGATATGGTGTTATATGTTGTAGGGTCCCTGATCAAGATCATCAAACTGGCTGAATAAGTGAAGCATAAAGGGAAGCCACTACCCACTGATATTGTGGCAGGTTGGTTGCAGTGGACCATATGCCTCCTCAGCAATGCCAACTGCGCTGTCTACGAGGAGCGACGGTTGCAAGAGGCAACCTGTTTGGTGAGCCCTTTGGGAAACAGCTGGGGAAATTTGTGGCCACATTCTCAGCACTGGACAAAGCCCAGATATCCATATAGAAGAACTTCCTGGGAAGGTTTTCGGCAGGCCAGAAGAGGCAGGGGTAGCTCCTTCGGCCGCTCTTTCCATCAAGGCCCCAAGCCTGATGGAACAATGGATGAAACAATGGCAGACAGGGCACATTCTACCCCACCCAGGGCGGCAGAAAGGGCAGGGCCAACTGCGCTGCCAGAGAGGGGCTAATGCTCCAGGAGGTTTCAATGGTAAGCGATATCCTTTCTTCCCCACAAAGACGGGGGAGGCTGGGATTGTTCACACACAAGTGGGCAGAACTCACTTCGGACCCTTGGGTCTTGGAGACGATACAAGATTATCACCGAGTTCTACAGAACTCCAGTTCAGATGGCAATGCCTTGACCCTTGTTTTTTTCTGAATAAGACACAGAACGGATAGACTTAGAGGCGCAGGAGCTCCTCACCAAAGCAGCAATCAGGAGGTCATTATTTAATCCCCGAGGGGTCCTCAGCAACTTTTTTTTGGTGGAAAAGAAGGACAAGGGGTCCGTCCGGTGATAAACCTCAAAAGCTTCAACGAGTGGCTGGTTTATCGCTACTTCAAGATGGAGGGCATCCACCTCCAAAGAGATCTTTTGCTGCAGGACGACTGGCTAGTGCGTCTGGAACTCAAAGACACTGAGCTAACCATTCCCATTGGAGGGATCAGATATTCGAATTTCAAACCCTTCTGTTTGACCTGTCCTCAGCACCCTGGTGCTTTACGAAGCTTCTCAGACCAGTGGTAGAGGCTCTCAGGACGAAGGATATCAGGTTGATCATCTACTACGACGATATCCTCCTGATGGACCAGTCGCGCAACCAACTACTGTTGCACTTGAGCACCACTATTGTGCTACTTCAGGACCTAGGATTCGTCATCAACAAACAGAAGTGGGAACTGGTTCCAGCACAGACCATGACCTTTCTGGAGTTCCTTATAGATTCCAGAACAGCTACTCTGAGTCTCCCGGAACTGAAGATCTGCAAGATCAAGAAAGAATTGAACAAGGTCCTCAGGAGGGACAGGATCTCCCTCAGGCAGTTGACCAGGATTGTTGGCTTATGTCTTCTTCGATTCAAGCCATCTTCCTGGGACCTCTGCACTACAGGCACTTCAACGTTTGAAGGTGACTCATCTTCAGAGGGTCCTCACCTATTCAGAACTATTTCCCTGACCGAGGAGTTCAGGACGGAGCTACAGTAGTGGATAGACCACATGGAGGCGTGGAATGGTCGGGCGATCTTCAGATGTCTCCCGGACTTGTTAATAGAGTCGGATGCCAGCCGGCATGGCTGGGGCGCCAGATATAGCACAATCTCCATGGGAGGAAGATGGGCGGAGGAGGAGTATAGCTTGCACATAAACTGCCTGGAACTTTTCGCAGGATCATTTGCAATCCGATCCCTGGCGAGAGACAAGGTATCATGCAGTGTGCTCCTGAGGATGGACAACACGACAGCGGTCCAATATATCAATAGGTTAGGAGGTACCCACTCACGAGCATTGGCGGAACTGGCATTACAACCTCCACCGACAGATTTCGGTGACGGCGGAGTACCTGCCGGGATCTCAGAGCACTGTGGCGGAAAGAAATTCCAGACATCTCAAGGATTCCAGTGACTGGCCCCAGAGAATTTCCAGGTTTTTATGGTTCTTTAGGGTCCCTGCAATGAGGACCTGCTTGCCTCCAGACTGAACGCCCAACTTCCACACTATGTCAGCTGGAGAACGGATCCAGGAGCAATGGCGGTAGATGCCTTCCTACAAGACTGGACGTCAGGCCAAGCATATGCATTCCCGACGTTTCTTCTGATTCCAAGAATGGCAGCTAAAGTGTGACGTCCAAGGGCTTCCTTGGTCCTGGTGACACCGATCTCAAGGTCTCAGTTTCCCACACTGTTGGAACTGTTGTGGGTCACACCAGTGCAACTTCCATCGTTCCCCAGTATCATTTGGGATCCCCACGGCCATCCACATCACTACCAAGGGAAGTACCTGTCAAAGTCACCTCACCCACATGGTTTGGAAGATTTCAGGTGATGATGGGAAGACAGCAGACTTTCGGGCAAGGCTGAGAAACTCATACAGCAGGTATGGGCCCCGAGAACTGTCAAGAGATATAGATCTGCATGAAGAAGATAGGTTCGTTGGTGTGTGTGTAGAGACACCTGGATCCCATGGGGACAAACATTACAGAAGTACTGAATTCCCTGGCAGCACTGTCCAGTGAGAGGCTTGCTTACTGTACACTGAACTCCTTCAGGTCAGCCATATCAGCAGGCCATCATTTCATCAATAACATCCCAGTGGGGGAACACCCATGGGTGTGTAAACTGCTCAAAAGTATCAGAATGTAATGCTCCTCAGAACCCAGATACTCTTGGTTATGGGATGCCAATTTAGTTCTACGTCTTCTTTCCAATTGGCAGCATAACCAATACCTTTCCAGGAAGGAAATTTCAACAAAACTAGCCATACTACTCTGCCTTATCTCTTGTAAAAGAGTTTCAGATGTTAGAACCTTAGACATCATGGTGAGTGTTTTCACCCCAGATGGGGTTACTTTCACTATATTGAGAAGGACAAAAACTAATACCAGGTCAGTAACTTGCCCGGCTTTTGAAGCTTCTCCCAAACTTTGTGTAGTGAGATGCCTTAAGGCATATGAGGAGTTGACGGCAGAGGAGAGGCCACCAGGTGAGAAACAACTATTGATTGCCATCACAAAAACATTTAAGAGCAGTTTCCTCCCCATCCATTGCCAGGTGGGTAATATGGATTATGGCGGAGGCTGGGGTTGATGCGCACCTTTTAGGAGCCCATTGGGCCAGATGACCCATGACTTCCAAGGCAGTCCAGGTAGGTGGCAGACTGGAAGACATTAGGAATGCGGCAGATTGGTCCTCAGAGTCCACCTTCAAAAGGTTTTATTTCAGATCTATTTATGACGCCCCGACTTTGGTGGTAAGTAAGCCTTGAACATGCATAATCACAGCCTCTAGACCTGACAGGAAATGGAAACATTTCCTAGTCAACATAAAGGAACATTTTAAATCTATTAAGGACATGGAGGCGAAGATTATCCCAGCCTCAGCATATTAAGATCTGCCTTTCTGCCCCTGCTGGGTTACAGGGAGTATATTTAAATTGTGTTATGGTTTGACGACGTGCCGTGTCCTCAGTGTTTAACAGGGGGTATAACATACAGATGCGATATGATTATTGTTGTTCTATATCAATGTACAATGTTTTGCAAATCATGTGGTATGATTTTATGGTAACAGTGCATTTTAGGATACGCCTTTCTTGCTTGTCAGATGCCTAGTTCATGGATGAGATAGTATATGTTCATTATTTGAGCAATGAGAGGACTGTATTATGGCCACTGGGGTTCATGGGATATGTAGAGTTTGCAGTTTTTTACTTTATCTTTGAACTTGCTGTTTAATAAAGAGTAAAGAAAGTAATGCATAATCCTCGCCTCCTCATACTTCATAGAATTGAAACTTTCCTTTATGTTAACTAGGAAATTTTTCATTCTTCAGTGTTCTGTGTGTTGACTGGAACACAATATATTTTTAAGTGGCTAAGCACTAGACACAGGGAGTACTTAGACGAACTGTTCACAGTCGAAGACATCATACAGGTGATTAAAGGTCTCACAAGTGGAAAAGCCTCGGGATTGGACTGTTTAACCACTCTATTTTATAAGACGTATGCGGATCTACTTGCGCCCCGTCTATTGGATGTTTATCAGGAGTCGTTGGAACTTGGGGAGCTGCCGCCAACCATTAGGGAGGCATTCATTATTTCTCTACTGAAACCAGATAAAGCAGGGACGCTATGTGATTCATACAGACCCCTCTCGTTAATTAACGTGGACGCCAAAATTTTAGCTAAATTAATAGTGAATAGATTGCAGCCGCTAATGCCACTCATCGCCAGGCCGGATCAATCTGGTTTTATTCCAGGCAGGTCAACTGCTCACAACTTACGCACGTTCTTTTCCGTACTTCACCAAATTGATCCTAAGCTTCCAGCGGTTGCAGCTTTTTTGGACACCACCAAAGCGTTTGACTCTTTGGAGTGGCCCTTCCTCTTTACCATTTTGCCCAGACTGGGCTTCAGCCCTAACTTTGTTAAATTAATTAGTCTACTATATGCCAAACCAATGGCGCGCCTCAAAGCAAACGGGTTGATTTCTGATCCTTTTCCCATCATCCGCGGAACCAGGCAGGAATGCCCCTTATCGCCGCTACTTTTTGCGGTGGCAATGGAACCACTGGCTGCCAGACTTCGCCAACACCACTCGTCCTGTGGACTAGTTTTCACAGATAGGAACTTGGTCGTCTCAATGTATGCGGACGATATCACGCTATATATCAGGAAGCCAGATGAAAATCTAAATCCCGTGTTGCGAGAAGTTCTCCGAATTAGCGGAATGTCTGGCATAAACATAAACTGGTCAAAGTCCTCCCTCCTGCCCCTCACGGAAGCCCCACTGAATATCGAACTGGAGTTTCCCCCGACATGGGCGGATGACGCTGTGAAATACTTAGGTATCTGGCTGAGTAACAATCTGTCACAAATCTGGTGTTTAAACTTTGGTAGATTGATGAACTGGCTAGAAGACAAGGCTAAATTCTGGGCCGCTTTGCCCCTGACACTTGCGGGCAGAATAGCCATACTAAAAATGATAGTCCTCCCCAAGCTGCTTTATCTCTTTGTTAACGTACCAATACCCCTTACTCGAGCGTTCTTTAAAACTCTGCGATCTCTCGCGATCGCAGTGGCTTGGGCTGGCGGTCAACCCAGGGTGAGCTGGGAGTTGTTAACTCAACCACTGTCGAAGGGTGGACTAGGTGCACCCGATTTTGAATTATACGCGCTGAGTGCACAGGCACAATTTTTACACTATTGGGTGCATCCCACCCCGTTTCAACCACATGTAGCCACAGAAAGGTGACCCCATTCCGCTGCATGCAGCTGTATATCAACTCTATCGCAGGAATGCTAAGGAAATTAACACTGTGGAAACATTACGCTGGGCATGGGAGGGCTTAAGGAGGCGGACAAATAATCCCCTGCTGCACGCACCAGCAACGCCACTGGCATTTCACCCACACTTTCCATGCCTACACGACAGGGGAGCTGTGGACAGGGCGCACAAAATGGGTCTATCCACGGTAGGAGATCTCTACCCACAAGGTACATTCTTGACACCTCCCACGGGCCAAGATGAAACACAAGCGCCGCTACTAGATGTACTCCTATACTATCAATTAAGAGCCACTTGTAAAGCACTGCACCCTACTTTTCCGACAGCCCCGACTACAATGCAGCCATTAGAGCATCTGCTGGTAACACCGTCCCCTCGCAAACTGGTCACCAGACTTTATACCCTCATGCAATCAAACACCCCATGGACTGTTCCGTGTGCACTCGAACAGTGGAGAGTCGAGTTGGATGGTGCGCCCACTGATGATCAATGGGTGTTCTGCTTCTCACAAACACGATATCTGTCCCCGAACTACAAGCTACGGCTTATACATTTTAAATTCTTACATCAATACTACCGCACGCCTTTGCAGTTATTTAAGCTAAAGCTCAGACCGGACTCACGCTGCTGGAAATGTAAACGCGAAGCTGCTACTTTCCTGCACATTGCATGGGATTGCCCTGCAGTATCCAAGTTCTGGGGGGGGGGGTATATGTAACCATTCAAACCATCACCGGGCACACACAAGAATGCTCCCCAATAGTTGCGCTGCTTGGATATGTGGAGGGGATTCCTCCGGAATCCCGCCAGCTCACTGCAATGCTACTATTGCTAGCAAAGAGAAGACTTGCTATACACTGGGGGGCCCCCAAACACCCTCGAATCCCTGAGTTGATCCGGGACTTTGCCTACTGTCAGGAGCAGCTGGCAACCTTCTGGGACCTTATGCCAATGGTGTCCCGTCCAAGGGACATATGAGAACCTTTCATAATTTGGCTCAGGGAGAGGGATGAACACCCTACTGTTGATACAAGACCATTGATGACTACTCAGTCCCAGGAAACACCCACCGCGTAGACCTAGCACCTAACATTCCCGGCATGACACCTCCCCACTGGGGATGCTGACGCTTCATGGGTACATGTTGATTGGGCGGGTCTCGGCTGCCTGATCCTCGTCTTGTATTATGTAGCTCCCCTGGTCAAGACAATTCACATGTGTGGTTCCCCGGGTTAGGAGGGTTCGCGCAGGAGGTCGTTCTTTTCGGCATAGAGCGGCCATTCTTTGGAACTCGCTGCCAGCCCACAATCGTGGCCTTAACAATTATCTAGAATTCAGGAAAGCCATCAAAACCTTTCTCTTTCCCATTTCGTAGGCCTCTCTGGGGCCCTTTTCTGATCTTGCCCACCTCATTGCTGTCAGCGCCGGGACGCCTCTTTGCTGGGGCAGCTGTCGCGCTTTATAAAACCCACTAACATAACATAACATTAACTAACTTTGTATCCCATGGTGCTGTGGAGATATGTGATGTGTACGCAGTCGTCCCATATGTTTATACTAGAATGGTGTATACTGTGATTTTACCATGTTGTCTAATATCGTAGATTCCACAAAGTCTGCTGTCGATGTAACTGTTCCATATTAAGCATATGCATTAATGTCTGTCTTGCTTACATCTGTCTGTGAAAACTAAAATAAAATTTAAAGAAAAAAAGAATAACATTGAAGCAATTGATTACTATTCCTTCACATATATATATATATATATATATATATATATACATATATACATATTACATGATAAACTAACAAAGGTTCATCCAATTACTTGTAATTGAGTTGCATTAGTGATTTATCAGTAATATATGCACAACTTATCAAAATCAACCCTCAAAAGAGTTTTTCCAACACCTGGCGAACCCACACTCTTAAAAAGACAGACTGGAAGGCATACTTTATTAATTATTTAGAAGCAATTGTTGAAGAAAACAAATTGAGCACTGGAATGGAAAAAAAATAGTTACACTCACTGAGTGCTGGAGATATATACCATCATTTACTTAAAAGGAGGTACAGAAGATAGTAACGTTTTCCAATCAAAGATTTAGATAACCATTCTCACCTAAAGTTTGGGCAGGAATAACTTGTAATGAATTCTTTCATCACAACCAAGAGAAGTCAGAATTAATAGATGACTATGTTAATGCATTGAAATAGTTGGCTTTAGACTGTAGATTTGGAGACTTGAGAGATGAACTTATATGTGATGCATGCTGCCAATGAAAACATACAAGAGACATTTTTGGCAAACAGAGATTCTGATCTTAAAGAAATACTAGCTATTATCAGGAAGGCATGGCTATCTTGACACTGTTTGAAGGCAGTTAAAGTGGAAAACCCTTCTCAGCTGAGGGGAGAAATACTGGGAAAAATTAACCCTGGAAAAACAGAAAGCCTTACAGTATTCACAGTTAACAACTTTGCCTCACAATCGATTTGCAAAACGTTGCAATCATAGAACACAAATATGTTTTAGATGTAATGCTGTAGGTTGGACATGTGGTTTTTAACAAGATGTGTCCAGCATTAAACAAAGATGCAATTTTGTGGATTTATAGGGCACTTTTCAAATGTATGTAGGAAACGAAATGGTAGAGTTAAGGGTATTGAGACTAAACATGAAGAGCCAACCATTGAAGAAGAAGAGAATGTACTGGGCAAAAAGACATATTGAACTTAAAAGAACATGTTGTACTTAATATTAATTAAAAACACAATTTATTTCATGAGTATATGTGAGGTAGGTATAATATTCGGGGACCTTTTTACACTATCTTAGATGAAGAAATGTGAAGAAAATATTTCGTGACAAAATTAGGAGAGGCAATAACTTGTGTTTGGCCAATGGAATATTTCAAGTTTCATTTGGGGCAAGCCTTTTATTCTAAGGTGTCAATCAATCAATCAATCAGGGGTTTGTAAAGCGCACTACTTACCCGTGAGGGTCTCAAGGCGCTGGGGGGGTTCGAGCAGTTCCGTCTCATCCGAAGAGCCAGGTCTTGAGGCTCTTCCTGAATGCTTGCAGTGTGGGGGTTCGTCTGATGCTGAGTGGGAGTTCGTTCCAGGTGTTGGCTGCGATGTAGGAGAAGGATTGCCCCCCCCCGCTCTGCAGATGTGTGGGATTTCGGCCAGGGCAAGATCGGCGGAGCGGAGGCTTCTCTTGGGTGCGTTGAAGGAGATTCTTTTGTTGAGGTATTGGGGTCCGATGTTGTGGAGGGATTTGTAGGCATGAGTGAGGAGCTTGAAGGTCACTCTCGTTTCGACGGGGAACCAGTGGAGTTCTCGTGGGTGCTGGGTGATGTGGTGTTGTCGTGGGATGCCGAGGACCAGTCTAGCTGCGGCGTTCTGGATTGTATGGAGTTTGAGGAGTAGAGATTTGTTTATTCCGGCTTAGAGGGCGTTCCCGTAGTCCAGTCTGCTGGTTATGAGTGCGTGGGCGACGATCTTTCTGAATTCGGGGGGGATCCATTTGACGGTCTTGCAGAGGGTGTTGAAGCATGTAGAAGATACGGCATTGATCTGTCGGTTCATGGTGAGGAGGGAGTAGAGTATGATGCCGAGGTTGCCAGCATGGTCTGTGGGTGTGGGAGGGTTGCCGAGGGCGGTGGGCCACCAGGTGTTGTCCGAAGCGGAGGGGGTGGATCCGAGGACGAGGACTTCTGTTTTCTCTGAGTTGAGCTTTAGGCAGCTGTTGCTCATCCAGGAGGCGACGTCTTTCATACCATCCTGGAAGCTGTGTCTGGTGCTGACGGGTTTGTTGGTGAGGGAGGGGATGAGCTGGGTGCGTCGGAGTAAGATACTATGCTGAGTCTGTGTTTTCTGACGATGGTGGCGAGAGGGGCCATGTAGATGTTGAGGAGTGTGGGGCAGAGTGAGGATCCTTGGGGTACTCCGCAGCTGATCTCTGTGGGTTCAGAGAGGGAGGGCGGGAGTCTGATTCTTTGTGTTCGGCCAGTGAGGAAGGAGCGGATCCAGTCGAGGGCGGTTCCCCGGATGCCCGCGTCGCGGAGTCTGGCGGTTAGTGTGCGGTGGGAGACGGTGTCGAAAGCTGTTGAGAGGTCTAGTAGGATGAGGGCAGTCGTGTGGCCCTGGTCGAGGATGGTGTGGACATTGTCCCTGGTGGCTAGGAGGGCGGTCTCGGTGCTGTGGTTGCTGCAGCATCCGGATTGGGAAGAGTCGAGGATCGAGTTGGCTTCTATGAAGTTAGTGAGCTGGTTGTTGACGATCTTCTCAGTGATTTTGGCTGCGAAGGGGAGGAGAGAGATGGGTCGGTAGTTCTTGAGGTCCGTCGGGTCTGCGGTGGGCTTCTTGAGAAGGGGCTTGACTTCTGCTCGTTTCCAGACGTCTGGGAATGTGCCTGTTTTGAGGGAGCAGTTGATGATACATCGTAGTTTGGGTGCTATGGTGGTGGCGGCTCTGTGGAAGATGTGGGGCGGGCAGGGGTCGGTGGGGGCTCCTGAGTGTATACTTTTCATGGTCTTGGCGGTGTCTTCTGTGGTGACAGGGGTCTAGGCAGTGATGGTAGGCTGGGTTGCGTTGTCGATTGAAGTAGGGTCTGTGCCTAGGTTCTGCTCGTCGAAGTTGCCGTAAAAAGTCCTGATATTGAGATGGAAGTAGGAGCCGAGTTTGTTGCAGAGGTCCTGGGAGGGAGGGACGTTTGAGGATTCGCTGGGGGGTTTGGTGAATTCTTGTATGGTGCTGAAGAGTTCTGTCATGGCGGTCTTGTAGGCGGAGCGTGCTTCGGGGGTTTTGCTGTTCCTCCTGGCTTTCTTGAGTCGTCGGCACGTACGCTTGGATTCTCGGAGGTCGGTGGTGAACCTGGTGGCTTTTGTGGTGCGTTGTCTGTCTGCGTTCTGGAGGGGGGGCGAGTGTGTCTGCACAGTCGGTGATCCATCTGTGGAGTGCGTTGGCCGCGGAGTTGGGGTTGGTTGTGGTGGGGGGGGGGGCGGGGAGCGCGGTTGAGGGTGGAGCTGAGGTACTCTTCGGTGATCTTGCTCCAGTTCCTGTGCTGGGGCGAGGAGTAGGTTTGTGTGCGGTGGGTTTCGAAAAGGAGAAGTGGACGCAGTGGTGGTCCGTCCAGAGGGGTTGTGTGGTATGGCTGTAGCGAATGTTGTGTCCTCCAGTGAAGATGGGGTTGAGGGTGTGTCCTGCCTTGTGGGTGGTGACAAGCTGTCTCAGTCAGATGTTGGCGAGGTTGTCCAGAAAGGAGGTGGAGTTGGGGTGGCTGGGGTTGTGGAGGTGAAAATTCAGGTCTCCGAGGAGTGCGTAGTCCGTGGATGCGAGGGCATGAGGCATGATGAGATCTGCGATGGTAGTGGTGAACGTGGCGCGCGGTCCCGGAGGTCTGTAGGCGAGGGTGCCGCGTTGGCGTGACCATAAACGTTCAAAAAATGTACTTAAAACGGAAGGAATAGTTAATGCTTCATAAAGAATATTAAGTCTTTTAATTTTTTTGCAAGATTTCACATACAAAGTTGTTTATGTTCCTGGTAAACAAAATGTGATAGCTGATTTGTTTTTCACTGATTCCACTTCAATTACAATGTGTGACATTAGTGAACGAGAGGATTTTCGAATTGCTTTAACAAGTAATAGTGGAATTCCAGCAGTTGTAAAGGATCAATAGAAATGGGAAATGAAAAGGATTATACATTGAAAGGAGTCAGAATCTTTGTGGTCAGTGGTCGGCCAAAGAAAAATGAATTACTAAAAGAGATAATGCAATTTTGGGAAGCTAGACAAAAGTTGTGTATTAAAAAAAAATTGCTATCAAGTTGTTGAAAAATTGTGTCTCTGCAAGTTCTAAGAAAGAAAATAAAACTATGGCATAGAGGTCACTTAGGAATTGTAAAAACTAAATTGGGTATAAAAAAATTAAATTGGTTGCAGTCTATGGATTCAACCAGAGTCTGTGATAAATATGTTAGTGCGGATAAAACAATGTAGACTTTCAGGTCTGTAATGAATGTAGAAGAAGCATCTGAAGAACTATGGCAAAATGTTGTGGTAGATATAATGAGTCTTATAGCAGAAAGTAATAAATATGTGATTATCAATATTAATCAAAGTGGTCGTGGCACAGTAGAAAGTTTTAATAGAGTGATCAAATGAACTATTCAGCTGGCAACAAGAAGTAAGGAGAATTAGGAACTTCAGTTAATAAAAATGTGCTCATATAGAACTACAAGCTGTTAAACAACCAAGGTGACACCGTGAGGCAATGCGAGGAAGGTTCCCCAAGTATAAAGAATGTTCAGGATGGCTATTCAAGTGTTTGTGGTCTGTTGAGAAAGTAAGAGAAAGAATCAAAATAACGAGAGAATTACAAAAAATATTTTGACAAAAAGGAAATGCTCAGGAAGTACTGTTGGACAGTGGGTATGAGTGAAAAAAACAGGAAAGGTTTCTAAAGTAGAAAGTGTTTTTTATGATCTCAGGGAGGTTATTTTTTTTTTAATGCAGTACAAGTGTTGAAAGGTAAAGTTTGGTATATCAGTAGAATAGAGAAATTAGGTGAGCCTGGCAGAAAAAGTGATTCATGTTAGACAATGGAAGTGAAATAGTAAAGGGCAAAGAAATGAATGAGGTGGTGTAAAGTGATAATGGTTCATAAATAAAGTTCTCTGACAAAGGCACAGAAGGAACAGAAGACGGATTGTCCTTGGGAATTAAAATCGTTGAAGGAAATTAAATTGAGAGTGTGATTAAGGAAAGAATTGTTTTAAATACCTTAAAAAACTGTTACTTTTCTTATTAGCATTTAAGTATCTTTTGACGTGTCTGAGAAAAATATATATATGTCTATATATATAAAACAGGAAACGTCTTTTCCACGCTTGATCAATCAGCAAAAGACGAAGCGAACCCAGTTGCAGTGCAAAGTTGTTTATTGGTGTTCAAACCCCTGCACCACCGCCATTACGCGTTTCAGCCCTCGTGGGGCCTTGATCACATGACACGAATGGGGAGCATGATTGAGTTTTTAAAGTAACAGTGCCTAGAGAGCAAGACTGCATTTCACCAAAGACATAGAAGAGTTGAAATAAAATTTGTTCCTTTTTTTTTTTTTTTTTTTTATGGGAGAAATTTACAATTAGCCTGAGACAAAAGGAGATCAGAGTCAAACGAGCCAGCCATGTGCAAATGAGCAATTCCAATAAATATATAAATATGTATAAATAAATAAATACACATGTAATTACATCATAAGATTAGCTCATAAAAAGGGTAATTGTATGTTAAAATTACCTAACTACCACCAATTGCAAACAGTACCGTATAATATTAGTAAGATAAATGCCTACTAAAATAAATATTCAACTTAATTGTAGCAATGGGGACTGGCTTCATTAGATCATCCTTATATTAAAAGTAAGTCATAAAGGAACAATAAAGCCCAAGTGGGCCAATGCAATGGAATTCTATGTCAACAAGTAAAGTGTCAGTGCATATGTGCAAAAAGGTGTCAAAAATTGACACCCTACATTCTCACGTGCAAAAATGTGCAAAGATAAAACCCTAAAGACCTATGAAAATAAAAAAGATTTTTTGTCTATTTTTAAAAAAAAAAATTTAATTAAAATGAGGCAGCGACAAAGTATGCTATCGTGATTTATAATGCTAGGGTAGGAATCCTAGAAATATTCATGTATCCTATACTTATAAATGTGTGAAAAAATCTTCACTGCTATTCAAACCTACTGGTGTCTTACAATCTAATTCTAATATGTACCTAGTCTCAAGTTTGCGCAAAAGGCCCTCCCGGTCTCCACCCCTTCTAAGTGGAAGGACCGTGTCAATTACAAAATATCTGAGCTCTTTCGAACTTTTGGCATGAATTTCATCAAAGTGGCGTGCCACCGGATAGGACATATCTCCATTATTGATTGCCCTTATGTGCTGGAGTATGCGTTTGTGGACCTGTAATTTTGTACTCCCCACATAGCGCAGACCACATGGGCACTCCAGCACATATACGGCAAATTCTGTTTTGCAAGTCAACTTCTTTTTGATCTGGGTGGGTTTATTGCTGAACGGAGTGATATATTCAGTTTTATTAATGCCATGCCTGCAAGCTTTACATACAGCGCATTTGATAAAACCCTTGCTGCTGTTAAGCCAGGTGGTATTAGTTTTCACCTCGGGACTGCATTTAACAAGAGAATTGCTCATAGAGCGTGCTCTCCTAAAGGTTAACTGTGGAGACCTGGTTAATTTGGTCCCTAATATGGGGTCATGTTGTACCAGAGGCCAATTCTTATTCACAATCCTGCGAATAATCTTATGTTGGCTGCTGTAGGTAAGTATGAGCCTGGAAGGTTGTAATGTCACTGGCTCCAAATTTGTAGATAAGGCAGCAAGATTCTTACCAGCTAATGCCTGCGCTCTACTTTGTTTATTAGCATTGGTAATGGCTCTCTTAATGACTTCAGGTGAATATCCTCTTCTCGAGAATCTATCGCCACAAGCCTTCTGAGCAGAATGACATTCTGTATCAGTACTACAGATTCTCCGTATTCGCAACATCTCCCCATAGGGGATACTGCGAATCAGATGAACTGGATGATGGCTGCCAGCATGTAGTAATGTATTACCAGCCGTCGGCTTTCTGTAGAGCCTAGTGTTCAATTGATTATCGAGTACTAAGATCTCCACATCAAGAAAACAAATAGAGCTGTTACTGATTTGTCCAGAAAATTTAAGATTCAAAGGGTTGTCATTAATTTGCTCCATGAACAACCTAGCTTCATTTTCATTGCCTTTCCAGATTATTAATAAATCATCAATATATCTAAAAAGTCTTATTATGTTGTTCTCCATGATGTCTCTAAAGGCAAGCGAGAGGACCTGTTCCTCCCATAAACCCATATGCAGGCAGGCATAACTAGGGGAGAAAAAAGCCCCCATCGCTACACCCCTCACCTGCTAGAATATGAGATTGTTAAATGAGAAAAAATTGTTTTCTAGGCACATCGTAATCATTGCAAGCAACATTTTGTTGTGTTGGTAAAAACAAATATGTCTGGAATTTAAAAAATGTGCTACTGCTTTGAGGCCATCCCTATGATGGATACTAGTATAGAGAGATGTTACATCAAGGGAAATTAGTAAATAATCCGGGTCCCAAACAATGTCATTCAATTTCCTAAGTAAGTCATTAGTGTCCAAAATAAATGAGGGAAGCCCCCGCACATGTTCCTGTAAAAAGAAGTCAACATATTTGCTGGCATTTTCCATTAAGCTACCACAAGCTGATATTATAGGCCTCCCAGGTGGTTGGCGATTATCCTTGTGTATTTTCGGGAATAAAGTACATAGCAGGCATGATAGGATAGTCATTTTTAGGAACTTGAGTTCATCTATTGATAAAAGTCCCGAACTTTTCCATGCTATTAAATTGGAATAGAAAGTGTTCCATGAAGCCTTGGCCACATCCAAAGTGCTTCGTTTATAACAATCTCTGTCATTCAGTTGACTCATTGCCTCTTCCATATACATGTCTCTGGGCCACAACACAACATTGCCCCCTTTATCAGACTGGCGTACGATTATGTTGTCATTAGCCTGTAGTTTTTTCATCAATTTAAAATATGTATCATCCTGACTACTGTAACATTTCTTACCAGCTCCTAGTTTTTTATGTAACGTTTTTAACTCCTGCGAAATTTTCTCATGAAATACATCTATATTGTCCCGCAACATAACTGGACAAAAAATAGATTTAGGTTTAAATTGCGTAGTAGGTGCCATAGTGACAACTTCAGAGCAACAGGTTTGTACATCGTCACTTTCATTTTGCATTTGTAGAAGACTTTGTAAAAAGTCAGCATCTCCCGCAGTTAATATAGAAGGGCTGATGGTACTAGCTGGTGTCATTGCTGTGACTTTTGGTGGTCCTTGTTGTAGAAAGTGTTTCTGCAATTTCAATTTCCGCACGTATTTAAACATATCAATCCTTGTATCAGCATAATCAAAGTCATTCCTGGGACAGAACGACAAACCAAGAGACAAAATAGCTAATTCATTTTCAGAGAGAAGTTCATTGGTCAAGTTGATGACTGAGAGAGAATCTACACAACTTCCCATGTCAGTTACTTGTGACTCCATTGTTTTCTTGATTTTTTGTTGTTTCTGTTGGCTGGCTTCGCGTTTGCGTCTGTTGCTGCACTTGCGTCTCTTCCAGCGTTTGATATTAAGTTTTTGTTGGCGCCTGCATTTGCAGTGCGAGGGCGTAGTGTCTCCCTCCTGTCCTGACGCAGGCAATCCACTTCTTGTGCCAGGGAAAACTTGTGAAACCCCAGCCTCTGCACTTGTCTTTGCTCGGTGTCAGAGCTGCTATCAACAGCAGAGCTAAGGTCAGATGCTGAAGTGTTGATTTGAGATCTAGAGACCTGCTCCAAGGATGACGTTGGGATGGCAGTGACTGATTTAGAAGCTTTAACAATGTCATACTTGCGTGAGAAAGTAAAAACCTGACCAAGTTCGTAATCTTGCTTATTGCGTTGGAATTTAAACGTTTTCCTTTTCTTTATTATTTCCTCCTCCCGTAGCAACCTCATTAGCATTTCTTCCCGATATTTGGTGATTGTAGACGTGACCTCTAGTTTATTGATTTCGGCATTCAAAAAGTCAATTTTATGCTGCAAGGCTACCCGGTCACTCTCAGCATATTTTACAAGAATTTCCACAAGTTTACGGGAGGACTCTAAGTTGCAGTCCGCCCATTCTGCAAGCATACGAGGGTCAGGATGCTCATAACTGGGAGCCAGCATAATGCGGAGCCCCCTCGGTATCCTGCCCACTTCCAAGTACCGGCTTAGGGAGCGATGCTCCCACCACTTAGCCTGCTCCGATTTCATAAGCTTTTCCAAGTTTTTAAACATGTCCTTTATATTGCCATTAGAGTTGGTAACAATAGATCCGTGTGGATTAATAGCAGTTGCCCCGCTGGGGGAATCATCAAACATATCGTTTGCCGCTGCCTCGCGGCTCCGTAACGTGTCGGCGCTCATGGTGCACAAAGATAATGGGTTATAATCAGTATTGCGAAAGCACTCTACTCCAAAATAAATGTTCTCGTTGAATGCGCTTTCACTCCTTCACCGGGCACTCGTAGCTTCCCTACCTTGATGCACCGTCAGCGATAACTCGGGTCTTCAGACACCGGTCCCGCTGATCACTTGTTGCCGTAGGGAAGAAAATGCTGTTGCCCGGGGGTCACCGCGGCTTCTCCTTACTGGAGGTCCTGGATATCCCAAACAAGTCGGAATGGCTGCTTCATGCCGCACGGCCCATTAGAGAAGGAGGGGTATCGCTGAAGCCGAGGAAGACAGCTCGGTGAATTAAACAAAACAGGAAACGTCTTTTCCACGCTTGATCAATCAGCAAAAGACGAAGCGAACCCAGTTGCAGTGCAAAGTTGTTTATTGGTGTTCAAACCCCATGCACCACCGCCATTACGCGTTTCAGCCCTCGTGGGGCCTTGATCACATGACACGAATGGGGAGCATGATTGAGTTTTTAAAGTAACAGTGCCTAGAGAGCAAGACTGCATTTCACCAAAGACATAGAAGAGTTGAAATAAAATTTCTTCCTTTTTTTTTTTTTTTTTTTATGGGAGAAATTTACAATTAGCCTGAGACAATAGGAGATCAGAGTCAAACGAGCCAGACATGTGCAAATGAGCAATTCCAATAAATATATAAATATGTATAAATAAATAAATAAATACACATGTAATTACATCATAAGATTAGCTCATAAAAGGGTAATTGTATGTTAAAATTACCTAACTACCACCAATTGCAAACAGTACCGTATAATATTAGTAAGATAAATGCCTACTAAAATAAATATTCAACTTAATTGTAGCAATGGGGACTGGCTTCATTAGATCATCCTTATATTAAAAGTAAGTCATAAAGGAACAATAAAGCCCAAGTGGGCCAATGCAATGGAATTCTATGTCAACAAGTAAAGTGTCAGTGCATATGTGCAAAAAGGTGTCAAAAATTGACACCCTACATTCTCACGTGCAAAAATGTGCAAAGATAAAACCCTAAAGACCTATGAAAATAAAAAGATTTTTGTCTATTTTAAAAAAAAATGTTTTAATTAAAATTAAAATTAAAATGAGGCAGCGACAAAGTATGCTATCGTGATTTATAATGCTAGGGTAGGAATCCTAGAAATATTCATGTATCCTATACTTATAAATGTGTGAAAAAATCTTCACTGCTATTCAAACCTACTGGTGTCTTACAATCTAATTCTAATATGTACCTAGTCTCAAGTTTGCACAAAAGGCCCTCCCGGTCTCCACCCCTTCTAAGTGGAAGGACCGTGTCAATTACAAAATATCTGAGCTCTTTCGAACTTTTGGCATGAATTTCATCAAAGTGGCGTGCCACCGGATAGGACATATCTCCATTATTGATTGCCCTTATGTGCTGGAGTATGCGTTTGTGGACCTGTAATTTTGTACTCCCGACATAGCGCAGACCACATGGGCACTCCAGCACATATACGGCAAATTCTGTTTTGCAAGTCAACTTCTTTTTGATCTGGGTGGGTTTATTGCTGAACGGAGTGATATATTCAGTTTTATTAATGCCATGCCTGCAAGCTTTACATACAGCGCATTTGATAAAACCCTTGCTGCTGTTAAGCCAGGTGGTATTAGTTTTCACCTCGGGACTGCATTTAACAAGAGAATTGCTCATAGAGCGTGCTCTCCTAAAGGTTAACTGTGGAGACCTGGTTAATTTGGTCCCTAATATGGGGTCATGTTGTACCAGAGGCCAATTCTTATTCACAATCCTGCGAATAATCTTATGTTGGCTGCTGTAGGTAAGTATGAGCCTGGAAGGTTGTAATGTCACTGGCTCCAAATTTGTAGATAAGGCAGCAAGATTCTTACCAGCTAATGCCTGCGCTCTACTTTGTTTATTAGCATTGGTAATGGCTCTCTTAATGACTTCAGGTGAATATCCTCTTCTCGAGAATCTATCGCCACAAGCCTTTTGAGCAGAATGACATTCTGTATCAGTACTACAGATTCTCCGTATTCGCAACATCTCCCCATAGGGGATACTGCGAATCAGATGAACTGGATGATGGCTGCCAGCATGTAGTAATGTATTACCAGCCGTCGGCTTTCTGTAGAGCCTAGTGTTCAATTGATTATCGAGTACTAAGATCTCCACATCAAGAAAACAAATAGAGCTGTTACTGATTTGTCCAGAAAATTTAAGATTCAAAGGGTTGTCATTAATTTGCTCCATGAACAACCTAGCTTCATTTTCATTGCCTTTCCAGATTATTAATAAATCATCAATATATCTAAAAAGTCTTATTATGTTGTTCTCCATGATGTCTCTAAAGGCAAGCGAGAGGACCTGTTCCTCCCATAAACCCATATGCAGGCAGGCATAACTAGGGGAGAAACAAGCCCCCATCGCTACACCCCTCACCTGCTGGAATATGAGATTGTTAAATGAGAAAAAATTGTTTTCTAGGCACATCGTAATCATTGCAAGCAACATTTTGTTGTGTTGGTAAAAACAAATATATCTGGAATTTAAAAAATGTGCTACTGCTTTGAGGCCATCCCTATGATGGATACTAGTATAGAGAGATGTTACATCAAGGGAAATTAGTAAATAATCCGGGTCCCAAACAATGTCATTCAATTTCCTAAGTAAGTCATTAGTGTCCAAAATAAATGAGGGAAGCCCCGCACATGTTCCTGTAAAAAGAAGTCAACATATTTGCTGGCATTTTCCATTAAGCTACCACAAGCTGATATTATAGGCCTCCCAGGTGGTTGGCGATTATCCTTGTGTATTTTCGGGATATATATATGTCTCTATATATATATATATATATATATATAAAATTAATGTCTGTGTGATTCCTCCACATTATGTATGCATAGCTTTTTGTTTTAGGGAAAGGTGGGTTGTATCATTGGTAGGTTACTGTAATATTGTAATGTAATGTTTCCCCTGTGTAGGACAGATCGATTTGTTCTTGTTGTAGTTATATATTGCATGAACTCGACTCGAAGGTATTGGAGCGCTTTACATGAGCACCAGTTACATTACATACATTCATTTTTGCAGGCACAGGAAGATTGTGATTTGCCGAGAGGATGTTGAGCCGACGCCGAGACTGGAAACTGGTTCCCCAGATCCAAAGTCGGCAGCTCTGGTCATTACGCCACATCTCCTCCCCTATTGCAGAGCATGCTAGATTCTGGGAGTTGATGTGAGGAAGGAACAACGGACAGAGAGGTTGGAAAAGATGTACAAGAAGGAAATGTAGCAGGTCGTTAATAATAATAATAATAAATATGCTTGATTTGAAATTGGATGTGGGTTCGTTACTTTACAAATCGTTGTTATATATTTCGTCACTCTTGTTGCTAACTTATTTGAATCTACTACCATTTTCCTCCTAGTCAGCCATAGCTTTTTCACACACATATGTGACAACTGTTATATAAAATGCATGGTTTGGAGCTACTGTTTCTTAAAATAATGTTATAGGAAGCCCCAATCTCTTGGTCGAAACACTCGTTTGTGTGTTCATCTAAGGGGTTGGTATCAGTGCTTTAAATGGGCCGGTACTCACCGGTACTGAGTACCGGCACTTCCAAATTTTCTAGCAGTCAGTACCGCCACTTCTCTTTAGTCAGGGAGAGTACCGGTACCCTTATTGATGGCACGGCAGGCTCAGGTTCCGTATCCCCTCCAATGCAGGACAGATGCCGCTCTGATTCCGGATCTCGCAATCACACTGAGCCCGGAAGTCGACTTTTGCAGAGACGCTGCTAAAGTCCAGAGGCACGCATTTGCATTTCCTCACACTGCAGGGGTTTGAGAGGGCTTGCGTCACGCTGTGATTAACAGAACAGTGTCTAGCCAGACCTTGCACTGTTGATTAGGCGTGTAACGACCATTCAGCTGAAAATGCTTTAGCCCCCCCCCAGCTCCCTCTCCGTCAGGTGCATGAAATGGCCTGGGCTGGTGCTGCCAGTCAGTACTCCAGTCGCATTTAGGGTATTGCACTGGCCACGCTTAAGCAAGTGGCAGTGCAACACAATCCTCTACCTTCCCCAAAACCGGTTTTCTTTTCATGTTTGTTTTTTTCAGCACAGGAGCTGCTTCCCTTTGTGTGCCCCTCCAACACCAATTGCGGCATTTATATGATAACAGCAACGGATCCATGGGTGTGAAGGTAGCCCTGCCCAAAGAGCAGTGTAGAGCAGGGAACACTGCAGCACTCCAGGAATGAGCTCCCATGACACCTGGCAATGGATCTGGCTGGGGGAAAAACGAGATGATGAACATAGATGTTCAGCTCTGAAATCGGGGCTTAGAAATGGCATTTTAACACAAATTAGTGCAGAGTTCAAAATCTGCTGTATTTCTGGTTAACTTTGATAATCGTAGATATATATATATATAAATATATATATATATATATGTGTGTGTGTGTGTGTGTATACGGAAATACTTTTGAAGTGATTGAATGATTTATGCTTTTATTTACAGCAGTGCCGTGTCTCCCCCCAGAAGCCCTTCCCCCATCCAGATATGCTATCCGGACTTGCTCCCTCATGCCTCCAGGGACCTCTCTCCATCTGATCCTTCTCCCCCTAGCCGACCCTCCCCTCTGTGCACACAGCTCCATTCCCCTGAACCCCTTCCTGTCGGACACAGTCATTCGACATCTGCCCGACTGTCCCCTGCCCCCTCCAGCTCCCGCCCGCTGCAGGGTCCCCCGAACAAACCCTCCCATTCCCGTCTTCACACTTCACTGGAAGGCCGACTTGACGAGATAACACTTTGCCTGCAACAACTCAAGGCAGAGGTGCACAGCCTATTACTTGTCACCGAGGAATTGTCAGCTAACTCCAGGTTAAGCTGCTCCGTGAGGAACAACCACCATCGCCGCTCGTTCCCAGCTAGGGGTCGTGCCGGGCTCCCTTCCCCCCCTTATACTTGGCGGCCTACATCCCGCATCACACATAGTTGGGCCTCCGCTCCTCACCCCAACGACCCTTCTCGCCCCTCTAGATGTAGAACCTCCTTGTCTGATAGAGATATCCAATCCCTATTACTCTCATACGATCCGGCTCATCCCTCCCCCTTACCAAACTTGCAACTAATTGAACCCATACCCACGGACCCCTTCAGAGAACCTAGGCCAAACACCAGAACTCTAAATGAGAACAACCTCAGGAGGATCACCACCACTCTTACTGCACCAATGGACACCAACAGAAGTCTCAAATGCGTACTCCTAAACTGCCGATCGGCTGTTAAACATGCGGCGGACATTGCCGACATCATCCTTGCCCAGGATCTTGACCTTGTAATGTTAACGGAAACATGGCTAAAAAACTCAGCTGCTGTCTCCCTGGACCTTTTAATACCTCCCAACTATGATATCATTAGGTTGGACAGAGCTTGTGGTCAAGGTGGAGGCATAGCATGTTTGCACCGCAGCAATCTAATAGTGAAAGTTCTTCATGCCGACCTCCTGCCGTCATGTGAATACCTTTGCACTGAAGTGACTGGTGGCAACAATCTCTCTTGAAGGCTGCACACATTCTACCACCCCCCACGTGAAAACCTTCCCTTCACAGAACAGGTCATGGACATTATCTCTGCTAACGCTGACTTCCATGGTACTCAGATCTTCTTGGGTGATTTCAACCTCCACTGGAATGATGCAAATGATATGGTGGTTAATAGCCTTAAATCCTTCCTACTTGACCTCAACCTAACCCAAATTTGTGACAGTCCGACTGATATAAAAGGAGCTACTTTAGATCTTGTCATTGGTAAGCACAACTCCGTCCTCCTTGAGTAGATCCTCCCATGTGATTGGACAGACCACTATTGCATCACCTTCCTCATCTTGGATTGGGTAAGAGTAAATAGATCCCAGCCTAAGAACCCAAAACAGCTGAAAAGATGTTTACGGAACATTAACTCACAAGATCCACATCCGGACAGCGACACGGCACCAGTGTTACTCCTCATCCTCTTCCCAGCCATAGGACTTCCCGCGGTTTAGGCTTACCCGCCTCTCCCGCGCCGAACACTGGACCGTTTTCTATGACTCAATACGGCTTCCCACATCACTTGATGGATATCTAGGATGCGTGCGCCCGCACTATAGGTCTGCACACCCAGAAAGGATTTTGGCCATCCCTATTCTCATCATACCTCACGTAACTACCCAGCCGGGTTGGAATTATCACCGGCTTGCCTCTTTACTCCAGCCACTTCGCAGCTCTGCACAGCCCTGAAGAAGTCACGGGATAACTCCCCTATGTGACGAAACACGTGTCGGCTGGTTGCTTTTTCGTTGTTTCATTTATTAAATACATTCAAAATCATCATTCCGGTGTGGACCACAGATTCTGTCTGAACACGAGACCTTTCGTAACTAGATATTGATCCCAACTACGTGTGCCCGGGACATTGTCTCTCATTTGAACTTGTGGGTTTCTGGACTCACATATCCACAGGGGTTTCAAGGTGATTTTCCCCCGACCTGGTAGCACCGTACATACATGTAGCATAGCTAACACACGCATAATAAGCTTGAGCGCCATTCTTCCTGTCAACACTAAAAAACCTCAAACCAATACATTAACTCACAAGATCTGACTGCTCTCTGCGATAACTTCCTACCCCCTCCCTTGCACATGTCGGACGTCCATGACCTCACGGACCACTATAACCGCTCAATGCTCAATGTCCTAGACTCGGTTGCTCCACTACAGCTTAAGAGAATGTCCTCTAAACTCTCCAAACCATGGTTCAATGAGAGTCTCAATTCCGATAGAAGAAACTTAAGGCTTGCAGAAAGGTCCTGGCGAGCCAACCCCTCCCTTGAACATCTCCAACATTTGAGATCCCTGCGAAGCCTATACAATAAACGCATCAGAGGCTCGAAGGCCACCTTTTTCAGATCTCAACTAGACCAAGCAAAAAAACGTCCAAAAAAACTGTTCGAACTCATCAAGTCCCAAACTAACAGCCATCCTAATCTCTCGTCACCGGGTGTAATGAAGGTCGAGACTCGAATATAATCCAAAGCTTTATTCCAATAAAACGGAGGAAACAGGCGAGAGCCAGGCAGCACGGCTTCCACTCCAGGACACCGGTAACAACTGATGCCCTGGATTGGAATCCATAAAGGAACCACATGAGCATTCCATGCCTCGCTCTGCCACCGTACACTTAAAGGGAAATACCACGTACAAAGAAGGGAATGTACTATACAACACATCCCCCCTTCTTACAACACAAAAGAGTATAACCCAAAATACAAAAGAAACAAAAACAAAATATACATCAACGAAAATGAAACCAAGAATTTCATAGAAATTACATTACATATTCTTTTAGCCAACCAAGAAGGACTCTCTTCCTCTTCCCATTGTCGCCTGTGTCCACACTTCCCCCAACCGGTTCAATGGTACTCGATTCCATGGTACCCGGAAACCCCTCCTCATTCCTTACAGAAGAAGCTTTTTCTGGGGGAAGAATGTCCTCCTGATCATGTTGCCCAAAATCTGTGATACTCTGATTGCCTTCCATCAATTCATTACCATGAACACCATCAGAAGCCAAACCAGATTGTACATTACTGTGATTAAAATAGTCTTCCACCCACTCAAAATTTGAAGAATTATTGGGGGATGGTGCATCAAAATCTGGTTGTTTCTTCAAATCAAAAGCAACGCTCTTGAGATTCCAGACTCTTCCATCTTTCAGTCTAACTGCATTACGAAGAACCTCTACTACCTGTTGTGGTTCCTCAAACTGGCTTTCACCCTTGGGAACTTTAATCGGCCTTTTAATGCGAACCCAGTCGCCCACCTTAACTGATATCTCTTTAGTACCATGACTTACATCATAATACTCCTTACTCTTCCTATGTGCCCACTCTAAATTGTTCTTTACCTCAGTAGGAGACCACTGTTCTACTTTACCTTCCGACAGCCAACTAGGACTAAACTTGCATCTGGGTTTCCTGCCCCTCATCATAATGAAAGGAGATAAACCTGTGACAGCATGAAGAGTCACCCTGTATGCCCACACCGCTTTTTGTATCTCCAGCTTCCAATCCATACGTTTGCTCATTGCTGCTTGAATCACACCCTTTAGCACTCGGTTAAAACGCTCCACTGTACCATTCCCACTTGGATTGTACAGCGAAGTGGTCTTGTGCTTAATACCACACCTCTCAAAGTACCCTTTAGCATTCCTTGAAGTAAATTGCACCCCATTATCAGTTAAAACACTAACGGGTAAGCCTTCCATGATGAATAATCTGTCTAGAAATTCCAGGACAGTTTGTGTGTCCACTTTTTCTACAATCTTAACCACAGGCCATTTAGAAAACAAGTCAATAGCAACCAAACCATATTCTTTAAATTCGCCAACAGGTCCAAAAATGTCCACAGCTATCACTTCCCAAGGAAGACTAGGAATTAAACCCTCACTCATAGAAGGTCTCAAGGTCTTTAAGGATTTATCTGCAGAACAACAAATCGAACATTCTCTCACAAATCTCTCTACCTCCCTGTCAACTCCTGGCCACCAAAAAATGCCTTTGACCACACATTTGGTTCTTATACCAAAGTGACCTTCGTGGCACAGTTGTAACACCTTCATTCTCAAAGCTTTAGGCGGAATTACCCTGTCACCTCTCAAAATCAAATCCTTATCCAGTGAAAGTTCCATTCTCACCTCCCAAAAAAGTCTCAAATTATCGGTTATGCTCTCTTTCCTTGGCCAGCCTTTACAAATATGTTCTGACACCGCTAGTAAATCTTTGTCTTTAAGCTGTTCTTCCAACCATCCGGTCTTAGTGAAAGCTGGTCCCCCAGAATCATGAACAAAAGCAATACTAAAATTGCCCCAAGGATCATCCACACATTCTTCTAGAGGTGCAGGTAACCTCGACAAACAGTCAGCCACAACATTGTCCTTGCCAGGCACATAAGTGATCTTGTATACATATTCTTTCATTCTCATAGAGATCCTAGCTAATCTTGCTGAGGCCCCAACACTACCCTCGGTCGTTAAAATTTTCACCAAAGGTCGATGGTCTGTGCGAATAGTGACAATCTTGCCCCAAACAAAAACACGAAAGTGTTCCAAAGCCCAAGCACAGGCAAGTGCCTCCCTCTCTATGATAGGATATTTACTCTCTGTAGGTGATAAAGCCCTAGACGCAAATAAGATTATCCTCTCACAACCATCACCCCCTTTTTGTGATAGGGCTGCACCCAACCCTTTATCACTCGCATCAGTGGTCAAAAAACATTCTGTGTTGGGATCAAAGCTGCTTAAAGCATTCACCTTTTCTAAACAAGCCTTAACTAGGGAAAAATCTGCCTCACAGTCTGCCGTCCACTCAAATTTTGCATTTTTCTTGAGAAGTGAGCGTATGTTGTACACTTTGCTTGCAAAGTTAGGTATAAATTTGGCGCAATACTCAGCCATGCCTAAAAAAGATCTCACCTCCTCCTTTGTACTAGGAGAAGGTGAACCAACAATGGCATTTACCAACGAAGGTTTGGGTTTCACACCAGCCTCACTTATGACATGTCCCAAATAAGATACGTTCCTCTGTGCGAACTTACACTTGCTAAGTTCAACAGTCAAACCCACTCTTTGTAAAACTTCCAACACCTCATTCAAAATATGGTCATGATCTCCTTTGCACCCAGCAGCGACTAAAATGTCATCTTGGAAGAAACTCACGCCCCTCATCTTGCCAAACAACCTATGCATCAACCGCTGAAAAACTGCAGCGGCGGAGGCAAGGCCGAAGGGCATACGCCTGAATTGATAACACCCAAACGGCGTAATGAAGGCGGTAAGCCTCCTTGACTCAGGCGTGAGTATAACCTGGTGATACGCTGCCGATAAGTCTATGGTGGAAAACCAGGTCGCCCCCTTGAGTGAAGAAACCATCTCATTGATCTTGGGCAAGGGAATTTTTGATAACGATGTTATTATTTAGGTGGCGCAAATCAATGCATAGACGGATTTTTCCATTGCTTTTGCGCGCTATCACGACCGGAGAAATCCATTCAGAACTCTCCACTTCTTCAATCACACCTTTTGTTATTAAACCCTCTAACTCCTTATTAACCTCGTCCCTTATCAACATAGGAACAGGTCTAGCTTTGTGGACCTTAGGTTCAGCATCCTTCTTTAGTACAATCTTATGTTCAAATCCTTTGAGTGCCCCTAAATTCTCTCCAAAAACTCCAGGAAATTTTTTAACTAAGGCATCATTCAACCTACTGGTTTCATCAACTACTAGTACCTTTTCTTCGCTATTAGGATCAAGGATGATGTGCAAATTCTTTTGATCCATCCAGCCCAGCACGGACGGACCAAGTTTGGCCACATATAACTTCCCCCTTGCTGACCTCCCTTTAAATAAGAATGTTAGCCATCTGAACCCAAGCATATTGATTTTCTCTCCGGTGAAACTCACCGGGTTAACATCTGTGGGGTATAGCTGGTGCCCTATTTTTCTCACAAACTTTTCTCCCCACACTGCTTCATTTACAATAGTATAGGGAGATCCAGAATCGGCAAACACATTGACTGAAACTCCACCCAAGGATATCTCACAAATGGGCTTTCCCTTCATTGAATTGTCAATGACATTTAAGACAAAGTTACCTTGCAGATTTTTTACACAACAGCTTTCATTATCTGCATCCCCATCAGTACCATCCTCTTCATCCCACACATATTTTACATTATTTCTTCTTCTACACATTTTGCTAAAATGACCCATTAAGCCACAAATACCACATTTCTTCCTTGCCGCAGGGCAATATTTGCTATAAGCCAAGTGTTCTTTGCTATCACAGCGGTAACACCTTCTTTCCTCCGGTTTCCTTTCTCTCCAAATGTTTCTCTGTGGTAGACTATGACCACGACCCACAGTGTTTTGAAATTGGTTCCTACTCGAGTTCTGTACCTTGAAAACTCCCCCTGGATCTTTCTCGGTTTCTTTAATCACAGTAGCACATCTCCCAGACATTTCGCCTTTTCTCATAATAGCTAAAACGTCTTCCAATGGTGCAACCCCATTGACCCATAAGCGATCCTGGATGGGAGAATTATTATTATGCATGACTAACTGATCTCGTATTAAATCATCATGCAGATCCCCAAATTTACAGTCAATGGCTAATTTTTTTAGATCATCCACCCACTCATCTACTAATTCTTCTTTGCTCTGTTTCCTTTGGAAAAACTTATGTCGTACAACACCAATGCAAACTTTGGGGGCAAAGTATTTATCAAGGTCTTTTAAAGCTGAATCAAATACACTTTCTTCGCTGCTTGTAATTTTAGGCATACGGGTATACGTCTTCAACCCAACAGGACCTAGAGAATGAAGTAATAGTCTTTTCATCTGATCCTGCTTCATCTTACCAGCCTCATCCACTGCTTTGATATAATTTACAAAGTAATCCTTCCACTCCAACCATTTCATACTTGGATGTGATCCAGTTGCCCAAAATGGATGTGGAGGACTAATGGTAAAACTTTGCTGTGCCATCGCTTGTTCCACACTCCGCAGTTCCTGATCTCCTTGTTCCATACACAATGTATTCTAGTGTATTAAAGTTAAATATAAGAGTAAAGTTCCAACGAAATAATGACGGTCCCGAAGCCTTAATAGTATCCCCCGTAATGCTGGTAAGAATATAGGTAAAAAAAAACAGAAACCCAAAAATGAAAAAAAAAAAAATAATAAAAAAAATTACCCAATAAAGTCAGTCGTCTCCCGACTATCTCACCTGTTTCCTTATGTAACGGTAATTCGAAAAACAAGTTCTTAAAACGATAAATTCCAGCCTCTTAAGGTATGAAACACTCGCGTTGCAGGAGCTGGTCCAATCTTCTCCCGACACAGTCCTGATAAAACCCAATATGGCCGCTACGCAAGGTCACGCAGCGTGACCTTGCGCGATGATGTCACAACAGCGCGTCACAACCGATACGTCGAATACGCCGTCCCCACTCACTCGTGCGTTCATGGAAATCCTAGAGCGAGAAGGAGCACGCGCGGGGGTAGAACGCCGCCTCCGCTTGAACGATGCGTCCCTGGCAGTTCCCCAACGGTTCACACTAAGGTACAGGTAACATCTCTTACCCCTAAACTTCCTTGGCAGGCAACATCGGGGGTAGACAAAATCCTGTTGTGGCAATCTTGGCTGAACTCGGTGGAGGTTTTACAACAATATAGAAACCTCTTGACGTAGGCGTAGGCTTTAAAAATTAAGTACAAAATGAACCCAAAAAGAAAATAATTTGTAAGTCGAAATTCTCGTGGATCCGTTTCTAGTCGTCGCCAATTGTAATGAAGGTCGAGACTCGAATATAATCCAAAGCTTTATTCCAATAAAACGGAGGAAACAGGCGAGAGCCAGGCAGCACGGCTTCCACTCCAGGACACCGGTAACAACTGATGCCCTGGATTGGAATCCATAAAGGAACCACATGAGCATTCCATGCCTCGCTCTGCCACCGTACACTTAAAGGGAAATACCACGTACAAGGAAGGGAATGTACTATACAACACCGGGTCAAGGGTCTCTGCCGAACTGTGAAGAATTTGCGGTCTTCTTCACGGATAAGACTATCAAGATTGAGACTGAATTACGCTCTGCCCTTGATCACCTTTCGTTCAATCCTCTGATCACCCTCCATCCCCCAGGCCTAGATCTCACTGACCCTGCGCAGCCCTACCTGCCCAAAAATAACGCGTCCTGGAGCTTGTTCCAAACCTTGGATGAAGACACTATTCGCAAAATGCTGGGGACATTGAAACCTTCCAATCACTACAATGACCCTTTGCCAGCGAACCTTTTCCCGGAGGTTAGAGCCTCCTTACTAACACTTTGGACTACGATCGTCAATGCTTCACTTCAGCAAGGTGCAATTCCTGATTGCCTTAAATCGGGTCAAGTGACCCCGATTTTAAAGAAACCATCTGCGGATCCCACTGACCTTCATAACTTTCGCCCAATTTCTAACATCCCCACCTTAGCAAAGCTCCTGGAGAAATGTGTGCTCGCCCAACTTTGTTCCCATATTGAACACTTTCAACTCCTAGACCAATATCAATCTGGTTTCCGCCCGGGTCATAGTTCACATTGTTGATGATGCGCTAAGAATATTGGATCATAATGAGTCGTGCCTACTGATCCTTCTGGACCTCTCGTCAGCATTCGATACTGTCAAACACGATAACCTAATTGACCTCTTGAAACACAGGATGGGGTTGTCTAGGCCTGTACTTAACTGGTTCTCTTTGTTCCTTCAGAATAGATCCCAAAGCTTCAAGGTGAACCAATCTCTTTCACATCCTGCACCGGTCACGCTGGGGGTCCCCCAAGGTTCAGCACTGTCTTTCACGCTCTTCAACCTGTTTATGGAGCCTCTGACAGAAATTCTGAAATCATCCAGCATTCACTATCACATGTACGCGGATGATACCCAACTGTACCTGAAAATTGCCTCCCCTGAGGACATCCAATCCCTCAATTCAATCCTGCTGGAAACACAAAGCTGGCTGACACGTAACCACTTGAAGCTAAATGCTTTAAAAACTGAATTCCTCCTAATCTCACTCCACAAGCATTCCCCGGTCTTAGAACAATGGTTGAATCAACTTACGGCTCTAAACTGCAGACCTCTCCTCGTTGATTCGGCATCTTCTCTGGGTATCATTCTAGACAAAAGCCTGAACATGCAGAAGCATATCAGCTCCCTTGCCAAAGGAGCTAACTACCAATTCAGTATCTTGAGGAAACTCAAACCCCATCTACCGGCTCAGGACCTAAAGGTGGCGGTGCAAGCACTAGTGATCTCCAAGTTGGACTATGGTAGCGCAACGCTTTGCGGATTGCCAGGCCCAGCTCATAACGGGCACTACCAGAATCAACCATATCTCTCCGGACTTGCTGGCCCTGCACTGGCTTCCCTATGAAGCGCGGATACAGTTAAAAATTGCATGCATGGCTCACAAAGCCATACACTTCAAGACTCCACTGTACCTCGCTCAGAAACTGGAGCTCTCATGTGGTTCCAGAGCCTCCAGAAGCGCCAGCACCCTTTTACTCAAACCACAAAAATTTAAGAAAAAGAAGACATACAATCGAGCCTTCTCAGGTATGGCACCGAGGATCTGGAACTCCCTTCCCCCCGAAGTCAGGGTGAATTCCTCCACGGTCCTCTTCAAAAAAGAGGTCAAAGGGCTCCTGATGAAGAAATTCTTGCATCTGCTGGCCCCCCCATCTGAATCGGGGCCAGAAACGTAGATTTGTGGCCCAGCTGCTGGGCTCACGAGAATTTGCGGCCAATTTTTAGACTGTTAATCTGTCGCTTTTTGTTGATGCTGTTTTGATTGCTTGTATTCTGCCTGATGTATAAACTGTAAAGCGCTCCGATACCCTCGGTGGTCATGTTCGCGCTATATAAAACTTTCAAAATAAAATAAATAAACTGTTATATATCATATTATGTATCATCATGTCTTGCCCTTAGCCCCGCCCACTCGACACACCTCTAGCACATTTTAATGAGTACCTGCACTTATTTTTTCCCATTTAAAGCACTGGTTGGTATGATATATTTTGGCAGGGTTGCTACCCCTGGAGTCAGCACCTCAAACGCGTTGTCCTCACTGCGATGGGGTACGCCTGGTTAGCAGATCCACGAAGCAGACCTGGCGGGGTCACTAAAGGCGATAGATTACTACCCTGCAACATGGTTCTCAGGACTCACATGTTACATAAGTAATGTCAGCATTCTAGTTCCAATTCTGAATTCTAAAAGAGGAAGTGTGTGGGCTGCCGGACAAGACGCGGCCCCTGAGGGATTCACAGGCCGAACGGTATCACAGACGCTACAATAATGCGTCTTAAAAGCTTTCTAAGACCGCTGTGGTCTAGAGATTTCCTCGCTGCACGACTCCGTTCATACGGTTACCGAGATCTTTCAATACCACCGTTCGCCCATCCGTTCACTAAAGTAAGGAGGCCTCCTAAGAACACGCCCACTGACAGCAGGCGGAAAGGAGGACACTACAGGCAAACCCGCTGGCTTTATTGTTAACCAATGAGCAACTGGCAAACATTTACTCATCCCATCACAAACCACAATACGGCCAAGAGTGCTTACAGCCAATGAACGGAGAGCACTTCCTGGCCAATCCTGTTGCAATCATTCATCCAACGAATCCACGGTCATTACGCTTTTCAGGGCAAATAGAATACGTTTCCTCCAATGTGATTGGTGGTGAGTACCTGGGTGGGTAGCCGCCTGATCTCTGGTATTGCTCGCCATAATTATAGGACAGCAGACGTCCTTAGAAGGAATAGTAACGGACAGTGGATGTCGGTGTCCGATAACGGACTGTCCATAGACATTTTGCACAGGTAGGCTCCGTTTCACGCCGCTTTCGGGGGGTGTTAAGTGTAGTCATATTTGATACCCTGTTCGATATGTGCCAGGGGGCGTGCTTGAGGCAATCTGTCTTCTTACCTGGCCTCTCCTATGTAGTTGTGTGTGATGTTTGGGGTTTTCTACGCTCCACTGATGGACGAAGAAGGTTACAGTTGTGCGTTTGCGGGAAGATTGGTAATGACAGGTTGATGACTGACATACACAGGTCCTCGATTGCCACAACCTTGTTTTGTTGGACGAGGAATTAGACGAGGAATTAGCTTATTCACTCCTTTTTATTTTTTAAAGATGTGTAAGAATCCATTTTTTAACTCCAAAAAATGCTCTAATCACTAAGTCTTAATAAAGCAAAACAAACATGCGGAAAAGCTTACAGTGTTAAAAAGTCAAGATGTGTGTGTATATATAACCTGCAACCAAAAATCACTGTTCTATAAAAGTCAAGATCAAATGTCTAACTATTTTGATGAAGGAACCTGAAGCAGGTTTAACAATGTTTGATGTGTAGGGTTCATGCTTCCCAAAGCAATCGCTTCTGTTGCTGAGTCACTTATGTTTGTTTGTTAATTTTATTTATGGATGTTAAATAGAATTCTGCGCCCAATTGCTGTTATATATATCGTGCATTATACTATTGTCATGTTATTAGTTGTAAACATTATATTTCAGCTTCTCACTATGATGTACCTGTCATTTCCAAACGTAACTTCTATTTCCAGTCTGAGCGCTTAACAGCGCCGGATTGGCCTTGTACAGATTTTCTTGTTAATTGATTGTTAGCAGGCACTTATATATTGTGCAGTAGATTACGTTTTCTCTAAATTCACCAAGAGGTTATTTGTTTGATACGGACCTCTATTGTTAGTTTGTTGACCATCGCATATAAATATAAGGGTAGTTTTGCAAATTCTGCAGTTTTACATCCTAACCGGCATTCCTCATTTGCCGTTATTCTGCCTTTAAAAAAATAGTGAACTTTCTAGGTGACAGGAATGCCCGGTTTAAAAAATAAAATAAAAACAGAAATAATCCTTTCCAAAATTTTAACAGTACCTACTACTATTCGTACAACTACAATTCGGCTTTGAAATTACATTCTGAACACTACTTGCATTTCTCCATGTTTGCAAAATGTATGGACAAGTCGTTGCAACTTTTCATCTGTTCATTTACTTGCACAAGAGACTAACAGACTCAGTTCTAGATAGCTACTAACACGGTTTCTTTGAAAACGCTGATCGTACCGCGTTTAGAGTTCCTTGGCAACAGTTTTCTTGTGCTGTGTGTGGGCCCTCTGTGCTACGTTCTTTCTCAACATTCATTGTTCAACTTATTTTTTAATACAGGTCTCTTTATGATCTCACAAGCCAATTTTTGACTCGCCGAGTAGGTTTCAAAGGCAGCTGAAAATTCTTCACCTGCACTGAAGGATTTTTCCTCCAGGTTAACCAGCTCGCTTGCTCTCTGTCTTGATCATGACCATTCAACAGCACAGCTATCTTATAGACGGTTAAAATTTATACGAAGTCACATGGGTTTTATGTTGGGAGTATCACCTTCAGGACTTCTTGTAACAAAGACCACTGACTGCTAAATGGAACAAACCAGGGATACCACAAGGCCGCAGGTTTGACTTCTTTTTTGTACCACCCACAATTCATTGCTGCTCGAAGAGGCTACATACGATACCCCTTCTGTAAAGCAATTCAGCCTTTGTTCAGGCGTTTGGCAACCTAGGTTTGATGCTTATTCGGACATGAGGTTGACTCGAACAATAAAAACGTCATGTAACTGTGAATTGGTGAAGGCGGCTGTTGTGTGAGGAAATATTGCAAACGTTGGACTGCCACACTTGTGGTTCCCCTTATATCTGTGACAAAATAAATCAGATGTTCTTGTTCAGCCGAGTTAAAGCCATCTTCAAATTATGAATCACCTGAGGCTTTGTGAAAGAGTAGGATCCTATTGGTATGGAAATTGGACCCACTCGCCATATCCTATATATGGTCATCTTAGGGAACATATTCAGCATGTAGCATTTTCTTGCTGTCACCACTTTAGAATCACTGAATTTTGATGCCAGTGGGAAGGGTCAGGCACGAAGGTAACAACTGGCCATTCTTGGGTTACTCACGTTTAATATCTAACATGGGAGTAACACTCTTACTACAATGTATAGGGAATGTTAGGAGAAAGCCATAAACAGTGTAGCCTTATGAGGCCTTTCATGTTGTATTCATTGGAAAAATTGGTCCCAAATTAATGAGTGCGGCAACGTTTTTGCTGAAGTACTGTGGCTGTGTACTGCTTTGTGGGAATTCGGTTTACAGGTGGTTGTACTGCGCCTTGTATATGGTTGAAGTGTGTTTTGGATCACATATCATAAAGATAGGACTGCTTCTCTTGCCAAATTTTATTCTGGTGGGAAAAACAAAAATTTGCAGCAAGGACAGTGTTAGTGGGTCCATATTGGAAATGGAGGAGCATACAGATTTAGAGCATGCTATCTGTAATGAAGTTGTGTTGTACAAATCCACAAAGGGGAGCTTAAGATCAGCTGTAGATGGTGTAAGCTCTGAGATATATAATGTACAGGTAGCACCTTATGTGACTGGCATTATTATTTCAGGGTTTCTGTCACATCAGCTACACAAGAACTATATATTAAGTACAATTTTCATCAAGTTAACCTGGCAGATAGCAGTATGGTTGTAATCTATCCTGGTACATCTTGTAAAGCATTTTGAGTTGCTTTGTTTTAAACGGGGTTCATTAGCGAGTAGCTTGTAGCTACTGGTAGCTCTCCTATGTGCAGCCCAGTCTACTAGATTACATTACTGCTGGCAACAAAGCCTGATCGCTAGTAGTAATCATGCATATAGTGACCAGTAATTTAATCTTGTCTGATGTGGTAACTATTACAACACTAATAATTTTAGTAGCTCTTGATGAGTTTTATTGAACAGAAATAGCTCTTATTACAGAAAACGTTGGAGACACTGATTTAAAAAGAAAAATAAACACATAAAAACAATCTTGGAATGCAGACTTTATGACGCCTTCTTTGTCCTTGTTTTTTTCATGCTATGGAGTCGTTTCTTGACAAACGACACGTACTAGATTGAGAAATTCTTCTTTGGTGCGAACATACAAATAGTTTGAGGATATTTTCTAATAGGTATGTTTTAGCTACTGAGATGCCAAGGTAAGCAGTGGAAGTTAATGTGCCACAGGTATTTCTTGATGGACGATGAAGAGGAATTACAAATCTGGAAAACACATAGCCTTCAGTTTAATTCTGAGTAACTATCCTCAGTCATCATGTTGGTTCGCATCTTGTTGTACTAAATTACTGTTTGGGTTGGTGAGTGTTCAGTACAACAGGCCCGCCCTTCCTCTAGTAGACTGCAGTGGAGTAATGCGAGTACATTCTATTCCATTCATTTTTGGCACAGGCGTGTGCGGGTTACCTACAGTTTAATGACTTGCAAGCATTACGTGCTGTGGCGAGTGATTGTGTTGTGATTAATGCAGACTAGGCCAATTAATCTTTCTTTAATTGACTTTGTGGAAGCAAATCTTCCCTGCTTGTCTGGGATGGGCACTCCTAGCCTTAAGGGACTAAAGGCAGGAGGAAGACACGTAAGAGATAATTAAGGCTTTCTTTAGATAGTTTGGAACATTTTCCAAGTGTGTTTTCGCAAGCAAAGGCACAAATCTGAAATATTGGCAGAGAAAGTGTGATGGGAAGAGATTGGGGCAGTTCTAAGCAGCTGAACATGTATGTCTCAAGTGACCTTCCAGTTTTACTAAATTGTTTCAAAGCACTTTCCTTGCGATCATGCGACCCGTAGCCCTTGGACTTGGACTGACTGGGATGTCTCCCCACAGTGTCTTGCCTACTTTTAGTTCACCTTTTGGTGTAATTCCTTGCCTTTTTCTTCACTGGACGCTGATGATACACATGGTGGACACTGATTTGTCCTAGGAGGAGTAGTGTGTAGTTGGGTTGCACACGGTGAGCTGCTCCCTTTTGTGTGCTGTGTTCTGCCTCCTGCACTTGATTTGATACCTGCTTCTTCTGGTCTGATCATTTTTAAACCAACGCTATTGCATGCTGCTCCTTATCTGCCCTGTAGCTGCAGGTATTGCGTGTCCCTTGTAATCATTTTGCTTTGGTAGGCTTCTGTCTGGGACGCTTTATTTGCAAAACACTGTTTCAGGTTTAAGCAAATATCATGTTTGGGCTTGGGCCAGAGCCTAGCTGTGATTGGGCTGTTGCGAATGTCCCTGAACCAGTTGTGTCTCGACCTTCAAACATTCACAATCTTGCAACATTTCTCCGTCACTGTGCCTTTCGGGACCACGAGGTGTCCTTTTGCACACTCTTTTACTTTCATGCTGTAGTTGCCAGTTATGGATTTATAAACATCTGAGACAGGAGCAAAGACTCTTGAAAGTGCTTCCCACAAAAAAGACTGCCCATCCATCACAAGGTCTCCCACCCCAAAATGCTAGGGTGCAAAAAGTCGCTGCCCGAAAGTACAGTTGAGACGCATAAGGTAACTTTAGTGAAAAGACTATAAAAAATAAATTTTTCAGAAAGCTGTTTGTGAGGTCCCAGTGGATTTGTGAATCAAATGTTTGTACAAAGTGCTTTGATAAGGACACAAGCAAGTAGCTACAGAAAATGTTGTCCCACTACATCCTATAAACTGCAGGCGACCACGTCACAGCTGATCATTCAATATGTGTTCAAATGACAAAAGCATGAAGGAGGTTCCTGTAGAAGTCACTAAACTCTGAAACTCACTGACATCCAGCTTAAGGACAGAACCCAAGCATTTGCACATTAGGAAACTCTTGAAAAGAAATTGTTAAAACCTGCAACTGAGGAATACCCTGATACTGACCATCACTATGCGCTCGGTCAGTTTGTAACAAACCAGTTGTCCGACAACTCTTGAAGTTTTCAAAGCTTTGAATTAACTAGAATAGAGACATGCTTCTCTTTTGACGCCTACATTAAACTGGTTTGTTCCTCAGTAAGCAAAGGGGACATTTATCCGAGTCACCTAGAAAAACCTACAGCTGTCTGGCCTGCAACAAAGTGCTGCTCTGCATATGGTCTCTTCAGCTTTTTCATACTTGTGCAAGTTAAAAATATGATTTGTTTTCACTATAAAAACTATTGTTTCATAAGACATGAACATTTTATCAATTTCTTCTGTAAGATCGCTCACGGTACACTTTTTTTTTTCTGACCTGCGTTGTTCACTGCTTAGTTAGGAGACAGAGTTCTCAACAATGCTTACTCTGTTATTACTTGCAGTGTAAGTAAACTGTTATCCCAATACTGCGGGATCCAAAGAGCTCACATAATGCACCTTTACGTTTCTGTACATTGTCCAATAGCCTCAGTCCTGAGACCTTTTGTAGAGCTTGTGCAATGCACTCCTTTCCTTACATGCCATTTGAACTGAGATCCCAGTTATGAGACTTTAGACAGACCTCTCACAGTGCACCAATATCCTTCCTTGTTGTATACCCGGCTGTCCTTGTGCTGAAACTGCACACTCTCGTAATGCTCCTCCATTTTGACCCGCAGTTTGCCCGGGTGTCCCAGAATTGAGGCACCCACTGACCTTTAGAACGGAATTCTACCCTAAACTTGAGTGCTATCTCAATACTGAGGTCTGCACAGATCTCATATTGCATATCCAGCTGACTTGCTGTATTCGTTGCACTCCCAGTATTCGGGTCTTTACAGAACTCTCCCAATGCACCTTTGTCCTGGCTACACTATCAATTCTGAACCTATTTGGGCCTTGTATATAAAGATTATATTCACAAAGAGTGGTTACAAATTGTCTACCAAATTTTTCTAATGCAATCTGATTTTACAAACTGACATGTACAGATAAGTTGGTTCACAAAATACTGAATTGCAAGGGGTCAGAGAAAAATCAGTTTGATTAATATTCATTAGGCAGGTCATAATTTGCCACCACCTGTGATTGGCCACAAACACAGCAATGGTGGCCTATAAGGGTCAGCAGGCAACCATGTCTGTGCTTGTTTTTAAATGAAGCTTTTTGTTTTTTTTTGTTTTTACATACAGCCACTTTTCCTTGGGGAAATGCGACTATTATTAAAAAAAGAAAAGAGTTTCACTGAGAGTTGGCATGGCCTGTGGACCACTACCCCCTCTCCCTGATGAATCTTCCCAAGGGGAGTCCCTTTCTACTGGTTTGACAGAGTAAACTCTCTCCATAGAGTAAACCGTGCCAACAGTACCCACTTTACTACTTATAGCCACTTCTTTTCTCGATGTAGGTTCAGTGAGTTTCATGGGTTTTATACAGGTAAAGACTGTCCATCGTAGGGCATTAGTTATGTAACAGGGCTTCAGTATCTGAAGAAACTTGGTTTTCCCCGAACAGTTGTATACAGATTTAACACCATGTGCAGGGTAGGTTACCCTTTCATCTGTGGTTCATAGTCAACATGAACTCGGCTACCCATGAAGTTTATGGTATAGGGTCAATGTTTCACATAACACAAGCTTGTTTTACTTATGGGGGTTGTATGTATGATAGTAGTGATGACGCTTCACATTATTCTGAGCTATTTTGCTCTTACTTTAATAGCTCTAATGGTATATCCGTCTATATAGCAACGTGTACAAAAGATGGATGATGCCATAGATGATGTCTTAGAACATGTCATGAGTGATGTCATAAGCAGTGCATGGTTGGGTGCAAGTTATAATTAGCCCTGCTAACTATAACGAGTGAATTTTTGTGTTTTTTATTTTTTTTAATTTTTTTATTTTTTATAATTCAAAATGTTAATGATGTCACTGGCAAATTCACCTAACTATAATGTTACTATAACCTTTTTGTTTTTTTCAGTGAAAAAAATAATAATATATATTCATAAATATCCCAGAAAGGATGCCTTTTGGGACAAACATTGAGCGATCATGGAGAGTGTTTTGAAAATCTCTTTCAGTGCACTTGATAGTCTTTAGTGTATGCTTTAAAGGGCCTCCTCAATTTGATCATCTAGGCAATGCTTTTTAACGCTGGGAGCTGGTTTCTCGTATCTTCGTCAGGCCTTAGGACCGAAGATCTTTTAGGGGGTGGGATTGTCTAGTAAGTTGGTTGGTAGAGGAGAATTAAAGTAAGGCTCTAATGAGACCTGTAGGATTCCTTTTTTTGAAGAAGACAGAATACTTTGTTCTGTTTTAGGTTGAAAAGCGAAAATTATGAATTTATTTTAGGTAGCATAAGTGGACACGCCATCAAACGATAAACGTCGGCATGTTTTTGTTTTTTTAACCAAGGGACTCTTGGGGTGCCTGAGAAAATTAAAATGATTTTGCACTGGTGGGGTGACTGTTCCTAAGGTCTCAGGAGAGTAGCAACCAAACTTTGGTTGGTAAGAGGGGATAGTAACAAGTGGTCAGTCTTAAAGAAGGTTGGGTTTATAAATAGTGGTGTGGGGAATCCCTCCTTTTGGATATAGTGCCCTCACACACCCTTGCGAGTGTCATGCTTCATCATCGGGCGTTGCTCCTCATGGGGGGCGGCGCTGGAGTCCCTCACGGGCCCCGCAAGAGGGCTCTTTAGCGGAGATCTTTTAAGGAGACGCCGCAGTTGTGCATGTGGGTGTGTGGGCCTGGGGAGGTAAGTGAGTGGGTGAATTAAAATTACCAAACGGTACCTAGAACCTGTGTTTATTCGGGGGTCCGAGTGGTAAGTTTAAAAAAAGGTGTGAATCCTGGAGCTCCTCTTAGAAACAAATACAGAGGGCGGATGTATGACTAACCGCTGCTCTCAGAATAGGTGCCGGAGTGAATCAATCGCACATAAAAAAAGGTCAACATGTTTCGCGCTCTTAATTGGTCCATAAGGGATCCATAGGCGCTTCGTCAGGACCGGAAAGCTGGTGAAATAAACAAGAAGAAGACAGGTCTCAGGAAAAGAAAATCCTGTAAACCTGTGATACCTTATTCTTATTATCTCCCAGGATAGCGACCTACCCCACCGTAGCAGTGAGCTGGAATCGGATTCCGGCACACTGATACGGAGGGGTAGGTCGCTATCCTGGGAGAGGCGAGCAACTAAACTCAGCCACTCACCGAGAGCGCGCCGACGGAGCCCGGTTTCCTTAATGAGGGGTTGGGGATAGGTACCTACATTGAGAGTTCCTATCTGCGCATGGACGCTTACACACCTTAAGAATAAGGTATCACAGGATCTTCTTTTTCCTGAGACCTGTCTTCTTCTTGTTTATTTCACCAGCTTTCCGGTCCTGACGAAGCGCCTATGGATCCCTTATGGACCAATTAAGAGCGCGAAACATGTTGACCTTTTTTTATGTGTGATTGATTCACTCCGGCACCTATTCTGAGAGCAGTGCTTAGTCATACATCCCCCCTCTGTATTTGTTTCTAAGAGGAGCTCCAGGATTCACACCTTTTTTTAAACTTACCACTCGGACCCCCGAATAAACACAGGTTCTAGGTACCGTTTGGTAATTTTAATTCACCCACTCACTTACCTCCCCAGGCCCACACACCCACATGCACAACTGCGGCATCTCCTTAAAAGATCTCCGCTAAAGAGCCCTTTCGTGTCGCCCGTGAGGGACTGCAGCGCCGCCCCCACGAGGAGCAACGCCCGATGATGATGCATGACACTCGCAAGGGTGTGTGAGGGCACTATATCCAAAAGGAGGGATTCCTCCCCCACCACTATTTATAAACCCAACCTTCTTTGAGACTGACCACTTGTTACTATCCCCTCTTACCAACCAAAGTTTGGTTGCTACTCTCCTGAGACCTTAGGAACAGTCTCTCCCCAGTGCAAAAACGTTGTTCTTTGGGAGCACGGGTACTGGACCTTTTTCCTTTCCAAATAGCTCCAGGTCCCCAATTCTTTTTGTGTGATGAAAAATTAAAATGATACCTGATTAGCTAAAAAGGATGCAGAGTGTTTCAGAAGCAGGTATGTTCGTATTTGTGAGTTTAATGGAACATATTGTACAGTTATTTTGTTGCTTATGTCAGGCCCTCTTCTTGAAAGCCATAGATTTTGACTGATATGCAAAATAACTGACCGTGGCGCAGTTTCTAAGTAAACTATAAGCAAAAAGTCCAAAAATTAATGACCAGACCTGCGATTGGCTTACCCCATAAGAGAATGTCTGCATATAAAAGCAAGCTTGTCCCCTCTATTCTATGCACATATGTAAAGCGCATGGCTACCCTAGGGCATCCCAGCGCTTGCATCTGCAACATATACCGACCTTCCCGCACTGTAGGGGTTAGTTGTCATACAGCCAAGGTTTTAGGTGTTTCCGGAAGATCAGTTCATCATCAATGAGCCGTAATGTATAGGGGAGGGCTTTCCACAGTTTGGCCATGTTGTAGCTAAAGGAGCGCCCTCCGCTTCTGGCTCTGCGAATATGGGGAACCATAGCCAGTCGAGCCTTGGTTGATCTAAGGGTTCTGCCAGGGTGAGATCGGAGGTCGTAGTAGAGGGCCACCTTTAGTTTGAAGTGCCCTGTGTGCTTTGCATAGATAGGGCTTTGAATTTATTTCACCCTCTGATGTACTGGGAGTCAATGGAGAGTGACAAAGGCCTGCCGGGTTGAATTATGTCTGGGGATATTGAGTAGAATGTGGACTGCCGCATTCTGCACAACTTGAAGTTTCTTGTTTACGGCTTTACGCGTTCCTGTAGTCCACCCAAGAGAGAATTAGTGCCTGGACCACGAGCCTTGTGGATAGGAGAAGCGCAGGTGTAGAATTTTGTGCAGCATTCTAAGTAGGCCAAAGCAGCTGGCCAAAAGCTTCATTGCATTGCCTGGACCTCCATAGACCGGGATTTGTCCAACCATAAGCCAGACTTTTTATAACCATTTTGGGGGTTTCCGGGGGGGGGTTGCCTAGACAGTCCAGCCAGCCTAGCCTCAGGTGGGGGTTGGTGTTATTACCTATTATCATAAGTTCTGTTTTATCCCCATTTAGCTTGAGGCAGGACCTAGCCATCCAACTTGCTACCCTCTCCATGCCAGGTCCCAGACAGGAGGATTGGGGACCATGTTCGGGTATGTGACAAAACACCAATTGAGTATCCTCGGCATACAATATTATCGATATCCCAAATGACAGCACAATTTCTGCCAGAGGGCGCATGTATAAATTAAAGAGCGTGGGGCTCAATGAAGAGCCCTGCGGTACTCCACACTTTAGTGGGAATATATCAGAAGATATGGATTCGTCGTAGACATGAAAAGTCCTGTCCTTCAGAAATTAGGTTATCCATGTCAGGGCTGGTCCTGTGACTCCTGCTTTGTTGGTTCTTTCAATGAGGATGTAATGATTTACAGTGTCTAATGTTGCGCTTAGGTCAAGGAGTATGATGGCTGCCATACCTCCTTGATGTAACAGTATTTTCAACTCTTCCACTACCACGAAGAGGGTGATTTCCGTACTATGCTTTGGTCAAAAACCCATCTGGGTTGGATGCAGGACATTATTTGATTCTATGAATCCAGATAGGTACTGATTCGCATGTTTCGCCAGTACTTTACTCAGTCCAGGTAGTAGGGAGATAGGTCTATAGTTCCCTGGGCAGAGGGGGGTCCAGGATGGGATTTTTCAATAGGGCTCTTGCCACTGCATGTTTCCATGCTGGTGGTACTGTTCCCTTTGCGGAAGAGAGATTTACCATTTCTAGCGTTACCGGAAAGATGTATTCTGTCGCTTTACATATAGTGATTGGCAGAGCGGGTCAAGCGAGGATCCTGGTTTTATTATTTCGAATAATGCTGCAAAGCTGTCCGAAGTCATGCTAGGGAAGTCTGAGAGCCAGGCTTTCCCCATTTCTTGTTTGGCACTATTTCTGTTGGGGCCTGGGTCTCTGTCAGTCTCTTGGAAGGCAGAATATATATCGGATTTATCCGATATATATATTATAATTTTTTTTAATAAAGTCTTGCAAACTCATTGCAGCGGGCTGCCGTCCGTCCCGGTGTGGAACTATCTGATTTAGGCTCCATCAGTGATTTGAAGATCTGAAACATTTCATATGGGGAATTAGAGGTGCAATTAATTTTCGATTCATAATAGGCAGCTTGGGCACAGTTAATTTCGGAATGATACCACCTCAAGTCTGCTTGGTAATTTGATTTGCCTAACTCGTCATAGTCTTTCCTCCATTTCCTCTCAAATTTTTTACATTCTTTTCTTAGCATCAGGAGGCGGGGAGTGTACCAAGAGGCAGATTTGTCCTTGGCACGTTGAGTGTGGGTCTTTACAGGGATGACTTGATCCAGAGAGTGTTTGATCCATTGGGTGACTTTATCATTAGCTGCTAGGGGGTCCATACACAAATCGGGGCTCGCAACACTAAGGGCATACTTCCATTTTTCACTATTCAGCTTCGACTAGCTACGATCTCTCCAAGTGACTGGTAGGGAAGAAACTGGAATGTGGGATATTCAGCATCATGGGAATCAAATAATGGTCTGACCACATTACAGGAAGGGGATCCAGCACATTCAATGGTCATTACACATATGTATGTATGTATGTATATATCCAATAAACAAGTTCCCAAACCATCCATGCTCCGACGGCAAGAAAGGGTACGGACTCCACTTTTAGTGCCAAACTTCTATTTATTCCAAAACCGCTCCAGCTTGTTCTGACGCGTTTCGGTCACTGCCGTGACCTTGATCACATAAGAAAGCATCTTCATTGCAGAGTTTAAAACCATTTCCCATCCGGTCACATGGTTTAAGGCAACAGTTAAAATGAACAACAGACTATGCACACATATTTTATAAACTGTTTTCATCAAGTGTTGAAAATACAGGATTACATGTTATTTAATAAATAAATAAACAATTGCAGAGAGGCATTTAAAAAATAATGGTCATTTAAAAAAAAAAAAAACTATTGTTGCCTATCCAGCAAACAATTCAGTGTTAAAACCTGACAGATTCTCTGCCTATTCTGTTAACACTGACCATGTGCAAAAATGCAAAAGTGCTATGAAGGGCATTTGGTATTTAAAACCCCAACCATCAATACTATCATGACCTATATAAATATGTAAGTATAAATAAATACATGTATGTGTTAAAAGAAACCGCATCAGGCTTTAAATATTTGCAAAACCATGCGTTCCTCCTATATAAATATTATATATCCAAAAACCAAGGGGAATTCTGACTACTAACAGCATAATGTTTGAATAACCAAATCATCCGTTGGTGATAGAATCTAAACTTTTATATAGGCCCATATGTCTAATGATTGTCACATTTTTTTAAAGTATCTTACTGCATAAATGCTCTAATGAAATGCTGCTGTATTAATCCTCTTATGTCTGCATGTAGTTGCATTCAGTATGTTAAAATCCCATTCATAAAGTGCTAATGTGCAGAGTCCACCTAAAGTGCTCAGTGCATAAAATAATTTTAACCAGTGCTAATGTGCCCATATAAACATAGTAGATAAAAACTCATACAAAAACATAAATTAATTTAAGGCAGCTCTGCCATGGTTTCACACATGAAGTTAATCATAATGTCAAAAATAGCTAGTTTCAGCGCTGACAGGGTACAATCCTGTACTAAATCAGGTCCAGTATAAATAACCAATCATGTTCAGCAGGGACTGGATTTGATGTGCAAAAAGGCAAACCAGAGTATGATGGAGAAGAGATGAGATGTGCAAGACCTTCCCTACGTCTGTGCATAAATATCAAAACACATACATAAATACACATAGTTAGTACACATGTTGAAAATAAAGGAATTATCATTTCAAGATTATAAAAGGATAATAGTCGACAGTAAAAACATGTCCTTTAAATAAATAAAACATGCTTAAAATTATCATCTATAAAATACCATTAAAATCCTAAAAGAACTAAAATTCCCTTAAAAAGTCATGTAGAGGTGTTATTTACTTGGTGTGTATGTTACTATAAGAAATTGTACATCTCATCACTATTGTTCAATCCATTTGGCACCTCAGAGTCTAGTTCTATGATCATACGCGACTCCAACCTTCTTAGTAGCTTCTCTCTATTGCCTCCACGGCGTAATGGTGGTATTGAGCCTATCGCAAAATAAGTGAGGCATTCTAGGTTGTTCTGGTGCACACGTTAAAAATGTCTGGCCACAGGGTACGTTTGGTCAGAATTTACTATTGCCCTCAGATGCTGCAGGATCCTGACATGCACCTGTAGCTTTGTGCTGCCCACATATTGTAGGCCACAGGTGCATGTCAGCACATACACGGCATGGTCCGTGCGGCAACTGTAATTGTCCTTCAGGGCAATAGGCTCAGTGCTAAAAGGGGTACTATACTCTGTGGTATTAATGCCAAATTTACATGTCCTACACTTAAAGAAGCCATGTTTCGGTTTCAGCCATGATGTACTAGTGGAAATTTCAGGACTGTTCTTTACTAAAGTCGTTCTCATGGAGGGTGCCCTACTAAAAGTGAGAATGGGTTTGTTGGTAAGTTTTTTGCCATTATCGTATCTGTTAAAATGATTGGCCAATTGTTGTTGATCATATTCCTGATTTTGTTTTCTTGTATGCTATATGTGGTGATCAGTCTGATAGCAGTATCATCCTTTTCATTGCTACTGGCATGTATAGTAGATGCCTGTACTGAGTTGATGTTAGTTTGTGTAAGACTCGCTGTCTTTTCTGTTCTGTATGTGGTCATTTTCTCTATGGCTTGGGTTATGGTTTTTTTGACTATAACCTCGCTGTCTGAATCTTGCTACAGTTTCTTTTTGACACTTGGTCATTTCGTCCTCAGTACTGCAAATTCTTTTGAGTCTCAATAGTTCCCCATAGGGTATACTCTGAATAAGATGTTTTGGATGGAAACTTCTAACATGTAATGTGGAATTTCCTGCTGTTATCTTGCGATGTAGTGTTGTTTCTAGTTTATGTTCTGCTACAAACACTGTCGCATCTAAAAAATCCACCTTGTTGGCATTAACATTGGCTGTAAATTCAAGATTAAAATCATTTACATTAATCATTTTTACAAACTGTTCGGCACTCTCAATGTCACCCTGCCAAATCACAAAGACATAGTCTATAAAGCGCGTCCATTGTACTGCATGCTTATCCATTAGATCAGAGTGTGTTCTTCTGAGGACCTGCTCCTCCCACCAGCCAACATGCAAACATGCATAGCTGGGAGAGAAGCAGGCCCCCATCGCCACACCCCTTGTCTGTCTGAAAAGATCCTTGCCAAAAAGAAAAAAGTTGTTATACAAACACCAAGTAATGAGACTCAATAACATCTGATTGTGCTTGAACAAACTCATAGATCGCCTGTTGAGAAAATGCTTCACCGCATTCAAGCACACTGTGTGTTCAATGCTAGTCTAGAGCGACGTGATATCCATTGTTATGTAATCTTCTTTCCATTCTATGTCATGTAATTTCTTGATGAAGTCTCCGGTGTCTTTAATGTATGAGGGCAATGATTTCATAAAATCTTGCAGGAAAAAGTCCACATAGCGAGATATGTTCTCTGATACGCTATTGCGGGCCGAGATGATGGGCCTACCAGGTACTGGAAGAGTTTCTTTGTATATTTTTGGTAATAAATACAAAATGGGGAGTACAGGATGTTCTTGATGCAAGAAGTTCAGTTCTTCCTTTTTAATGAGTCCCTCTCTCTTCCATTGCCATAAGTCCTTTTTCAATTTTTCCTTTGCAGTAGTGTAGATTTTATTAGATGTCCTTTCGTAACAAGATTCATCATTTAACTGGCTATAGGCCTCCACCAAATATTGTTCCTTAGGCCAGATAACGACATTGCCGCCTTTATCAGATTTGTTTATAATGATATTTTTATTCTCTTTTAGTTTCTTCATCAGTTTGTCGTACTGAATCTGATTGTGCTGACGTTTCTTCACTTGTTTATTTCCATTAGTGTGCATTTTTTTCAACTCATTAATGACACAATCGTGAAAAATGTCTATGGCGTCACGTGGCATAAGCGGACAAAAAGTAGATTTTGGTTTAAAAGGACTTTGTGCCGTTTTATTAATATCAATTCCATAATCTTGCAATCTTTTCAGTGTTGTGCTAGTCTCTCCCTGAAATGTCGATTCATCTCCCTCTGCTGCCAGGTCATGCATAGTTAATAGTAGATTGGCATCTGATCCTTGTAGCATGACGCTTTGTGGTTCATCACTGTCATGGCTCTCGGCTCTTTGTAATTTAAGTCCTTCCTTAATAGTAAAAAACTTTTTTAGCTTTAATTTTCTAACAAACTTAAAAATGTCAATTGTGGTTTGTCCATAATTAAATTCATTGATAGGACAAAATGATAATCCCAGTGTTAATATTTGATTTTCCTCTTTTGTCAATATGACATTAGACAAATTGATTATTGTTACTATTTTCTTTCATCATTTCTTCCATTGTTGCCTCTGTGTTTTTTGCTTTTTCTGCATTTGCGCCTCTCTTCTCCTTTTGTTTCTCCTTTCTCTGGCGCTTTTGGAGGGTTCTGTGGTCTTAAGGTTTGCCGCCTGTCCAAACCTAAAAAATCAACTTCCTCAGCTAATGTGAATTTCACTTTTCTGTTGCTTACACTCATTCTTTGTCCTCCATCTTCTGAGTCCGCGTTGCTTGTTAATGAGTTGACATCTGAGTTTGAGGTTGCTTCACTTATTGTATTGTTTGTAACTTTCTGTGAGGTACCTCCTACTGGGGCCGTTTTCGTGAAACGCTGTCTCTTCGCATTGTCGAATTTACGAGCAAATGTAAAGATTTGCCCTGTTTCATAGTCTATGCGATCGCGGTTGAATTTTAATGCCTTTCTTGTTTTGATAGTGTCTTCATGTTTTCGCAGTCGTCCCTGTATTTCACTTCTTACTTTGAGTTATATGCTCCTGATTTTCACATTTGTCCAAGTCATTGTTTAGTATATCAATCTCTTTTGAAAGTTCTTCTCCATCAATTTGGGCATACTTAATTAGAATGTGTACAAGCCTCATGGAAGCTTCCAAATTGCTTTCCCCCCATTCTGTCAACATCCTGGGGTTTGGGTTCTCGAAACTGAGGGCTAGCATTATTCTTAGTCCTCTAGGCACTCTCCCTGCCTCTGCGTATTTTTGTAAGGACTTTTGCTCCCACCACTTAGTTATTTCTGTTCTCATTTTCTTTTCCAGGAGCTTAAGCATGTTTTTACTGTCTCCGTCCTGATTTGCATTAATTGTACCATCTCTCGCGCTTACTTCATTGGAAACTGCCTTGTTCTCAAAAAAATTTTCAGCTGCTGCCTCTTTCCCTTAGCGCTTCCTCTGACATGCTGGCTGATGCGCGGGGTCACCCTGGATTCAAACTTCTTCCTCGGGTTATTCTTTCAGTTAAAGCACACCTCCCCACCTGCCACTCACTTAAGCTACTCACCGTTAGTTGAACCGCTGTGCCGCTACAAGTCCTCCGACTCGCCGCTCACAGCCGCCTCCCAACAGTTAAATACGTAGTTTCTCGGCGTGCAGGGGGTTACTGCGGTCGTCGCCTTCCCAGAGTTCTAGGATTTTGTAGGCTGATAATCCGCTTGACCACAAACAGGGAGGGGGTCCATATTGCGAAAGCAGCCTGTCTTTGCTAAATTAATCCAATAAACAAGTTCCCAAACCATTCATGCTCCGACGGCAAGAAAGGGTACGGACTCCACTTTTAGTGCCAAACTTCTATTTATTCCAAAACCGCTCCAGCTTGTTCTGACGCGTTTCGGTCACCGCCGTGACCTTGAACACATAAGAAAGCGTCTTCATTGCAGAGTTTAAAACCATTTCCCATCCGGTCACATGGTTTAAGGCAACAGTTAAAATGAACAACAGACTATGCACACATATTTTATAAACTGTTTTCATCAAGTGTTTCTAGTGTTGAAAATACGGGATTACATGTTATTTAATAAATAAATAAACAATTGCAGAGAGAGGCATTTGAAAAATAATGGTCATTTAAAAAAAAACTATTGTTGCCTATCCAGCAAACAATTCAGTGTTAAAACCTGACAGATTCTCTGCCTATTCTGTTAACACTGACCATGTGCAAAAATGCAAAAGTGCTATGAAGGGCATTTGGTATTTAAAACACCAACCATCAATCCTATCATGACCTATATAAATATGCAAGTATAAATAAATACATGTATGTGTTAAAAGAAACATAGCATCAGGCTTTAAATATTTGCAAAACCATGCGTTCCTCCTATATAAATATATTATATATCCAAAAACTAATCGAGCAAATGGCCTATTTCATGGGTTGTGATAGTTGTATTGCGGAGAGATCGTGTGGGAACCTATGATATCTTCCAGGTGCACACTAAGATCTTCCAGTACGGTGAAATTTAGTTTATTAATTGCCCGACTGTCATGCCATGCTTTCACAGTCAGGAAGCTGTAGCGTTTCATGGAAGCACCTAAATGCCTCCTTAAGTATTATAGCAATCCCCAATCGCTCACCCTTCCTATCTGCCCGGTCTCTCCAGCCTATATAGTAACCCGAAGGCAGGGCTTGTGTAGTGTCAGACCCGGACTCCGCACGTAGCCAAGTTTCCATAAGGCATAACACATCTGGTCTTTCCTTCCCCCTAGAAAGGTAAGAAGTTTGAGTTTATGGCAAGACAGAGATTGCAATTATTCAGATACATGTGCCAGTTGTTCATTGTGTTATTGGCGGTCTTTCGAGCAGAGGCACATTGGGGAGAGAGAGCAACTCCTACAATGTGGTTCCTCCTTAGATAGGTCAGTTGAGCGGAAGCACTCCTCAATAAGTCCCTGTAGACCGTGCAGTTGTAGGGAAGAGTATGTGCACTTACTTGCATTAGTTGGAGCAGGGTTCCTGGCCTGGTCCCGTTCGGGCGTGGATGGGTGCAGATGGGCTTGCCTTTGGAGCGTCAGCAGTGGCCTGCTGCGTGACCGTGCCCTGGCTTTCATTTTATGGTGTGGGGAGGGAGAAAAACAGGAGAGCCGACCAAAATGGGGTCTCCTAATGTACCAATTCCCCCAAACACGGCTTCTTGAGTTGCAACAGTGCAAATTTCAACAATAAAGTGCGTGTAAGAGCAGCGTGCAAAGTATCATTTTGAAAGTTCAAGTTTTTCAGGAATTTGCAGTTTAAAAAGCAATTTAAAAAAGAATATGCCCCTTAGAAGAGCGCAGTCACAGCATCGCATTAGCGCTCCCTAAGGCTTGAAGGTACAAGAACTTTCCCTGCCAGGAGACTGTAGAAGCCATTAAGAAGAATGCTTGACATAGCCGTAATACCAGCTACAACAGGATAATTGATCCTGCACTCTTAAGCATTGTCTGGCATTTTCTTCCCTAGTCCTGCACTATGCCTGGTCTCGCTTGTGAAATGGAAGCAGGGCTGAACCTTCAGTCATGATTAAATAAGGGTAATGCACACATTGTGTACACTGGAAGCCCAAGATTCCCCAAGAACACTCTGTGAGGGTACTCTTCAAAGAGAGCGATCTTAGTATGTGGGCCCTTTGAATGCAAAGTTCAGAACCTATGGGGTTTCACTGATCAAGTGTGATGGGGTGTAGGAAGCTGGCTCTGTATATACTATATCAAAGTAAGGTATAGTGTGCGTAGAGTCCAGGGGATCCCCAGAGGTATAGCAGAGGTTAAAGTAGATAATACCTTACTCTCTTTTGTGGTAGTGTGGTTGAGCAGTCGGTCTTATCAGAAGGGTAGTGTTAAGCATTTTTTGTACACACTGAGGCAAGAAATGATATCACACGCTCAAAGACTGAACCCAGACCAATTGTTTGTATAACAAGTTATTTTGTTATTTTATTTCTGGAACCAAGATTTTGCTTAGTAGCAGGTAAGTAAAACTCTTCATACAATGTTACTTTCAGTAGTACAGTGAATACTGGATTGGTAGGAACATTCAGATTACATTTTCAACGCAGAAAACAATTTGTAAACTGTTCAAAAATACTTGTAATTACTTTTGATGACTTTCAGATTACTTTTAGATCACTGTTCTAGTTTGATACGAAACACACTCTTGACACCATTTATACCACAAAGGACATTTGTAAGCAGGTTAACTCTTGTGCAAGCAATAGGTTACTTTTTATGCTGTACAAGACAGTCCAACACTTATTTCAGAGAAAACCCACCATTCAGTCCCATGGGAAAAATGAAGTGTTAAGTTACTAGTGAGTAAAACGGTTTTGGAATTGGAGTTTTGGGGAGTAGAACCAAGGTTCAGGTTGGCACTCCAGGGGCACCACCAGCGGCACTAGGGGGGCCGAGTGCAGGGTGCCAATGTTAGCCAATGGGGCTTGGGGGCACCTTGGTTGGGGACTGCTCACGGGCAGGCCACTCTGTCTCAGGAGCCAAGCTCCTAGGATTAAGGTCAGGGCAAAGGGGGTCCCAGGTTGGCACCAAGTCCACACCAGCGGTGCAGGAGCGGCCAGTTGCAGGGTGCCTGGGTGTCGGGAGCCCAATGCAGTCCTATGGAGGTTGACTGTTTTGGATTTTGGCTTCAAGCTCGTTCCAAGAAGTCTTCCGGGAGAAACCAACAGCTGGACAGGTAAGTTTGAGGGTTCGGGGACGTAGGTGCACCTCAGGTCCTCTTCTCCAGGGCGCACGGTGGCCGGATGCATGGGTGCCTTTTTGAGGTCTAGTTTCACCTTATCGGACCACTCGCGGTTGGGGGTAGTATCCATGCAGAGGTTGCAGGCGGTGTTGTGAAGTCCTGGATGGGTCAACCCACTGTGGACTCGGACTCTGAAGTGCTGGGTGACCTCGCTGGGACCAGTGGGCCTCTTGTGCTCGGGCCGTAGGCGACGGGTGCAGTGGTGTAGCCAGGCAGCGAGTTTCTTCGCTGGCTCAGAGTCTTTCTTAGAAGTTTCTTTTGAACAGAGCTGATGTTCGCAGGAGATCCGGTCTTTGTTGAAGGCAGTCAGTTCTCCCAGGGGTTCTGGAGGTCGCTGGCTGCAGGCCAAGTCGACGTTTGGTGCAGGATCTCTGAAAACGGCAGACTGGCCAGTAGGGCAGGGGCCAAGTCAGTTCTCCACAGTGTCCTCTGCTGTGTGACTTCTTCCGTCCTTCTTCGTAAGTTGCAGGATTCTAGTCTCCTGGGTTCAGGAATGGCCCTTAAATAATGTATTTAGGGGGCGTTTTAGGGGTCTCAAGATAGTAGCCAATGGGCTACTTACCTTAGGGTGACTACACCCTTGATGTGCTCACCCCACGTGGGGGAGTGAGCACATTCCCTAACCCAGTTGGGCACACCTCCCAGGCTTGCTAACTTTTCCCGCCAAAATTGGGGGAGAAGACAGGAAGAGGGTCTCCTGCTAGCAGGAGGGGCGGGGGTCGCAGTGCCAAGGCAGCAGGGCCTTTGAAGCTGCTCAGCCCTGCCTGACCTGGGGGAGGTGATAGGACCTCCGTCCAGGAAAGGCTTTGTTTCTGGACCCAGAGAGCAAGGGCTCTCACCTCAGGGGTCCAGAAACCTGTCTTATGGTGGCAGGCTGATGTTTACCAGTCGGGGAACCCACCAGAGGCTGGTTTGGTTTAGGGATCTCCTCTAGAAGGGACCCCTGAGTGCAAGGGTTAATAAATCTGACACTGGAATCAGTGCAAGTTTATTATTCTGAAATGTTTGATACCAAACATCCCAAGATTCAGTAAAGCCATTATGCTGCTGTGAAACTCATAATGACAAGTTTCCAGACCATATACTCTTATATGGCTTTACTGCACTTCTAATATCTAAGAGTGGACTTGGATATTATAGGGCCCTATCTGCTCATGCCGATAGGTCCTCACATGAGGTATAGTGCACCTTGCCTTAAGGGTGACTTACCTATGCCTCATGCAGTGACCGGTAGGCATGGCACACAGGGATGTGTGCCATGTCACTCTCCACTTTTAGCTGCACAAAAACGCGCAGGCTGCAATGGCAGTGGTGCATGTTTGTGATGAGAGGTCTCTGAGGGTGGCATAATACATGCTGCAGTCCTCAGAGGCCTTTCTCTGGCTAACATGTACTTTGGTACCATAGCTACCCCTTACAAGAGACTCACAGGTAGGCCAGAGTTGTGCCAATTGTGGGTAACAATGGTACAAAGTAGGGGAGGAACACCAGTACTGGGGCCTGGTTAGCAGGAACCCAGTACACACACAGTCAAAGTTGCATCAAGTACCAGGAAAAAAGTGTGTTTGGGGGGGGGAGGGGTACTGCAACAGAACCCCAGCTTCCTACATGTGGTGTAAGTGCTATATGACTGCTGCCCATTGAGATCACTGAATGTGGGTCTGCACAGAATGGTAGCTTTCATGCTGTGTCACCTTATTCACTACAGTCATACCCATGTGTTTATTCACTGGCCATCTTCCAAAAACCAGCTGTCTGGTGGGATGGGATAGGGGAGAATCACCATTTCTGTCCTAAAAAACAGTATTCTATCTACGACACTCAAACCCGTTCCAATACCCCAACCACCTCATCAACACTGTAGTGGCGTTCATCTAATTGGAGGGTGTATCTTGTCCATGGCAAACATGCACTTAGGAGCGCATACCTTGATTTATGCAGCATGAGCTTGGAGCGCTTATGATGGATAATTTTTGACTCATGCTTGGAGCATTTACTCATGGCATTTATACACATGCGCACAGAGCCCTAATCTTGGCACTTGCACACGTGCGAATGGAGCGCTAACTTGGCCTTTGCACCCTTGCGCACAGCGCGGTAACTTGGCATTTGCACACACGAAGCGCTAACGTTGGTATTTGCAAACTCGAGCATGGTGCTCTTACATTTCCTTTGGCATATAGCACAGGATGCGCTCGTCCATTCAAACAGTATGTTCAAAAGCATACGACTTTTTGATTTCCAAAAGTACATGTACACAACATAAAGAGGAGATCACTCATTGAAACCTAACTGAGTATCTCTTGTTGGCTCCTGGACTAGGAGATACATATCCTGGCAAGGTTAATATTCTTACACTCTTACTTACTGTTGTGATTGTGTGTGAGCAAGAGTACAGCATGTGCTCAGATCATAATCACTGTTTTGTTAATATAGGATCCTTCATTCTGGGTGGTCCGAACATTATTTGCCTTAGTTTCTTCAGCCTGTACCTAACATCCCTTTATACACGTATTCCTCTTATTTCAGGTAGATATCGGGATTAGGGGTGGGCGGGAGCCCACAGGATGACTATATGCTTCTCTGGTTTCTGACCCTGTTCTTCTATATTTTGAAGTGCAGCCACTTATTCCTAAAACTGAAACCACTTACGAAACTTCCAGGACCTCCTTCCCCGTATCCCAGCCTTCTTCCTTGTTCAGTTATTACACACATGCAAGTAGGAGGAAAGGCACAGTGAAGTTGACTCATATCGTCTCTGCGAGGCCACACCGCAGGCGTAAGGTAAGGTTCGCGATGGTCTGACAGCTAGTCCCGGAAGCCTTGGAAAGAACGGGGCAAAACAAGACACACCCTTCCTTTTGATTGGAAAAAATATATATACATCAATTTTTTTTATAAAGCACACCTTTTTGTCTGCCTCAGATATTCCTGATGTGCCCACAATGGTGAATATAATTGTTCTTCTTGGGCAGAGAAATTATATTTATTAGAGGAAGGACTCCATACGGAGTAATGTGCTGCTTGCTTTTTTTGTTCTTCAGGGACATGGAAAAAGCCCAGGGCTCTGGAAGAAGCCAGAACTTGTAATACAAATGCAGCAGTTGTGGCTCTACCTAACTGCGCTGGTCTGTCGGTTCATTTGAGAAACAGGTGCACACTACTAGAGGTCCGACGGCCCCACACTCTCCACAACACAATGGTACTTAATCACTGAAAGGAAGGCAACCCAAATAACTAATAATTTCTTACATTGAATAAAAATAAATAGTCCATCAGTGAAATTCATTTGGTGATGGTTAGGCAGATGTCCACACAGTTCATCAGTAGACAAGAAGCATTGAAGCCAAGGAACTTTTTTTCAAGTACTTTATTCCGGGTTCTACCTTTAGTTGCCCAGCACACATAGGTTTACTCCATCTTTCTGTATGAAGGAAGCTTGTTGCATGATCTGCTGACTAACTGGTAGCACAGAGGTATAGTTATTTTTAGCTCAATGCTTGATGGGGAGCCTGCCTACCAGCCCTTATGTTTTAAAATGTTAACAGTTGCCCATAATTGGAGTACTTACCTGAGCAAAAGAGAGATTGAAAGAAAAAGCCCAAATGTTTGTGTGCATGGTGCAATGATTCGTGTGGAGGACACATTGAGCGAGTCCGCACAAGATGGTGGTTCAATGCAGCTTGTCTCTATCCTCTGTGGAAGTGACAGCCTGTATGTTACTTTTTCTTGGGTGTCTGGACTCTGCTCCAAAATTGTATCTAGCTGAAGGAAAACAGATTTTGCTCTCTTTCCAAACTAGTTCTTCCCCACATTGTGATAGACATTGCCTAGTAAATACAGGAACTTGAGCAAGGCTGTCCCGATCCAATCCACAATACCCTTAGACCAGCGAGGTTGGACCTGTTCTGTACTCAAGCCACTAACCCGTATTTTATCTGGAGTTTGAGGAGCTTCAGTCTGCCACTCAAACGTTTACTGTGACCAGGACCCTGGTTTTACAATTTTTTTTTTAATGGGGAAAATAAGCCCTAGCATGCTTCCAGAGAGAATAAAGACCCCCCTGTTGGCATCTAGAAATCAATTAAGTGATAATGGTCCGTTTTTCCTCAAAAGCAAGATGTTATTGACTAAAGCAAGACTTCAGGGCGTACTGGTGTGTATATACACCATGCAGACCATCCCTCGCTCTCTTCACCAGCCACTCTGTGTAAGATGCTGCTTACATGTACCTGTGCAGGTTTGGCAGGGCCGGACTGGGAACCCAAAGCAGCCCTGTTAATTTTGTCACTGGCCCCCACCCCCAGGTGCATTGCTGCAAAACCAGCCCGCAGTAACAAAACTGGCCCCCACTGTTCCAAAACCGGCCCCCACTGCTCCAAAACCGGCACCCACTGCTCCAAAACCGGCACCCACTGCTCCAAAACCGGCACCCACCCTTCTAGCCTCATCGGCAAACGCCTGATGCCCGTTACGGCCAGTCCGGCCTTGAGGTTTGGAGCACATCTTCAGACCCCATACATAACATCTAAACATTCTACTCGTAGATGACAACGCAACCAACACTTGTCTCCAACCATTGCCAACAAATGGAATAGCTGGTTAATGTATACACCAGAAAGCCCTTTTGGGCCTTGTCACTGGTTATGAAAGCGCTATACAAATGCTATAATAAAATACAATTGCAACTACCCTGTTTCTGCATCCTTAAAAAGATGCGACTGAGCTGTTCAGCCTGAGAAGAGGAACTGTCCCTGACCGGGAAGATCTGTGCAGTGTCCAGTGGCACCTTGAAGAATTAAGTTTCCCTTGAATTCACGTTAACCTTGCTGCCTAGAAGAATCTAGAATTAGAGATGCAGTGGCATTATACATAGTGGAAGCAGTATGCCCAGAGTTTTTACACAGGGATGATAGATTAGGAGACGTTCCTACTGAGTAATGTATAAATATGCAGGACTTGTTTCCATCAGATAAACCTATTCCATAGGACCACCACCTTTTGAGTGTAAGATTGATACCAATATGTTGATACTCACCTGAATGAGAAATGTATGGTTATTTATCTCAGTTTTTTGGTTGTGTATGTGTATATTTTTGTTTATACTTCATTTGCTATCCACTATTGGCATGGCACATAGCATTATAATTGTTTTATTGCGAACCGAAGATTAATTTTGTTTTCATTTTATTTTAGATACTATAAACTTTTCTTTTGAGTACGTTTTGGCAATATAATCCATTTTACCAATATTTAAGACGTTACGCTTTAGCATTGTGGCAAAACATTGTTGGTTTAATTTAAAGGCGAATAAATGTGTATTAATGTTTCTGCGCCTATATACATAATTGATAAGACAGATGGGGCAGGTGGATTTCTTAAAAGGACCAGTAGATTTCTGTAACATTTTGTTGCTTAGACAAGTAGATTATTTTTTTTTTAAAACTCTACACCCCTGATTATGAATTTGCCACATAATCCATCATCTGCTGCATAAATCAGATTAAAAAAACATTCTAGCTCAATAGGATCAAAAGTTGCACAGTGGAAGGCACTTTGTAAAGGTTGACAGCCACATCACAGGCTTTATTTTAATGGCGAGACCTATTGGCTTTGCCAGTGCTTGTTACTAGCAGGTGACTTTGCTCAGGTGATGGCTCCCCAGAATGTGTAGTGAGGGTACATGCTTTGTGGTCCGCTTTCATTCTGGTTTTTCCTTACCTTGCCATTTATATTTCCATAGATGATAACTATGCCATTGAAGCTCAACTGACCCTAAGGGGAGCTCCAGTGCTTAGATGTTTCATTCAGATGGCCTCTGCTTTGGAGCCAGGTGGCAAACCCCTAAGCTGCAAAAACAATACACGAGCACTAGAATCTGCTGCATTCTCGGTAGCAAAAGCAAATAAGCCTAGACTTGTTATGGTCAGAAAAGGGGCACTCTGGCACAAAATACTGAAAACTTTCATGTCTTGAAGTCTGTAAATGATACACCACTGACCACTCCTGCAGGGCAGTCTTCACTAAGTTTTTTGATTTCATCGCTTTGTGATCCAAAACATAAAAGAAAAGCTCAAATAAAAATGCTTTTAAAGGAGGCCACGCTTTGTTTCCCACCCCCCCCCATTTTTAAAATTATAAAACACTCCTCTGTACTTTCTTTTTGTTTCACATTTATGTAGCTGTTGTGTTCCACCAAAGTTTGAGGTTTACTCTTTGCTGTCATGTTTTGGGCCTTCTTTCGTGGAAAGAGCGGTCAGTCAGTGTATAAGTGGGGGGAAAACTGGGGTTAGTCGGTTAATGGTGTGCTCTGCAGACAGCCTGCTGACTGGTGACAGCATCCTGCACTTTCTGGTCTGACTTCTATTAGGATGAGAAAAGGTACTAGGAGCGGTAATAATCACAGCATGAAATTGGTGTTGGCCCCTACGTCCAAGAAAATACTCTCCACTATTATCACACCTGTGGGTTGCGTTACTTGCTTATCGCAAGTACGTGAACTTGATCTAATGTCATTAGAGTGCTTTACATTCATACTAGATTACATTACATAAGTTCAGATTCATCTGTGTGTGTATATATGTATATATATATATGTGTATGTATGTATGTATGTATGTATGTATATATATATATGTCCACTGCAAAGTTAGGTAAGCGCACTCTCAGGATGCTGTATCCTGAGAGTGCGCCTACCTAACTTTGCAGTGGATTTCTAGCCGGTATGCTCTGCTGGCATGCGCACCACCTCCCATGGGTGCCTCAGTTCCAGAAGGGGCAAAAAGGAAAAATAATAATATATATATATATATATATATATATATATATATATATATATATATATATATATATATATATATATATATATATATATATACACAGATGAATCTGAGCTACATAAGTTCAGATTAATCTGTGTGATCTGAATTATGTAATGTAATCTAGTATGCATGCACATAATAATACATATATTATTTATCTTTTTTTCCACTGAAAAATCAAAGGCTAAAGTTGGGTGTTAAAATAAGTAAAATCAAAGTTTTAAAAACAAAAAACCTCTGAAATTCTCCAGTGATAGTTTACTGAACTAACTATAACCAGGGACACTGGAATTATGTGTTTTTGTGGCCGTGGCGTTTCCCCCCCATATTTCATGGGTGGGGAATTGATATCGTCCAAGACTTGTTGGTTTCTACGGGAGACAAGATGTTACAAGGCCTATTTTGTCCGTTGGACAAGTGGGCATTCTATTGCGCTAACCACCGACAGCACAGAAGGACTCTGGTGCTCCTAGCCAATGTGCAAGCGAGAAACCAATACCACTAAGAGCAGAAAAGTGTGGAGACTTGTGATTGACTAAAGGTCTATGACTATACTCTAGTCTAATCTTGGGCCCTCCTCCCAGGTTAAACATTTCTCTCTGTTGGGAAAGACAGCCCGGGGGTGGGCTCGGGGAGAGGTGCTGAGCTACTATTGGCTATGCTTGGGTGTATGTAGAAACAGCAGTCCACCATTACAATTTCCTCTGAGGCCAACACGCTCTGGAACTAGAGGGCTGTAAACCAGGGGGAGAGGGCAACGGCTCTAAATGGGCATTTCAGAACGATCTGCTAAATGGCTACAGGTGGAGACAGGGCTTGGCTTGGATTCTTATCCCAAGATCTTTTGCCTTCCCAGTGCCCCACTTGACTGTACCTTGTGCCCTTCGCTCTGCTTATGTTCCACTGGGTTCTGTAGTGACTACACATCGTTCCCTTATGTTTGCTTTCCCTGGTCGCCTGATGGTTGTTCTTGAGCCTCGCCCATAGCTTTTTTGCAGTCCGTGTCACTTCACTGTTGAGTTCCCCTTAGGGCCCCACCCTTAGATTTTTGCAACATTAGAGGCCTGATTTCGATGTTGGCGGATCAGGTCCTGCAGTCACGTTTACAACGGTCTTCCTGCTCTCCGACTTGAGGGTCCGTCCACAGTATTTAGATGTTGGCAGGTGCATGGGCGAAAGACCGCCACAGTCCCTCCGCCAGGAATATTCTTCCGTGTTGATGGCGCCATAGGCAGAAGCAGCAGGACTCTAGCCAAGAGTCCTGCCAAGCTGATTGCAACGTGGCTTTCCGTCGAGGCAACTGTGGCGGGACTTTGAATTGGCAGAATCAAAGGAAATGAGTTAAAAACGTACCTTTTTTAGGTCGAGCCTCGAGTAGCGCGCAAGCGCTGCTCTGCGAGACTTTAAGTTAGGGGCTTCTGAAAGCTGACCAGGCGCTCGTGCGTCATGGCCTTTTCCCTGCGGTTACCCGCACGGCAGACATCTGTTTCCAATTATCGTGCCCAGATGCGGGCGCGATAATTGGAAACACATGCCGGCCGTGCGGGTAATCGCAGGCAAAAGGCCATAACGCACGAGCGTCTGGTCAGCTCAGCAGGCTGCCGCGCTCGCTCGCCCCCGCTCCTCTCTTGTTCTATTTTGCTTTTCCCGACGCGCTGGTCACGCACCTGTCTGCTTACTGTGTACACCGCGGGGTATTTATTAAAAATACAAATACATCATATATTAATTTTATGAGGGATACTTTACAATTTTGAAGCGCAGAAAGTTTAAGCAAAGTCCAACATTAACGAACTTCGTGGCTGCGTCAAGAATAACTCAAACGAGAGAAGGGCTGAAGATCACACGAAATGACTGATTATCCAGAGTACGGCTCATGTGGCACGTTTTACACGTGTTCTTGGCCAGCTTTTATTTCATCCTCTGATCTTTCCTCTCAGACAGAAAATATACGAGACGTTTGAAAAATGAACGCCAGTCAGTGGCAACCCGCACGGCACCGATGCAGAATGGGACATTTACTACGGTTCTTGTTTGGATTTCCGTTGTATTAGGTTTTGACAAACACGGTTTAAACAAACATCACGGGGTAAACAGCAGTACTTAAATTACACAACGACGAGGTGTGGTATGCGTGTCCGGGCCCTGGGGTGTACCACAAATCAAACTCTTCACAATTAGAACATTCAACATCTTTTTTTGTATTATACAAGATGTTTTGCCAGAACCTCCCTTCTGCACACACTGGTACTCATGCAGCGTTCCGGCTCGGCCCGTGACTGCTGGTTTGATCTTGCCTCCGGGTTACTGCTTGCTGGACCCCGAACCCACTCCACAGGTACACCTGCTCGGACTTCGCAATACACATCTTTCCGGCTCAGTGCATTAGTGTGGGGGAGGTGGGGTGCGGTAACAAGTCCACTGCCCTCTTTTAGCTCAGTTCGTTACTCAACCGGATACTTGAAACGATCTCCTCATTAAAATGCAGCAAGCCGGTCCTTACCCCTATATATTTATTTTGCATTTTTATGTACCAAGAACTCTGCCCAGGGGCGGTGTGGCGCTTTACGTGAGCACTAGTTACGGTCACATTTGGTTTTTTAGGAAGAGTAATTGATTTGCCCAGAATCATAGGATGTAGAGCCGACGCTGGAATTAGAACCTGGTTGCACAGTTCCTAAGTCGCCAGTAACGCCACACCCTCTATTAATGTCAAACAGCGTCCATGAGAGGAATTAAAAAACACTCTTTAAAGTGACACACTGTAGTATTCCCACGCCACCGCTCCACACACACGCGATCATCAGGCCAGCCTATTCGGCCGTTTTTATCAAAAACACATTTGTTTTTTGTGATTTATTTGCAAACGACGTGGTGTGAGTCAAGCGAGAGCGACGGACCAGACAACAAACCCACGTGTTGCGAGCATCCCAGCTCGCCCCAACGCTGACCCCTGCAGAACACACAGCACTCACGGGTCCCTTCAGCTGTGCAAAGCGCCCCATTCTTCCAGGCGCTGCCCCCTGACGAGGTTCAACAGTTCCATTGCTCTCTCTCCCCCACACAAGGGCCCCCCATCCACCGTCACACGTGTCGCCCCCTAGAGTGGGTCGTGTCGCGTTCAAACAACTCCCTGCTCTGGGGACATGTGGTCGTCTCACCCACACACTGTCCAATCTCACGTATGAGTAATTATAACACCCCCCCACATAACGCCGAGTGGACGCGCCCCTCCACTACCAGCAGTCCCAACACACGTACTAACAATTCACTCCCCCTTCACATAGCACCGAGTGGACGCACCCCTCCACTACCCGCAGTGCCACATTAGTAACACCAACATTTCTTACCCCCTTCAGATATCACCCAGTAGACAGGTCCCCAGTACCTGCACCGCCCCATCACACATACTAACAATTCTACTCCCCACCCCACAGTTATCACTGAGTAGGCACACTCCCCAGTAGCAGCACTGTCCTATCACATATACTAACAATTCTACCCCTCAGACCCCCATTTATCACAGAGTTGGCCAGTCCTGACCCCTTACATATGTTAATAATCCTACCCTAGCCTCAATTATGAAAGGCTGGACACTCTGCAACTACCAACGCTTTTACTAATATTGCTACCCCCCCCCCCCCCCAATCACTGATAATCCTACCACCCCAACCCCCACAAAATATTACCGAATAGATACGTCCGCTCCTACAGCACTGGCCCATCGCACAAACGAATCTTTCTAGCTCCCTCTCACACATCACTGGTGAACACGTGCCTCTCCCATTGCAAGCCTCGCCCCATGACATGCTGAGGAGTGAATGATGCATCAAAGCAGGTAAGAAGGAAATAACTTTTATTCCAGAAAATAGGAGCCCATGTCCAGCAGCTCCTCTTCCTACGAGCGCCAACTGCAACTGCCCCGGTTGTTAGGGTTGAAACCCACAGAGGGAGCACAGCTGAAACATGAAATATAACACAAAAGAAAACGTGTGGTGACAGATAAGTGTATATGTACACAAAATAAAGATAGGACTACATTCATTACACTACATCATCTTCCCTTTACATAAAGAACAAGCATTAAAAATGCAATAGGTCTCGCCTTTCATTAAGTTAAAGCCATTTGCTTTGCTATACAATACCATTAGCAAAGCAAATGGCTTTAACTTAATTAAAGGCGAGACCTATTGCATTTTCAATGCTTGTTGTTCTTTGTTTCTGGAGTAGTATTACAGGATTCACGCTTGAGGAAAACAGTTACTAGGCTATTTACGTTTTGTCCATGCATTCGAAATGGATCATGTTGCGTTGTGAAATTTTAAGTGAGGCAAACAGTCAGGCCTTCCTTTGTGGCTTCCATCCGGAAGTTTTCTCTCTTACTAGTAGATTTCCCCTCCCCCCCCCCGCTCGCATTCGACCACCTACTCCAGATTGTCCCTGCCCCCCTCCACACACACACACACACTCCTACGATCCGTTTCTTTTGAGTGTGAGGGCAGCAGCCCATTGTCTTGTGTAGGGTCATCTCTACCCAGACCTGGTGTTTAGTCAACGTCACAACACTGTTTACTTGGATTTACAGGCCCATTATTGTGGTTAGGAATGCAAACAAGCATTTACAATACAATAGGTCTCGCATTTACGCGAGTTTAAGCTATTGACATTGCAAATAACAATGCCTTTTATTTTTGTTTTCGTTTTTAAAACATAAATAAAAGGCATTGTCATTTACAATGCCAATAGCTTAAACTCGCGTAAATGCCAGACCTATTGCATTGCAAATGCTTGTTTTCCCAGTAGCTGTACAGAGCACGCTGTCTAGTTTCGGACTAGAATCCTTGCGTGAGACTCTGTTCTGAGAAGCAGCGCCCTCCTATCCGTTGCTTCCTTCCTGTGTAGTCTCCAGTTAGTCCCGCCTTCTCAAATCGTTTAAAGGACCATTTAGATGGAGAATAGCCGTTCCTTTCTGCAAACCTGCATTAATATGATTGCTTTCACTTCTTACACGTCATATGTATAGAGCGTAGGCTGCTACTTTTATTGAGTAGCCCCCCCAAAAAATCAGGCTGTGGATGTGCGTCCAGGGGTTGTTTTTGACTCTCCAGTGAAACCACAGTCAGAACTTTGATACTGTAAAGGTCTTGGATTTTGACATTTATTTCTGTGAGGTAGTGTTGCAAAGTGGTCGCTAGTATTTGTGGTCCTCCCATTCACACATGAATGCTGAGTCAGGGCTGATGTCCTAGTGCAGTAAGTAGTTTGCCACAGTGTGGATGACGCTTGCTTCTGGCTGGTGGGAATGGCCACCGATTCTGAGCTCTGTGATCTTACCACATTTGAATATAACCGCATTGGAGAAATGCGTGGTAGCCTGATGAGCAAGCCTTTGTCACCTTTTTGTTTGCATTTTCAGCATCTTGCGCCATCGTTAAAAAGACGTTAGCCTACAAGCCTCGGTTGTTGTCTAAATAGTCCAGACTGGCATAAGTTATCGATCTATAAAGTAGTAGGGTGCTTTACAGTATTAGGGCCGAGGATACCATGCAGAGGAGAGTTGTCGCAGGGGTTGTTTCCCCCTAAGTCCCCCTATTGTGTTTTTAAGCTGTTGGCAGGTATGACAGTACATTCTGGGAGGAGGCCTTTGGCAGGGCTGCAAGATGAGCTTGGGGTAGGATCTAGGGTCTGTTATGGGTGAATATAGCTTAGTGACCCACTGGTCCCCCTTGCCCACTGATTCTTACACTCCACTCACCTGCTCCTCCGCAAATATATCCAGGCCCATTATGCAACCCCTCCTTGTCTTTCATTTCAGCCTCCCTCTACCCAAGAACACCCCTGGCCATCGGCATATAATGCAGTATTTCTTTCACAGATTCTTTATTTCTGCTGCTTCCTAAAAAAGTTTGTTCCAAGTTATCAGGGTGTCTTCCAGAACCGCAATGCCACTACTGGTGTCTCCCACAAAATCCAACCCAGGCCAGCATGCCACAAACTCAGTAAAAGACATTGTCATTTACACCTCCAATAGCTCAAACTCTGGCAAATGCGAGACCAATTTGCATTGCAAATGCTTGTTTTTTTTTTTTTTACTGCTTCCGTTTCTATCTCCATCGTCCAGGTCCCTCCTTTGCTGCCCCGACTCCACCACGATGCCAAATGCCTAAGCTACTTGTACAACTGTCCTACTATGTATCGTGTGTTGGCAATTGCTGTAGCCTCGTGTATGTCTGCATTGCTCTTAAATGCAAAATGTTTTCTTTGTGTAATTCAGTAGTGCTTATTTCCCTACTAATCAACGTAAAGTGAACACTTAAAAAACAAATTTGTTTTTGTGATGCTTGGGGGCTGTTGTGATAGTGGTGCCTGTGATTAGTCATTCAGTAGTGTGTATATGTTGTGTGAGTGGTATGCAATATGTAGCACAAAGGGACATAACACATTGCCCACTTATGTTTGTCATTCAAACATGACAGTTTTTTTGTTGATTGTCCTTACATTTGTATAGTGCTTCATATCGTGACAAGGCATATAAAGTGCTATAGAAATAAACCTCATTCCGGCAAGACAGTTCCCCCTCAGCCTTGCTGTCAGTCAAAGGCTGCCTCGTGGCATCCCCTGGTACGAAGAGAGCATCCTTCATCACTAGTGAGGCTCTGTTTGTGGAGAGGTAGGCCTGCTGAACTTATGCCTTTTCCGCAGATTTGTGCAGAGAACGTGTGCACTTCAGAGTGCCTGTTAGGTCTTTATGTATGTCTGCAGAACATGTATGTCTCTTGGGTGCCCTCTCGGTAGGGTGTGCAGTAGTGTTTGTGCATTTTTGCATGCGTTTCTGCAGTGTGCATGTCTGTCCTTGAATATCTGCAGGTTGTGTGTGTGTGTGTGTCACCAGTGTATGTGTCCACAGTGTGTGTGAGTGGTTTGCGTCTGTCACACTATAGAGTGTCTTTCTCTGAAGGCTATGAGTGTTTCTGCTGAGTATGTGTGTGTTTCTGTAGTGTGCGTCTGTGGTATTTGTGTCTGAATGTTTTTTGCAGGGTATGTGAGTCTGCAGTGAGAGTGGTTGCAAGTGTATGTCCCCATTGTCTCTCTCCCTGCTGGTTGTGTGGGCCTGCAGTGTGTGTGGTTCACATTCACCGTGTGCGGTGTCTGCCTGTGTTGTGTGTATGTCAGTGGTTCAGTGCATGTCTGTCTGCAGATGGTGCATGTATCTGTATGCATCGTCTGGTATTTGTAAACTAGCTGTAGAACTTGCAGGTTGTATTCCAGAACAGTTCTCTAGGTACTGGTATGCATCTCTTTAAAAAAAAAAAAAAAAAAGCAGGTCTGAATATATGACAACCAAAATAGAGCAGATGCATATTATCCTGCTGCATTTCTGCCTGTGATCGCTAAATTGTTCTGGGAAACCGTACTTAAAAATATTCAACATCCTGTTTTTAGGAACCTGAAGAGCGGGTTGGTTCATATCCAATTCCCTTAACGGAAGCCCAGCTCAGATACCCTATGTGCCTGAAAACTAGATATGTTCCACTCGTTCCAAAGAAAATGTGTATGCAGAGGGTGTATTCGATAAACGTGAACATTTCTGAGGATTGCAGCTGGACAGGCAGGAGTAAAACGCAAAAAGGAGCACTTGTTAAGCTATGCCCACTTCATTAGCATCTCCCTTAACACCTTCGAAAAACAGAGATGCAGGGATCATAAAAAAGTAGGGCAAAGCTAAAAAGATAACCAATCCACAGAGAAGAAAGCCCTGCCTCCAAAATGAAAGCATCCTAGGAAAATGAAATGATATTTGAAGCATCATAAGGTGCTACATTTATGACTAAGAAACGCCAGTTGGCACAAAACAATCAAAGGTTAAGAAATAACACTTGCCATTTGAGGCCTAGAGTGCTGGCTTCGAGGCGGATACAGTTCTACACTGAGGGACAAGGGTAGCGGCTAAAACATGCTTTATTACATTTTAGGGTGAGAAGCATGTCTGACATTTTTTTTTTTTATTTAAATGTTTTTATTAGTTAAAAGTAAAATCACGTGCATAAAGAGGACGATAATTTTAAACTTACTCAAATTCCAGAGTTGGACAGTCAGTAAACAAGTTTCTACATTACATATATTTGACACTTTCTGTACATTTTTCATTTCCAATTCCACTATTGGGGACATTACCGGATCACCTCGATATTTATTCCAGTTCGCCCACTTCCGGTCCCATTTTTTTGGGGCATCCCCTTGCTACGAAGATTTCCGTTTCCGCCTGCATACTTCTGTCAAGCTCTTTTGCCCACGAGTGAACGCATGGTGTGGTTGCTCTCCCCCACCCTCTCGCTATCTCCTGTTTAACTAGTGTGTATCCTAGCGTCGTGAACTGCTTTTCCACTTCCGTCAGATCAGTTGCCACCCAGATATTCAACAATCCCAGCTGCGGCGTTAGGACAATCTCCTTATGTAAGGCCTTGTGCATGTGTTCCGAGGCCCCCTCCCATAGGACACGTAGCCTTGGGCAGCTCCACAGAGTGTGTAAATTGTGGCCTGTTGGCCACATCCTCTTAGGCAGAGATCATCAGATCTGGAACCTAGTTTCACTAGGGTCTGTCCCGTCATATATGATCGGTGAAGTATCCTAAGTTGGATCAACCTAAATTTTAGTGTAATGGCTGCCTCCCGGGGGGACATCAGGGCCTCCTGCCAGTCCTCGTCGCTAATCATTCCCAAATCATCTTGCCATCTCTCCCTGAGTTTCGGAAAGGTATCTGGGAGATTATTGCATAATTTCTTATATGTGAGAGATATTGCTTTCGAATTCAGGGGCCCATCTAACAGCCTGTCTTCAAGCGGTGAAGAGTCTGGTATTTCTGTAAAAGACGCGAAGGCCGTCTTAAGAGCATGCCGAATTTGCAGGTATCTATACGTTTCTCCCCGAGCCAGGTGATAGTGTTTCTGGAGTTCCTCAAATGTGAGTATATCCCCCTTTTTGACCAGATCTTTTACTGCCGAGATACCAATTAGGTCCCACTTGTCGAACCCGGGCTGATAGCATAACATACCCAGTTTTTGCGTATACCAAAGTGGAGCAACCTTCGTAAGGATGCCAGCCCATCCTATGCGAGAATTCACTGTACGCCAAATCTCTAACGTGTGTAGGGTGGGCCTGAAAAATCGCCCCCTGTTTTTCTTATCACTAACATATAGGGCCCCCAAGTAGCCAGACCAGTCAGTTTGGTATCGGTCAAGAGCGTATGCAGGGTCCTCCGGAGGACGGTATATCCATTGCTTGACGGTCACTAACTGTGCTGCCCAATAATAAAGTTGCAGGTCGGGAAGCGCAATGCCTCCATCATACCAACTTTTATTCAGCTTCTTCAGTGCCACCCGTGGGGTCTTCCCATCCCACAATAACGTACGGACCTCTCCTTCCACCGCTTTGAAATATGAGTCCGGAACTTTGTAAGGGCAATTTTGAAGGATATACAAGAAGCGAGGAAGGGCCAGCATCTTAAAAAGCGCAGCCCGACCAAGCAACAAGAGCGGAAGGGACCTCCAATGTTTCACATCCGCTCGCAGTCTAGCCAGTGGAGGGGCCAAGTTGGAGCTGTAAAACAGGTTGGAATCCGACGTGACCTATACCCCCAAGTATCGAAACCCACCCTCCGCCACCACTATGGAGCAGTCAGCCGGGAGCCTGGGAACCTGTCCCCGCAACATGAACAATACGGACTTATGCCAGTTTATCGCATAGCCAGAGTATTTGCCGAAATTTGTGAAGATGTTGAGCACCCTCAATATAGATTTGTGTGGGGAAGCCAGGTACAGCAATATATCATCTGCATATAGGGATATGCGATCTTCTACGTCTTCCGCCCATCTCATCCCTTGTACCATAACACCTCGGCGTATCCATGCCGCAAGGGGTTCCAAGAGAAGGGAGAATATCAACGGGGACAGAGGGCATCCCTGTCTGGTACCTCGTTTTAATCTAAATGTCCTGGATGTATAACCGTTTACCCTCACTTGCCCCAACACATCTGTGTATAGCAACCAAATCCAGGCAATAAACTTGGGGTCTAGACCCACCCTCTCTAAAACTTCAAACATGTATGGCCATTCTATGGAATCAAAGGCCATAGAGGCATCAAGAGACAACAACGCGGCATCCTCTTCAATGTATTTCCTTCGGGCCATCACGTTATGTAGGCGCCTTAGATTGAGGGCTGTATTTCTTCCAGGCATAAACCCAGACTGATCTGGGTGGACTAATGTTGTGATAACCGCCACCAGCCTATTGGCGAGGACTTTCGCTAATACCTTTGCCTCTACATTGATCAGCGAAATTGGCCTGTAAGAGCTACAGAAGTCCGCTGGTTTGCCCGATTTATGAATCATTACTATAGTGGCTAATCTTTGATCCCTGGTAACCGGCCCACCTCTAGGCTCTCCTCGTACATGGCTGTGATGAGTCCGCCGAGGCCCCATCCCTCTCTGACGAGGGGAGCCCCGGGCACTCCAACATGGCCGCCGAGAACACACCAACAGGAAGTGGCAGTAACGGTCCAGTCTCGTCGGCTCGGAGCACCGAGACCACTCCCCTCGAGCCAGGACAAAACACGGAGAGCGAGGACGTAGAGGCGTGCGATCGGATGCCGACCGAGGAGAGGAAACGAGAGGTGAACAACGCGACTTGGGAAGGCGAAGGAACATCGGAGGACGGCGCGAACGAGGACAACGAGGCGGACCGACCACAGAGCCCGGGAGACGACTTCCTGTTAACCGCGAGCGAGACCCACCCTCCGAGGAGAGAGAGAAGGAGGCCGGTTCTCACCACACCACGGCCCCGGAGGGTCGTGGACCCAGGCAAGTGGCTGCGGCGCATCCGTTTTCCTTAAAGGGGTGGTGGGCAGGGCTGAGGGCCACACCAAGCTCGACACCTTGACTACCCCTCACCCAGGCACTTCACAATTAGGGACACTGGTGGTGGTGCACAAACCCTTTCCCCTTCGATGTTGTAGCAACAGGACGGTTGCCTTAAAGATCTCCTTTCTTTCTTTTTCCTTTGCCCTGCCTTTCATCCTCGAATACTGCAACCCGGACAAGACAGCCCGAGACCACCGAGGAGTGGAGGTGGATCCCCAGTCAGCGAGAGACTACCGGAATGAAGACGGACTGTAACACCTCGCCTTGGACTCTTTATGTTGTGTGGCCAAAGAGCCTGAACGCTTGAATAAATCCCTTGCACCTAAAACGACGTCCCTGCTTCATACCTGCTCACAACAAGGGGGCAAGTGGGGGTGTCCCAGCCGGGGTAGACCATCACAATGGCCTTCAAATGCACTATCGTGCGAGAGGCAGTGGCTATCTGAAAGAGACACGTTAGTGACAGATTCCTTACCTTAGAATATCCCCAGGCGTCAGGCTGGATCCGGAAAGTTTTTGCGTAGCAGTACCCTTGCGCGTCGGTAGGCGGCGTCGTGCGGCTCCGCGTCCGTCGTCGGCGTCGTGATCGCCAGGATGACGTCGCGGGCAGTACTTAGACGCCGCCCCTGCGCGCTGACGTCAGTTCTTCTTTTTCCGTGCCAGTAAGCGCAGATCCGGGAAGAGCAGTGCCCTAGTCACTTTTTGACTACCTTTTTTGTGAATTTTTTTTTCACTGTTTTCTTCTACGAGTCTTCACGACTCCTAAGGTGTCGTAGGGATGCCCGGCTTTAAGCCCTGCGAGGTCTGTGCCCGTATGATGTCCATCACGGACCCGCACCTCGAGTGTCTCTTCTGTCTCGGCCGAGACCACGACACAAAGTCGTGCCCTGACTGCCGGAAACTTCATCCGAAGGCTTTGCGAGAGCGGTCTCGAAAGCTGCTCGAGGTCCGGCAGTCGGCTCCGCGCCGCACCAAGCCCCGGTCATGGGAGAGGTCGAGGGGCCGGTCGCGGAGCCCCCATCGTTCGTCGGAATCCAAGTCTTCGCGCTTCTCCGGTAAGTCGAAGCACAAGAAGTCTAAGCGGCGTCATCGCTCTAAGACTTTGCCTCGCCGGTCTCGCGACTCGGCTGAGGCCCCTGTCGGCACCGTTCCCGCCCCCGCGGCCCCGGACGTGCCTGTCAAGTCACCCCCGCATTACCCGTCCTTCCCGGGTTCGGGGGCGGCTCCGGCCCAAGTACAGGAGTTCCTGTCGGCCATGGCCCACCTCTTCGGGCCTCAAGGTCCCTCCGGTGCGCCTTCGGGCCCCGCGGGCCCTGATGGGGTTGCTCCGGCGTCGCCGTCGACTCCGGTCCCGGCGTCGCCTGTCCCACCAGCCTTCGTCCCGGCCTCGGCTCCGGCCCCGGCCTCGATCCCGGTTCCGGTGGTGCCGCAACCCCCATCGACGCCGGTTGACCTAACCACGCCTCCGCCGATGTCCCCGGCGTCGTTCCCCGGTTGTCTCCGGCTCCGGACATGGAGCCGGACCGGCGTCGCCCGACGCCGGTTCCGGCGCCGATGAGACCTTGGGTCCCTAATGTCCCTCCTCCTCCATATTATGAACCTGAGGAGGACCAGGAGAGCTGGGAGGGGTCTGAGGACCCTCTCACACAACAGTGCGAGGTTTGACCCGGACTGGGTTGAGGAACTTGGGGATGCCAGTGGTCTGGACACCTCCCCTGACTCTGGCATGCTGTCTCCTCCCGTGGCTACGGAGGAGGGGGCTAATTTTGCAACGGTGTTGCGTAGAGCTGCTGGAGCCTTGCATCTCCAGTTGCCTACTGTGGCCGTCAGGACTAACCTCCTGACTGAGGTGCTTCAGCCGGCGGCCTCCTCTTCGGAGACTGTTTTGCCGTTCAACGATGCCCTCACTGACGTTCTTTTGGGTGCCTGGTCCAAGCCCACCACAGGGGCTCCTGTGGATAGGAACGTGGCCCCGACGCCATCGCCCTGCTCCGGGCGACCCCCTGTTTCTCTCCCAACACCCCACCCCTGAGAGCTTGGTTGTCCAAGCCTCTGCCTCCCAAACCGCCTTCCCTACCGCCCCTCCGGATAGGGAATCCAAGCGCCTGGACCACTTTGGGAAGAAGGCTTTCTCTTCCTCCAGTGCTGGCTTGCGGTCTGTCAATACCGCTTGCCTCTCTGGGCCGATATACCCACTCCCTGTGGGATTCGGTGGCGACTGTTTTGCCGCAGTGTTCTGAGGAGGTCCAGACACTGCTTACCCGCGCCATTGCGGAAGGGCGTGATGCGGCTAAATACACCATCCGCTGTGGCCTTGATACCGCCGACTCGCTGGGCAGATCGCTTGCAATGACGGTGGCGCTGCGTCGCCACGCCTGGCTGAGGACCACTGGTTTTTCAGGGGATGTCCAGAATACACTCATGGACATGCCCTTTGATGGAGTCGGTCTTTTTGGTTCAAAGGCAGACCATGCGCTGGAGCGTTTCAAGGACTCACGGGCTACTGCTAAGTCCCTGGGCCTTGCTGTTGTGCGCCCTCCGCTCACATCTGCTTTTCGCCCCTTTCGTGGCCACGGAAGGGGCGCCCAGTCACGTCAACAGCCCGGCCAACGGCCCGCGCAGCAGCGCCTTCGCGTGGCCGAGGACGTGGATACCGCCGTGGCGGTTCGGGCAACCAGCGTGCGGGTCAGGCCACCACCTCCCAACCCGTCCCGCGGCCTCCAAGCCCTCCTAGTCCCTCCTTTCAGGTGCACGGCACGCCAGTTGGGGGCAGGGTCCGCCATCACCTTCACCACTGGCGTACCATCACCTCGGACAGGTGGGTCTTGGACATTGTCCGAAGGGCTACTCCCTCCCCTTCGAGACCACTCCCCCAGCCATGCCACCTCAATTCCACCGCATGTCAGGGGATCACTTGGTGCTTCTGCAGAAGGAAGTCACGGCCCTCTTGGCCAAGAGGGCCATCGAGCATGTTCCGACCCCAGAAGTAGGGCGTGGTTGCTACTCCCACTACTTTCTGGTGCCCAAAAGGACAAGGAGGACATGCGTCCTATCTTGGACCTCCGGAACGTCAATCGCTTCCTCCGGAAGGAGAAGTTCAAGATGCTCACCCTAGCTCAGGTCTTGACTGCCCTCGACCCTGGAGACTGGTTGGTAGCGTTGGACTTGCAGGACGCTTTTTCCACATCCCCGTCCTGCCGGCCCACCGGCGTTACCTTCGGTTCACGGTAGGCCTCGAGCATTTTCAGTTCACCGTGCTCCCCTTTGGCCTTACCAGTGCCCTCGGGTGTTCACGAAAGTGATGGCGGTGGTCGCAGCTCATCTGCGCCGGGCAGGGGTTTCAGTCTTCCCCTACCTCGACGACTGGCTGCTGAAGGCGGGCTCGTCCCAGGCAGTCGTCTCCCACCTCCAGACTACGGCCGAACTCCTGCACTCGCTGGGGTTCTCCATCAATGTGCCGAAGTCGCATCTGATTCCTTCTCCACAGCTCCTTTTCATCGGAGCAGTTCTGGACACGACGCAGTTTCGGGCCTATCCTCCCGAACGGCGAGTCCGGGATATTCAGGCTATGATTCCGATCTTTCAGCCTTTATCCTGGGTTTAGGTACTGATGACCCTGAGGCTGCTGGGCCTCATGGCCTCCTGCATCCTGCTAGTCAATCATGCCAGATGGCATATGCGGGCTCTGCAGTGGGACCTGAAGTTCCAGTGGGCGCAGCACCAGGGCAACCTGTCCGATCACGTCCAGATCTCGGAGGGGACTTCAAAACAGTTGCAGTGGTGGCTCTCGAACCGGCAATGGGTCATGGGCAGATCCCTCTCCCTTCCCCAGCCAGAGAACACAGTTGTGACGGACGCGTCCCTTCTGGGATGGGGCGGTCACATGGGAGAGGCGGAGATCAGAGGCCTCTGGTCTCCGGCGGACTCCCGGCTCCATATCAACCTTCTGGAGCTCCGGGCGATCCGACTTGCACTCAAGGCATTCCTTCTGTCAAAGGGAAGGTAGTGCAGGTGTTCACAGACAACACCACCGCCATGTGGTACTGCAACAAACAGGGCGGGGTGGGGTCGTGGACCCTCTGTCAGGAGGCTCTGCGCCTCTGGACATGGCTGGAACATCAGGGCATGTTCCTGATGGTTCAACACCTGGCTGGTTCCCTGAACGCCAGGGCGGACGAACTCAGCCGCAGGTGCATGATGGATCACGAATGGCGTCTTCACTCGGAAGTGGCGCAAGGACTCTTTCTACAATGGGGAGAGCCTTGGTTAGATCTATTCGTCACCGAAGAGAACGCGCAATGTCATCAGTTCTGCGCGTTGGAATTTCCAAGGCGGCACTTGCTCGGCGACGCTTTTCGTCACGAGTGGAGTTGCGGTCTGTTGTACGCCTTTCCGCCTATACCACTTCTACCCAGAGTGTTGAAGAAGATTCGGCACGACCGGGCCCAAGTCATCCTTGTGGCTCCGGACTGGGCTCGAAGAGTTTGGTATCCCGAGCTACTCAGTATGGCGTAGATCTCCCGATCCGTCTGCCTCTTCGGGAGGATCTTCTGTCGCAGCAGCAGGGGACGGTCCTCCACCCGAACCTGTCCAGTCTACACCTGCTTGCGTGGAGATTGAGCGGCGGCAGTTGATTCCTTTCGACTTGCCTCCCGAAGTTTGTGATGTGATTCTGGCAGCCAGGCGTCCCTCCACTAAGGTGGTATACGCCTGCAGGTGGAACAAATTTGTGGCATGGTGCACAGCAAAGGCTGTGAATCCCCTTTCTGCCCCTCTTTCTGAGGTCCTTCTGTTCCTTCTTTCTCTGGCCCACCAGGGTTATCTTTGTGCTATCTCGGCCTTCCTCAGGCTCCCTGATCAGCCCTCCCTTTTCAAGTCCCCTGTTGTTAACAGGTTCTTAAAAGGCATTACACACCTCTTCCCTCCTGTTCCGTTTGTGATGCCTCAGTGGGACTTGAACTTGGTTCTTACCTTTTTAATGTGCGCTCCCTTTGAGCCTCTACATAACTGTCCTCTTCGTCTTCTGACTCTGAAGACAGCCTTTCTGGTGGCCATCACCTCCGCTCGGCGGGTGAGTGAGCTCCAGGCTCTATCTTGCAAGCCTCCCTTTCTGCATGTTCATCCAGACAAGGTTGTTCTTCGGTCACGTCCGTCCTTCTTGCCAAAGGTGGTTACTGCCTTCCACATTGGGCAGACCATCACTTTGCCTACCTTCTTTCCGCCTCCGCATCCTTCCAGAGAGGAAGAGAGGCTCCACCGTCTGGACCCAAAACGTGCGCTCTCCTTCTATATCGACCGCACAAAACACTTCCGGGTGGATGACCAGCTCTTTGTTGGCTACGTGGGCGCCAAGAAAGGTCGGGCGGTGCACAAGCAGAACCATCTCCCGCTGGGTTACCTTGTGCATCAAGACCTGCTATTCTTTGGCTAAGAAGGAGCCTCCTGTTGGGCTGCGTGCCCATTCCACCAGGGCAACAGCTGCTACCACGGCCTTGGGCCGCGGTGTTCCGCTGCCGGTTATCTGTCAGGCAGCTACGTGGGCCTCGCTGCACACGTTTACAAAGCATTACTGCCTTGACAGTCAGGTCCGGAGGGACGGCTTCTTTGGCCGTTCTGTCCTCCAGGACTTCCTTGTCTGATCTTTGTTCGCAGACCCACCACCGGGGTTGGTATTGCTGGGGTATCTATTCTAAGGTAAGGAATCTGTCACTAACGTGTCTCTTTCAGATGCACAAGTTACTAACTTGTGTAACGATATATCTGTAAGAGACAGTAGTTAGTGACAGATTCCTACCGCCCACCCATCCTCCCCGTTCTGCGAACTGATTTCTAGGGTTAAGGACATCCCTTTCAGGGCCCTAGTATTTTTCAGACACCAATGTCAGCTTCTTGCATGGCTCCTGCGTTCCTGGCGCGGAAAGTCGTGTACAGAACTGACGTCAGCGCGCAGGGGCGGCGCCTAAGTACTGCCCGCGACGTCATCCCGGCGATCACGACGCCGACGACGGACCGCGGAGCCGCACGGCGCCGCCTACCGGCGCGCAAGGGTACTGCTACGCAAAAACTTTCCGGATCCAGCCTGACGCCTGGGGATATTCTAAGGTAAGGAATCTGTCACTAACTACTGTCTCTTACAGATATATCGTTACACAAGTTAGTAACTTGTGCTTTAGGAATTCAACCGGGATGCCGTTGGGTCCCATTGCCTTCCCCGATTTAATCTGTCCTATAGCTTTACCAATTTCCGCATCTGAGAGATCTCCGTCTAGAGACTCCCTATCAGCCCCTGAGAGGGTCGGAACGTCGCTATCCCGGAGGAGCTGGCGTGATTCCTCAGCCGTGTAGAGAGTAGAGTGGGAATATACCTGTTCTAGGTGAGCAGCAAACTCCTCCGCTATTTCCCGCGGATGTGTCACAGTGTCGCCTCCTAAAGTTGTCAACTTATGTACCCATCTCGATCCCTGTTCTCGCCTCTCTAGCCAAGCCAATGTCTTGCCCGCCCTATCTCCCATTTCATATATTCTATGCTGGGTGTGGCGATACTTAGCCAACATGTGTTCCCTGGTTTTTATCCGGTACTCATCCTGCTTCAGCTGAAGCATATGAGTGATGTCAGGCGAAGGATTCTGTGCATGTTCCCGCTCTAAGTCAAGAAGGTCTGTTTCCGCCTGCACCAAAAGCTCACGTTTCTTGGCGATATACCCCATCTTCAAAGATAGAGCCTGTCCTTTCAGAACTACCTTGTATGCCTCCCATATTGTCTGAGCGGATGTGACCGAGCCGACGTTTTTGGAAAAGTAATTCTCCGTTTGTGTACGAAGTTCCTCCCTAATGTCCGGTATATGTAAAAGCCACGGATTAAGAACTATAGTGGTGCGTGCCTGTCTTTCCCAGTGTGTGTATTCCACCCAGACCGGGGAGTGGTCAGATATACCCCTCGGTAGAACCTGGGATTTGACAAAATTTCCTACCGATGACAGGTGTGTAAGGAAATAATCAATTCGCGATAAGCTTTGGTGCATGTTGGAGAAAAAGGTGAATAGTTTGTCCGTGGGCTGGAGCGCCCGGCCCACATACGCCAATCCCAACGCTTTTGTAAAGTCAGCCATTAACGTATTGGATTTCGCCTTTGACCTCGGTGGATGGCGGTCGACTGTGTCATCTAGCGTCATATTATAATCGCCTCCCATCATCAATGCGACTTCCTGTAGTCCCGTCAGCTTTCCACCCAGATCCTCCAAAGCTATTTTGCCCAGCGCAGGCGGTAGATAGACTGAGATTATGTTAAGGTCTCTACCCTTCCATTGGGCCTCTACTCCTGCGAACCTCCCTGCCGAATCTGCCCATACTTTACGGACCATGAGGGGTACAGACCTCTTTACCAGAATTGCCGTCCCCCTTGACCCGGAAGTGTACTCCGCATGGACCAAGAGTTTATACCCCCATCTAGTGAGGTCCTTAGTCTTCTGCCCCAGCAGATGTGTTTCTTGTAGCAGTACCACGTCAGGAGAGTGTCTCTTTAGATACTGTTGCACTATCCCTCTCTTAATTTTGTCCCCCATCCCATTGACATTCCAAGTCAATACAGAAAGCGTCTGATCTCTATTCCCCCCCCCCCATCCCAAGTCCCGAAAGGAGCAACAATTAAACGGATCAATACGGTCAGCGAAAAATGCATAAACATCCTGTCCAGTATTGACCGTCCCATCTGCACAATTAAACAATGAACCATCAAACCCCCCCCATCCCTCAGTCCCCTACCCCCCTCCCCCCTCCCCGCCCGTGGATTTAGAACTACCCACTCCCAAACATGGCAGAGTGCCTCTCTCCCCCCCAAAATGCTGAAAATGCGCGGGGTGTTCCAGCCCTCCCTCCCGCTTTTACACATCACAATTAACTCGTAATTTAGCCATCCACTTATGAATAATGTCTACTCCCTTTCAAAGCACATCAATAAAACCCTTCAGTCTGCTTCATTGCTTTAAGTCCCCTTTTGTTTAGGAAGTCTCTCTAAGATGGGTATTTCCACCCCTCCCCCGTTCCTCTACTTGCGCTTTCAGCTGGGCATGAACTCTCGCTCTATGTAGCCCCGGTTGGTCAGTCATTCTCCTTCAGCTGGCTTTCTGCCTCTGTCGATCCATTGTTCAACGTCTCCGCACGGAGACCTCTGTGTTGAGCAGGTCTGCTCGGTCTGTCTCTTCTTTGGCTTCCCACTGTGCTCCAGCCTTCCATCCATTCCCATACTGCCTCTGGGGATTAAAAAAAACCACGATTTGCCGTCCGACTCCACTCTCAGCCGCGCCGGAAAGAGCATTGCGTACTTTACTTCCCGGTCTCGTAGTTCCCTCTTCACTGCCTGGAAGCTGCGACGTTGGGCCTGAACCTTGGCCGTGAAATCAGGAAAGAAACCCACCTCATAATTGTCTATCTTCAGGGGGGGACTGGAGCGTGCAGTTTGCAGGACATCGTCTCTATCTCGATAGTTGAACACCCTAGCAATAATGGGCCTCGGGGGTGCTCCTGATTTTGGTCTACCCCCCGGTACCCTATGGGCCCTTTCAATAGAAAAATAGCTGGACAGAGTCTTAGGCTTTAGGTGCTTCGTAATGAGATCTTCCACATACAGGTCTGCTGCCGGCCCCTCCGTTCTCTCCGGGACCCCCAGAATTCGGATGTTATTACGGCGGGCTCGGCCTTCGTACTCATCGAGCTGTTGCGACATCCTCTCCTGCTTCTTCTGCATTTCAAGCATTTGCGTTTGGAGTTCGGACGTATCCGTTTGTAAGGCGCTGGTGACTATCTTGAGCTCTTTGACCTTCTCGTCCATCTTCCGGAAGTCGGCCCTTATTAGAGAGACCTCCACATTGACCGAGTCCACCGAGGCACGCACCCCATTAATAGCTGCCATGACATCATGTAGAGTTGGCTCCGGGCTTTGTCCCGTGGCGGCTGCCGCGCCATCCTTCTCCGACTGCGGCGAATCTCCTCTTTCTCCCGTTTTAGCCCATGCAAATTTAGCCCGCTGCTTTTGGGCGCTAGCCTTAGGACCTCTCCCTCCCGTCGCCATAGCTGCGTAACAACGAGTGGCCCGTCAGGTGAGGGCCCCGCGCAGCCCCCACCTATTGCCGCAGATCGTCGGCAGGAGCGGCAAGTTCGTGCCCTTTACTTCTGGATTCCGCCGCCCCGTTATTTCTGTCTCCAGACGTTAGTTATGGAGGCTGGACTCCACCACTTGCAGCAATGTTTGTCACTTTGGCTTACTTATCTGCCCCACCTCTCTGCTACTCGGGCCGCTCGACTGCAATAGTCTCTTAGGGGGCCAGGGCTCTCAACTCCTCTCTCCGATACCAGGATCAGGGCACTTGAACGCCCCTGTGGCTCCAACTCCAGCTTCCGCAGTCGCCATCCAACCGCGATTCGTACCGGAGGGTAATTCGCCCAGGCACTGCTCCTTCAGTCGTTACTACAGTACCCTCTGAGCCACTACCGTGCCACCCTGTAGATTTGCTGTTATCCCCTGCACCAGCACCTGCCAATAGTGTGGACCCTACAGGGCTACCTGCCATTGATCGAGAGCGCCTTTCCCGGCCTCCATTTGCCGCTGCATACCAGGCACACGCTGTCAGTGCTGGCCCCAGAGCTTCAGCTGCCGAGTAATGTCGGCCCAGTCCTCCCGCAAAGTCTCTTTAGCTGGGTCTCTGCCACGTACCCTCTGCGTTCATGGGCCCATCTATTCACTGCCACCTCAGTACACACTGGCCCAGGCGTCAGCTGCTGTTCCTCCTCGTCCACACTTCCCTGCCCACCAGGCCTTTGGTGCGGCCGATCTGCCGACGGCACTCCTCCAACAGGCGTCCTCCCCTACCTCTCCTTCGGGCATCCGCACTTCGTAGGAACCTCCGGGCACCTTTCGCCGCTTACGTGGCCAGGGGCAGCAACAATCGGCGCTCCGGCCTCAGCGCCTTCTTCGTGTCGCATTCGTGGAGAGGCCGCACGCCGGGGCCTCGATTTGCCTCGTGGCGTCTGGGGCGTCGTCCGCTAGGTCTCTCTCGGCTCCGCCCCCCTCGGGCCTTCCGATTCAGCCACGGAAGCGAGTTCCCTCAGCCGTCTATTCAGGTCTTTTCCTTCACCCGACCCTCATCTGGTGTATCTTCATGGGCCCCGCACTGTTATCTCCCGGTCACGGAGTCCGCAACAGCGCTTCTTATTTCCGAGGCCCTGAAGCCGAGGCCTCTGGTAATCTCGCCTCCCACCGGAGCTCCCTATCGCCTTCCTCACCGCCAGGTGTTTCCCCTCCGTGTCGCGGCCTCAGGCACTCCTCGCCCACGTCCCGCGATAGGGACACCCTGCAAGTGGCCTCGGAACCCTCCGGGTCCGATCTCCGTCGCGTCCCGGGGTCACCTCTCACTCCGATCCACCGCAGGGAGCCGCCATTAGCGTATGGAACCCATCGTCGGTAGGGACGGTATCACCCAGCATTACCTCCGCCGGAGGCTCAAAGTTTCCCCAGGTGGTCCGGGAGTAAATTCTGTCCGTTGCTGTGCAATTTTCTTCGTGGATGGCACAGGATAGGACAGGATAGATGTCGGGAAGGTAGGAGCTCGATTAGGCAGCGGCCATTCTCGACGGCTGCTAGCCACACCCCCCCCCAATGTCTGACATTTTTGAAATACTACAGACTAATGCTCACTTTAGTCTGGACTGTAATTTAAAGAAAAAGTGAAATTGTAACATCAACCATCATGATATCAAAGTAATTGTGCAGTGACCTATTTTACTTGATAAACCGAACACAGGTATTTTATTTTTCATGTTTTATATTCCGGGGTGAAGGATCAACCATTTAGTGCTGTGGTTCACTTCTGTGAATGTAGTAACTTTTAAAAAAAATGTATATTCATGCTATTTACAGTATCGGGCCATTAGATGTGCTGGACAACAAAGGCTCGGAAAAAGACAGAATGCCTAATACTTGTATCAAGAGAAGAGTAGCCACATTTTCAGTTGCTTTCTGAAATGAAAATTAATCAAGACCAAGCTGCAAAGGAAGACATTTATGCAGATCGTGGCCAAAATAGTAAAGGTTTCTCACCCAATCCTTTGACTCTGAAAACGCAGCAACAAGAGTAAACCCATGTTCGCTGCATACAAAGTGTGGCTGATGGTATAACTTCTAACTTTGTTTTTCTAGAACCATATGCTTAATCTACAGTATTTTAAAACAAATGCAGCAATGATGGTAAGCCAATGGAGCTTGCATAGAATAGGAGTTACATAGCAGATGTGTGCGCACACCATCACAGTTTTGAGTTCTGCAGCCTATGAAGACCCAACAGAAGTCCTTAGCAAGGCCTTGGTGTATATATTCCATTACCATAATCCATTCCCTAGCTGCTGATATCAGTGACTGCAGAATGCCTACCCTCAACAGTGAGACACAATAGAATCCTAATAACAGCTTTAGATTAAATTAAATGGTTGAGGACTCTGTAGAGACCTGAAATATTAATTGCAGATCAGCATTGTTTTTAAAGCGAAAGATAACTGATTTTGCAGGCTTAGGACAGGTGCCCAAATCTTTTGGACAGTATTCTATCCAGAGTTCCACACTAGTACCGATCATTACTACTTCAGTTTTATTGGCACTCCTCTTAAGCCAAAAAGCTGCCAATTCAATACCAACCTTCACCCTAAATGATCTAACTGGTGCTACAAGGATCCCAGACCTTTATCGTATGAAGGAGGATCTGGTTAGTCTTGACTTGCAGGTCAGAGTGGAAACCAATGGACTACAAGGTGCCCCAGATGTTCAGAAAAGATGCTGAACATACTTGGTGACAGTGCAGTACCTGAGAGATGCCACAACAAAAGGGACAAGGATATGAGATACAAGAATAGATATCATTTGCCCCTTTGAATCAAGACAAAGTGAACCTACTGGAGACTGGTGCCACCAATTCCGATCAGTTGAAGACAATGGCACACTGTGGCATGTTTAGTGTCAAAATTCACTTACAGATCTAGAACAAACAGGGTGCAGACTCCGCTGCCATTAGCCAACTCAAGCGCTATGTAGAAAAAAAAAGGCCTAAAAGTAGTCCAGCTGCCCAGTGAGATCGAAATTGGCTGAGCTTAGACTTGCATAATTATAGCTGCTGTAGGCAACAGTGATATGGGCTCCAAATGAGAAGTGAGAAGATGCAGTTAGATGAAGACCTTGTCTTTTTATAGGTGGTACACCACACAGTGTGCCTGTGAAAGAAGCAGGAACTGACTAGTAGTTATTCACGAGGCCATAAAACAGACAAATTACAGGGCAGAGAGTAAGGAAGCCTGGCATGGAACGAGCAGTGAACCCGATTTGAGATTAATAGGGAAGTCTTAACCTATTTAAAAAACAGCAATATAAAAATCTGTAAATGTTGTTGGTGGCAAAGCATTATTTAAAGAAAATGCTGGATATATTTTGCCCAGAATACAATTTCTTATCTTCATCTGTTCTTTCTATCAGTTAAAATCATTTGTATATTTTATAAAAACAGAATTTATCTAAAAGGAATTGTCATTTTGAATATCTCACACACATTATCTGATGGACTTTAAGCTTCTAACACTTTAGTTGCAGTTTTTAACATTTTAGTACTCCAACAGCATGTAAGTGTCCCTAAGAGGGCCCATCAGTCATAACTGGGTGATAGTCATTGTCAGTACAATGATTCCTAAAGCAGTAGCTGCCCATGCACATAAACTGCAGCTTGCTTTGTGAGATGACCAAACTGCAATACCTGAAGTTACATATTCAAGACTTTTCTTTTGAGTACTTTTTGGCAATATAGTAAATCAATTTTCCCAATATTTAAGATGTTACACTTTAGCATTGTGGCAAATCTTGTTAGTTTAATTTAAAGGCAAATTATTGTGTATTAATGTTTCTGAAATTGATAAAACAGAAGGGGCAAGTGGATTTCTTTAAAGGACAAGTAGATTTATGTAACATGTTGTCGCTTAGACAAGTAGATTCTGAATTTGCCACATAATCCATCATCCGCTGCATAATATGCAGATTTAAAAAAGTTTCTTGCTCAATAGGATCAAAAGTTACTGAAAACGAGGCTGCACAGTGGAAGGCACTTTGTAAAGGTTGACTGGCCCCCTTTCTGTTTCTTGATGCTATTTTTGCTGGTACTAATGAGGGGAAATCTTTGCTCAGATAATATTAACAAATGTAAAGATTACAAAATAATGAAGTAATGCGATCACAAAATGTGGTGCATTAAGCAGTGCATGGCGGGGGGCACAGATTGTAGTTAGCTCAGTAAACTATAGCAAATTTCAGTGTTTTTTTTATTTTTAAACAATTGTTTTTACCTTATTACAACACCTAACTTTAACGTTATTTTAACTTATGTTTTTTTTCAGTAAATTTCTGTTTTAACGTAATCTAAAAGTTTATTAGCCATCTTCGCTATAACGGCACTTTTTTTCTTTTAACCTTTTTTGTTTTTATTTTTCAATGAAAATAATTGTGTTTGTTGGTTAGGTACTAGTTACTATAGGAAATTGATTTTTTGGTTTGCTATTTACTTTGGCACTGTAAGACAAATCTTCATGAAGCTTTGCAAAAAACATTAATAAACCTCCAGCTCCTTCCTAGAAAGTTTTGGGGTGATCCGTCTAGCAGGGGCCAAGAAAAAATTCTTTTTTTCTGCAGGAAAATTGAACAGCTATTCCAGAAAAATTTCTTAACAGATTTAAACAAAATTTGGCAGAAAGCTAGATCTTGGTCCAGAAAGCATGCTTTTTGTGATTTCATGTAAATTTGTTTTAGTAGTTTTTGAGAAATTAAGGTTAAAAAACTTTATATCTGTATGGTTGGGTTTGTGAGACGCTCAAGAGTCCTGTGGTCGTGCAAAATAAAAAAAAATTCAAAAAGGAGCAATTTGATTGGCTGAGGGAGCTGTTTTCCCTTATTGGCTATATATATATATATATCTCTTTAATGGCTCCTATTCCAACTAAATGGCATTCAGGCGTGTCTAATTGTTGTCTTGAATGCAGAATGTTAGCGCGCTAGTTGCTCGTTAGAACTTTGTGATAAATCTGCAGCTGATCACTAGGAAGCTATCTGGCAGGCTGCTGCTGGTGCTAAAACTGCAAGTTTCAGTCTGCATGTCAGAATGATTTACTGAAATGGATGCAGAAGATATTTGAGAACTCATAAAAAAGTGTCCATTTTAGTTTTCACGATGGATGTGATAGCACTATATACTAACATTGATAACACTTTGGGCTTAAAAGCCTGCAACCACTTCCTACAGGAAAGGAATATTCACTATAAAGATCACAACGAGATGTTGACAGAAATGATTTCATCATGTTTGACAAGCAATGTATTTTTATTTGGTGATGAGATTTACTGCCAGCGAAACGGAGCGGCTATGGGTTTTTCTTTCAGCCCAAGTTATGCCTGTCTGGCAATGGGGTGGTGGGAGAAGGAGATCGCTTGGAACATCAAGAATGAAAAACACACAACAAAGATAGTCCGCTGGAAGCGCTTCATAGATGATCTCTTAATCATCTGGAACGGGAATGAGGATGATTTCCAGGATTACTTCGAAATTCTGAACACCAGTATACCTAATCTTAAATTCACATATGAGATCAATAAGGAAAGGGTAATTTTCCTGGATGTAGAAATCTACGTTAAAAACAACCATTTGGAGACTACACTTCATCGTAAGATCACAGCGACCAATGCCACCTTGGAAGTAACAAGCTTCCACCAGCCATCTCTAATATCCAGCATACCATATGGTGAGTTTCTCCGGCTGCGAAGGATATGCAGTGAAGAGGAGGAATGGAAGAAGCATAGTGCTAAAACAACAGAAAGATTCACAAACAAAAAGTACAACAAAAGCATCGTGAATAGATGTTGGACTAGAGCCAATGGGAAATCAAGGGAGGAATGTCTCGTGCCAAAAAATTGTGAGAACCAATCAGAAAAGGAATCAATTAGATTAATTATGGATTTCTCTCAAGATTCTAAGGAAATTGCTGGTATAATAAGAAAGAACTGGAAGATCTTACAGCTGGACGGAACAATATGTGAAAAAATGGGATCCCATCCAATAATAACATATCGTAGAGCCAAGAATTTGAAGGACAGGTTGGTGCACAGCCATTTTAAAACAAAAAAACAAAGGGACACATGGCTCAAAACCAAAGGGTTCATCAAATGCCACAGCTGTAAAGTATGTCAAATAGCAAAACCTGTTACAGAAATTACAATGGCTAACAAAATCTGGCAGATCAGAGATCTAATCACCTGTAAAAGTCAATACACTGTGTATGTGATTGAGTGTCCCTGTATGCTAAAATATGTGGGCAGCACCATTTGCGAATTAAAAAAAAGAATACTGGAGCATGTCCGGGCCACGAAAAACAAAGACAGAAATAATGCAGTGGCCAAACACATGGAGCTATACCACAATGGAGACTGGAAAACTCTGAAATGTTATGGGATAGAAACTGTACCAGCCAATGCACGTGGAGGAAATAGAGAGAAAAGACTGCGACAAAAAGAGTCACGCCATATTTTAAATCTTGGGACCATGATGCCTCATGGTTTAAATCAATCAGAGGAATTGTACATACACATCTAATCAAACATACAGTCTCCCACAATGTGCAAATAAAATCCAAGGAACACCAAGGAAGACATCATCGACAACATAAGTGCTGGAATCCGCATGGGAATACTTTACCCACTGGAGGGTTAGAAAATGGGTGAAACTCCAAAAGGAATACAGACCCATTGGAGGGTCAAAAAATGGGTGAGACTCCAAAAGAATAGCGTGAACTCATTCAAGTTAGAGTTGGGCAACATATCCCCACTAGAGTGTTAAAGGGGTCCAAAGAAACCTATGACTCGAGTAAATCCAATTGGTTTCTGTGAATATAGATAAAACAGACTGCCATTGGAGGCTTTAAAGAGGAGTCGGTAAAAGAATGGACCTAAAAACATTCCCACTGACGGGATATAATGTTGTTGGGAACTGTAAATATAGCGGAACACCTATTATTTTTGAACCATGCAGAAATGGAAGAGTTGATGGTTGCTGATTGGTGATATAATTGGATACTGATTTTAATTCACATAATCTGTAAAGATTGTATTTTTGCACTAATACTTTTGCACAATTTTTTCATAGAAAATAACAGGGGACTACATCTCCCAGTAGGCTGTGGAGGGTTCCCTGACAACAAACAGGAAGTGATGCATTAGCTTTTCCTGTAGTTTTAAATTTAAAAATAAGGTGGATTGTGCCAAAAATCAGCCGTGAGCAAGGTATTACGATATACCGAAACGCGTTGGTTGGGTCTGTGCATGCTGTCGAAAAAGGATTTAAGAATAAATTAACTTGCTAAATCATTACTGCTGGAGTGCGACCTGTTTCTTTCTACACGAAGGAGTTGTTTGGATATATATATATATATATATATATATATATATATATATATATATATATTCACTGAAAAAACCATAGGTTTCAGATATGTTATAGTTACAAATTAGCATTTAAAAAACCTTTGAAATTCACTGAAAAAACCATAGGTTTTAGGGACAGTTATAGTTAGTTGGACATTTCACTCGTACAAAACCCGTGAAATTCCCCGTTATAGTTAGTTCAGCTAACTATAACTCGCGCCCCGCAATGCACTGCTGATGACGTCACATATTACATCACTCATGACATGGTCAGTGACATCACTGATGACATCACTGATGACATCTCAAATGACATCACTGATGACATCATCCAGTGACTGTGTGTTTCTGTAAAGTTTAAATATTTTTAATATATATAGGAAAAGACGTACTGAAGAATGAGTGGGTGTGTAAGTGTCTGTATGGATGATTTAGTAGGTGCGTGACTGACTCTATAAGTGAGTGATTTAACGTATCTTACTGAATGCATGGGTTAGTGACTAAACTGGGTGAATGTCTGTATCCGTCTGTCTGTTGCTGTGTAAGTGGCTGCATGGGTTTGTGAATAGCTACATGAGTGTCTATATGAGTTATTGATTGGTTGTCTGAGTATCTGTATGGGTGCCTGAGTGTTTGTGTGGGTGGGGTGTGTGCAACTCTGTGCATAGATGTGTGAGTGGGTGATTCACTGGGTGGATGGTTTCAAGAGTGCATCTGTGATAGACTGTATGGGTGGGTAAGTGTGTGTAAGAGTGTGTTAGTGAGTGAATGTATGTCCCAGTGGTACATGTGTGAGTAACTACATATGTGAAAGCCAGTATATATGTGTGTTGGAGTATATAAATAGCTATAAGCGAGAGTGAGTGATTGTGATAGTGGCTGTATGGATGAGTGTGTGCTTGTATCAGTGATTGTATAAGAGCGTAAAAATGTGCTAGTATTTGTATGATTAAGTGAGCTGGTGTGTGTATAACTGTATAGGTGAGTAAATGGCAGTGTGTTTAATTATTTGCATGACTGACTAGGTGTGTGAGTACCTCTATGGATGAGTGGCGGTGTTTGAGTGTCTATATAGGAGTAAGAGTGCATATGATAGTCCTGTACTGAGTGACCATAAGTATGAGTGACTGTACGGGTGAGTGAGTGGATGTGTGTGTGTAGACCTAAGAATCAGTGAGTGGGTATGTAGTTATTGGTGTTGGAGTGTCTATAGTTTTGCGAATGGCAGTCTGTAATTTAGATTGGGTGTATCAAAGGTTATATTAGGGTGTGAGGAGCTGCATCAGATTATCACGTGGATGATGTCATCAGTGATGTCATTTGAGATGTCATCAGTGATGTCATCAGTGATGTCACTGACCATGTCATGAGTGATGTAATATGTGACGTCATCAGCAGTGCATTGCGGGCGCGAGTTATAGTTAGCTGAACTAACTATAACGGGGGAATTTCACGGGTTTTGTACGAGTGAAATGTCCAACTAACTATAACTGTCCCTAAAACCTATGGTTTTTTCAGTGAATTTCAAAGGTTTTTTAAATGCTAATTTCTAACTATAACGTGTCTGAAACCTATGGTTTTTTCAGTGAATTTCAAAGGTTTTTTAAATGCTAATTTGTAACTATAACGTGCCTGAAACCTACGGTTTTTTCAGTGAATTTCAAAGGTTTTTTAAATGTATTAATTTTTATATTTTTTTTCATACTGATTTACTACATTTTTAGAAACAATTTCTTTTACATATTTTATTTTTTAAATTACATTGTAATTACATTATACATTACATTACAAAAAATACTTTCTCAGAATGAATTACTTTAGTTTAAATACTTAGCACATAGGCAATAGACTTTTAAGTACAGTAGTTAGTTGTTGCAATGGGCAACACATTTTCAAACACAATGCAACATTCAGCTCAATGTGAATTTCTAGTTAAATGCAATTAGTTACTTTATGGATTACTTTTCTAACCACAGGACTGGATCCTAGATTCAGTCCTGGGACATCTCCTGTAAACAGTTGAGTAAAAGCGTTTTGGTTACAGTCGTGATTTTTAAGGAATATTATTGTATTTTAAAAGTTGACACTTAGAAACTTTTCCTCATAGAATCACCAATGTTATCCTATGGAAGGAAATTCACTTAGCAGGTAAAAACTGTTATCGTTACTTTTTCTTACTCCGTGTTGGATCCTGGATCCAGCACTGGTGCATCTCCTGTAAACAGTTGAAAAAATGCGTTTAAGTCATACAGGCGATTTTTAAGGAATATTTGTAGTTTGTGAAAATCGACACTTTGAAACTTTTCTGCTGAAAACCAGACAATGGATTCCTATGGAAGAAAAGATAAGTTACTGGTAAGTACGGTTAAAATTACTTTTCAGGGTCAGTGCTGGGCTAAAAGATGCAGCACTGGGTTCTCTCCTGATAACAGGTGAGTAAATCGGAATTCGTATTTCGGCTGATTTTAGAGGAATATTTGTATGTTTCAAAAATCAACACTTAGAAACTTTTTCAGCAAAAAGCAGGCAATGATATCCTATGGAAGGAAATTCAAGTTACTGGTAAGTACGGTTAAAATTACTTTTGAGGATCAGTACTGGGCTGAAAGATGCAGCACTGAGGTCTCTCCTGATAACAGGTGAGTAAATCGGAATTCGTATTTCGGCTGATTTTAGAGGAATATTTTAAAGTTCCAAAACTCCACACATAGAAGAATTTCCAAGTGAAACCAGTCAATGTTAGCCTATGGAAGGAAATTCAAGTTACTGGTAAGTACGGTTAAAATTACTTTTCAGGACCAGTACTGGGCTGAAAGATACAGCACTGAGGTCTCTCCTTATAACAGGTGAGTAAATCGGAATTCGTATTTCGGCTGATTTTAGAGGAATATTTGTATGTTTCAAAAATCAACACTTAGAAACTTTTTCAGCAAAAAACAGGCAATTATATCCTATGGAAGGAAATTCAAGTTACTGGTAAGTACGGTTAAAATTACTTTTCAGGACCAGTACTGGGCTGAAAGATACAGCACTGAGGTCTCTCCTGATAACAGGTGAGTAAATCGGAATTCGTATTTCGGCTGATTTTAGAGGAATATTTTAAAGTTCCAAAACTCCACACTTAGAAGAATTTCCAAGTGAAACCAGTCAATGTTAGCCTATGGAAGGAAATTCAAGTTACTGGTAAGTACGGTTAAAATTACTTTTCAGGATTAGTACTGGGCTGAAAGATGCAGCACTGAGGTCTCTCCTGATAACAGGTGAGTAAATCAGAATTCGTATTTCGGCTGATTTTAGAGGAATATTTGCACAATGGTGAAGGGAGGGGCGGGGCCTGAGGTGACATCTGTGCAAACGCGCCCCGTGGCGCGTTTTAAGTAGGGGGATTAAGTCCCCTTGAATCATGAGGGTCCCTACGGGCCAACTAGCCCACCAGGAACCTCCAGTATGCGCCAGGGGCTGCGTTGCAGAGACATGTACAGAGGCCACACCCCTTTTACACCTCTCTGCAACGCAGCTCTGTGGCGCTTTCTGGACGTACCTGTTGGGCTAGTTGGCCCCAGGGACCCTCAGGATTGAAGGGATTTAATTCCCCATCTTAAAACGCGCACGGGGCCTGTTTGCACACATGTCACCTGAAGCCCCGCCCCCTCCCTTCACCACTGTGCAAACGCGCCCCGTGGCGCGTTTTAAGTCGGGGATTAACTCCCTTGAATCCTGAGGGTCCCTGGGGTGCAACTAGCCCACCATATACCTCCAAAAGCGCCACAGAGCTGCGTTGCAGAGAGGTGTAAAAGGGGCGTGGCCTCTGTACACCTCTCTGCAAGGCAGCCCCTGGCGCATACTGGAGGTTCCTGGTGGGCTAGTTGGCCCCCAGGGACCCCCAGTATTCAAGGGGATTGCTCCCCTCTGCAAACGCGCCAGGGCGCGTTTGCAGAGTGGTGAAGGAAGGGGCGGGGCCTGCGGGCCCGATCTTTTTTTTTTTTCCCCCTGAAGGGGGGCTGTGTGGCCCCCTTCCTTTTTCCTATTTTTAGGCCCTGGGGACCCCATCCCCCAGGGCCTTACTCCTTTTTTTTTTAATTAAAATTAAAAAAAAAAAACGGGAAGAGGGTTGCGTGGCCCCCTTCCCTGGGCCTGTATTGGCCCCGGGGACCCCATCCCCGGGGCATGGCCTCTTTTTTTTTATTTGGAGGGGGCTGCGTAGCCCCCTCCTCAGGCCATTTAAGGCCCCGGGGACCCCATCCCCCGGGGCCTGGCCTCTCGTTGGGGACTGTGGGGGGGTCCCCAAACCCCCCACAGTCCCGCCGGCTCCCGTGTCCTACGGGAGCCGGCATTGCTTTTACACATGGGGAGCAGCTAACATGCCCCCGGGACTTGGACTTGACTTGGCCCACCCGGGGGCCAATTAACATCGAAGCGCGGGAGACCGCGCTTCGATTTTTTTTTTTTTTCGGCAGGATTCGCGCACCCTGAGCGCATCCTGCCGATTTTTTTTAATTTTTTTTTGCCCAGGGGGTCCTTGTGGGACCCCTGAGCAAACCTAGGGGTCAGGGTGTTTCTACCCTGCCCCCTTTGTGCGCTTTGCGCACTTGTTTCTGTCCCTCGGTTCTACCGAGGACAAAATGGCTGCCAACATTTCCTGAATCGGAATGTTGACAGCCAATTAACATGCAGCTCGTGATCGGGACGGTGCGCGCAGGGTGCGCTGAGGGTATGCGGACCCTACTCGGCCATAGATATCACTATCTTTTTACTTTTGATTTTCTCAGCAACTACTGAACGGATTTACACCATTTAACAAAAAGGGTTCTTTCTGAACCAAGAACTACCTCTTTGCCAAATTTGGTGTAATTCCGTTCAGCAGTTCGGGCTGTAGCCGTGTCTAAAGTTTCCTATGGAAAATTGCATGGGGAAAACGCGTTTTGGGACCCCCTTTTTCTCGGCCCCGGCTTGACGAATCCCCCGAGACTTTCAGGGTAGGAGCGGACCGGAGCGGGCCATAAAGTTTGAAAATTTTGCGAAGATACGTCAACCGGCAAGAGAGTTATTTCAAATAGAATGTCGCGGATTTCCTATGGATAATAGGTTGTAACTATAACTATCTACTGGCGACCGCCAGTAGATAAAATATATATATATATATATATATATATATCTATATATATATATCTTTAATAGCTCCTATTCCAACTAAATGTCATTCAGGCGTGTCTAATTGTTGTCTTGAATGCAGAATGTTAGCGCGCTAGTTGCTCGTTAGAACTCTGTGATAAATCTGCAGTTGATCACTAGGAAGCTATCTGGCAGGCTGCTGCTGGTGCTAAAACTGCAAGTTTCAGTCTGCATGTCAGAATGATTTACTGAAATGGATGCAGAAGATATTTGAGAACTCATAAAAAAGTGTCCATTTTAGTTTTTTAGAGCACTAACAGTAATATCTATAATAAAAATAATCCCCTCATTTTTCTCCTTTCTAAAGGAAATTTATTGGGTTTTACAGCTTCGATTCCATCAAGATTGCTTTAGATGATTTACACATTTGTCATAAATGCAGAATGTTAGCGCTCCAGTTGTTCATTAGAGGAGGCCGGGAGATCAACTGACCGGCTGCTTCTGGGGTTGGTAGTGCATTTTTTATTCAGAAAATCATACTTTATTCTAACATGGCTGATGAAGATTGTGTGAATTATAGAACATGAGCTTACATTTTAGCTTCTGCAGTACCTTCCATTATTGTGTATGAGAAAATCATGAGAGAAAACAGTTTTCTTTCTAACATGATTCATCAAATCCCAGCAGAGGATCAGCATTTTTCACAGGGTTAAATCACCTCAGAACACAACATAATTCCTAAAATTAGTATGGCATTTCCAACAAATGATATATATTGTGACTAACTCTGTTATCACGTTTTATATATGCTCCTTTTTGTCAGCCTCTTAAACAGGCAACTACATGTACTTCAGTAGGGACCAGGTCTCCGAGTCATGTAAATGCAACCACAACATGTTGTGGCTAGCCAATCAAGGGGGAGGGTACGGGGGGATTTTGGGACCTCCACATGCTAGCCAATCAAGGGGGAACCTTTTCGGACCCTCCAACAAGTACTTTAGGGTGTGTTCACCCTGCTCCTTTATGTATTGGTTTTAATTCATTCTCAATGCGCGAAACCCATATCATTGAGTTCTGTAGAGGCTGCCATATCATATTATTCAGATTGTGTCCAGCCAATCAGGGTTGACTAGTCCTCTTTGAAGTGACCAATCGGAGAATATCTGAACAGCAGTCCGTATATCAATATCTTTTTAACCCCCTACATGACTACCCCCAAGCACCTATTTAAAAGCAAAGTTTTTAAACACGGCTGAACGGATTTACATCAAAGAACAAAAGCACGTTTTCTGAATACAGTTCTAACTTTTTGTTAATTTTTCTGTAATTCCGTTTAGCTGTTTTACTGTATCACTTCCCAAAATTTCTTATGGCAATTAATATGTGAAATCAGTGTTTTGGGATACCCCCCTTTTCTTGGTTCCTGCTTGACTGATTGTGTGAAACTTTTTAGGAATGGGCTGAGGTGGATGAACTTTTTGGGAGCGTTTTGTGAAGATTTGTCAAATTGCACCGAAGATATTGGTGAAATAAAAAATGTACTTCCTGTGGAAAACCCGACCTAACTAGAACAGTGGTGATTGCCGCTGTGTATATGTGTCCATCTACCATTTTTGGCACAGTGAGATGAAGCTATTTGTCAAGAATCGCAAGATATTGAGCAAATGCCGAGACTCTTGCCGGGTTCGGCAGTTTCCAGGGTCGGCAGCACTGGTTATTACGTCACATCTCTTGAGCATAGAGGCAAATGCCCATCTGTGTGATAGCTGTGTGAATTCTACCTGTACTATCACCTGAGTGTGGTGCACAATGGGTAATTGAGTTTATGCTCCCTGGCAAGCTCCGAGACCGAGAATGTAGGAATAACTGATGCCCATAAGGTACAAAAAGAGCAATGCAGGCAAGTATTTATTCCGACAAAATATTTTATTTTTATGAAAGTGGAGCTCTGACCCCCTTCCTGTTTTCCTCTTTAGTTGGGACAAGAGGGCAAAAACCTCTTTCTGAGCTGTATAGTATTGGATATATGTGTATAATGTTGGTTGTCCGGTGTAAAACGTAGGAAAAGCCCACGAGTGGCAGGGGCCTGCCTAGCCTTCAAGGCCTGTCCGCTGTAGTGGTAGCAGACAAGTCACCTTGTTGCACCAACTTCACTGCAAGTGACCCAAGTATATCAAGGTAAGGATCAAATGCAAGAGGGTGCATGTTTTGTTATAGCTAGGGGAGACGTGAGAGGCCGACAGTTCAAGTTGACATTTCCCGAAGGGAGCCTAGAAGGTGATATACTCAGCTATGCTTGTAGAGCTACCAGGGAATAAACACCTCTAGCTCTCCCAGGCCATACTCTTAGTGGCTAAAAAGGCTGGACCCAATATAGTATTAAATTGCAGTATGTTAAGGGCTAATCTGACAACCTATTTCAACTTTTCTTAAATATAGGACTAGTTTCATCCCTTTTTAAAGCCAAGGCAATGTTCTTGTCTCTTTCCTCCCTGTCTCCAACTTCCCTCATGCATCAGCAGTGGAGTTAGGCTCCCCGACACAAGACAGGGCCCAAATATTTACCCTTTTTAAACACAATTTTAGTATCCATGACATGACCATATTCTCACTAAGAGAATAAGCAGGTGCCTGGCTGAGCTTAAGGGAATAGTAGTTGATCTTAATGAGTAAGAAAAATGTAAGCAGTTTTAGTTGAGCAGCAGGGCCCGTATTACTGAAAGTGTGCTCTCTCCCAGTTTGCGTTACGGTGCACCTTTTAATCAGGTGCACCGGGTGCAAACAGGGAAAGTGCGCTGTATTATGAAGAATGCGCTGTTCTCTGGGCAGTCGTGAACTTGCTCTGGCCCATGGGCTGCGCATTCAAGAGAAATACTTGACAGCTGTTTAAAACCTGCTCTGTGTTTCTCTGTGCAGGGGCAACCCGCCTGCCCTTCCAAAAGGGATTAGAGATCACCTTGCAGGTGGGTGCTGTGAGAGACCCCTTACATCCCTTGAAAGGGCTGCCCTCAAGGAGCGCACTGACAGTGTGCCACTTTTTTGTAGCACGCTTTCAGTGCGCCTCCTGACAGCTTCTTTGCCTCTGTGCCCACATCGGTAATATGGCGCTAGCACAGAGGCAAAGTGAATTCTTCATTTGCACGGGACCACACCCCATGCAAATGAGGGAACATCTCGATATCGCTGGTACTACATGGGCGCCAGCACTATCTTTCCTACAGAAGGGGCTGCAGAAGCATCTGCGGCCCCATCTGTAATACCAAAGTGCCCAGGGGGGGCACTGAAAGCGGGCACAAACAGCCTTTGCGCCCCTGGACACTTTGAGTAATACGGCCTCTGGATTTAAACTTTTGTGTTTCAAAGCCTGCTCTCAATGCGTCTAAAGCTCTGAGATGGGCTAATTCGGTAGGCAACGTTAGAATAAGTAAATAAAAAGTGGATGCAGCTATTTATAGTTACGCTAATAGGAAAATGCCTTTAAATTATTCAGCAATTGTAATGCATCTCGAGTGAGCCTGGCACTTCTGTGAAACCTCTGAAGGTTAGGTACATACTAATACAATCCGACACCTTCATTTACATTGATTTCTTTATTTGTATATCAGTCCTAGTTGTATTTTAGGTGCTTTAGTTCGTTACCATCAGTTGCTAGGAGGGTTGTATTTTAATCTGCTGCATTTCTTTTAACTTGGGATTTACCATTTGCAATATAAACTGCTTCACTACTTGCAATTTGATAACGCATCCATGACTGTTCAAAAACTTTGAAAATCCCTTTCACCTCATCTCCACCAACATATATTATAAGTGGCCGAACACTACAGGAGAGCGATTACACTACTTTAGCACATATGTCCAGATCCTCTGTCTGCATGGTTGACAACATTCTGTCTCAAAGAAAAAACAAATTATATGTAAAGTAAGGGCAAATTATGCAACATATTGTACATTAAAAACAGTTCTTAGGTGCCATCCTCTGGGGCAGATCTGGCTAGTTTGACATTTTCCTACACATTGATACAAAAGATATGCCAGTAGTACAGAAAGTACATCCTTTTATTAAACTTAAACTGTACACATTCAACAAATGCTAATCAAAGTAATGTTTACCAATACTTTATTTTGTTTTTTTTATTAATGGTAAACAGGAGCCCTCTTTTATTAATGCTATCATTCCAAAATCTGACTAAAATTGGTGTTGCAGAAAACTAGCCTACATCTATTTGTTGTAATAAAATATGTACCTGCTTTAATCTACTCATTCTGATGATATTTTTTAATTTGTTTACTATTAGTTTTATTTGGTGTTCACATTATAGGGCTTTTGGATGCACCTCTTGCCTTTAAAAGGCAGTCATGAAGAACAGTTACGCGTTTACATATGTCTTGCTAGTAGGTGCTTAAAGATCCAGGGCATTGCTCCTTAAGTGATGCAAAATGTTTGAAAGACTTCTAATCTCGCCATACCCCCTTGAAATGCCTGCTAAATTAAGAGCAGTGTTTGTGATGTAAACATGGATGTGTGCATATAGAGTGAAATAATACGTTCTTGGCAAAGAAGAATCGCTCTTCTATCTGCAAACAAAAAGCACTGGTTGCAATTCAATTGGGGATACTAACACTACCTAGACAACGTTCATTTAGCAGTAGTAATTCGGAATTGTAGGTAGAGTGGGAGCAAGGAGATGCCTTTAAGGTATATGGATTGGCTTCTTGCTTGTGGTTCAAAACTGTTAATACCATCGCAGAAATCAAGGTAACTGAACAAGTATCACATTAATAAACATTTCTCTCCCGCCCCCTCCCCCCCCGCCCCCCCCTTAGTATCCAGTCATTCTGAATAAGCTGTAGTGGCCAGTTTCCAATATTAAACATCATAGAAGGTCCAGACGAGGACACACAGAGGGAAAGATGGGAGCAGATCGAAACCGATCAGAAAAGGCAACTATCGTTAAAGAAATCCTAACCTTCCCTAGCCCTCCTCCTACTTTGGGATGATCCCAGCCCTTCTCCCACAGAACCTTCCACCAAGAACCTGAAATTCCAAGGCTCCACCACAGTCAAATGCCTACCACCAGTTTACCTACCACCACAGGTAAACCGCTCAGGAAGGTTGCAGCAGATTCCACCTGGGTTCTCTTTCCCTCATATTCCACTCCCTGATTCGCAGCATAAGCTGCTGTAGCAGTCCACTCCAGCATTGCAATCTTGTCTTTATGTCTGACAATGCATTCTTCCTTTATGTGTCAGGGAACCATAGCAGATTGTTGGTCCATTCTGTACCATCTTGTTCTTGACTGCTGCTTGGAATTTTATCTCACCAGTCTGCTGAAAAAGTCTCATAACAGTGCCTCTTTGGAAGTACTTCCAACCTATATACACAGCGAGCTTACGACTCCATGTCTAGGGTCCTCCTCAAAGTCCAAAAAGCTTGTCAGAAATATTGGTACCCCAACAGAAAACACGTCTGCGTGCACTGCCTCTAGAACCCCAAGAATTTGCTAAATTAACCCCTGCTACATATTGCTCAGTCTATTAATCGTCTTCACCACATTGCCTTTAAAAGATATCAGCTCCTGTATTGTGACATCAACCTTAGCTGAGTGGGTTTCCAATGACTGGGACCCTCCATGTCACTTTCCCCTGCTCACATTCCACCCCCACTATTTTACCAGCAATGTCCTCCAGTTTCTTCTTCATTGCCTGCACGGAAGGATCAATGGCCGCCATACTTTCAGCATCCTCTGATCGCAATGGAGTAATAGCCCCTAAGATGGTCATTTTGTCTGGGACACATGCTGATATATAAGCCTGCGCCTCTCCTTTCTCTTTTTGCTCCTTGCTTGAGGTCCCTCGATGGGACTCAAAGTCCTATTTACTCTGTCTGCAGTCCCAAAATAGCCACAGCTAACTTAGGGCTCACTTCCTATTGCTGCTTATAGAAAAATACCCTCAAGGAACCTCCATGCCATGTAGGAGCCCAGTGCCCACAGGCCTATCTGATCCAGGTGGGTCATATTATGTATGGGTATATTTTAACCTGCTTGGGGAGTTAGGCATCACAGTTCCATCCCATGGCAAACTTCCCCCTTTTTAGGTCTCGCAGAGGCAGTGCATGCGCTGTCTCTTTGAGACATGCTGTATCCACTTTGTGGGCTTACAGTCCGCTCATTGCTTTTGATTTGTTTCTTCGTGTGTCCTTCCAAAAATCTTGCCTCTATGTGGGTAATCCGTGTTTTTTGTCCCTCCTTTGTTTCTTGCTCCCTCCCACGGAGCAGTGGCATATTACCTGTATCCTTTCCCTTTTGTCTATTCAGATCGTGTATGTACACTATTTTTTTTTTAGTTTCTTTCAGCTCATGTTTTGGAAAGGTTCCCTTTTTATTTCTTTGTAGGGTTGATGTTCCTAGCTCCGTTTCTGTAAACAGCCCTGTAAATCAAGTCCTTATCTAGTCACATTTGCTGTTTTCCGAAGGCACCTGTTCCGTTCACCCTTACCGCTCTTTGTCCCCTCTGTCGTCGGCCCCTCTTTCCGATCTCCTCCCCTTCGAGTCCATCTTCAGCTTCCCGGCCCCTTGTTACAACTGCTTCCAGAGGGAAGGGGGGGGGGGCGGGGGAGGAGAGACAGATGGAGGCGTGCACGCACACGCGCCCATGATCGCACGCACACGCGCCCATGATTGCACGCACACGCGCCCATGATCGCACGCACACGCGCCCATGATCGCACGCACACGCGCCAATCATTGCACGCACGCCAATCATTGCACACACAGGCACACACACACGCCAATCATCACACACAGGCACACGCCAGTCATCACACACAGGCACACGCCAGTCATCACACACAGGCACACGCCAGTCATCACACACAGGCACACGCCAGACATCACACACAGGCACACGCCAGACATCACACACAGGCACACGCCAGTCATCACACACAGGCACACGCCAGTCATCACACACAGGCACACGCCAGTCATCACACACAGGCACACGCCAGTCATCACACACAGGCACACGCCAGTCATCACACACAGGCACACGCCAGTCATCACACACAGGCACACGCCAGTCATCACACACAGGCACACGCCAGTCATCACACACAGGCACACGCCAGTCATCACACACAGGCACACGCCAGTCATCACACACAGGCACACGCCAGTCATCTCACACACTCACACGCCAGTCATCTCACACACTCACACGCCAGTCATCTCACACACACGCCAATCATCACACACACATGCCAATCATCACACACACACATATGCCAATCATCACACACACACATCATCACACACACACATCATCACACACAGGCACAGGCACACGCGCACGCACACACACACACACACACACACACACACTCTGCATTAACAATAATTATTGCAACCATAAATGCAAACCCAAAACTTTACAGCTATGTATTTTATAAAAGAAACCATTCGAGCACAGTCTTGCGGTTGTCCCTCGTTTTCCAAAAGTTAACGTTCTGGAACAAAGAAAGTAGTTGTGCGAGCTGTCTACTTCATCTTCTTCGTGCTGCGTCATGTGACTCAAGTTCGCTGACAGGTTGCGTAGAGACAATGCTGCAAGAGGTGATGGATTTACAGACATTGATTCACACTTTTACATCAAACTGCATCAGCAATACTCCACAAACCAGCTACCACTTCTATCATGTGTTGTGATGGCTCTGCCATGACAATATACAGAGCTCTGCTGCCTTTCAATTAGGTTTATAGATAAATACCTTGTACATACACCTTCTGTACTGAATGGATGCTAAAATAAGACCCCCTCTCCTACTGAAAGAACCAGACCTCTGTGTGCTGTGCTAAAATGGCTTCACTGAAGCATGTACTATAGCTTGCTGAACACATGCCAAAGGGAGCTTATGTAATCTGCAGTAATGGTTTCCAATGCCACTGAGGTAGTGCAGGGCATTAGTGTTTTAACTGGCTAACAACAACAAAAACATTTGCAAAGCTTATAGGTCTACTGAGGCTGCCAAAACATCCAACACACATCATTTAATCAGCAAAACATTAAAAACGTGTTTATTAACACAAATGCAAACAATCTACACTTACTAGCCACACAACCACTGTAGAACAGAGAAAGAAATAGAACCTCTCTCAAAGGCGAGACCTATTGGCTTTGCCAATGCTTGATATGTAGGCCATGGTCCCAGTCCAACTGCTGAACTCCTAGGTGGGTCATGTTGCTCTCCTCCGGCACCACAGATGTTCCAACTGCCCAGATGCATCAACAAATTCACCAAACATGGCTATCTTGGTCACCGGCTGACGCTGCCTCAGTTTCTTTATTTTAGCAGGTTTTTTAAGACTATTTTAAAAGAATGCAAGAGGGGAAATAACTGACCTTAAAAGGTTCAGTAGAGTGGTTCTTTTGTGTCTGGTGAGTGAATGTTTGAGTTCGAGCACTGAGTAAGGGGGTTTTATTCTGAGAAACGATTGAAGCAGATCATTGAATACTTTGTTCACAAGGGTAGGGACTAATTGGGCTGGGCTGCAGGTATTACCCTTTCGAAACCCGAACCCACCCTCTTGCTATCCTGCTCCTCACATCCCCCAATCTTTTTGGTCAGGAGCACCAAGGTGTTCGTTCAATAATCTTAGACTAGCAAAAGTCCCCTACCTCCAGTTGTGTGCACTAAGATGTCTCCGGGCGTGGAATCTCCAGACTCTTTCGTCTTTCTGCCATTCTTAATATTACAGTACAGCTATTAGTGTTATTATTGGTACTAACAGTAGTGTTAGATGTATTAATAGAAGTACTTGATCGTTTACTGTTACAGGTTTGCTGCTACTATGACTAGTATTAATTCTTATGCCCCCATTCATTTTTACAAGTACTACCACTACTGCTATGCATACTGGCATTTCTGCTACTTCTACCACCACCTTTATTGTTGATTTTACTACTACCCTTAATAGTACTATTTTACTACCACTGGCACTAAAAGTATAATCAATATTACTAGGACTATCAGTATTAGTAATACCATCACTACTCCTAAAGAAGACAGCAATGGTAGTACTGCCACCTATATGGTCACAAGTACTAGTAGTTTTATTAGTAGTACCAGAGGTGGAAGAAGTGATGCTAGTTCTTTTAGTTTAGCGGTTGAAGAGCCAGATAATGGACTAGTAGCACCAGGCGTTGCACTAGTAGTAACAATAGTACTAGTAGTAGGGACAATTGAGTATCCTGTTGTATTAATATCCGTCCTCGTAATAAGTAGTAGATGTAGTACATAATGTTCTAGCAGTAGTCGCACAGGTAGTATTGATAGTAACTGTATTAATGGCATTCATGGTATTAATACGAGTAGGGTATTGGTACTGCCTGTTTTAGTAGTTCCTACCATAGTAGAGCAAGTAGTAGTAGCAACACCACACACACACACACCAACATAGATCTTAAAACCATTCAGAGAAATGTAACTTTAAACATACCATATTGTCCTGCACACAGCATTGCATAATAACTATTTATTTATTTATTTATTTGCAGAGTTTTATATAGCGCTGGCTAGACCCGGAGGTATCAGAGCGCTTTACATGAGGATCAGCGAGTTACAAGTTAGCAAAATTACCAACAGTTACAGGAGCCAAGTATAACATAGGGAAAAATAGACAGTGTTACACAATAACATGAGTTACTAGCGCAAAGCATAACCAAGGCACACGTCCTAAAGGGCAAAGAAGGAAGAGGGGGAAGGTAAAAAGGGGTAGGGTAAGCAGATCAGGTCAGGCAGACCGGCAGGGGGGAAAGTATTGCAGGGGATGGATTCATCGGAGGGCGGGGGAGGAAACGAGACACAGCGGAGAGACGAGGGTAACCATGTCCAATGTCCGGCTGGGTAGGTGATGGCAGAGGAGGTGAACCAGAGCCTAATCTCCTCTATAGCTGATAAAACAGCTCCACCGGGCAACGGCCATGATTGTTCGGGCTCCGCAGTTAGCAAAATTCACGGTTCATCGTAAGATCACGAACCAAAATCGCGGGAATTAGAGAGTTGAAGGGCTGCCGTCAATATAACCTCAGGTGAGTCCGAAGGTTCAAGGAGGGGGTAGAACACGGGATTAGAGCCGGAAAGGAAATCCCTAGCAGGGGAGCTCCCGGCCGGAGCTCCTCACATGTCGGCCATCTTGACCGTGGGAGCCTGCAGGTGCCTGGATGGTCTACTGTGAGAAGAGCAAACAAGCTCAAGGGCGTGACCGTGCGCCTGGGCTCGACCTCGGGGCACCGAACAGAAGCAACCGGCCCAGTCCGATGCTCAGCCACGAGGCCGCCTTCAAAGCCTGAGTCTGCCTGACCTCCGCCATTTTAGGGTCAGGCAAACCAGGTCCCGGGCCTCGCCGCAGAGATATCCGTGCAGAGACCTCTCATCCGCCCCCGGGGGCAGAGCGATGGGCAGCGTAATGCCGGAGGACCTCTCCCGCACTTTGTGGGCCGCAGTTTCTCACCTCAGGAGCCTCAGCCTAGCCTTAGCGCATTAGATCTCAAGGATCTACACTGGCACCTCGCTGCCAGCACCACCTCTACCGCAGCCATGTGGTTCTTCTCAGCCACAGGGCCCAACGGGTCCCGCCTGCAGCCCCAGCACCAGCCTCTACTGTGCCAGGCACAGCGGCGCGCCCCGCAACGGCGCGTCTCGGGTCCCCAGTCAGTGGAGGCGCGGGCCGCCCAGTTTAGTTGTTCGCTCTCGGGACACTTCTGCAATTTCCAGACCGAAGATCCACCGGGCACCTCTTCCAGCTGCACCGCCGCTCTCCGTTCACAGCGCGCGGGCCGCCATCTTCACCATTTCGGGCCGCACTGCTCAGCGACTCCGCATACAATCAGCCTTCCGCGCAGGTGAGACCTCGTATTTCCCTACTCACGAGGAGGGGGGGGGGGGGCGGCTGCACTCAGCTTCTTGCCGCGACTGTGCGGTCCTGCTTGCCACCACTCCCGGCGGGCTCACCAGCCACCATCAGCTTCGGCCCAAACCGCCCCAGGCACCGGGGCAGGGCCAGAGTACGTGTGGCACACCTCAGCTCCTCCGCAAGTTGTGGCGCCAGCTGCACTATCGCCCGACTGCACCCAGTGCCCTTTCACAGTTTCCAGGCCGGAGGTCTGCAGTGCTCCACTCCAGGTCAAACAGCCGCTCGTAGCTCACAGCGCGCAGACCGCCATACTGCCGAATTCCGGGCCGCCTCCTTTATCGTCAATTTCTTCGGGCAGCTAGCAGTTCACGCTTCCCAGGTCGTATCTTTTTGTTTCCGGGGAGGTCAGGAGTCTTACCCCCGCGGACTGGGCCAGGGATGTCCGCCCGTACCACCAGATAAATGCCGGATTGTCCGTCCAGCCAGCAGAGCCCCACTACGTGGCGGCCATCTTCTATGCTCTCTATATGCCTTTGGGACCCCTTCCCCTTTCTACTCTGTCCCCGCTTGACAGATCACCCCAAACCTCCAGGAAGGAGCTGAAGTGAATTTTGGTTTTTTGGAAAGTTTGGTGAAGATTTGTCAAACGGCACCAAAGTTATTAGCAAACCAAAAAACGCCTTGTCTATGGAAAAGCAATCCCAACTATAACTACACAGTGGCAACTGCCACTGTGTAATATACATTTTTAAAAGACAAGGTGTTGAGGCTTTTATTGTTTCTGGACTTAAAAACGCTTCTTCTGGTTGCTCCAAGAGACCGGAGATAAGGTGAACTAATGGCCTAGTTGTAAAGAGAGTTGGTAGTCTCTGTAATTACAGAAACAGCCCAGTGAGGAGCTTGTAGCGGAATACTGACTTGTGCTGCGCCTCTGGATAAGAAATCTTGAAACAGCGATCCAAAGAATGATGTTAATGTTTGAACACAGAAGGATGAGGCAGCTGGGGCCTATCCACTATCTTGAAGGGGACTGTAAAAGATGACTTTTCCCATCTATGCTTCCACAGAGGATGATAATCCTGTGGAAGAACATCTTGAGAAGACGGTGGTGAACCTGGTGCCAGGGGATCTTTCCTTGATCTTCTGGGACTGGAGTGGGCTGTCCAATACTGCCCAAAGTGATGGGACACTTGCAACACCAGAGCAGGAGCTATAGTACTTTTCGAACATCTGGATAATTGCTGTTTCCTAACCTTTTAAAATAGATGTTTGGTGAAAGTGAGTGAAACTGAGTAAAAAGAACAGTATTTTTCCATAACTAGTTTTAAAACTATTGACGAGGAACACAGCTTAGTTTCTTTTAAAAAATAAATGCACTGCTTTAGTGGCCTCTGTGCAACTGCCCAGCTGACCTGCTGCAACTGGACCAGCCTGAGCCATGCTGCTGGCCTCTGATGGAGTGAGTCCTGATCCCCAAGAGGTGCCCCCAGGTCCTGGACCCTTGGCAGGTATCAGTGGTAGCTCCTCCTGAAAAAAAAAGGTGAAAATCCTAAAGTCTGGACTTCTTGCAACCAGGCCGGTTTGCGCCAAGATTCTGTGATCTGCGACTACCACCAATGCAAATCTCTTGTGAAACCTGCTCTTCGCGCCAACAGCACCTGCCTGCACCAACCGCAATGTGACACCTGCACCTCGCGCTACAGCAACAACAGCCTGTGAGGATCACCAAAATGAAGCTGCAGCAACTGTAGTGATTTCCCTTTTGGGCCCACTTTAGTTCTCCCTTAGTTTTGCGTATTAGATATTTTAGGCTGCCTCTGCTTTGCACAGCCACACAATTCATTTGTTTTCATAACATTACTTTAGTAATACTCTGTACATGTTTGTTACTCAGTGATTCTTCTTGGGAGCCAGTTTGCACATTTTGTACAAGGCTGCCTGGAATACATAACATGATGTACTGTTCTCAAGTCATCAATAGCGCCTAACGTTTTAGAATTAACACGGTAGCACAGCTACAGCTTTCCAGCACAATAGGCTACTTATGCCTTATAAAGTATCTGCTTAGACTAGGCGATGGAAAACTACTCGCCCATCTCAAAACATTGCTGTCTTTCGCTATATCTATCTGTATAACACACTAGAAATATTGTTAGCAGGTTCAAACTCCTTTTAATTTTAAATTAAATAATCTGTGTGTGTGTTTTTGTTTGTTTGTTTTGCACTAGATGGCAGTCCCTTGGCAGTATTTTCTTGCCTTAGCTGGGGTACCCTTGCTGCACCCCTACCTGAGGGTTCAGCGGTTTCATACGTTGTAGCACAGTATTGTACATTGAGTATCCCCTAGTTGAAGTCTCAGTTGCCATGCTTAAAGTTGTGGATGGCCCCTAGTTGCCTCAAACTGAATGGCGACAAGCCAGAGGTCATGGTGGTCAGGAACAATCCTTCCCAATGGGACCACCTCATTTGGCCTGCATGCCTAGGGGTCCGCTCGTCTCCTACACTGGAAGTCAAGAGCCTGGGAGTTCTTCTACATAAGGATCTCACCGTGGCCTCACAGGCCAAAAAAGTTGCAAGGCCTGCTTTGGCTTGTTAAGAGCCTTAAAGGCGGTTAAAAGACTACCCATGGCAACCCAAAGAACAGTTGTGCAAGGGCACCTTATTGCAAGCACTCTACCTAGGCAGCCCTGGCTATGTCTTAAGGAGACTGCAGACTATTTAAAATGCTACAGCTCCTGTTTTGTTAAGCCTCCCTAAATGTCAGTCCGCATGCCCAGCCTTGGATAGCCTTCATTGGCTGCCAGTCAAGAAAAGAATTAAAGTTCTTTGCACTGCACACACGATAAAGTATGCTCAGGGTTCACATTTTTTGAGACCTCTTATTGTCCCATACAGCATTGCCCGTGATTTGAGATCAAACAAAAAGTTTCTTCTGGCCGTTCCCAGAATTAGGAGGGCCAGAAGCAGAGGGCGATCTTTTGCTTATCGGGTCTCCAAGCTCTGGAACTCCCTCCACATCCATCTTGGGGACAATGACAACCTCCTCGGCTTTAGAAAGCAATAAAAAATCTTCCTGTTTATATCATTTTAATGCATCATTGCACTGCTCATGATTTCTATTCAAAGCCAGTGTCTGGGTAGCCATGCGCTATACAAGAAACGGAAAATAAAAATAAAAGACGGTTTGGGTCTCTTGCCTTATCACGAGTGTGACCTTCCTTCTGTTGCCTAGGGTGTGTGGCTTGGAGGTTTAGTTATCTTACTAGGCTTGCTGTAATTGACAAATATGACTTGTGTGTTCATGATTTAATCTGTTCTCTCCATCTGGCATGCCTGCTGTAGAACTCTTCCAACGAGTCCTGTAGCTGGACATTGGACCCTAGAAATCTTCATCTGCTGGGGCCAAGCCACTCTGTAGTAAATAGGCAAAAGTCCCTAAAATGGTGTGTCCTGCATTACTGCACTTACCAGATTGTAGAAGTTGATAGCTATGTTCTTCCTCGTGACAAATTCACAAAGGTTTCTGTATTTGCAAAGCTGGTTAATTCTGAATTCTGAAAGCAGTGCTCTAATTAGCAGTGGTGTGGAGCTTTTGGGTACTTCCCAGCTAGGTTAATCTAGTACATCGCATGAGCGTGGTTGGCATTTTTCAGGTGGACCGGGGAAAGGTCAGTACTTGTTGCATGGAAAACTGTAGACACCAACTGGCACAGTATTTCCTGTAACTCTGAAAACGTGATGGTCCCTTCCACAATACATGGAGGAGACGAGCCATCAAAATGTAGCCTGTAGTGTAAGCAAGCCTGCAGTGTAATAGGTGATCCACCCTCCAACTCTTTCCTGCAGGCAGGCATCACGTTACACAGAAAAGATGACTTGACCGCCTGTAGGAAGGAGCCTTGAATTAGATTGAAGAGTTGACCACTCCAGCAGCACCATCTTTAGGAGGATACCACATTGGCCCAAAGGTGAAGTCAGGTACTCGGCTGAATTTACTACATTCATGAGCAAACCTTCCTACCCTCTGACATAGGAGTGGTGAATTCCTTGTGCCTAGGGCAGTTATGCTTGATACCAATGACGACAATTCTTCATGTTTTTGTTGTCCTCTACAAGAGGACTCGGCCTCCTGCAACGCAAACAATTTGGCGGCCAGAAAAGGATTGTCTGCCACAAGAGGATTGTCTGCTTCTGCCAAGGCAAAATATGTATCCCAAGATACAAGATGTTCAAACTTGTATACATTATTCATTAACGCAAAACCTTTACTGTTAAGGCAAACTCTTAGTGAATATAGGAAGCTGTAAGATCGATCAGCTTCCTGTGCTTTGAATGGTTCCAATATAAAAATATGTACAACAGTTTGCAAAATAAAACTGTTTGTGGCTGTTTATAGAGTTTCCATAAAGATTGACAACCGTATGCAAATGCATGCATAAAATATAAGCAAGATTGGTGATTGCATTAAAAATAAAATGCACCCAAAAAATATTTGTAACTTGGGGAAAAAAACAAATATAGTTGCAAACAGTTTTGTTAAGTGATTGCGCACTTGGTTTACCCTAATAATAAAAGGTTCCCAAAGAATATTTGCATCTTGGAAATAAACAGATGAAGGTTACAGACCGTTTTCCTAAACTATGCAATTTTTAAGGACATCGTTTTTATGCCACTTGTTTATGGGATCTTTTAATAAAACCTGCTCAATGCATGACAATATTTACAAAAAATAATAAAGGAGAAGCAGCATAGAACCATTATTGGACTAAAATAAATTAGGGCCATATTCTTAAAGACTGTCACAAAAGTGCATTCGCAGTTCTGTGACCTTGCATGGGTGCAGATTTACTGCTTTCAGGAACTCCGAAGAGTTTTCAGAAGCAGGTCTGAAAACCTTCCACAGTTGCAGTTTTTTAGGTGTAATACTAGCAAACATCTGTGGAATTAATTTTTTCATGAGCGAATATACAAAGATTTGCTGAGTAAGTGCAAATTCACTTCCTAATCTTTTTTAGGTCGCGCCTGGGCAGCGCAATCGCTGCTCTGCAAAGCATGCTGTATTCGAGTATGGACTTGAAGCTCCGCCCACTCTCCGCCCAAATTTTTCATTGGATTGTGCCATTGTCTTTTGTAAATGCTGGCTTCTGATACGTTAATAGGCTTGTTAGTCCTTCCTTAGTACCACCTTGTCTTCATTTGTAACCTCCCATAAGGACTGTCCCTTTTTCTTCTGTTTTTACACGGTACGTCTTATTTAGTCTGCAAGCACTATTTTCTTTAATGAGTTTCTCCTACTGCAGGCACGACATGCTTTCCTGCAACATTCAGCGAGCCATGCACGCTTTCACTTTCAAAGCAGCCCGGCACAATGGCGGCTGCTTCTTTGAAGTGAAATAGGTCTCGCATTTACAAGAGTTTGAGCTATTGGCATTGTAAATGACAATGCCTTTTATTTGTGTGTTAATTATCAAAACAGATAAATAAAAGGCATTGTCATTTACAATGCCAATAGCTTAAACTCTCGCAAATGCGAGACCTATTACATTGCAAATGCTTGTTTCTTTTTTGTCTGTGGTTAAAATGTTTCCCCCATGGTGAAACACCTTTCTCTACACTACCCTTTTTAGGTCTCACCTAGCGAATGCAGCGCATGCGCTGCTTCGCCTTGGCGAGACTATTGTTGTTGGTTTTGCTAGCGATGGGAGACAAACCATGTGCGCGCACGGACAGGTGATGTGCACGCGCATGGTGTCTCCTCTCTGGCTCCCACGCTCCCACCGCGCGCTTGTTTAAGAGACATGCACGCGTCTGGCGCACGGCGTGATCACATGTCCTGCTCGCTTGTTTTAATGAGTAACTGCACTTATTTTTTTCCATTTAAAGCACTGAAGGTACACGGATCCAGATGTCGGCATTAAGTAAACAAATGCAGACACTTTACAAGAGGGGTCGCTCTAGGGTCACACCTTCGCAGGTCATCCCTGGCGCCTCTAAGCAAAGCACTGCAACCGTTACAAACTGTTTTTGTGACTCCCCCGTGAGTCAATTAGTTGGGCGTTTGATATTTAGTTTTGTTTACATGATTTCTAAGGCGAATTCGCAAACGTGATGTACAGAAATTAATTAAATGGTGCAAGAGCGAGAACTCAGAGAAGAGAGACCAGGAGATAAAGGCACGGCGGAACAATAAAAGGAAATAAAAAATATGCGGTAACAAACCACTGTAATGAGGGGGCCGGAGTGCCGACTGAATCCGGGTTATTGCTGTATTTCACACCAGCCCGAAATCCGGAAGTTCTATTCCGTGATTGCAGTCAGGCCCTCGGCACCTTGCTATGCCACTGGCCGGAATGGATATATAAATAGTGCAGAAAATATAGTTTTGGCTACATTCAGTCGCTGTTCATTATGACCATTAACAATTACAACGTTGGAGCTGAGTTTAAATAGAAATCCTGGAATTTTCTATCAATCTACACAACTGTTTTGTGTCATTTATTATAATATCAACGGGACAAAGGTCAAGTGATACTCTTAGCACCCCTATGCCTTGGTGAAATTATGCTGCTGTGAAATTTGCAAAAACTAGACATTTTGCTATAGGTGAGAGCTCCTGCTGGCCAAAGCTGCTGCGTGTGAGATCCTGGCTGACGTCAGGCTCAGCAGAGCACTTTAAAGCAGGCCTTTTAAAATGTGTCTAACTTGCACTACTTGGCTCTGTAACTGCCTCACGGGAGTGACCAGAAGCTGAGCTCTGCTGAATGAATCTGTACCACTAAAAGTAGATGCACTGTCTGAGGGAGACGTGTGTAAAGTCTAACAAGCATTTGCAATGCAATAGGCAGGTCTTTAAGTGGGCCGGGTCCTGCCGGTGCTCAGCACCGGCATTTCTAAAAAGCAGGTGCTGTGACTGGTCCTTATCGGGTTCTCCATTTTTGCCCTCACCCTTGGAGTGAAAAATACATCGTAACTCTGCAGTAGTGCCACCCTTCACTGCCTTTGATGCAGTGCTTAATTTGAGCCGGGGCTTTCCAGTGCTAAGCACCGGCATTTAATTGGTTTCCGGTGCTCAGCACCGGCACCTAATTGTCAACCATACTTAAAACAGTCTACCACATGTTGGCGCTGCTCATCTAATTTAGAGATGAGCAGAACGGTTGTTTAGGAATACAATATACATTAAAATTGTGCTAATACCTGCCTCCCCAGCCATTCCTTTAGCTTTGGTGACTTGGAATAATCTGAACTGTCGCATTTACATGCAAGAGAGATGGTTAGTTGTTTTGGCAGCGATGACCAGGGCGATGGGTGGTGCAAGCTGCAGTGGCCTCCTGGTCAGAGCCCTGGCACTTAATATTTTACAAATTAAGCACTGCTTTGATGTAACTTCAAAGAGACTCGCTCTAGTTATTTCAGTCTCATCATTTCAGAACTTAAGCATTTTCAATATTCTATACAACGAAGCCATAGTTGTTGCTTATTTATCGTACACAACTAACAAGCATTGGCAAAACCAATAGCCCTGACTTGTTGTAGGTGTAATGTTACTTGTTGCATTATACATCTATATGCAATGACAGAAGCAGCAACATACCAGCGGAGTGGCACACTATGCTAAGCACAGATTTTTAGCTTGTGCGTTTTTAAGCCAAGCCCTTGATTACATCAGCCACGCCCCTTTGAGAGACACCCTAGTTTCCACTTTAAGCCCTGCAAGAGGTCTCGCATTCCTGAAAGTTTGAGCTATTGGCGTTGCATCATTATTTGCAAAGCCAATAGCTCAAACTTTCAGTAATGCCAGACCTCTTGCATTGCAAATGCTTGTTTATGGAGGTGCTGGAGATCCTTCACACCATGGGAAAAGCTTTTTCTATTCCTAATCTTGCCAGGAGTAAATTAATAATCTTTTCCAGGGCTGGAAGGAGTTGGGGAGGAGTGCGTGAATACCCTTAAACTGATAGGTTTGTGAGTGTCTCACTAGCTCACGTGGCATTTCCGTCCTGAAACTACCACCACCCGCCTGTTACCAGCCGATATGAGTAGATTTGCCCAAACGAACATCTTCATGCTTTGTATATCCTTTAATGACTGCAAAACCAACTCTTGAATGTGTATGCCAAACTCACATACCCAAATAACTTAGAGAATCGGCTCATCGCATTTTGACTCTAACCTTGCAGAGCTGAACTCATTGTAAAATGCTAATGTGTGTATTGGAAATAAAACGAAGTACATGTTCACAATTACGGCAACCACAGGAACTGATGCACAATGAGATGAAGTTATTTGCCCATGAATTACACAATGTGGTTGAGTAGACCAGGCCAGCAGTCTCTTTGGTCATCATTCGGCACCCTACCACAATCTTGGCTTATTTACAGTAGCATTTTGTGAAATCAAGTAAATACTTGAAAGTATATTTGTCATAGCAATTTAAAAGACACTTCATCAGAGAGCAATGGTGCAGTTGTAAAAAGATATATCCCAAAATCTGCTAAAATCAAAGTCCTGCCATAATGAAAGTTGTAGCATATTTGGAGGTCTTCCATGATCAGAAAACTTGGATAAACAGATTCCATTTATGAACAAAGCCTCGGCATATGCAGAGCGAGTAATTATTCAGATATTTGCTAGAAATATCACTGGTATGTTCCGAAGTTGATATAATCGAAAAGTGGGATAATCAGAGAATCCATTATCTCAGCTCTGATTTTAATAAGAATGCTGTCATAAATTGTCACCTCACTAATGCACTAAATGGGACATATGGATTTTTTTTTCACCAGACGAATAGATTTGTGAACAATCTTGACTATTGGACAAGTAGATATTTTATAAAATCCCATAGCCCTGAAAAACTGGCTTAAATAAGTAAACTGGGGAGATGTTAAAGTCTGAGAAAATTCTCAGGGCACGTTGCAAAGGTGAGGCAAAAAGAGTAACATTCCTTTTTTCATCTTTTGTATGCTTTTATTGTAGATGTGGAGTTGAAGGGTGTATCTTTCCATGGGTTATAAAAAAATATATATTTTTGCTTTGATGGTTGGGAACTCCTTGGCGAAACATTACATGCAGCGAGTGGCTTGTGATTGTTTTTTTTTCTTTCACAGGATGGTCGTAAAAAAGGCTTTTGACACCAATTTGTTTAATTCTGGAACTGCTGAAGCTTTGTATTTTAAGATTTCTGAAATAGGCTTAGACATTGCCACCTAGTGTTTTCATAGTATCTTGTTTCCCCGTTTCTTCCAGCACATTGTATTATTCTTGGAGAATCTTTGGAGTTGCATTGTATTGGTACCATGGTGATGAAGGGGGTGGCAAGATGGTTGCACCATATCAAGGCTAGAGGTTTGAAAATTTGTGTTTTGGCACTGTTGCTGAAAATGTTATCGCAAGTGCGTCCCGCAGAGAGCTTTAAGTAGGTATTGAGCTGCCTCAGATCAAACGTTTACAACCTTAGAGTCCTTTTGTTGAAGGTTGATCCGGTTTCTCAAACCATGCACTGATATCATCCAGGACAAACACAATGAGGTTTGGCTGGCTTAGACTGAGGCTGGTGACTGAATCACAGATACTTGTTGCAAAAGATGTGCTTTGAGACGGTGGGTTCATAGATTTAAGGAGTTCGAGTCTTTGGGGGATGCGTGGTGGTTAGAGATATTCATTCCGATGCACAGTTGTTTTGAAGGTGCAAGATGATTAGAGAGTCCTTCTGCACTCTTTGGACACGTTCCACACTTTTATTTTTGATGAGCATGTGTTTTAGGTCTGTCCGTCCTAGTGGGAGGCCGAATGACTTTGGTGGAGAGGCAGTTATCTGGAGAGTAAGGTTTGCTCGTCCATTTATAGTTGTAATATCCGTGGATACATTACATTTTTCTGTCCGGGTCCAGCCCTGGGTTATATCAATGTGAAGGCGGGACTGCAAGGGAAAGCAGCCAGCGCCTGCATTACTCAGCCTCAGCAACAAGCTTATCCTTATTTATGATTACTTTGATTGGCCTGTTTCCTTGTGTGAAACTTATTATTGCAAAGTTTGAATCTCACTTTAAGCCTCTGCTCAACCTGTCAGTCTGTCCTAATTAGATGTTTCAAATTGAGCTTTTGTTGTGAGAATATCTTACTTGAAAATTACAAACTTTTACAGGGAAGTACATGCATGACTCCACCTTTCACCAGAGTAAACATAGTAACTGAACTCTAGAAGGACGGGAACAGATATGGGATTGATCATTCTAGTTAATTGTGCTTCAACATGCCCTTACCTATCTGTATTTGCATATCTGCCTTGATAATTTATACACTGCTATAATTTTGGATTTGCATTTTATAGTGCTCCCTAAAAATAATTCCTTCCTATATGGCTAGCAGGCTGTGGTTGTGTACACGCTCCTGGAGATCACTCCTTTTTGCTCCTGTTCTAAATTTCAGTTTTCAGATTCTAAGCAAGCTGTGGCATTCCCTTAATTGTTGCCTAAAGTCTTCAATCTGTTCTTGCAGCCCTAGTTTAACAAAATTGTTCTTGTGATGCTCACAGTACAGTGATTGAAGGAAGAAAGTGCTGACTTACGTACACAACTCTCAAAGCCATCCACTCTAAGCACTCTGATCTAAAACTCGCCCCTTCTGCACGAGTTGCTAGTCCCCTGCTTATGGCACCAGGTTTGTTTGGGGCCTTTCAGGTATTGTTATGATTACTTGACATTTGTATAGCACCCTGTTGCCACTTGTGTCTCCTTGTAGCGCTTCATCCTGTCTTTTTTTTTTTTTTTGCCGGATGGAGAATGTGTTGTATGATGGGGAGTGGATGCCTGTCTAGTCTAGCTCATGATAAAAGGTGTGGAGTGGGTTTGACTGCTGTTAAGTTTTTACCACTCTAACTTATGAACCCCAGATTGGGTTCCCCATGCAAATTCGTTCCATGTTACTGCTTAATAACGGATTCCACCCACCTCTCCAACACACTCTTCACCACTCCACAAACCCACTTCAGAATGGTTGTTCAGGCTTTGGTTTTCTTGCACCTTGATGACTGCAATGTGACGCAAGCTGACATCCTAGGTCTCTCGTGTTGCAGTTTCCTGATAAAAGGAGGAAGGAAATCGGATCACGTGACACCGTTCTTAGAGATATTATCCAGAAACTGCATCAAATGGTGTCATTACATTAAGATTCCATTACTCTGAATAGCTTAATCGTCCCAGGACTTACAAAGTGAGTTGTCCACCTTCCTCCACCCCCCCCCCATCCCACACACCATCTGACCTAAATGAATCCAAGCCTCCCTACCCTGAGGGGATTCACCGGGATTCGAACCTGTGATCTTCAGATTACTCCGATCTTTACACTCCCCACTAAAATATATTACGGTTAGTAAACAGCCTTCACAATGGTCTTCCCGCTTACCTGAAAGACTGATTGCTTATCGCAAGAATAGTGAAAGATATTGGGAAACACAAAAAAAAAATCTACTACTCCATTAAATCCGAAATGGGAAAGTCTAAAATACCCAATCGGCCTTATCTTTCAAGTTTCAACACACTAAAAATATTGCCCTCTCACTGATTTGAATATCCCCCCAGTGTGTACAAGAACATGTGTAAAGTTACTAGTGTAGGCAGAGGGGCGGATCACTAGTGGTTTACTCACTGGATAGCTTGTACGTCAGTTGTGTAGGTGTTTAAGCCAAAAGCGTTTGCACTTGCAAAGTTCAGCGTCCTAACTGCACCTTTGCTTTAGTTAGGCAGTCTTTCAGTTTCTGCGAATTCAGGCCCTGTGTTTACCTGCTCAACGGAGATCTGGTTCAGATGGCACTAGGAAGTGAAGTTGGCGATCTTGCTCCTTCGACATTAGTTCTGATGTGGGGCCATGGGTGCCTGTCTTACTCACCGGGGTTGAACAGCACAGCAGACCTGTTTGGCAGGTGCTCGTCTTTCACAGTAGCGGCCTCTAGGCTGGGTCCTGATAGGTGTTTGTTTTCAGCATTTGTGGCCTCTGGGCTGAAGACAAGACTTCTGCTTCGGTGATGACAGCTCCTCATGGAGGTACCCAGTTTGGGCAGCGGCAATAGCATCCCTCAGGAATGCTGTAGGAGTCCCAGACCATATAAAGTTGTTCTGGGTCATTGTTTCTTTATGCAGTTCACTGCTGGAACTGCACGGCGAGGCCGGGAGACCTGTTGGCCTAGTTGGCCACCGGCTTTGCTCCAGCTAATAGTTGGCTACTGATGGGCGTTAAACTCACATGGAACATGCGGGGTGTCTCATCCTACACAATCTGCCTTTCTTCAGTGTCGAGCATTCTCCCTCCCTGTCTGAACAGGTTTCTAAGCAAACTGACAGTTTCTACAGCAAGTTGTATGGACTTCAGGTGATGTCCTCTCACCTCTGGAAGACTGAATGTCATGCATATATCGACTCTGGCCACACTGCAGCTCTTTGAGTATTCTGTGTGGCATTCACTTCCTTTGTTGCAAACTACTTGAAACTGGAGCAAAGTGGAATGTTAGGTCCCACATTTTTACTTTTTCCAAACAAAGAGTAGGAAGTGGCCTTTTCTGCGTGGTAACTCCAGTTTTCCTCTTTAGCTAGACCATAGTTTGTTGATGTTTTTAGACTTTGCACACTGCGGCACTGCCGTCCAGTGCATATGTACTCTGAAAACATGGAGAAATTGGCTAATCCCTGATTTAGCGTATGTAACTTTTCTGTAAGGCCATTGTACATGGTGCAAAAATACGCTGTGGCAGAGTGGATGACTTTAAACTGTCTCCAGTTGAATGCGACTAAAACAGAGTTACTGTTGGTGGGGAGGGACAGGAGCCTCTGGAGTGAACAATGGTGGCCTAACGTACTTGGTAGTACCCCCACCCCTAAGTTGGTGGTAAAAAACTTGGGGGTATGGATGGATGCTACCCTTAGCTTTCAAGAACATACCAAAAGAGTTGCGGGTACCTGTTTTGGCCTCCTGCGGGATTTAGGCCCCTGCTGAAGTTTTTTGATTCATCTACTCGCCAACTGATTGTTCAATCAGCCATTCTATCCAGACTAGATTATGCTAATTCGCTCCTGTTGGGAGCTAATCAGGCTGAGATATTGCGACTGCAGCGTGTTCAAAACGCTGCCGCCAGAGCCCTGTTAGGGCTCCCACGTAACTGTCCTTCTACTGGGGCCATCCGGAGGTTACATTGGCTTCCAGTGGCCAAACGGATCCAATTTAAGGCTTTTTGCTTATCTTTTAAGATCCTGAAACTTGCCTCGCCCAGTCTCCTGGCTAACTTGCTAGCCCTGTATGTCCCCACTCGCCAGCTGCGCTCCCTGGGACAGAATTTGGTAATTGTCCCCCGTGTGAAGCGCCTTCGGGTCGGAGGTCGATCTTTCCGTTACTTAGCTGCTAAGCTATGGAATTCCCTGCCTCCTCAGATTCGCAGCTTGGATCGCATGGTGGACTTCAGGAAAGCAATTAAAACTTTCCTTTTTCCTTCTGCTTAGTCCTTTTTGTCTTCTGTATATTCCTTACACCTACTTGTTGTGTTCTTAGCCCTGTTCCTTCTGACACTGGCAGCGCCGGGACGCCTCTTTGCTGGGGCAGCTGTGCGCTATATAAACTCAGATAACATAACATGGCATGCAAAGTTAACTATCACCTGTGTACTGCAGCTTCTATTGTGCCACACACAAACATGGCTTCAGGCCTACCCAGTGTAGCCTGACTTTTACAGTGTAAAACCGGCAGTGCGACCTGTACATTTCCCATTTTTGACAGGTAACAACCGCCTTTAAATATTAGTGCATCATCTTTATGTAAGCCTTGTAGCCTGGAAGGTAGGGTGCATGGTTTTAAAAGAAAGATTACAACGAACAGGGGGTAACCCTAATTCCCAAACCTGGGGTTAAACAAACCATATTAAAGCTACAAAGTTTCGAGAAAAATATTCATAATCAACAATTAACACTAATCAATCACATAAAAACACAGAAGAATATCAAAGCAAGAAAATCTTAAGGGAGTACCCAACACAGAAATTATTGCAAAAATATGACCATGGTGCTCACATAATAACACAAAGGACATCATTCAAAACATAATATACAGTGTAAAACAAGAAAACAATTGCAAAAGGAGACAGGGTTTTAAAACGAGTCACTCCAACAAATAACAGGAACAGAAAGTGGCAGCCAATGCTTCCTTATAAATAATTGCCAAAGGCAGGCGTCAACGGCGTTTCAACCTATATTGTTTTTAGGGTCATCATCAGGACAGGGACACAGGTAAAGGAGTATCAAATCAAAAAAATGTGTATGTTTCGAGATTAACATTCCGAGAGGGAATGTATAACGGCGACCTCATAGGGACTGCATCAAGAGTTCTGAAAAAAGAGAGAATAAATCGTATGCCGACATGAGTTACAAATTACGTGCCAATCTAAGGATGGGTAACTTTTCCAACCCGACCCAATGGTAGTTCGGAGCACAAGGGACCTGAACACAGTTGAGCAAATCTAACAGGACTGCATCTCACTTCCCGGCAATACGTATTGCTGGGAAGTGAGATGCAGTCCTGTTTGAATTTGAGACTCATGTCTGCATATGATTTATTCTCTCTTTTTTCCGAACTCTTGATGCAGTCCCTATGAGTTCGCCCTTATACATTCCCTTTCGGAATGTTTATCTCGAAACATACAAATTTTTTTGATTGGATGCTCCTTTAACTATGTCCCTGTCCTGATGACTTAAAAACAATATAGGTTGAAACGCCGTCGACGCCTGCCTTTGGCAATCAATTATAAGGAAGCATTGACTGCCACTTTCTGTTCCTGTTATTTGGTGGACTGACTTGTTTTAAAACCCTGTCTCCTTTTGCCATTGTTTTCTTGTTTTACACTGTATATTATGTTTTGATTGATGTCCTTTGTGTTATTATGTGAGCACCATGGTCTTGTAATTGTTTCTTCATATTTTGTTACTTTAGTAAAAGTATATTTTTGTAATAATTTCTGTTGGTTACCCCCTTAAGATTTTCTTGCTTTGATATTCCTCTGTGTTTTTATGTGATTGATTAGTGTTAATTGTTGATTATGAATATTTTTCTCAAACCTTTGTAGCTTTATTATGGTTTTAAAAGAAAGGCATGTAGAAAATTATTATTACTGTGTACCTACAGTCAAGGACATAAAAGCTATTTTCACTGTGGCAGGTTTGGCAGACCTATGAGGAAAACCAGAATACAGCAAAATAATAATATAGTATCTCTGGAATGGACCCAACTAGAAAAATAATTAAACCACTTTTTTTTAATAGTTATTAAAAATCCGATTCAATTCACCTTTCTAATAAATATTGAGGCAAAGTAACTATTAGAAAGTCACCCTTAGCCTGCCTGAACTATCGGAAGGCTAGTTAACCTGCTCAGACTTGAATAGGTGCGAAATGCCTCTCAGAAGCAACCAATAGGCTGACCTGAATGTGCAGAGATTACTCCTCTGAGCTCAACAGAATATGCAGGGTGGGGATGTGGGCATCCTTTATGACACTTTAGTGTCAAATCTTGCTTCACCAGTCTGTTGAGCCGCCTGCCATCCTTAGGCACACTTAAGAGGGAGCGAACAGTATGCAAAGACAGTTCTTGTGTAACCACTGTCTGGATGTTGAAGGACCCTGCTTTTGTCCTACCAGCCTTCTGTCTTTGTTTGCTGTGGGTACAGTGCCTGTTTCAAATTGGATTTCAATGTTCGCTGTGGGAGGACACTAGGATTACCATAATAAACCCACCACATACACCCCCAGACCTCAGAGCCCAAGTTCAGTGTGCCTGAAGACTTTCGCCATCTTAAAAATGTTCTGACATATGTCATTTTGGACTGTTTGCAGTAAATAAACAGGAGCTGCTGCAAAACTCCATTGGTCAGGGAAGAGCCAGGAGTCACACCCACCAACTGGTGCCAGGCATAAATGTGGCATCCCCAGGAACGCTCCACAGAGCACTTTCTGGACCTGCAGGAGATCAGAAAAGGACTGGCGCTGCTTTTTCCGACCTGTAAGACTTGATCTGCCCCCTCTTGTACGTAAAGCCAAAAAAGTGGACTCCCAAGGGTCAGTTGGCTTGACCGCCTGTGAGGTTACAGGGAGGCAACAAACTGCAAGAGGCCTTTTCCTGCAAGTACACAGCCTACCAGTGGCAACTGGAGCTGGACTGGACCCTGCTGTTGACCTCCGACCTGACACCCTGTGAGTCTCTAAATCCCTCCCCTGAGGTCTTCGTGGCTTTAGAAGTGTACTCCTGTAGTTGATTGGGACTTGAAAGACTAAGTTAGAAAGTAAATTCTGTGACCAGGAAAAACCTGGTTCATGTATCCGACTCGCGCTTCCTCGCGGTCAGCCGGTAATGGCACCTGGGTCCTGGTCTACTGCAACCATACACTATCATTGGTGCTTTACTTTGTCTTTGCTCTATTTCTACTTAAAACTTTTAAAATTCATGTCTCCCGTTCCCCCTTATTGGATTTTTCTAGCATTTTTGTGTCATTCTGTTTATTACATTTTACTCTGTTTCTAATTTGGTTTGGGATTTTTTATTGTTTTGCATTTTGACTCGATTACTGTTTTGGTATTGCATACATGCTTTACACATTGCCCACAGTTAAGCCTATCTGCTCGGTGCCATAGCTACCAGGGGGCTGATCTCAGGTTAATTTCATGACTTTATGGGTTCGTCCTGATGAGGGCTGTGATTATTCCTTGAGGTGGGCAATTGCCGCCCCAATTAATAGTCCCATTTCTTATACAGCGTATGTAGATGCACTGTCTAATACCATAGAACAGGTTTGTTTTGATTTCTATTTAAATGTCATTTTATGGTTGTAGTACAGACTGTGCAAGGTGATGGCTCACAGCAGGTAGTGATGATGCTGGCTTCAAACCAGAGGCCATCAAAAATGTATCCCAATAGTCCAAGCAAACATACCCTGATTGGACACAATCTCTCTGCCATCTATGTGCCACACACACACAATGTACATATGCACGCTACATGCACACATAATATCACAATATTCTTGGTGACCGATTGAAGCAAAACTTTTACCTGAGTGAGGCAGGTAGGCCAGACTCCTCTCTGACATAGAACAAAAGGTTTGTTCAGGACTTTTAAATAACAAAAATATGTATGCTGCCACCATCGCTTCTTGTCCGCAACTCGCAACATAGGCGGTAGCCCCATGTTGACGGGGGGGGGGGGAAAACACGCTTGGTGCACCCATCTAGGTCACAACACCAATTCTGGAACTTGGCATTGCAATGGATAGGCCTAGACTGGACTGCAGTGCTCACGCTAAATTAGCCCTTGAGCTGGGCCGTGAAAAGGTCAGTTTACCAGTTTCAGATGTTGTTGGGTCACTCATGGCGGGCGTGCGTGCCTATATACCATGCATGGAACATTCCCGTCCCAACAGGAGGGTAAGCCTGCATACCCAGCAGAAAATGTAGGCTCGCCCCAGCGCAAATCTTATGGGAAGTTAGGATTCTAATAAAGACACTGAGGTGAAGATTGACTCCACTGCATTACTGAAAAACTCTAGCAGCAAAGGATAAACAATATCCGAAGGAAAAAAACAGGATGGACAAGTTCCCATTTTTTTAACAATGAGTTTATACTGTGCATCTAAACTCCAAGATATCAGCTAGAGCTTGTATGACATCATACTCCCCTCTTCCTCTTCTTGCCAACCAGAAAGAAGTTGAACCGCTGTGGTGTTTGTGGCTGTTGCACTGTCAGCAAAATGTGTTGCCAGAGGTAATAGACCACAAAGGCGAGACCTACGGGGTTTGCTAATGCTTGTTTTTTCTTCTAATACAGTGTATTCTTTGCTAATCGAATTTTCCAGCAAATAAGTCCTACTTGAGCCTTCGTTCTTGTAATGGGGTCTGTGTGTCAGTTAAGGGAGCTGTAAGCACACCAAGCGTCCTACCTAGAAGATCCCCCGCCTCTCCTTCCGAGCACCGGGGTCTTTCTTCTGGATCTGGCCACCACGCCTGTGCTGTTCGCCATGACTGTTGGTGGGTGTGCTTTTGTTTGTGGTAATGCTCTGTTATCAAGATGCCTTGAAAAGCCGCTGTCGTTTGCTGGTGACGTGCTGGAAATGTTTATCACTTTGAGCCCTGGGGCACATGCACTGGTTGGGAAACACATAAAGCCTGTCGCGGCTGACACGTAGTCAGATCTCTGTGTTGCATCTCCCTTGCACACGTGGAGATACTGTATTAATCATTCGCTTCCTGAGCTCTTGGGGGTTTGTGCCAGGTGTTTGCCTGTAATTCCAGATTATTGGCATTTTATGCAAAGCTATCGTTTGGGAGTTTTCATTTCTAGTGGTTATCGTCTTTGAGGCGGGTCAGCTATTGATCAATCTATCTTTTAAAACATGGCAGCTTTTGCGTATGTAACTTCCTTCCTGTTGCATTAGCAGTTTAGATTTGTAGTTTGGGGCCTATTTTTGCTTAATGCCTGACCTTCGCATTATGTAGCCGATGGTGAATCGTGTTCAGGTTATCGAGATTGCATTGGGCACCTGTGGTGGGACCCTGGTGGCATGCACTGGGAGAAAAGATACCTCTGGCAGCCATTTCTTCGAATACAGTTTGTATGGCGTGTTGGAGGTAAAAAGCAAGGACTGTGTGCAGAGTTTGACTGCAGGGGGCCAAAGTGTAGCTTCCTTTTCACAGCAGACACAGGGTCCTGTGTCACGTGCAACACCCTTAGACCCTTCTGACTTTGCATCCCGGGATTTGTGAGCAGAGCACCTACCACAACATAGTAAAAGCGCCACTACACGTCCCAGAGTGCAACATTTCGTTGTATAAAAAAAAAAAAAAAAGCAGAGGGGATTTATGGTGCCACGCATGACCGAGAGGTTCGTGGAAGTTACGCATTTTGCATGTAATGGCATTTTTCGACAGAGAACTTTTGCTTAAGCTTTTCAAAAATGTGTTGAATTGACATGTTCGGGCCTCTCTCTGGCAAGCCGTGAATCACCTGCTTCCTTTTGGTGGCAGGTTCGGTTCCTGCTCCAGCCTCTGCTGCCCAGTTTCTTTGCGTAGGACGCCGTCTCTCCATCTTTGGCTTCCAGGGGTGGGGCCTGTTGCTAGTCTTCGTGTTTAAACTCTCCGCCGGCCTTTCACCCGCTGCTCTTTACGCAGAGGGTGGAGCCGCCAGAGCTAGGCAACCTGTGCCGAAAGTGTCACTTATCTCGGCCTACCACATTCCCTTCATTTTCGGCCCTGCTGGCGTCACCGGCCGCATCACCCCTGGCCCCGCACAGCGACCGTCGCGCCTCGTCCTGCGTCCTGCCGAGGTAAGCGCTACTCCTCACTACTGAGCTCGGCGTGTTAATTGCTCCTCTCTGGGGGTCTTTGGGGTGCAGTTCCCGCGAGTGTTTAATAAAGGGGCACCGTTTCGGCCATTCCTTAAAATCTGCAGAGTTCCAAACTTCTTTTTTCTTTTCGCAAGATGCTCAGTCGTGACCTTTTGTTACCGTCGCTGTGTGTAGAGTGCAGAGTGTGAGAGTTTCCGGGGTGTCCCAGCAGCTGAAAAATAGAATGTTTCTCCTGTAAGGTCTGATGGGTGAACCTACATGTGTCGGCACCTGCTGCGGAGGCTGTGTTTCTATCCAGCCGCTTGACTGTGTCATGTTGACTTACACTTTCGTTCTTTCGAGCCGCATAAAACCGGTGCCTTCGTATGTCGGTCACAGTAGTTATTGGCAAGCTCTGAATGAGTGTGCCTTGGCTCTGGCGGCCGGATATTCTGCTATGCCATTACAAGTAGTATTTATATTTTTATTTTCCCGTGAGTAAACGCGACAGCAATCTGTTAATCAGTAGGTACACTGTTTCTCGTGAGGTATAATATAGTCAGAACATTAGTTGGTACATCTAACTAGGCGGCCTTGGGCTATTCCTTTGGAAGACGATGGTTGCATTAGAGGTATTGAAAAGTTTAAACTCACTTTTACATCGACACTAATTCCACTAGTATCTTTTTCCTGAATGTTAACTGTCTGTTTTATCATCCAAGGGGTACTCTTTTTATATAAATTGTTAATGTACTTGCATGTATTAAAAATCAAAACGCACATTTAAACATAATTTTCTGTCTGAAAAAACTGTAGGCATTAATTGAGTCTACGTTTAAGATTTTCTTTTTAATAGCGCACCTACCACCAGTTGCTAGGCGATTTTGGAGTAACTATATGATTGCACGTAGGAAAGTGAGAAACACTTTAAGATCAAATTCTTAATAACAAAGAAAACTTAGATTGATATTAAAGGTAGATTGATTTAAAAACTAACCAAAAAGTGCAGTTTGCACTTTCTGGTTTGGGGTTAAAGCGATTGAGTCCTACTTTTCTTAATTTATCCAGTTCGAGCACTAAAGTACTTCTCGCAGTACGCTGAAAATATTCGTACTTCATTGAATATAGTGTAACTGGTGGGCACTTCCCTCTGCGGTGAAGAGCCCCAAAATGACTCCCTCCGTGGGCCATTTAGCAGGCAAAGAGGTTGCTGTCAGTTAGAGTAAAAAAAAAAAAAAACACCCTGTGAGGCCTCATTTGCATGCAAACAGGTGAGATCTGTGCATGACTCATACAATAAGTTCATATCTTTCATCACTCCCTTGGGCTCAGTGGGAGGGCCGTCCCTTCTGTAGAAAAAGGGGATACCGTCCACCTGCGTCCTCCCCCCTACTAGTCCCACTGGGACTAGAATAGATTTACTAAACCCCAGCCTGGTGGAGACCTTGCATTAGTATATTGTAAAACGTGTACTAGTGTTAGTCCATTGTAAAGGCAGAGTGGTATTAGCTGGATGTAAACCTCTTGATAACCTGAGGGCGGCAGTCATGAAAAAATTCCCAAGCCATGGTAGGTTGTATCCTGGTGTTAGTATGAAAGACCTTATCACAGCTTGGAAATGCTTTGCTGTTTTACCTATTATTTTTCTTTCCAAACTATTCCTGTATTTGCTTTGCGCCCCTGTGAGCTGAATAGGGGTACACGCCCATTGGAGATGCTCCATTGTGTGACCCCCTCCACTTCTCTCCCACCCTTGTTCATCACTAGGTCTGTGTTCTTACTGTTGGTCATTAGAGCTGTAATCCGATGACTGGGTAACACCCCATTCTGAGTGATCTTGTCTAGTGCACCCCCAACCCTGGCTATGCGCTGACTAGTGTTGGTTACAGTGGATAATGCATCCATGGGCTCCCTCCTTCTTACCTTTACCACTGTGTACAGTTTGCCTTTTGGCACTCCCTAATCAGCTGCTCCACCAGTTCCCCATAGCCGTGAATCTTTACCTTCCTCAAGCGTGGGAAATGTTTGTAGGGTGTATGTGCATGTTGCCAATTACTTGCAAATACTGTGCGGCTGGTGGGGTGCATTTGCACGCAGGAGGTCACTGCATAAGATGACTGCTCTCTTTACCAGGCTGGCTTGTCCCTGGTGGACAGGCCGGACTGTGTGTATTTTTTCCACGCACCCCTCCACATGCATAGAAAAATCTAGGTGACCTGGCTGGACGGGGAAGGGGGCAGGGTACCAGCCCATTCCCAGTATGAAGGGTTGGTTTTTCTTCTGCTCAAATGAAGCATTCTCTGCCCCCTTATTACTTTGTCGCTGCTAGTTTCCGAGGTAACCGGGATCCCTGCCGTACTCTGTCTGATCTAACCTGGTCTGAAAATTGAATCTTGGCTCCAGAAGCCTAGCCAACATCATGCTCACCTTTCCAGGAATGAAGTCTTATATGAACAATTTAAAAAGGCTCTAGCTTCTCGCCTTGACTGCTAGATGAGGATGAAACTACCCCCTCGACTCCAGTAGCTTGTACTCTTTGGGGCTTTACAGGGGACTCTGTACTCCAGTGCAGAAGAAACAAACTTCCAAGAGTGGAACCACTGCTGGATTGCTACTTCACCTTCAGGCTGGGCCTAACCCTACTGTTCCAGCATGAAGCCTTTCATTCTATGATCCGAGTGACCTGAACTTACCTGCCTTTATGATGAGCTAACTTGTGGCTCCCAGCAGTAGACCATTTGAACTCTGGGAGGCCTTCAAGAGTCCCAACTGACTGAAGCATCTGCAAGGAAGATGTCAACCCACCAAGGTCTCCCATGACTGAGTCCCTCTGCTTTGAAGGTCATAGCCAAAAACTAAGATCTGCAACACCTGGGTCAAGGAGCTGAAACCTCTCCTCTCGCCCCAAACATGCTTCTACTCCTTTACTCTTCCCTGTCCCAGAAGATACCAGACATAATCCACCTCACATCTCCATTATGGTTTCTTGGCTGGAGAAGGTTGTTTTGATTTTGGAACCATCTTTGTAGACAGGTTGATTCCTGAAATATCAACATTTGAAGTCTTGTTTCCGGTGGTAAGTGCGAGTAATCTCCATTGCCACAGGACACCCTTTAATGTGATGGGTACATTTTAAGATACAGACCCTTAAAGTTTAGACCACCCAGGCCCCGTTGTAGTGGTTGTTGGTCCACCACAACATCTGCTGCCATTGAAATCATAATCCGTTTCGTACTTAGCTAGTTGCTAGACTCCAGTATGCTATGTTCTTAACCTGACGCCAGTGATAGAATCCTTGTTTACCATTGACTTGAGTACATTAACTCATGAGGGCCTTCATCTGCTGCAGTTACTTCATTGGTGTGGGGTATTCGTAGTTTGCGAGAAGTGTTTTTTCCTTCAGGGATATTTGACTATTTTTGCATTTATTGTTCGAAACTCAGCAGTTGAGACTTGACTTCCCCCCCAGAAAAGGCCTCACACTTTGCGCTAGGAGCTTTTAAAATAAATGTTTTTCTGATACCACAGTGCAGCCTTTACTCCGGAATGAGGTTCATTCCTACCACTGGATTTGGGAAGACTAGAAATGTCTTGCAGGGGCCAACTCTGAGAGTCAATTAACAATAGACCAGGCAGAGAGACATTTGGTGACCTGCTGCAAACTGAATAACCTCTGAATCTGTGGCTGGAGCTCAGATCTCCCAGTGTTAAAGCTGCTAGATAGCCTCTACACCTGGTCTCCAAGAATCACCCAGAACGTTGCTCTCGAAAAACAAAGCTTATTCACAGTCGCCCTCAGAGGAGATGACCACCTCGGTCCTGGCATACTTTGGCCCCCATGAGTTTGAGTTTGTTCTTCCGGCGGTTTGAAGGCTCCGATCATCTTTATTGGTATGACATGTGTTCCGCCCTTGGCATCGGGTCCTATATGTTCTTGCTCATCTTTCAAGTTTAGGATTCAGACTGGAGTCCGGTGTTTGTAAGGTGCAGCAAATAGCTGGCATGTTGTTGTTTCGTTGTTGATATTTAATGAGTTTGTTGGGTCTGGCTGGAGGGCGCAACAAAGCTGCTCACATGCTGACAGGGCTTCCTGGAACTGCACCTTGCACATGGTGTTTGAAGTACAGAATATGTTTGGTAGTGCTCTGGAGGCCTGAAGTACATCTCCGGACTCAGTTGAGCGGGTGCTTCGAGTTCTGTTTCGACGTGGACTGTTGTGTGATGGTATGGGCGGATGCTGTTCTGCGCCTGATGCTATCCACCCGACTTATAGATGGCTAACACTGCTATTGGTCATTTGAGTGGTCCATACCACCTGCATGGGTGGATGTTGAGGGTTCATTTTGAGAGCTGGTGTGACAAGAAGAGAGGTGCCATTCTTTAATAAATTGTTGAACAAGGTCCACCCTTGAACACCCACGCAGCTGCATGTCTCTTCGATAGCCGTGCCGTTGACCTAGCTGCTACAGTGTCATCTGTTATTACTGACACTACAATTAAATATTTGATATCTCGGATCTACAACGATTGTAAATAAAGTAAGGATCATGGACGTCAGGGGTAGCAGCTGCTACTCCAAGCTTGCACGTTGGTAGCACTGATTCTTGCTGCCCATGGCCACGGTGGACTGACGAGTAAGTAAAAATGGCGCCATGTTTACAATGCGTACGTTCCTATCCGGGCCCTCCACACCCAAGAGCAAACGGGAGGCTGCTAAAGGGTTGAGGTCAGAACAAGGAGTCAGACTTGTGATGCTGCTGGGGGTAGAAGGAGTGTGTAATTTCACATCTTCTGCTACCCCCGACGTTATGGTGAATCAATGTCTAGTTTAAATGTGCCGGACGCCACCATGGGGATTTCGGTGTTGCACGACGTCTTGTCTCTATGAGGAAAGCAATTAGATGGTCCGCGTAATTCACCGCATACTCGTGAATGTTGCTTGGTTTACTATTGGCTGTTCATCTACCGTAGCAGACTGTCCCTGGGGTGGGTCTATTGCTGGCATTGCATCTTTCCGAGGCTTCCCTCGGGGCCAGTCCAACTGTCACCAGTTCTTACATTTTCTTTCTTTTTGTTAATGGTTTTTCGCCCTTTTTTAACCTCCAGTCTTGTGAAAAATTGTGAAATCTGAACGCTAAGCAAAATGTATTTCTTAGACCATGTGACTTTTTTTTTTTTTAAAGCTGAGCAGCTGGCGTGAATCCTCCAGTGAACTCGTGGGAGGCTAATTCCGTTCAGTGCCTTCGTGTTTGGAAGGAGAGCCTCTTGCAATGTGTCATCATCTGGTAGGTTACGTCGAGTCGACGAGTGGTCTGTGAATGGGCCTCTCTCTGCACAGCAGATCCCAGCTTCAGCCTATGGCCGTGAGGAGCATGGCTTGTACGTCGGTCCCCATCAGGGCGGTAAAGTAGGGTGACCAACTGGCATGGGTGCAAATTCAGGACGGTGAGTGTAAAAATTCAGGACAAAGGGTCAAAATTCAGGACGAAAGGTACGTTTTACAGAAACCTCAGAGGAGGTCGCGCAATAGAATATATGTAAGTAAATAGACACGAGTTAAATTGACATGTTTATAGTGGCATAATAATTGCAGGCTGGCAAAGAACACAGAAGTCTTTGCCATTAGCCCTGTCGTCTATTTCAAAATGCAGCGCACCGGGAACCCCAAAGCATGACTCTTGTTTCAGTTGCACTTAAGTTGAACTTAGTTTGTTATTTATTCACCCTTCTGAACACCGGACAGAATTTTACTGTCAAGTATGATAGCAAGAACACTTCTAATTCTCTTCTCCGAAAGCTTATGGTTTCCACCATAGTTGCAAGGTGTTGTTTTCAAAAACAGAATGCAGGCACTGACACCCCACATGCTGTAACTGCAGAATGGCACATTGTCATTCTGTATGAGAGAATCGGCCACAGGCAGAATGACCAGGGGGCTAACTAACTAACTGACAGTCTGCGAGGTCTGGGAGGGGCTGTTGAAGCCTCTTCACTTCAAAGAAATGCGAGCTGGCCGCCAACAGTGAGTGCTGTAAAACTCCTGAGGCTTCTCACAGTGGGCAACCCAGATTCCTGGAAACCCCAGAATTACGGACAAAAGGCGTCCGTAAAAAGAATTATGACGGACAACGGACTTGGCAATGAAATGACCGACGGTTCATGAAATTTACGGACGGTTGGTCACTCTACGGTGAAACCTTGCCCTGTGTTTGCTTCTGAGCAGGCGGTAAAAGAGAATGTGTTCCGGAGACTGTACTCTGTACTGTCCTCAAGATGAAGATGGTGAAGGGCATGCCATGTACTGTGCCCTTCTCCATGTTGAAGCGCATGGCGTGGACTGTGCTATTTACCAGGGCCAGACTCGGACAGAAAATAGATCCGGGCACCAGAATAAAAGTGGCCCCCATTAGTGAATTGGATAGCTAAAAAAATAGCACATGTTTGCAAATTGGGGCAGTTTTGAGCTTGTAAATACACGCTGTATACATGTTTTGTAAGGTATGGAAGACTGCATGGATTTAGGCTTGCTACAGGCAATGTTTGTTTTAATATCAGGGAAATCAACTGTGAAAAACTGTCTCAAGCAGACCATAAAACAGACTCTTAAATACCCAGGAAAACGGCCCACACACTGACCTCTCAGACCAGCCCACGGGCACTGCCTGATTGCCATATGGGTCAGTCCAACCCTTCTATTTACACACACTTTGAAGAGTATTGTGCTTCTGAATTGCTCATATAGTAAGCTCTGGTCAGGGGTCCACATACTCTGTACTCTGCTGCTGAACTGGTATTGATAGTCCCGCATTCTGTACCCTAGGCCGGCAAATGAGGGACATGCCCTTTTCTTTGCACCAGGGTGGCTAGCAGTTTGAGCCTAGATTTATGTTTGTAAAACAGACATTTACTCTCAGTGAACCTCTTCTTATGGAGCCCTGAGTAAATGGAACTGCAGAAGTCGAACCATGATTGGAAGAAAGCATTTGCCATGGTAATCTAGGAGGAGAGAAAAGGGAAAATCTGTCTCAAAATAAGGCGATTGATAAAGCATGCTTTCAATAATGAAGCAGTGTGCTGGATAAAATACAAATCTGCATCCATCGAAGGTTCCTTCTGACCTTAACCGGGGTGGGGAAACTCCCAAGAGCCAATGACCAGAGCGAGGCTTCCCAGAGAATGACTTTACATGACACTTTCACTAATCTTTAATTTTGATGGATTCAGTTTCACAAAGTTCCTGCCCATCCAGCCCCTGATGGATTCCAAGGCCCCAGGCAGCCCTGGACTCACGGCAGAGCTTAATTTATATTAAAAAAAATAATAATAATAAGTGCCAGGACACTCATCAGGAGGCCACTGCAGCTTGCACCACACATTGCTCCTGCCATGCTGCCAGCGATGGTATCTGCACAACAACTAACCATCACACGCCTACAGCTGTGACCATTTGGTCTATTCCAGGCCCCTAGAGTTATAAGAATGGTTTGGGTGGCAGGCAGTAGTCATTTTTAATGTATTTTGAATTAATAATTAACTGTTGTGGTCATCTCTAAATTACCAGACAGCTCCACCTTGTGGCAGACTTTCACGAGCGCCAGTGTTGACAATGAAGTGCTTGTGCCGAGCACCGGAAACCACAGCTGCAAAATAAGCACAGGCTCACAGCCTCCATGGTAGTTTTACGACTAACTACCTGCTGAATATCATCAGCATACATATTTGTATACCTCAAAGCCACATTTCAAACCGCCAAAGGTAAGTGGTAGAGATCAAAAAGAAGCAGATTTAGGGCTGATTCTGGTGGTACTCCCCACTTTAGCTCTTTATGGTCTTAGCATAAAGAGCCCTCTTGTATTACCTGGGTTTGTTTTGCAAGGAAGGACACCAGCCAGCCTAGAGCAGAGTCATCGACACCCTGAAAGCCTTGGACTCAAGATACGGTGGCCCACTGTATCAAAGGCAGCTGACTCGGCTAATAAAACCACCACCCTAGAGCCACCTTTATCCAGCATCATCTTTAAATTATAACAAAGGTCACCACCTGCTCTAGGCAAAAGGGAGGGTGGAATCCGGCTTGTTACTTTAAGAGTATTGTTTTACTTGCCACATTTTATTGGAATTGAGCAGTGGCCACTCCCTCTAATAACTTTGTCAAATAAGGAGAAAAGAGAGATTTGATTAACATTAGCCAGGTCCTCTGCCTTAGTCCATGCTTTCTTAATTAGTGTGTGAACTATTGCTTTCTTCCAAGCACTGGGCATTAGCCCAGTATTAAGTCCTACATTGATATCTGTAGTCTAGGGGCAGCCATTTGTCTGATTTCTTTATCAGATGGGCTGGACATATGTTTGTGTGAGAGCTGAATAGTTTACTGCTACTCATCAAGGCTTGGCTATCTTATACAGAGAATAGGGGTAAAACTCAGTGATCTTATATTTCGTAATAGTTAAGCAGGCTACCTCAACTAGAACATCACCAGGAGAAACCTGAGAAGTAACTGCCGCCAGCCAGTAACTAGACTGTCAGCCTGGTGGAACTACAGTCTTTCTACTTAAGCATGATTCCCCAGGTTGAGCCCCACATGAGTTTCCTGCAATTGTATCTGGGGCTGACTGTTGGTTGATCGCTACTAGAACATCGAAGTCTAGCCAACCATGGTTTCCACCTTGCCATGGTGAGAACATGCTCCCATCCTTTTGGTGGTACACCTCTTCACCCTGGTCCATTTGTATCTGATCATTGCTGATGCCTCATTATGGATGAGGTGTATATTGGAAGCAATATGTGCCTTGTGGTATGTTACATTTGAGTCTTCCCATTAAGATGTTGAAGAAAAAGGCAATCATTAAAACATTTTGTCTACTTTCAAAATTTAGTTTGGTGGCTATCAACACAGATCGCTCCAAGCCCTCTTTTGTATGAAGAACCAAGGGGACCCATACTCCTCACAGCTCTATCTTCTGGCTGATGCCCTCTGGGACTCGGACTGTATTGTATTTTCCTATTAGTGTCCAAGGTTACAGGGATCAACACTAGAGTGGATAGCCTGAGCAGGTATCTACATTTGAGTAGAAAAGCTCCAGAAAGTCTTGAATCCTTCCATCTTTGAATCCTGGTGCGGTCCAAATGAAGAGCCGTTTGGCACTTATTTCAACACCACATGTGACCAAATCACTTCCTGGATGAGTAGGGATGTCTAGCTCCCTCGGGGACAGTTTACTGTTGGACTGAATAGGGTGTTCTTGTATGCGTCTTCCAAATTCTTTGATTCTGAGGGCTCCTAAGAACTACATGTAGAGCTCACAGTGCTGATCTAGTGTTCTTAGCTTTGTTTAGTCAAGTTTCGTTTTTGGACCTGCCTCATCAAGTTTAGAAACCCGTCGAGGAGGAGGGGAGTAATGCTTCACCATTTTCCCCCACCCAGTTCCCCCCTGCTCAGCTTGAATGCACGTTTCCTGAGGATTTAAATTTTACATATCTGTCTCTCCAGGGAGAACGTGGAAGGTCATGGCTATTGCTAAGAAGTCCTCCACCATGATTTAGTACAAAGCTAAATTCCTGATACCGGTTAAGAAAATCAAACCTCTCATCTGCTCATTGAGCACTTTGTGTCCTTTTCTTATCACCTTGTTGAACTAAGGATATATATATTTCATGACTAGTCTCGGGTTATTTGGAGACTACTGGAAGCATTCTAGGGAGTTCTTTTTCATGGCCAGAGTGTCTGTTGATCTATGTCCAACGGTACTCTATGGCCTTCTGTGACCTGAACCTAGCAGATTGAAGCCTGAACTCTTTTCAAGACACAAATCTCATGTGATATAAATGTTTTTGCTTGAAATATTTATTGATTGTGTAGGATACCATTGATCAGTCATATGCGAGTTGCAAGCCATTTGTGCCACAAACCTTTCACTATCTTCATTAAGGTCAAGGTGTTCTTGAAGACCCTCATCTTTGTTTCTGAAACTAATGGAGTTGCATCTGTGTTACAGGATATTGTTCTTCTAACATTTTTCCTTATTCTCTTGCTCTTTATGTTAAGGAAACCTTCCTCAGTTTGGAATTGCAATTTTATCTTAACCGAACAATTGCGTATGTTCTATTTGTGAATTTTGAACGCAGTGATGCCAGCCGAGCAGCTGTTGAGGGCACTATTGCCAAAAATGTAAAATCAGTGATCAGCCTCTGCTGCACCTTGGATGGAGCCCACCCTCTATCTGATGTACAGGCACTATTCACCTGGGCGGAGATGGCGTCACTGACATTCTTTCAGCATGTACCTGCCCAAGATTTATACTGGGTGGCTAAGTGGGCTACAACACTTACCATCTGCTGATGGTACTTTCTTATGGCTTCAGCCTGTAGACACGTGGAGTTTGGCCTGTAAGTTCTCTGCAGTCTTTTTTCTGTAGATCTGTGCTGACATATGGTCCATTGCCCTTCTCCCTTTCTCATTCCTAATTGTTTTGGAGATTATCCACAAGTTGTGATGGAGGTGATATGCCAAGAAGTAAGCAGAGGATAAAGTTACTTTAATTGTATTTCCGATACTCCTAGACAATAGTCTTTCCAAGAGCCAACACTTTACTCCTCATCCTAAATACACATACTGATTGACTTCTTTTTAGATCTTGCCTGAGACGGCGCGTGTGCTGTTGCTTGCAAGACATTTTGTTTACATACTTGGGGCTTAGAGCCGCCCCATTGCTTACTGCTTGTTTGCTTCGTTGTCGGTCTTATTTGCTGGCTCCTGTTTGGTCAGCACTTGCTGGCTTCACTTACTGTTCGTATGTTTTCCCCTGATCAAGTACAGCTTACCATTTTTAGGTCGAGCCTAGCGCAGCGCGCATGCGCTGCTCTATGGGAGACTCTAAACTTTTCAGTGTGGCTCAGACTACCCCTCCCCCCCCCCACGCATTTGGTTGGCTGTTGCCTGTGTCATTTTGTTTTTGTAGCCTGCCAATGGCTAAACGCGGGCGCATGTCCCACCTTTTGACAAATATTCACTCCCACAGCCTTTGCCTTGCGGGAGCGAGCAGTGGCGCGCAGGGTGTCAGCTGCATTCTTTTCATTCTGTGCAGTGCGCGCGCACCACTCGCGGTCTTCTTGTTTACTTTTCCATCTCACCGGAGTTTTCATCTCATCGTTACGCTCGGCAGGCTGGGCGGTTGCTATGTATGTTCACTGCCGACTGATAAGGGTAAGAAGCGGCCTTTCTATGAATGCATGCCCTGTTAATCGTGCCCTTGTTCCCTAAAACAGGCGAGCTCGGCCGGCCTCCGCGTGTCCCGGCACCGGGCGGGGGATCCATCGCTCGCCATTTGATCGGCCGCGCCTGAAAGGCTCCGGGATTTAAATGATTACCACTAAGGAACCCGCCCATGAATACATCACGTCGAAGTCTCGCTTCTTCCCAGAACCCCGAACAAATAATAACCTCGCCTGGCTGAGTGCGTAAATTCCCATCTTTCCCTCCGATCCCCTACCCCCACCTCTTCTGCCTGTGGTTTCCGCTCCGTCTCGCTCAGTAGTGGCAGGGAGATTTACTCTCTGCTACGTAAGGTTCCCGCCTCTACATACTGTGGATTTCTTCGCCGAGTCCCGATTTCCGCTCTATTGTAGCGGGTTGATCGGACTACATATTTACTTGGCGTTAGAATTAGTCTTGACCGAGAGTGTCAATTCTGCATTTCAGGGCAGAACGTGAATCTCTCTTCGCGCTTATTAAATGTGAAGCCGCAGGCCCGGCAAATGCAGCACGCTGTTTTGTTTCTTTTGTCGGTGGCGGGGGACCTTGTGAATGGATCGGTTTGCTTGTCTCACATAGTCGCCATGCACTGTATAATCTTATTATTCTGAGAACATCTGAGTGCGGTAAATATGAGGTGGCGCCAATTTCCAATCTGATGCTACTCAATTGGCCGAGCTTTAAAGGATGAAGAGCTGAGGTGGTTTTGGCGGGACTCGAACTCGTGCGGTGCGGGCCATACAGATGTGAAGGACCAGAGTTCAACGCGGTCCTTGGGCCACCCTGCGGTGTAACAGGGGCTTCCACTTCCACAGTGCCTGCACCAAGAGCCCCCACACCCTTCACACGGGCTTCCCAGCACCCCGTCCCCCCTGCGTGCGTCTGAACACATCTGATATGCAGTGTACACTGAGCTCCGGTGGACTCTGGGCACATCTTCTCTACAGTCTGCATTGCGCCCGTTAGCGGTGTGTACGGACAGTGTGGACTGACCTCCATTGCAGTATGAACGGATATTCTCTACAGTGTGCACTGAGTTTCACTGTAGTATGAACGGGTATTCTCTACGGCGTGCACTGAGCTCCACTGCAGTATGAGCGGATCTTCTCTACATTGTGCATTCAGCTCCACTGCAGTGTAAACGGCTATTCTCTACAGTGTGCATGGAGCTGGACTGCACTATAAGCAGGAAATTGAATGACAGACATGTCATGAAAGACAGCATGAAGAGACATTTCTAAGAATCCAATTTTTTGTATTTTTCCACTTTAAAAAATAAATGCAGACAGAAAACAAACGCCAATAGCTCTAGATAAACACTTATAAGGTCCCAAAGGCGAGACCTATTGGCTATGCCAATGCTTGTTTAGGAGTGCCCTTCTGCTGCCCCCGCTTCTATCTCTGCCTATTTATTTCTTCTACTTGCAGCACTTCTTAAGAGTGTATATGTTTTTAGGTTGTCTTGCTCCTGGTTTTGCTGGTGCTGGTGCTTTCACGGCGTGCTTACTATGTTATTGTTTGTTTAGTTTTACTTTTCATCTTCTTCCTTTCTACTCTTTGGTGCAGCATAACACCACCAGCAGGCCACAGGTTTTTAGCGTCGCTTTAAACGGTGATTTCATAATGTTAATGGCTCTGCGCTATTGCTATTAAGTAATCACTCGTTTAGTTATTAACAAAGTGCTTTTTGGTACGTGTTTCATGATTTATAGGATGCTTTGTAGATGATTAAAATGTTTTACGCAAAAAATGGCAGGTGTTTTAAATTGGTTTATGTTTGCATGATTACGGGTTGGATAGAAGATTCTAGTGTGAAAATAACATTGTAAAGCACTTTTTTGCTTGTTCAGCTGCTACTATTGCTCTTCCTCCCATAGCTTAATGTGTACATTGAAATAAAGATTACCATATCATGCCAAGCCATACCACATTCTACAATAACAGGCCTTACCAAACCATACAGTGCAAGCCATACCATTATATATAAAGACATGTCATAACAGCAGTTCTTCACCGTTTGACATCTGTGGACCCCCACTGATCCATTACTGGAATCCGAGGATCCCCACTCAGCTCGTATTGGAAGCCAGGGACCCCCAGCCTCGGCAGATTCTATGATTTAAACCTCAAAACAATGCACATATAGAAACAAGTATACTCCAAACAAATGCTTAAATATTGAAATATATTGTTTATTTCACAATCAAATATAGAAAGTTTTCAAATCTTCATTTTTGCACTTTTATTTGTATATACTGTTTTAATTTATTAATTTTAATAATATTGAATTTTGTAAAACAGTGTAAGCCCCCTTGAGTAGGCCTCGGAGGCCCCCAGGAGGTCCTCTGCCAACAGGTTAAGAGCCCCTGACAGATGATACCGTACAATGACAGGTCACCATATCATATCATATCGTATAGCATAGTATACAATGACTGGCCATACCATAGTATACAATGACGGGCCATACCATACTATACGATACAGCGGCAGGCCATACCATACCATTCTATACAATGACGGGCCATACCATACTATACAGTGACAGGCCATACCATATCATACTATATACGACATACCATAATATACGAAAGGCCTTACCATGCCATACCATACAAAACAGCCATACTATATAATAACATGCCATACCATTTAATGACAGTCCATACATCCCATACCATACGACAGTCCATAACCTACTGTACTATGGCAGGGCATACTATATTATAAAATGATAGGCCACACCATTCCATTCCATGCTATACAATGACAGAACATGCCATACCTACCATACCATACCATACGATGACAGGCCATTTACTATACTATACAATAACAGATTATATCATACTTTACAATGACAAGCCATATCATACTAGATTATACAATGACAGACCGTGCCATACCATTCCATACTGTACATTGACAGTCCATACAATACCATACTATACAATTACAGGCCATACCATACCATACTTACTATACAATGACAGGCCGTATCATACTATGCAATGACAGGCCATACCATACCACACTATTCTATACAATGACAGACCATACCATGCCACACCACACTATACAATGACAGGCCATATCCTACCATACTATACAATGACAGACCATGCCACACCATACCATCCTATACATTGACAGTGAATACCATATGGTACTATACAATAACAGGGCAAACAAGACCAGACCATATCATACAATGCAATGCCATACCATACGGCAGGCCACACCATAAGTAATCATGCAATCATGTTATAATATTATGTGATATATAGAATTCTAGCTGGGTAACCGCGAATTACAGGGATGTTTTTCACCAAGCGTTTGAGTGACATCATATAGACTACAAGAGCAAATCACTCAGAAGCCAGAGCTTCATTCTTGTTCTCTATTTGACGTCACTCGGAACCCTTCGGTGAAAAACATCCCTGTAATTCACTTTTTACCCATCTATAATATGTTATGTATGGCCCCCAGAATCATCTGTCCCTGCTTTGAACTGCTATGCATGGTAGAGGAGTAAGGGAGGAGCCATTCATAACATGGCCTCTTCTCCCTGACTCAAATGTGAAAAAAATATATCTTACCTGGCATCCTTAACCAACCCCTCACCACTTTGCCTGCCTCCCCCCACTGCAGCTGTGCTTTCAGTCAAAACAGAGGAGCAGACTTCCCTGACAGGCTTTCAGAGATCGCTGTCACCTGGTCTGGAAGCAGGCGTGGCCTGCGCATGTAAGAGTAGGGGGCAAGGTGGGGAGAGTAGACAGACGACGAGGGAAACTTAAATTAAAAAAAACAAAAACCACTTGCCTTGCGCTCGCTGCATCGCCAAATCGCTGATGCGGCGAGCACAAGGTAAGTAAGTGGTTTTCGTTTTTTTTAAATTTAAGTTTCCCTTGTCTGTCAATTTTTCCCCAGCTCAACCCACCCCGCCCACCACTCTTACCTGCACAGGCCGCGCCTGCCTGGAAGGCCTTTATGACATTGCAACAGAGGGTAACGAGGTTTTTTTATCAACTGTTGCTATTTAATGGCAGTGAGTTACCAGATTAGAATCTGGTGAAAACGACAGAGGCTTCCCAGGAAAGCAATGCAGTAATCCTTTTGTACAAGAGTTAAAAAAGCCATGCCTAACAATCTAGTAATCCTTTTGTACAAGTGTTAAAAAAGCCATGCCTAACAATCTAGTAATCCTTTTGTACAAGTGTTGAAAAAGCCATGCCTAACAATCTAGTAATCCTTTTGTACAAGTGTTGAAAAAGCCATGCCTAACAATCTAGTAATCCTTTTGTACAAGTGTTGTACAACGCCTAAAAAAATAATTAACAAAATCAGTAGATCTCGCATAGGCGAGGCCTATTGGCTTTGCAAAAGCTTGTTTCAAGTAGGGACTGGTGGGGTTGTAATCATGCACACATGGAAGGGATTGTGCATGAGTGTTTCCAATACACATGACTGGGATCATGCATATGTATAAATAGTTTCCTGACACCACTAGGTGCCATGGTACCCACGAGTTGATAATGGCGTTCGGACTAAGTAACAGTGTTCCTTAAAGGTATTGTAAAGATACTATTCCTTGTTAGTATGTGGTTTGTCTTCCGTTATCTACAGCTTTTAAGATTATATGCATATTGGCCAAAAGTATGCTACGTAGGACATTGGAGCTCGTATAGATGAATTGCCCCTACTCATTTGAGCAGCATTTGGTTTTGTTATAATTTATCCTTACCTTGGGTGTTAGCATCTAAAATTTCTAATTGAAAAGTTAGTGGATTTTCCATTCTACGTGATTAGCCAGATGTCTGACCCTCGGTGCACCTAATGATCCTTGTTTTTTTTTTTTACGAACAGTATGAACTTGCCCTCGCTTCCAGCACGTTGGGCATTGAACCTTTTTTTTTTTGTTGACAGATCGATTTGTTTAACAGGTATTTTAAATTTACCTTTGATGGCGGAACCTGAAACACTGATACAAATTGAATTGAAGCGGGGTGTAGCTAGAATCTTCCTCCTGCATTGACTAGTCCAGAGTACTAGGCAGGCTCATGGGAGGCTGTTAGTGGCCTTGCATCGCTTTTTGCAATATTCAAAGGGATGTTTTGATGCTGAGATTGCTTCTTTTCCTGATTCCTTTTTTTCCCCCTCACACTTAAGTAGTACAATATCCCACCGTGTTATAAAGCGCTCGTTTCTCCTCCGTTCTCTCTGGCTGTTCTGACTGTGGTCCAGGTGTGTGTTTGCTGCCCGTGTGTGGTTTGTCGGCGCATGGGACTTGCTGTGCAGTTGAGTTCATCTGAGCACTCGTGCGGTTTTGCTGCTCGGCTCGTAGTGCGGCGGCTTTTGTACCAAGTGTTTTCTTTCTCCCGCTCGTTCGGTCTGGGGATTACGGAATTAGCCTTTCATGCGGGCCCTTGAATACTTCGCCCGAGGCCCACTGACAGCCGCTTGCGCAACGCTGCACGCGTTCTTTCGGCAGCTAACATTTCCCGGACAACTTGCCCGACTTGTTTGGCGCCGAAGCCTCCTGAGGTTTTTTGTAAAACAAGTTCTGCCCTGAGATGTGGGGAGTGTTTGAGAATCTGCGTGGCCTGTTGTGCAGGGCGCGAGGGATGGGAGTGTCTGTAAAGTGCGGCCTGTTGTGCAGGGCGCGAGGGATGGGAGTGTATGTGAAGTGCGGCCTATTGCACTGCGCGCACTAGGAATGCGAGGTGTGTGGCGCCCTGTACTGGTAACTCTAGTGGACTTGCATACTCAACGGAGCAGCTGAGAGGGGCTCTGGATGTGTGCCCCCCCTCTCTCTGCATACACTGTACATTTCTTTAACACTGTCACAAGCTCGTTTCTCACTGGCTGCTTTCTCGTAGGCGGGAATGGCATCTGCTGACACGTAGGATCCCGGGGTTTACTTTTGGCCAAGTTCGTGTGCAGTTTGTTGTGTAATTCTTTTTTAATGCTTCCCATTACTGACCTCATTGGTTTAGATTTCAAGTAGACCTTTAAAAAAAAGCAGCAGATATGCAGTAGAAAAGTACAGCCAAATAACGTGTCGTAAAGCCCTCCTTTGCGATGAATCAGGTATTGAACTCCAGATTCAAGACGGGAGCTGCTGATAAACACGTTTTGAACGAAAAATGTCAGTCTAAAAATCTACCGTCGCAATCCAGTGGTACGGTCTCACTGGAACACCTGTAAAAAAAAATAAAAAAAGACGGCTCTGAAAGTTTTGCAACAATCATTGGATGCCTCCGCGTTCCTGCTTTGAAGCAGCAGCAAATGAAACCTTAAAAAAAGAGGAGTTTTCTCAGGGGGTTGCCTAATAGAGCACACGTGCTTTACCTGGGGAATAAGCATGTTGGGAGACTGCTCGTTATATGTATCTGTTTATGTCCTGTTGTGCACATATCCTTGATCAAATGTGATGTAATCAACACTCTGGGCTAACACACGGTCAGGCCCATGACAACTAAGAAGTAAAGCTTTCGGGGGGTGGTGGTGGTGGTCGGAGGGATGTTAAGGGGGTTTTATGCAGCAGACACAGCCACGATGGTCATAGCCAAAGCATCTGTCCTCAATCGGTTAAACCGTGTTTTACCTGCCAGGGAACCTTTTTTACTTTTTAGTTCTCACCTAGGCAGCGCTTGCGCTGTCTCTTCGAGACATGGTGTATTCAGGTATGGACTTGAAGCTCCACCCATTTTCCGCCCATCTTTTCAATTGGCTCTTGTTACTGTCCTATGTAAATGGTGGCTTTTGATTCGTGAATAGGTTTAGTAGTCCCTCCTTAGTACCGCCTTTTCTCCATTTGTAACCTCCCATGAGGAGTGCCCCTGTTGCATGTTGTTGCCCAGTATGTTTCATTTACAGTCTGTGAGTACTATTTTATTCATGACCTCCTAGCTGCTGTTGCAGGAGGCATGATGAGCTCTCCCGCTTTGGCTTACACCCTGCACACGGCAGCGAGGCACGCCTTCATCTTTAACAATGGCGGCCGCGCCTTTTTTTCCTTGGGTGCGGCTCGACAAACTCTATTTTTTCAATAATAAGCAGCGCAGCACGAGTGGCGTGCTGCGCAGCTTACGAAAAGCTTATAGTATTGAAAAAACAGACTTTGGCGAGCCACTCCTTTCTTTTCATCGGCGCGGCTCGCCAAACTCTAAGCAATAGGTCTCGCATTTGTTGGAGTTATTGTCCCATGGGACCTCTTTTGGCCACATATAGTACTGCAACATGGTGATCCAGCGCTAACAATAAAAATTCTTCTCCTATATACTTTGGTCATCCAGGTACAACTTATCCCTCCAACACACATACTATATCCATATGACGGTGGGGCCCATAACACCGCATATACATTCACTTACTCATTTATTCCCTGGATTTCCTCCGTCCTTAACCTAGGAGAAAACGAATCGCTGGAAGGAGACGGGATACCTCTTTTTAACACGACATAATGTTTCTCATTGCTTTTAAGGTATTCCGCTCATTGGTCGATGGACCAACTAGTAGGAATCAGTTGATGGCGATTAAGACCAGCTCAATCACAATAAACTTATTAACATTTTACCTTAATTATTTAGCTAAAGAATCACTGAGTCATTTGTTTAAAGAATAATAAAGTTTATATAAAGTTTGAGGCATGAAATAAGTTTAAGCTTATTATTCAAATTATTACATTTATCATCATTATAAGAATAAATTGAAATTTTAATGCATACTCATTAGACGGAAAATAAGGTTATTATAGCAATAACTTCAAATGATCAATCTATCTGTCTTGGAAAAACTAATATCTCTAATTGAAAAATCTATCAGGAGTAAAAAGATTCTCCAAAAGCAGCATCTTATACTCAACTAGAAATATAAAATAGCAGCAGCAGCTCGTCAGCATCAGCAACCGCAACTTCACCCATCTACAGAATCTCCGTCAACAGCATCTAACTTCCCAGCATCTCCTCTCTGCAGCATCTAACCCCTCCCCACCAAGAGTAGGTCTTCTTATACCCTAATTCTAGCTTACTAAATAAAATGTTGCATCTTTATGGCGTGATTCTCTCTCATTGGTTCTGTCAAGTTCATATACATTTTAATCAAACTTCCTTGTTTTAACCAGTTCTTTGTGGAATGTCCATGCTTGCATCGTTTCTCACAGTTCATGACATTGCTCATCCGTTTCGATCAGTCCAATTTGTATCTTTTTCTGATACTTTTTAGATTCAACAGTTCCGTCCATTTATTCAGTTTGACTTCTCACGCTTCTTGCTGATCATCTTGGCACACTCTTGCTCAGAAAGGTCACAATAGCCTTGACCATACTTCCATCTTAGGCTCTCAGCATAACCACGTGATTATTCTTGTTCACAGCCTTTCTCCTTTTTCCCCATGGATTCTCGCACCTGCGTACTCTAGCTTTCGTCGGCCATTTTATATTGCTGCTCAACAGGCCTAAGCGCACTATTTTCAAAGATAAACAAAATATTGTAAAAATAAAGAATATAAACCCTTTCGTTTCCCTCCCGTTTTTCTACGTACCCCAATTAGGTATTACCTAGCAAAAAGCAACATATAAAGCCGTCCCTTACTTACCATCACTTTATTTTGCCACCACACGTTTTATTTTCAAAGCACAAATCATGCGTTTATTAGTATGCAAATATTACGTTTATGTCAGACACGTAAACAATTATAAGTTGATTAATTTGCACACAAAAATAGCGTTTTACCTTTAACCCTTTACATGTAACATACATTGTTGGTTATTTACTTAAATGAACATGTTAATTAATTATTTTACGTAAATTATTAGGAGGTTAAAACATTTTTCATTTATCCTGCTCCATCAACTCCCCCCTTTGGTGATTTTTAATATCGCCACAAAACCCAAGTTATACAATTTTCTCAGACAGCATATATCTTTTATCCATTTGCTTTTGTTAGTTTACACAACTGTATCCCTTTCAACTTGTCTCTTCGTTTTCTTGTACATGTTCTCTTTTATCTCTTCTAGCTCTATTTCACCCATTTCTCTCTCTCTCTGTTTATCCTGTTTTCTCTTTCTATTTTCTTCTGTTTTCTTCTTTTTTTATACATGTAATTACAAGCTTCAGCACTAAAATTATTATTATTATCATGGTTGCTATTATTATAACTTTCCCTATTATGAATCCACTCATTCTTGTTAACCAATTTATTACTGAAGAAAACCCTTTACCAAGTTTTCCAAAAGCACTTTCAACCTCCAGTGGAACAAGTTCTTTGTGCAGACTTGTAATATTCTTTATATACTTTTGTATATTTTCACTTTTATCTGGAATGTAAGTGCAACAATGTTGGACTTTCAGCATTCCACAGACTCCACCCTCTTTTGCCAAAAGAATGTCAAGGGCAAGTCGATTTTGCATCACCATAGCTCTCATGGCAACCATCTCGGTATTTACCATCAAGAACCCTCCAGCAGTATCTGTAGATAAACGATCTACCACTGTGGATAATTTCCGAATTTTAATTGCATTCAAAGATATTCCCACTGCTGGTATCAATGCACCAAAAATATCGCCTACTATTTCTGAAAAACTTTCCCTTTTTCAATCAATCAATCACAGAATTTGTAGAGCGCACTACTTACCCGCGAGGGTCTCAAGGCGCTGGGGAGAGGGAAGGGGGGGGATGCTGCTACTGGTCGAACAGCCAGGTCTTGAGTAGCCTCCTGAAGGTCAGCAGGTCTTGGGTCTGTCGTAGGCTTAGTGGAAGGGTGTTCCAGGTCTTGGCGGCGAGGTGTGAGAAGGATCTGCCGCCGGTGGTTGTTCTTCGAATGCGAGGGACGGTGGCGAGGGAGAGGTCGGCGGAGCGGAGCTGGCGGTTGGGGACGTAGAAGAAGAGTCGTCTGTTGAGGTAGGCTGGGCCACTTTTGTGGAGTGCCTTGTGTGCGTGGATGAGGAGTTTGAAGGTGATCCTCCTGTCGACGGGGAGCCAGTGCAGGTTCCTCAAGTGGGGGGTGATGTGGCTGTGGCTGTGGCGTGGTACGTCGAGGATCAGTCGTGCGGAGGCGTTTTGTATGCGTTGCAGTCGCTTGATGAGCTTGGCCGGGGCTCCCGCGTAGAGGGCGTTCCCATAGTCCAGTCTGCTACTGACGAGGGCCTGGGTGACTGTTCTTCTTGTGTCTGTCGGGATCCACCTGTAGATCTTGCGAAGCATGCGGAGGGTGTTGGAGGAGGAGACTGCGTTGACTTGCTTGGCCATGGAGAGCGTTGAGTCGAGGATGACTCCCAGGTTGCGTGCGTGGTCGGTGGGTGCTGGGGCTGCTCCCAGCGTCGTTGGCCACCAGGAGTCGTCCCAGGCTGAGGGGTTGGAGCCGAGGATGAGGACCTCCGTTTTGTCCGTGTTCAGCTTTAGTCGGCTGATCTTCATCCAATCGGCGACGGCCTTCATTCCTTCGTGGAGATTGGCTTTGGCGGCGAGGGGGTCCTTGGTGAGGAAGAGGATCAGTTGAGTGTCGTCGGCGTAGGAGATAATGTTGAGGTCGTGTTGTCTGGCGATGCGTGCGAGCGGGGCCATGTAGATGTTGAACAGTGTTGGGCTGAGGGACGATCCCTGGGGTACGCCGCAGATGATCTCGGAGGCTTCGGATCGGAACGGTGGGAGGTGGACTCTCTGGGTTCTGCCGTCGAGGAAGGAGGTGGTCCATTCCAGGGCTTTTTCTACTTGTAAAGGTATTTATCATTTTGTGTGTTCCTTTTTCTTTTCTATCCATATGAAAAATCTTTGGAAAGACCAGGCCTAAATAACATGACCCATACCAATGGTCCGGTAACCTGTAATAAGCCCTATTACCACAAACATAATAGATCCCTGGAAATATTGGATCTTTTCCCCCTTTGAATCCCCATCCACCTAAAATTTAATAATCGTCATGGCAAAAACTGGAACCCACAAAATAATTGTCATATCTTGTTTTATTTCTTCTAATGCACAACCTTCCCTGTTGGGGCCAATCCAGAGTCATAGCTGCATTTGTCTTTTTCTTATCATGATTGTCTTCCTCAAACGCCCAAAGAGGTGTTTTTGTCTCTTCTATCACTTTTCTTTGAAATTTCACTCTTCTTTCTTCAACCATCTCTAAAAATACTTTTTCTTCCTTCTTTAACTCACAGGTAAGGTTGTTTTCAACTATATTCTCTAATGTTAAAATCTTATCTTCTATAAAATATTCACCAAACGTTTTTCCCTCTTTTATTTTGTTTAGCTCGGGAACTACAGAAACTTTCGCAAAAATCTTATCAACGTCAGTGTAATAATATTCTAATCTACCTGTTTTATAAAATAAACTTGCTAAAACACTACATGTTATTCCATACGTCAAAGGAAGATGATGATAAGTCACACCTTCTGCTACAGACGCAGGCAATTGCATACAAACATAGCAATCTCTTACATCCATTGTTTCTACATACTCATATAATAATTTAGTAAAAACATTCTTTGAAAAATCTGTTATTGATTTATCTTTATGTAACTCTGCACTACTTTTTAATATAACTGGTTCCTCAGTGTTAGCTCCTTTTTCTTTCTCTGTTTTATTAGACGTTTCTACTACAGCTAAACTAATTGGAATAGTGATTGCTAGAACCACCCATACTGTCATTAATAATCCTGTGCAAAAGAAGCACATCTTACACCATCTATTTAAAAACTCACATTTACACCTTCTATCTCTAGTATTCTCCATTTTGTTTTATAACCTTATTTATTTATTTTCAAGAAAATTGTGTCACTACACCTCAGAAATGACTTATTAGCCACTCTGCACTCCAATGTTTTTGTTTTGCTTGGTACTTTCTTTTAATTCTTTTCAGAATTCTTTCTTTGTCAAATCCAGTATTTTGTCAAATCCGGTAGAAATTCGTCAGATCCAGTGTTTTGTCAAGTCCAGTAGAAATTCTTTATATTTCTTCAAGTTTGTTGCACTTCACCTTTACCCATTAGGTTGTGTTCTGGGTTCTCGTGAGTGTTCTTTTCTTCTTTGATATCAGTCAAGGCAAGATACAACCATTCAGGTGATCTATACTTCTGATTTACCTTCTTTACTCTTTTTGTTTTCTGCAAGTGTTTTCCACCTTGTTCTTGCTCTTTCTGGCTTATTTCATTCACTTGTTCAGCACTTTTTCCATCTAACCTTATGATTCTGTATCTTAACTTTCTTACTTCGTTGGGCCAATTGTCTCCTTTTCTTGGCCTTTTTGCCTCACTTCCTTTTTCCTCTCTTTCTGTTTTCCAATTCCTTTTTCTTGACTCTAGTTTTTGGTTTCTTTCTTCTCCACTTTCTTCAGACTCTGTTTCAGTTTTTGCTGTATTGTCTCTTATTCTGAATCTTATAATTCCATTTTCTGACTCTACTTGTGGTTCTTTTCTTATCTTCCTTCGTTCACCTATTTCTGTCCCTCCTCGAGGTTCTTCCGAATTTGTGTCAATTTCTCTATCTGTTTCTAAATTTCCCTGTTCTTTTGTTTTGCTATCTGTCCCTATTGCTCCTCGGGGATCTTCCGATTTTTCTAACTTTCTATTTGAAACTCTCCCTTCTTCATCTATTAATATTATCTCCGAAGGATTTTTACCACAACTTGTACTTGGTTGCTCACTGTTACTATCTTCTTGCTCAGTTTCTTCTCTTATGCTTTCAAATTTCCAATTTCTTTTCAGAATTTCTTCACAATCCGAATGATCTGTTTCAGATTCTGAACTGGTATCTGATATTTCCAGATGTCGACTCACATGTCGATCTTCAAATTCTGGAACTTCAACTATTTCCTCTACTTCTTCTGTCGTTGCACTTGTAGTTGGGTCTTCCAGATGTCGACTTACAGGTCGATCTTCAAATTCTGGCACCCTGTTTGTTTCTTCTTTTGCTTCTGATGCTGAACTGTTATCCAATACTTCCAGATGTCGACTCACATGTCGATCTTCAGGTTCTGGAACTCTGATAGTGTGACTGGCATGCACCCAGTTTTTCACTCCTGCACATTTGACTGCAGTGGTTGTCACCAGGATCACTTGTCGTGGTTCGTCCCAGCGAGGAACCAAACAGTTTCTTCTCCTGTGGACTTTTATGCGGACCCAATCTCCTGGATTCAAGTCGTGAGCTGGTTTTCTTTCAAGAGTGGTCGCATCCGGTCCAACCTGATGAAACACAGAACGCACCACATCAGCCAATCCTTTGCAATAATCCAGTACCAGATCATCAGTTATAGTCAGTAGTTTGTTGACAGGTACATGTGCTTTTCTCATTGCTCGCGCCATAATTATCTCATGGGGACTGAGTCCAGTTTTTCTTTCCGGAATACTTCTGATTGTCATTAAAACTAATAGCAAGGCATCTGGCCATTTGAGTCCTGTAGCTTGACACATTTTTCCTAACCTGTTCTTAATTGTTCCATTCACTTGTTCTACTATTCCAGAAGCCTCTGGTCTGTATGCACAATGCAGTTTCTGTTTAATACTAAGTGCTTCACAAATCAGTTTAATTCATTTTGAAAATGTGTTCCTCTATCTGTTTCAATCGTGACTGGAAAACCATACCTCGGAATGAATTCTCGCAGCATAAGTTTTGCTACCGTGATTCCATCATTCCTTCTGGTCGGGTATGCTTCCACCCAACGGGAAAACAAACAGACAACTACTAGGACATACCTTAGTCTGTTGCTCGGGGGCATTTCAATAAAATCCATTTGTATTCTAGTGAACGGACCTCCTTCTCGTCCTATTGTTCCTAGACTCACTAAAGTCTTCCTTCCTGGATTTAACTGTTGACAAATAAGACATCTTTGACAAAGACTCTCAGCTATGGCTCTGAATTTTGGATTATACCATGTTTGTCTAAAAAGTCTGATCATTGAATCTCTCCCAATATGGGCTTGTCCATGGTACATCCGTGCCATGTCAGAAATCATGCTATCGGGCATAACTGGTCTCATCTCTATAAACCCAAACATCATTTTCCTCATGTTTTCTGCATCCTGCTTTTATCCATGTATCTTTTTCCTCATCATCTGCTGCTTCCTGTAATTGTCTCACCTCATCCCATATCTCAACAGGGTTAGTAAAAAGCAAAGGATAAGAAATATGCTCTCTTTCTCGACTTTTGTTTAAAGAAACCACATTCTTTGCACAGTACTGTGCAATCTCGTAAGCATATTTATTACCGACTGTTAGAAATGGGATCTCTAGTTGGCAAGGGCTTGCACCTTTGTCCAAGTAGGGACCCTTCTTCCTAGTCAGGGTAAGGGTTGTTACACTCGTGAAGTAACCCCTGCTCACCCTCGTGGTAGCTTGGCACGAGCAGTCCGGCTTAATTCAGAGGCAGTGTGTAAAGCATTTGCACATAACCAACAGTAATACAGTGTAAGCACTACAAACGGACACCACACCAGTTTATAAAATATTGGTTATTTTTCTATACTCAAGACAAGACCAATTACGACAAAAATCCACAATACTATACTTTACGAATGAATACTTGATACGGTAACTTCTTCTTTGCAGGAATAGCACAAAAGCAAAGTTTGTACGAGTCGGTAGCTCCGTCCGAGCCTACCGCGATGCTGAAAACCACGGAGTCTAACAGTTCCAGCCGGCCGCGTCGATACGGGCCAGCAGAGTCATGAACAGACTCGGTTACAGTACCTTTCTCGTTGTGGCTGGTACGGAGTGTACGAGCCGGTCGGCGTTCGTCGCGGTTGCGGTGCAAGACGGAGCGATGCAAGGTGCGGTGTCCCTCGATGCGGTGCAGGCAGCGGCTCGATGAGCGTCGTGCAGACGGAGTCGGTGAGTCCAAGGCGTGCGATGCAGGGTGAGACGATGCTCGATGCGGTGCTGACAGGTTGCGATGCAGGCGACCTAGCCGGAGTGCGGGAGCTGGCGTCGGACAGCGGTGCGAGTCGGAGCGGTGCGTCGCAGACGTGCGAGCGGTGCCCCAAATGCGGTGCGGTCTCGACTCTTGAGCCAGTTGCAGCGACCGCGTCGGTCGGGTCCGGTTGGTTCAGTGAAGCGATGCGATGCGATGCGAACTGCGGTGCCCACAGGTCACGGTGCAAGCCGCGGCTCGATGTTGGCGACGTCGGACGTCGCCCACGGTGAGACCAGGGTTGCGATGTGAAGCGGGGCGATGCGGTCTGCGGTGCAAACAGGTCACCGGCCAGGGATGGATTCGGTTGACGGAGTCGGTTGCGGTTCCCTTCCTCTGTGGCAACTGAAACAGCGTTCCAGAAGCGGTACCCAGAGGCTTGTGAAGTCTTTGCAGTCCCTGAGACTTCTTAACAGGAGGCCAGCTCGGTTTCTGGCCCTTGGAGATACTCAGCACAAGTTTGGAGAAAGTTCAGTCCAGTCCTTTCACTGCCCAAGGCAGAAGCAGCAGCTGCAGGCCAACCCAACAAAGCAACAACACAGCAAAGGGGCAGTACTCCTCCTGGCAGCTCTTCCAGCTCTTCGTCTTGGCAGGTTCCTTGATTCCAGCGAGATCTAAATTCATGGGGTCAGGGCCCCAATATTTATATCCCAAATTCCTTTGTTCTCTGAAGGCAGAGAGGCCTTTGCCTAGTCCAAACCAGTTCTGGAGCACTTTGTTGACAAGTCTCCGTCCCTTCTTTCAGTGAGTAGGCCAGGGACATCAGACGCACCACAGGAGGTGGAGCCAGCATTGTGGAGGGAAGGCACTGTCCTATTCAGGGCCCAGGTGCGACCCCTCCCACCCATCTACATGTAGATCTTGCTATTCAGCCCTGCGCTGACTCACCCTGTCTCCTGGCATCCCCCAGCCCCTGTCACTCACACTCCAGACAAGGAATACACAACCTCGCAGAGGCAGGCTTGGATGGTTAGACAAGAAAATACCCACTTTCTAAAAGTGGTATTTTCAAACACAGAATGTTAAAACCAACTTCACTAAAAGATGCATTTTATCATTCTGAGTCCAGGCATACTAAACTCGAATTTCTACCATGTTCCCGGGGTCAGTTAGGATTATAAGCTGTAATAATCAAAACTGCCCGTTCTGGCCTAGGGGGAACAGGTAGCCTTGAATAGTGAAAAACGAACTAGGCTGTAATTCACTATCCGGACATGCCGCCCACACCCGGGCATGTCCTACCTTTCGAATACAACGCACCCTGCCCAAAGGGGTACCTTGGGCCTACCTTAGGGGTGACTAACATGTAGAAAAGGGAAGGTTTAGGGACTTGCAAGTGTGTGCACTTGCCAAGTCGATATGGCAGCCCCAGGCTGCGCACAGGCTCTGCGTTGGCAGGCCTGAGTTACACTTTACGGGCTGTTTGCGTGGGTGGCACAATCCAGTGCTGCAGCCCACCAACAGCATTTGGTCTATAGGCCCTGGCACTCGCAGTGCACTTTACAAGGGACTGACACATAAACCAAATAGGCCAATCATGGAAACACCAATCCATAACACATTTTATACAGGAGCACTTGCACTTTCCCACTGGACCGCAGTGAGGAAAGTGCGCAGAATCAACACACCAGCAAAAACAGAGTCAAAACCGGGAGGTCAGAAAGCAAAAAGTCAGGGGAAACACGCCAAAAGATGCCAAGTCTAACACCGACAGTTATGTAGTCTTCCCCATTTTTATGTGCATTGCACTTCACAACAGCGATCTGTTTAGGCAGCTGTATCGCCTCAAGCAACTTTTTCACAAAATCTCCATTTCTAATTGGCGTTCCTGCAGACGTCAAGAATCCTCTTTGTGACCAAATCTGACCAAAATCATGCACAACCCCAAAGCCGTACTGGCTATCGGTCACAATCGTAACCCGTACATTTCTTCCCAACTTGCATGCTTGAATCAGAGCTATTAGTTCTGCGACTTGGGCAGACCGTATCCCTTTCAGACAAGATGCTTCCATAACAGTTGCTACTGTGCAAACTGCATATGCTGCACTTAGAACTCCATCATTTGTTCTCAAACATGAGCCATCTACAAACAGAATATAATCTGATTCCTTTAAGGGCTCATCTCGGATGTCTGATCTTGGTTTTGTACAATATTCAAGCACATTCAGACAATCGAGATCTACGTCATCCATTTCAATCTCACTCTCTTCATCTGGCAATGATGTCGAAGGATTCACATTCATACATCTGTCAATGGTCACATTATCTGCACTTAAAATTACTTTTTCATACCTAGTCAGCCGACTATGTGTCATGTATTGTGTTTTCGTTCTTGTCAAGAGAATTTCCACAGAATGGGGAACATATACTCTCAGTGGATATCCCATCACTATGCCTTCACTCTGTTCCAGACTCACACAAGTAGCCGCAACTGCTTTCAAACATCCAGGCAACGCTTTCGCTACAGGGTCTAAAACAGCTGAAAAATATGCAATGGGTCTTTTCATAGTTCCATATGTCTGTACCAAGACTGAAAATGCACATCCATCTCTTTCACTGCAATACAACTCAAAATCTTTCTCATAGTCAGGCATTCCCAATGCTGGGGCTTCACATAATTTCTTTTTCAGCTCTCTGAATGCTTTCATTTCCTCATCATTCATTTCAAAAGGATCTTTAACATCCTTCTTTGTCCGTTTTTGTAACGGTTTAGCAATCAGCGAAAAACCGCTTATCCATTGTCGACAATATCCAACCATTCCCAGGAACATTCTTACCTCTCTTTGCGTCATTGGAGCTCTCATTCCTTGAATCATCTTTATTCTTTCAGTCGTTACCTTTCGTACTCCTTTCTCAATTTTATGCCCTAAATATTGGACTTCTTGTTGACAAAACTGCAATTTTGATGGGGACACTTTATGTCCTCTTTTTGCTAAATGATTCAGCAAAGCAATTGTATCGTTGACACATGCTTCCTTCGTTTTTGATGCCACCAGTAGGTCATCAATGTACTGAACCATCACTGATTTTTCTGGCATTTTTAAATCTTCCAAAGATTTCTTTAAAATCTGATTAAAGATTGAGGGGCTTTCTGTATACCCCTGAGGAATTCGGTACCATGCCAAAATACGCTCTCCGAATCTGAACGCAAATAATGGCTGGCTATCTGGATGCAATGGAATAGAGAAAAATGCATGACATAAATCAATTACTGTGTACCATTCTGCTTCACGTGGAATCTGGTATAGAATCACAGCAGGGTTCGGTACTATTGGGCAACAAGGCAAAACTATTTTGTTTACCTTCCTCAAATCCTGTACAATTCTATATGTTCCGTTTGGCTTTTTCAGTCCCATTATTGGCGAATTACATGGACTGCTCATGATTTCTTTTAGAATCCCTTGTTCAATCATTTTATTTATTACTGGCGTTATTCCTTCAATTATTTCTGGTGTTAATTTATACTGGGGCGTATTTGGGTAACTCGTTCCCTCTTTTACTGTTATTTTAACAGGATCTACTTCTTTCATTAATCCTATATCTTCTCCTGTAAAGTCCCACACTTCTTCTTTCACTGTCTCTTTCAATTCAATTGGGATTTTCTCGGCATCAAATACAGGAAACAAATCATTTACTTCTGGTTCTAAATTCACCATTGTCATTTTATACAGTACATCTTCATCTGGGGTCTGAAATGCAATTCCATCTGTTGTACAATAGATAGTGCAATTCATTTTGCACAATAGATCGCGTCCTAATAGGTTCACGGGACTACAATCGCATACCACAAATCGGTGCATTTCACTAAATGGACCAATCTTTACCTCCACTAATTTAGTAAGAGGCGTCTTTATTTGCTGATTCGAAACTCCAACTACTTGGATATATTCACCTGAGAGAGGAAGGTTTGGAATTTCCACTGACCTAACAGTAGAACGGGTAGCTCCAGTGTCCACAAGGAATGTTACATTTGCACCATTCACTTCTCCATCCACAAATGGACCAGACTGATCTACCTCTAGAGTTGCGCCAAGCACGCACTCTTCCCCCTCTCCTAGGCACCGTCAGAAACTTTCATCCGTTTCATCCTCATCCTGTCGTAACCAATATTGAGAAATGGCAGCTGCACGTGGCAACTGTGTTACCTGTTCTCCTCCGTAGAAACCTGTTTCTGCACTGTATTTCTGTTGATTAACACTCTTGGGAAGTGGTGGTTGTGGCACCTGACTTTGTTGAGTAACTACCTCACTCTGCACCTGTGAATTTAATGATTGATTTTCCATATTAGGTTTTGGTGGAAATTTACACTCGATTCTCCAATGCCCTAGCTTTCCGCAGTTGTGGCATGGCCACTTTTTCTTTGCCTCATCTATGCTCATTTGTCCTTTTCCTTTACCTATATTTGGTCGAGATCTAGCTTGTCCTGATTCATTACCGCTATTATTCAATTGAGCTTCTTGCTTCTCTGCAACTTTCACCTGTGCCCACATGGCTTTTTCTTTCAATTTACGCTGTCTACTCTCAATGTCATCACTACAATACTTAGCATATCTCAAAACTTCGTCAACTGTGCTATTCTGCCAACAAATCATATGCTGTTTAATCATTTCACTTATCTCTGGTTTCAACCCATATACAAATCTATATACAAAATGACTCGTATCCTTCTCATTTAGCGTCTCATAACCACTATACTGTTTGAAAACTAACAACAGCCTTTCATAATAGGCATGCACTGATTCTTTACTTTCCTGCGTTGTTCTGTCTATTTTTACCCAATCTGTTTCTTTAGGTGGAATCTTATTCTTCAAAAAGGTAATTACTTGGTCATACTTCCTCATTACTTCAGGTCCTGGCGCTCCTGTTTTAGCGTCTCTTGGATATTCTACCGTTGGCCAATCAATAGTAATCTTACATTCTGTCCACAAATCAGCTGGCACTACTATATCAAACAATCCATCCAAATCTATCCACAACACTTTTGAAACCTTCACAAATCTTTCCACTTGTCTGTACCATTCTACTGGCTTTTCTCTCAACTTTGGGAAGTCATTTGTAAATGACAATATATCCTGTCTAGTCCATGGAACATGCACATAACTACCTCCTGGAGTTTCTCTCATCGGGTACTCTCTTACAACTGGTTCCTTATCTGTCACTGCAAAAGCCAAAGATGCTTTATCTGTTACTTTCTCATTCTTTTTCGTCCATCTATTTCTCCATCTATCCACATCACCCCATTTTCTCAGTAACACAATTAACTCTTTTATTTGGGTCAATCTTCCTGATGTATTCAGATTCTCTATATCTTTCTCACAATCTACTATGTATGGTTTCTGCAACGTTCTTACTTTTGCAAATTCTACTCCTAGTTCACTTGCTGTCTCTTCTAATTTATCATGTAAATTCCTAGCTCTCCATGTAAGACTTTTGCACAAAAACATAATCTCATCATCCTGATAGTTTTTTAATTTTTCTGTACCAATCGTTCCTAAAATCAATTCTTCCATGTCTATTTTTAACCTAATTACATCTAATGGTTTTACTTCTGTTTCTTTTGCTTTTAGCGTTTTCATCCATTCATTTAGCTCATCTGGAGTTGGACCTACAGGCGTACTATTTAATTCTATCCAATTGTTACTTCTTTCTGGTGTCCCTGATGCAGACTCCGTTACCATAGGTATTCTCCTGAACTCATTCTCATTTATTGTCAAATTAGTAGGTGGGCTTGGTCTATAGGTACTAACCAAATGGTGTGCACCTTCATTGTTCAGTTCCATCCCTTCTCTTTTTCTTTGCAAATGTGAATTCATGGGAATCACTAAAGAACGTTCATCAATTTTCTGATTCTCAAAAATTGGCATTACTGGACCTATCGTTACTGGTACAGTTACAGCTGCCATATTCTTTGTCAATGCTCTTATTTTCTCAGTCAATTCTTTTGTGGTTTTTGCTAATTCAGTTGCATTGTCACTTTCTATCTCTTAATTTTGTGAAGTTTTTAATTGATCTTGTGACCTATTTATCTCATCTCTTCGTTCGGGAATTTTATTCCTCCCAGTTTCCATTAGTGGTGCATTAGGTGTCACCACCGCAGAAGTCTGTTGGTATGGAGGTGGGTTTCTGTTTAAAATATCTTCCAGCAATTCGTCATCCGTTTCACTACCACCATACCCATACTTTTCTACAACTACATGTTTCTTTTTCTCTGTACACTTTCTCTTTGCTTCTTCCTCTACGGTAAAAGCTGGAAACAAACCTCCTGTCATATTAGCACATCTCCAACGTTTTATTCTATCCTCATGATTTACTCCCCATAACCTTCCAGGCACAAACTCATGATACTTTAATCCTCGGAATCTCTCTCGTTCATACATTTCATCTTCCCATTCAGTTAAAGCTTCAAACTGTGTCGGTCTAGGTCTAGGTTCTAACATTGCCAACTTCTCTCTCAAATTCCGTAGTACAGCTACATTAAATGAACCATTCTCAGTGAAAGCCAATGCTCCATCATTCTTGGTATATTTCGTCCAATTTTCTACCATATGCATGTATGATATCCATATTTCAGCATCATGTGTGAAGCTGGTGATTTCGGCGGAGGAATTATCTGTCCCTCTCTAGTCACTACCTTTTTGTTCTTCTTAAAGAAGTTCTTAACTTTCGACATCCACGACGTTTTCTTTCTATCATATTCATAATACGACATGATTCACAATCGCTTTCTCTCCTCAAAAGTCCGCAATTCAACACTGTTCCCTATGCGTTATTCCAACCAATGCTAGCGCGACTCACACCAACACTGCAATCACAAACCTCCCCGTCACTAGTCTATCCGTCCACTCCTAGGGCGACTTACACCAACGCTCCAATCAGAGCGGTTTCTGTCTACAGCGCACTGTCCAATCCCAGCGCGGCTTTTGTCTACGTCAGTTCTGCTCCTGTCTTTGTATGACTAGCGCACTGTCCAATCCCAGCGCGGCTTTTGTCTACGTCAGTTCTGCTCTTGCCCCTCCTTTACAAAATTTATCGGCAATTTCTTTTTCAACAATTCTTTGTTAGTTACAATATTTAAAACACATTTCCATTGTCTGATTCACTAAACAAAAGAGATAGCTTTGTCCATTTACACAAGAACTCTGTATTTTCCAGTAGGCAGCGCTTACCTCTACCCTACCACAGAATTTACAATTTCGCCGATAAAGTAGCACTTCCCTCTACCTTACCCTTCTTTCAAGCAAGCAGTAAACCCGTTTCTCTGGGGATAAAACACATGTGGAGACTATACTGCTCCTGAGAATTAAGGCCAGAGTTTCACAAGAAAACCGGTCACTATTTCATTTACACACTTTTTACACGGAAAATGTCCCTATCATAACACAACCTGTGCTATTACCAATATGAACTCAGACAATGCACTATTCCATGTGACTTCTCTTGCCACACGTGTTCCACTTCCTACTTCCCGGAAGCGTGAAAACTTACATATAACCTAACGCGACTCAACATAAAATGTTAGACATGAACTTATCAATAAAAATCTAATCAATAATCACCAAACTAATCTATAGTAACCATAACTCTGCTACCAAGAAATCTGATCCAGCGCTAACAATAAAAATTCTTCTCCTATATACTTTGGTCATCCAGGTACAACTTATCCCTCCAACACACATACTATATCCATATGACGGTGGGGCCCATAACACCGCATATACATTCACTTACTCATTTATTCCCTGGATTTCCTCCGTCCTTAACCTAGGAGAAAACGAATCGCTGGAAGGAGACGGGATACCTCTTTTTAACACGACATAATGTTTCTCATTGCTTTTAAGGTATTCCGCTCATTGGTCGATGGACCAACTAGTAGGAATCAGTTGATGGCGATTAAGACCAGCTCAATCACAATAAACTTATTAACATTTTACCTTAATTATTTAGCTAAAGAATCACTGAGTCATTTGTTTAAAGAATAATAAAGTTTATATAAAGTTTGAGGCATGAAATAAGTTTAAGCTTATTATTCAAATTATTACATTTATCATCATTATAAGAATAAATTGAAATTTCAATGCATACTCATTAGACGGAAAATAAGGTTAATATAGCAATAACTTGAAATGATCAATCTATCTGTCTTGGAAAAACTAATATCTCTAATTGAAAAATCTATCAGGAGTAAAAAGATTCTCCAAAAGCAGCATCTTATACTCAACTAGAAATATAAAATAGCAGCATCAGCTCGTCAGCATCAGCAACCGCAACTTCACCCATCTACAGAATCTCCGTCAACAGCATCTAACTTCCCAGCATCTCCTCTCTGCAGCATCTAACCCCTCCCCACCAAGAGTAGGTCTTCTTATACCCTAATTCTAGCTTACTATATAAAATGTTGCATCTTTATGGCGTGATTCTCTCTCATTGGTTCTGTCAAGTTCATATACATTTTAATCAAACTTCCTTGTTTTAACCAGTTCTTTGTGGAATGTCCATGCTTGCATCGTTTCTCACAGTTCATGACATTGCTCATCCGTTTCGATCAGTCCAATTTGTATCTTTTTCTGATACTTTTTAGATTCAACATTTCCGTCCATTTATTCAGTTTGACTTCTCACGCTTCTTGCTGATCATCTTGGCACACACTTGCTCAGAAAGGTCACAATAGCCTTGACCATACTTCCATCTTAGGCTCTCAGCATGAACACGTGGTTACTCTTGTTCACGGCCTTTCTCCTTTTTCCCCATGGATTCTCGCACATGCATACTCTAGCTTACGGCGGCCATTTTATATCGCTGCTCAACAGGCCTAAGCGCACTATTTTCAAAGATAAACAAAATATTGTTAAAATAAAGAATATAAACCCTTTCGTTTCCCTCCCTTTTTTCTACGTACCCCAATTAGGTATTACCTAGCAAAAAAGCAACATATAAAGCCGTCCCTTACTATCACTTTATTTTGCCACCACACGTTTTATTTTCAAAGCACAAATCATGCGTTTATTATTTTATTAGTACGCAAATATTACGTTTGTCAGACACGTAAACAATTATAAGTTGATTAATTTGCACACAAAAATAGCGTTTTACCTTTAACCCTTTACATGTAACATACATTGTTGGTTATTTACTTAAACGAACATGTTAATTAATTATTTTACGTAAATTATTAGGAGGTTAAAAAAAAATTCATTTATCCTGCTCCATCAATGGTTAGGTAAAAAAACATTGGCATTTATAATGCCAATAACTCCAACAAATGCGAGACCTATTGCATTTCCAATGCTTGTTTATTCTTATTTTTATACCAGTCGCTGCTCGTATGGCTAGTGCATTCCTTCAAGAGTGCAGAATGAGCGTATTCTAAAAAAGACCTTCTTTGCCGCCACTTGGTCTAAAATACGTTTAAGCAGACAGGATTGTCCTCGAAAGGTTGAATTTAAAGAGGCCATCGGCTGAAAAGTACAGAGCCTGTCCTATAACCCTAGCTTACATCTTCAACAATCACCCCAAAAAACATAAGGGTTCTACAGTGTCTCTTTGACGTCCAGTTGGGTTGTAGAGCGTGACCTCATTCACCAGAGGTTGTTCTTTTAAGGGGCTGTCCAGTGTCCAGAAAAAACAGTTCCCTTTGCCCAATCCTGAATTGCTAATTATCACCAACAGTAGGCATTCTACGATGTTGCTTCTTTTGATAATATCTTCTGGGGTTTTGAGATGTATTGCAACATTGTCTGGCTGGCCCATATAAGGTACCAAAATATGATGGTGCTTGTACTATCTCTTCATTTTTTGTACAGTGAATCTGATCTAGATGTGGGAGCCAGTCAGTTTCTTTGTGGTGTTGAAATCCCACACAGTAAGATAGATCTTCTAGCTTACCTCTTCTCCTGCACCAAATACCAGTTTCAATAGATGTTCTCAATGTCTAGTTGGACAAATATTTTTGTAGCATTAATCACGGAGGTAGCAGTTTGCAGGTTGTCCGTCATTTATGAGGCTTCTGGTGGTGATGCTGCCTTGTGCCATTCCCTAATCCCTGCAACCTTTGAGGGCCACCATGTTCTTCTCCATGATCCAGCTAGTCTTTACCTATCGCCTGTCTGATGTTGCTCAGGGCACTTCATTTTCTTCCTGCAAGGACAAATGTATGTTTGCCATGGTTTCTTCCCTCTGTCTCATTCTACCATTTTTCATTTTTATCCTCAGAACGTGTCCTGCTTTTACAGGATTTTATCTCTGCCCTAGTAGGCTGTAACCCATGGGACAATACGAATACTGACACCAGCTGCTGGACCAGTGGACCTCAAAAGGGTTTGTCCACCATTTGCTCTATAGGGAGGTAGAGGCAGCCCTGTGGTGGTGGTGTAATTCGTTTTTGGGTTTTCTGCTAGTGTCTATTCCAGTGCTGAGACCTAGTGGTTACCTCATGAAAAAAACAGTGGCTATTCTCTTGTGCCTCTCAAGGATTTAAGACTCTCCTCCCCCATATGGTGTATGAGTCCCCTCCATATGTATGTGTAATGGAGGATTTTTGCATTTGCACTGGATTCCCCACTGTCAGAAGAATCTGTCTGGCTCCAATACATCAAACTTAGTGCAAGATCAGCTTCCCTGGACTGTTTCCTGTCTTGTGTTACAAAGCCACATCAACCAAAGCCTGTGTTCACATCCGAGCTGGGCAGTCTGGGAGTCGGCCTGTAATGTGGATATGCAAACCAGAGCCCTATTGGCTGGTGCTCAGGCTTGCAGAAACCAAGGACGAGAGATAGCAGAAAGCAATATAAACAAATTCTGCAAGTGACCTATACTCTACCACCAGGAGCAGTGACTGTTTGGCAAGAACATGATCCTATGCCAATAATTGCTTGCTTCTTTCTTAATGGGAACATAGCTTCGGCAGTAGCATTGAACCCCTAGGCTACATCCGATTATTCCACTGGCCCATCTCTAGCCTCTGCCCTGAGTACTCCGTGTCCCAGACCCTGTTGTGTTGTGCATAAGTCCAGCAACAGTCTCGCCACCTCTTGCATGCCCTCTCAGCACCGTCATCGAACCCTGAGCCCATAGATTAGCCACGAGGTTCATTTTGTGTGTTCTTTATTTCTCTGTGCACAAACCAACTGCTTGACTTTGGGGTTGGGGTAAGTTCTTATGGCTGCTCCCGCCCCCTGCCCCTGTTAGAGAAGCTGCTCTGGCATAGTAAAGATGCAGCCTTCCTCTTCCACAGTCGCACAGATCCCACCGAGAACAAAGGTATCTTCTGAACTTGGTGACGAGGTCTAGAACAGGTCTGCAAATTCTCGAGGAAGGGTACTTACTGCCTTATAGTTTATATAGAATGTATTATATGAGTAGCTGGCCCTGGAAATACCAGACTGCCACCATACTTTCTGTTTGTCACTTTTTCAGTTTTAGGTTGTTACTCATTCTCAATAAATAGCCCTGGCTTAAAACAAATCGCTAATGTTATAAATGCATGTATAACCTGTCATGTATGACTAGTCTACTTTCACACCACCTCCCTAACTAGGCCTCGACTGCTCGAACAAGTTGTCCAGGAGAGTCTTGGATGCTTTGAGACCCAACCCTTCTTCTAAGCACCCAACATCCTGGCCAGTTAGGAACATATGAAGTGTCATCTGTAATAATGCCAGGTTCCCTTGCAGTTTGAAGGACCTCAGTAAAGCCCTGACCACTTGACATGTGTTTACATTGCTCATCGTCTACTTTCCATCGTGCCTATTCCTCATTCTTTCTCCCTCCTCACCCAAGCCAGACATAGTTTTGCAGAGCTTTATTTTTAGCCACAACAGTGCTCTTTCTGTTTCTTGGGGGATAGAGTGAATCTCACTGCCTTCAAGTCTTACGATCCGGCCTATTGTGCTCCCCCCACTCAAAGGAAAGATTTCGTCACACAGAACCACTTGGTCCGCTTTTATTCTTCTCCATGTGTACCCCCACCTTCTCACCCAAGCTGCAACTTCTGTATCACCTTGTTTTGTACGTAGGAAATTCTTTCTTTACAACCTCGTTAGGACAAATGCATTTTTACGCCCTGGTGGGGCTAAAAAGTGCATTGTTGTAGACACTTCAACCACCGTTACTCTCCAGAATGTTTCATTGTACCTCTTGATCCCAAGCACAATCACCATGTTCCACTCCTGTGGAGACTGGCAGGATGCACTTTCCTGAAGAGCCTTTTATACCTCGCTTTCAAAATAAGCCAAACCTCACTAGACAAGGTGGTGAAGTAGGAAAATGATGCTGCAGATTACTTAGCACGTTCCTCCTTTGGACAGCATGGATATCTCTGCTGGTGAGGACTGTGGATCGTGGCACCTGTCCAAATCGTTCTGAATTTTGCTTCACGTTCTACTTATTCCCTGATCCATTGTCCACCCATGTTCTCCCAACGGCCCTGCCTGCTCCAGGAATCACACCTTCTTGTAACATCAGGGCCCTCCTCCTCCTTTATTGACCTTGGCTGTCCTCTGCTTAAACATGATTCCTGAAAACAACCATTGGGTGTGTAAATACAATTCAGATAATGTATTGACGTCTGCGCCCTGAAGGTCGAACTCTTGGATTCTTCTGGCTTGGCCCAGCCACTGTTGACAGCCTCTTGCAAGTCCAGCCATTTCACTATCCAAACCTCTGCGGCATGGTCTAACTGTACTGATAATCTAACAGCGAGCGGGATCCCAGCTCGGTGGTGTAGTCCTGTGTATTGCTTAATAATTCTTTTCTTTAAACATGAAAACTTGTGTTCTTTCTGCAAATCCTCGGCATTTGCTTCCCCTCTCTGTGCTTGTGCTCCAACACGCCTGCACATTTTCCTGAAGGCTGCGTGCATAGCAGGGCATCTACGGTAATCCGGTTTCCACTCACTGGGAGGAACGACAGAGTAGGTCCGATGCATGCACTAAATTTAGGTAAATTAATGTCCCCTTAATTCATTTCTTCGTTCAGTGGTTCAGTCCGTATGTAATCGAGAGGAACATCCCAATCGATGTCTCCCTCCACCCTTGATTGGCTTAACAACAGCCCCCTTCCTGGGGGCAGGGACTTGTATGGCAAAATCCCCTGCACCTCGCCCTATAACCCTCCGTTCTCTCCCCATGCCTCTGGTGATGCAGGAGTGATTGTTGTGGGACTGGTAGGTTATGGATCCAATCGTCAGAGCGTCGTCTGGCACCTTTCCCCCACACCATACCGCCCACCCATCTACCACCACCATGAGAATGAAGTGAGTGTATGGACGGTTAACGACTGAGACAGGACTGTCTATTGTTGCTATTGCTCAGCTTAAAAACACTTCTTAAACACTACTTCATACCAAAAACACCACATATTTTTGTTAAGTTCGATAGTAGGGGCTGATTATTAAGGTTATTTTATCCATCCTTTTCATGCTTGAACTAAACACCAATGGAAAAAATACTTAAAGTTAGCAGATATATTTAATTTTCTGCGAAGCACAGAGTGTATAATACGGAAATCGGAATTAAAGTGCAGACATGCTGCCACTGGGTTCTCGCTGAGACACAGAACCACACCCAAAGTGTCTATAAGCCATCACGAAATTATAGTTAGGTGGTACCACAATCCATACTGTATTGCAATTCAATAGTGTCTGAAAGTTTAAATTCATATTTTAATCTTGTGTTGCAATGCAGCGCCAGCTCCTCATGGCAGTTTAAACCCCAAAACAGCCACCGTTAAGGCAAGCAAAATATTCCTCATAGACTTATCTGCTCGATAATGGGAACATTGGCATAAGTACAATGATGTGTATGCATCCATCATGTTTCGATATATCAAAGAATGATTTTTTACTAGAGAAACACCTATGTAGTATTCATTTAACTCTTTGCACTTTGAGTGTATATAGACTACATTGTCTTGCTGCTGTACACTAGCTGCTAAAATGTTCTGTGACAATCTGTTTTGTTTTTGTTTCAGTGCATTGGATGTTAATAATCTTTACCATTTCCTAATGAATCATTGTATCATAATACATTTCATAGTAATTTAACTTTGTTTGCAAAATGATTATATAACACTCTTGCATGCTCCAGACAATTTTAGATAAATATTCTAGGTATTGCTGCTGCAATTACCGCATATAAATGTCCTGGTAGCAGAAGTGCATTTTGTTGTAGCACCAGCCTCAGTTTGTTTCTTATACAGTAGTGACCACAGTATTTAGGAATTGTGCGGGTAATTCATTTCCCCTGCTACCTTTGTAACAGTCTATTTAATGAAATTCCAAACTATATTATTACTGATTTGAGTTCTCATCACAAATTCTTTTCATTATGGTTCCAGTGCTGCAGTCTGTAATGATGGACCAAAGGGTTGGCAGCCCCCCAAGTTGATGCCTTGCAGAGATCTGCAAGGGGCACTCAATTCACCTCTGCTCATAAGGCAGCGAGGCTTCTTGTTAACCTCTCTTGAATATCCTCTGGGAGAGGCTGTTCAGAAATTACTTATGCCAAAGAAATCATAGACCTGATACACCTACTTGCAGATTAAGAAGAAGCTTTTTTCCCCAAGCATATTCCCCAAAATACACAGAAAATCAGATTTCATGGAGAAAGATTACCTACCAATATAAACCAGTAAAGCCCTTGTCATATCCAACAAATGGAACTTTTGTTTGTCCAAAGACAAAGAATTTGGACAAAAAATCAGATAGGACTATCTCTCTATTTAATAATGACATTTTTTTAGAGAGAAAAGAAGTCTAATCTCCGACTAATACAGTCTTTCAAAATAGTTAAGGGCAACACAGTAAGACTCCTAACTTCCCACTCTTGACCGATGTAATGGCTGCCAGAAAAAAATCACTTTCATAGTTAGAAACCTTATATTAACAGATTCCAAAGACTCAAAAGGATGCTGTTGGAGAACTCCAAGAACTAAAGGTAAATCCCATGGAGGGGTCCTAAAGTTATCGCTCAGTCGTTCCACAGAAAATGTTTTAAGTAACCGAGAGACAAAATGTTATCACTGAAGTTGTCCCATTGTTCTCTAAAAGCGTTAATGGAAGCCCATCGGTATCATAATGTGTTTACTGAAAGGTTCTTTTAAAACCCATCCAAAGTGCAAGATAGTAGAAATTTGAGAATGGAATGGTGAAAACAGCTAAACTGAAAGTTTCTCCAATGTTTAGAATAAGCTTTCAAGGTCGACTTTTTAATTGCTTAATGGCTTGTATGAAGGGATTCCTTTCTTTGATAACTCATGCCTCTTAAATTCCATACTGACAGATGAAGGTGCTTTGGAAATTGAAGATCTAGCCTCCATACTGGCAAGGGGAAAAGATCCACTGGAATGCTATTGACATGGCTTTCAAAATGAGAAACCATGATCACCTCCTAAGAATGACTCGTTCTTCTTAGTAACACTCTCTGTATATTTGGGAATGAAGGGAAGGCATACAAGAGCTTCTGGGGCCACTGTACTGAGAGAGCATCCACCTCCATGCTCCCACTTCTCTCTGGATAACTGAAGCAGAATCTCTGAACCTGCTTGTTGGCTGTGGATGCAAAAAGATCAAGGTGTGAAACCCCAAACCTCCTGCATATCTTCTGAAAGATTGAAGGTAACATTGTACTCGCTTGTGTAGGAAACTGCAAACTCAACCAGTCTGCTTCCACATTGCCTTTGCTTCTGATATATACTGCCCTTTTAGATAGTACATGATTCTTTATCCAGATGCCTTTTCACAATGCAATCTCCCCAGAGCCTCTGTCATAGGCACCCCCCACATCCCCAAAGATTCATGTATAAAACAGTAACCAACTTGTCCAAGTGTATCAAGGCCGGTTTCATCAAAATCAAATCTTGAAAATGTGTAAAAAATATTTTTCTACAGCAGTCGGTTCCCTCCAGTTGGATGATCCAGTGGTCTGATCCCATGACCATCGACCTTGAACTGTAGATTTCTTCAATACTCACCCCCAACCTGCAGAACTTGAATCTGTGTTATAAGGCATAGTCCCCCAGGTTGAAGTGGGCGCCCCTTCGTCAGATTGTAGCTCTTGCTTTAGCTGAAGAGAGATTGGAAACATCCTGGAGTAGTTTTGGGACAGATGTAAACGCCCATGATATTAGAAAAACACATGAGGCCATCAGATAGTGCATTCCCAGCTATAGCTCTGTTCTGGAGGGAATACCATCCACTTAAGTGTTGAACCTTACTCCAATGAAGACTGAAATTCTAACCTTGGAGTAAGATGAAATCTGTTTTAGATCGAGCAGAAATATATGCTGGTCCAGGCAAGACTTTATCACTTCTAGACCTTCCATCTCGTTCGTTGTGGTGACAATCATCCAGGTAGAGGTACAGATTCTACCTGTGTGGATGCAATACTGCCACTGAAGGTTCCACCGTTTTTGTAAATACCAGGGGAACAGATTTCAGGCAGGTTTACACAAACCCTAAGGAATTTCTGAATGTATTGATATATGGAAATATGCCTCCAGTAGGTCGATCTTTATCAAGAAGCACTTTTCAGGGACTGGTGGAATGATCCTGTGGAGGGTTTCCATCTTGAATGGAATTGGTTTTATCCATGTACCATGGAAACCAGGAAGATTGAGTAGACTCCTGCTCCCTTTTCTTCTTCTCAACAGAAACTGCTGCCCCTTTCATTTGAAGCTCTTGAATAGATATTGCAAAAGCAGGCCTCTTCACTGGACACTTTGGCCATGATGTTGTTATAACTCCTGAGTTTGGAGGAAACGTATACATTCTATCAGAAGTCCCCTCTGAATGACTCGTCTTACCCACTGGCCTGAGATAGATTTAATCTATTCTGTTTTTGAACCATTTAATGCGTCCCCCTCCTGGCAGAGGTAGGGGACACCAGGCATAGTCCGGATCGAGGATTCTTTGCCGCTGAGCTGGATTTATGCTTCTGAATACATTTTCCCCCAAAGCCTTTTGCCTGCATTCGATATTTAGTGGATTTCTGTATTTTTGAAAGCATCTTGAAGGATTTCCCAGAACCTCCAGATGAAACAGCTTAACTCTGATGTTGCTGCTGCTGTTTGAATGATGAGTAATGTTTCTGTCCTTTGTGCCGCCTCTGCTGCTTCCCCTCTCAAAGTGAAGAAAAACAACTGTACTCCTTGGAAAAGCATCCTAAAAGCTGATGACTTCTCAGAGGAGTTTGTGTGCCAGTCTTTAAGCACAACGTTTCTTCTTGCTGAAACGACAACCCCAATGTCCATGCTGCTGATCTCTCTGCATCAAAGGAAAAGTCAGAAATTCTATTTGTTTCTCCCTATCTTATAATAGGGGGGCTGAGCATTCAGTGTCCTCCTAAATTGCCTTAAATAGGGATTTGAAGACAGATACAGGTTGAACTATATAGGCCCCATGCACTCCATTCCATAATGCAAGATGAGCAGCAGAGTATGCCTTTTTAAAGAAGAATCCACTTTTTTGTCAGAAGTACATTTATTAATGCCATAGTCAGTCATTCCTCAGTCCCACTTGCAGCTGATTCCTTAAGTTTAGCTTCCATTGTCACCAGCGGATCCGATTTAGACGTAAATCTTGGGATGGAGACTTTATCAGAGTCCTTCTGTGAAAGGCAGCGAGTCTTCTAAGACCCTCAATGCTGCCCGGTGCAGGGTTCCACCTCTAATTCACTTTGGGTTCGCTATCAAAATAATGAGGCAAGGCGCTGGAAACTGGAAGACAAGAAGAAGGTTTATTTCTCATGAGGAGATCGCGTCAACTGAGACACCGGGATGTCTCAGTGAGGTGTTCTGCTGGCAATGCTTTTGGCTCTTCCTTTTATACAGGTTTTACACAATGTATTTGTTTCATTTATCATGGTTACAAGCTTGGAGTCTCCGCCCCGGGCAGGTTGTCACACAAGCCCGACATTGTTTCATCAACATGGTTACACAAGCCCAACATTAACTCTCCTCCCGCCCGGGTCAAAAACAGACAATTTAATTGCAGCTGGACCCTGCTTCAGGGTCTAAAACGAGTGAGACCGGCCAGATCTAAGAGTCCGTTCTGTTGATAAAAACAGGTCCCATTGTTGGCAAAAACAAGTCTTGCTGTGTGCAGTGCAATAAACCATGCTTGCAAGAGTCTGTTTGGTGTTTGTAACCTGTTTGTGCAGGGATGAGAGGAAAGACGAGTTTGAGGCAGCAGGTGATGTTGATGTTTGTCGTGGAGATAGTTTATAGCCCCCAGCACACATCAGGTTTGGTCAGAGAGTCAGAAGGCTGAGAGGACAGGGTGAAATGAAGGTGACCAACAGAGTACAAAATGGCTGTGGTCAATCAGAATGACTGTAGTTTATGTGCACGTAGGAACTTTCATCAGACAAGATGGCGCAGAATGTTCATGATTGCTGTTTTGTTCTTAACAGTCGCCCCTTTGAACATAACTAGCCAGCTTGTCAGTTTATTTCGATCTCCATAATGTCCTGTATCTCTTGATCATACATTACTCTCATTTTTGTTAGCTGAGTGTCCATAGTCTTAGGGTGCAAGGTAGTTATGCAAAGATAACACAAAGGTGGTATACAGTGTATACCCAAACAACAACCACATATTGTCAATACTGGGACCAAGAGAATCATTGATATTTTCCAACCCCACTCCTTCAAGATGCCCCAAAGCCAACTTCCAATTGTCCAAGTCTCTGATCCTTGATGAATTTCTGAAGATAGTCTATGGAGATGTTCGATTGCTTCATAGACAGAAGGTGAATTATCAGGCTGCGTCGAGGAACTGTGATGAGGCAGAGTCTGTTTGATCAATGTCTTTAGAACGCTTTTCTCGATGATGCTCTGCAGGGGCTGTGTAGGTTGGTGGCAGAACAAAGGCGATGTAGCACGTGCCCCCAGTTTCCTGGGAGCCAGGTGTAGGCTTTGGTTCCACAAACAAAGTACATATTGGGTGATGCAACAAATGCTGGAGGGTTGGCAGTGTTCAAAGTCCTTACAATGTTACAAGTGCTGTGACCCACATTCTTAGTCCCACGGCCTTCAATGCATACAAGGCCAGAGACGTTCACACAGATAGGGCCACAGTCAGTGTTGCAGCAGTTCTTTTCTTCAGGTAGGAAAATGTGGCTCTGACCGGATTATTGAACACTTGTATTTCCACTCGTTCTTTGGAGGGGACATTCATTGGGAATGTCGTATTGGAGGTGTGAGGGCAAAAGGGAGCTGCTGTTCTTCCTGTTTGGTTTAGCCAGAACTCGTTGTAGAACTGAGCGGTTGTCCCATCGGAAGTGGCATTGTCTTTGTAACTTTCTTGTGGGAGCATCATCCAGGCAAGATCCATGAACAGAAAAGGGTGGAGGGATGAAAGGGATGGAATGTTCAGTGGCATGTGGTAGCAGCCCACAGACCCAACAGTTAGTGGCATTGGTGGCAAGATTGTGCTGGTGCAGCATCTGTACGAAAGAATTATTCCAGAATTCTTTGCGTCGTTCTCGGAGATGTGGCGGTAGTGATACCAGGTAGTGTTCTTTCTTTGTGATTGGTTGCATGGTTGGTGACAATGTTCTGTATGCAGGTGCATTCTCTTCAATGATCCAGAGTGTGACCATTAGCAGGAGGCAGGTGAGAAATGCAGCTACAAGTGCAATTGTCTTTGTACTGTGCAGTTCAAAAGTCTTGGTGTCTTTGCGGTGGCTTTGCAGTGGCTTTGCAGGTGTTCCGTTTCTTCCATCATCTTCGAGGAGCTCACCAACTGTTAGGACCACAGACTTTTGTCTGGTGTTTTTCCTGGTAGCGTTGTTTGGCTGTGCTACCGATCTGAGACTCTGACTCAGTTAGTGGCCTGGTTGTTGGAGCTCCCCCTTTTCGTCGATCTTAGGTTGTACCCTTTCCTGGATGGCACCGTGGGGTCGGGAAATTCTGATAGTTCAAGGGTGTCTTCTTGTGGGTAGCAACTCAGAGCTGGTCGGTCTCTCGCGAGTACTTCCTCTTGCACCTCCACCCCTTCACTGGTTGCCAGGGTTGGAGGGACTCGTTTGCAATGGAGCGTGCAGTCAGTTAAATTTTATTTCCACTCGGAGGGCAGTTCGGGTGGTGCTCAGGACTTGCCAGGGGCCCGTCCACCTAGGCTCCAGATTCTTCGTTCTTTGGAAGTTGCAGATCAAACATGGTCGCCTGGCTTTATTTCATGTCCCGGGCCCCTGGATAGTCAGGCAAGGCTTGCTGCACCTGTTGGTGGAAAATTGTTAGCTCGTTTGTCAATTTATGCAAGTAATCTGCGTAGTTCTGTCTCCTGCCGTGGCTCGGGCAGTAACGTCTGCTAGTGCATTTCCCTGTCCAATGAGATCAGTCACTTTCCTATGTGCTTGGCATTTTATCACTGCTAACTTCTTGGGGAGGAGGACTGCTTGTGTCAAGGCGGAGACTAAATCTCCATGCAGGATGGGTGTACCGTGTGAAGTCAGGAACCCTCTTTCTTTCCATAAGATTCCAAAATGGTGAACCCACCCTGAAGGCATATTGGCTGTCGGTGTATATGTTAACTGTCGTGTCAGTCGCTAAGATCGGTCGGGACAAAGGGTTGGTGGAGGGCGTACCGTCAAATCCTATTGAGGTCACATGTGAGCCTGACAAGGGTGCCTTTGAAATCAGTTGTTTGGATAGTGCACTACGTGTTGCTCCCGTGTCTACCAGAAATGGCGACTTTGTGCCCAGGACCTCAGCGGTAACATAAGGGCCTTGCTGATCAACATAGAGCTCGACTGGAACCCTCCCTTGCCCCTGGCTGTCCTATGCAAAGTCGTACGTATTGTCATAATCTGTCTGTTGGTACTGATTCTGTTTGGGATGGTCAAATGTGTTCACTCTTCCTGGCCTTTCATTGCTTGCTTCACTCGTGTACCCTCTCCCACGTCCTCTTCCTCTCTGTCCACTTGCTATTTCCCTCGCCCCTCTGCCCCTACCAGCTCCTAACAAAGCCGGGCATTGGGTTTTCCAGTGTCCATATTCTTTGCAAAATGCACATTGATCCTGTCCTAGGTCTTGGCGTCCTACATATGATGTCGATGAATTGTTACTAGGTGGCTGTACTCTAGGGGTATTCTGCTGGTATCCTCCCCTATATTGCTCCCTTCCTGTATTCGCCCCCTGGAGTTGTGCTACCATTACCCTTTCCTTCAAGTCCTTCTTTTTCCTTTCTGTAGCCCTGTCATTTTCGTTTTTCTGATGCTCATAGTACTGGGCCATTTGGAGAATGGCCGCCGGTTTAGATGCTGCCCAACTACTTTCGCTGGCTTGTAATTTCTGGGATACATCTGGCAGTAGTCCTTTGACATAGTTCTGCACAAATAAGTGGTGTCCGGTTGCGGTGGACATGTCTTGTCCACTGTAATCGGAGAACACTGTTTCAAATCTGGAGAAATACTCTGAGACATCCTCTTGTGGTTTCTGGCGGCACGCGGTTACTATGGACCAGTCTATCTTTTTCTCTGAGATCAGCGTTTTCACTTTCTGCACTATTTTGTCAGGGAGGTCCAATATTGCTTTAACCGGTTTTTGACCAGGGTTCCGCTGTTTATCTAGTGTGTTAAGTTGTTCCCAGGTATGACCAAGCAGTTCGGTATGGTCTATTTTCCTAATCTGTTTCCACACATCTGCTGGCAAACATAACCCGAAGAACAAGTCTATGTCGGCAAGTGTCATTATTGTTGATCCCAGAGCGGTACCTAGCTCGGTGTAAAAGGCGGTGGGGTTTTTCGTAAATCCGGTAGAGATTTACGGAACGTCAAAATGTCCTGTCTGTCCCATGGTTGATACACCCAATTGTAGACCACCCTTCCTCTAGCGTCTTGATGGTTTATGTCGTCATTAGTCCCTTGTCCTCTAGGAGGTACCCAGTAAGGGGCAGCTTCTTTTATTGGCATCATGCTATCTGTTTTTTCCACTGGGGGTCCTGCTACCTTAGTTGTCCTGTCCCTATCTATCTGTCCTTGTTCTATGAGGTGACGCAATACTTCTAGTGTGGATGAAAATAGTTCTGCAACATCGTTGTCGTCTTCATCTCCGATGTCTACCTTCCTGTAGAGAGCCACTAATCGCTCGGGCCCTACGTCTTGGTACTTCTCTTCATATGCAGTAAGGGTGTGGTAACAGAGACGTACAATAAAGTATCGTTTGCGGTTTTCAACATAGGAGTTGCATATGTCAGTTACGTATTCTTCTGTTTCTTTCCTATCTATGAGGGTTTTAACTATTTTATCAATGCCTGCTCGCTCATTTTTACTTAATCGCGGGACCCTGGGCGCTCCTTTTTGTTTTGATCCTACCTCTACTACTGTATCCTTTGATGAGGCATTTGGTGTGGGTGACTCGGTGGGAGCAGAGGCGGTGGAGACTGAGGCGATCGTGCCATCTCCGGCTATACTTTGGTGGTCCTGGCGTTGTACTACGGGATGAGTAGGGGCGTAAGGGGTGGCATGTATATGATTGTGGGACCTAACAATAAATCATCATCTACCCTTTGTTTTGCTGGTAACTTGGGGTAAAGAGTCGAGGGCGTTCTAACAGGGCATTGACCTGATATTTTTGATTCCTGTTCCTTTTTATCGATTTCCTTTTCTTTTAGTTTTTCTTCTAATCTTTTACAGGCTTGGTAAGCTGATTTTCGCGTTTCTTTATCTTGTCTAGCCTCGTCCCTTTTCTCTCTCTGAGCTGCCTCTTTTCGCCATAAACCAAAACTGTCAAACATGGCTGGTCTAGTTTTCTTTTTGTGGAGAGCTAATTCTAACATTTCTATTTTAGCGGGATGGAAAGATCCCGTCAGTGGCCACTGATTTACCCGGTCCTTCCTGGTGTATTTATGCCATAGTTTGCTATAAGCTACGCTGGCTAATCCATACTTTACGTACATGTCCTTGTTAGGGGTGCCTTCCGGCGGTGCCGGCTGACTGACCTCTAACAAACGGTCTGGTCCAAAACAATTACAATCAAACAATCTAGAGAAAACAGGAATGACGTATTTATCGGTCAAAATGAATATCTCAATCAATCAATTTAGACAAAAAGTCTGCACTACCTGTCCTTCGCTGTCTGCAAAGAGAGAATATTCCTATTCTACGTTGTTTGCAAGCAGGGAATGTCTCAAATAACTCGATATCAAAAAAGGAATACTAGTATTTCAATCAAACTATTCAATCAATCAATTTAAGTCGTTTTTCACGACCTTACCCGGACCGTATGGACAGTTCTTAGTCTTCCCCTTCCAGCGCCTGGTTGTCCTCTCACTCCAACAATCAATGCGGCGTTCCTCTAAGGTCCCAGTCAGGACCGCGGGTAACTCGAGAGAGGTCCGTTCGGAACTGGTGAAGTTCAGTCGATCGGCAGCCAGACAAGGGTCTTCTCAGGCAGGTATACCCCAATCGTTTAGTTGTTCACTCCGTTGTTAGGACCTCTCTACCGAACCTGTGCGTCGCTGATGGGCCCCTACGCTTGGGCGCCAATTTGTGAAAGGCAGCGAGTCTTCTAAGACCCTCAATGCTGCCCGGTGCAGGGTTCCACCTCTAATTCACTTTGGGTTCGCTATCAAAATAATGAGGCAAGGCGCTGGAAACTGGAAGACAAGAAGGTTTATTTCTCATGAGGAGATCGCGTCAACTGAGACACCGGGATGTCTCAGTGAGGTGTTCTGCTGGCAATGCTTTTGGCTCTTCCTTTTATACAGGTTTTACACAATGTATTTGTTTCATTTATCATGGTTACAAGCTTGGAGTCTCCGCCCCGGGCAGGTTGTCACACAAGCCCGACATTGTTTCATCAACATGGTTACACAAGCCCAACATTAACTCTCCTCCCGCCCGGGTCAAAAACAGACAATTTAATTGCAGCTGGACCTTGCTTCAGGGTCTAAAAACGAGTGAGACCGGCCAGATCTAAGAGTCCGTTCTGTTGATAAAAACAGGTCCCATTGTTGGCAAAAACAAGTCTTGCTGTGTGCAGTGCAATAAACCATGCTTGCAAGAGTCTGTTTGGTGTTTGTAACCTGTTTGTGCAGGGATGAGAGGAAAGACGAGTTTGAGGCAGCAGGTGATGTTGATGTTTGTCGTGGAGATAGTTTATAGCCCCCAGCACACATCAGGTTTGGTCAGAGAGTCAGAAGGCTGAGAGGACAGGGTGAAATGAAGGTGACCAACAGAGTACAAAATGGCTGTGGTCAATCAGAATGACTGTAGTTTATGTGCACGTAGGAACTTTCATCAGACAAGATGGCGCAGAATGTTCATGATTGTTGTTTTGTTCTTAACACTTCTAGGAACACTACATTCATGATTTGAGGATGCATTGGCATATCTACTTGATTATTTCCTAAATTGCCTTATAACAGTCTCAGAAGAAGAGTTTGATGGTTTTTTGTTGACCAAGAAGAGACTCTGCCTCACTACCATACTATAGATGTTGGAGACGAGCACAAATCATATTTCCTTTACTGATTAAACTTTTTTAAAGCCATTAAAGGTTCTAATGTTAAGCCTTTTTACCCTTTCATCATCTGTCTCTCTGCTCTTCTTTCTCATGGAGGAGGAGTATCGAGAAGAATTCGAAGAAGTGGAGCCGGACTCATATAGTGACGTTTTTTGTGTGCTTGTCCATACCTGAAAACAATTTCTCCAGCTTTCCAAATAGCAAACATCTTACCTGCCGCATGAATGTTCTTTTATGCACTTCCGAGCTGGAGCTCCTCTCCGTGCTCCTGAAGCAGTGAGAATGAAGATACACACATGTTCAGTGTATCTCTTTCTACTGAGCATGCACGATCCAAGTTTACTACCAAATCCTGCATGCTTGAAACGCCAAAGGAACAGTTAAGTCTTCTTAGAAATAATGTCTTGATTTAGCAAACCATCCAAGCCCAGCAGAGATAAATGTAGCAAAATTTAAAAAAGTAAGAATCAAAACTATCGACCATTTGAAACTCGGGTAAGGTAGAGAATTATCAATAGATTGATAATGACAGAAAAGCTTCTCAGTACATGATTCAAACCTGACAAACCATTTGAGAGTTTGTGAGAAATATAATACAGATTACGACCCCATCAGGGATCTGATAAGAACATGTCCCAGCATATCTTGTCCTGCTTTTTAAGCAAAAAAAGCAAAACTGGACATCCTTAGCACTGCAGTGGTAGTGCGGTCAATATAATCATATGTGTGGGAATATGAAAACTCTGAGACGATGAGAGAGGAAGAAGATGTGGATGCAGAGATCTTTGTCGCTCGAAGACTTAAGTAAATCATATTGTTTCATTAATAATACTTTCACATTAATATTGTTGAGATAGCTATAATATATGATAAAGGTGGAAACACCAATGAAGCTTGGAGTTATAATGTAGGTATACATCTAAGCTCTTCATAATCTGGTGCCTTGCATATTCTTAAAGTTAGAGAAACTGAGCCAAACAGTATTACTTTTATATGCATAATCTCCCCATTCCCACCACGAACGGTGCAATAAACCTCCTACTGTTTATGGTCTGGCTTTACAGTGCAGCTGTTGCCAGGCAATTATGTGACCATCACTAGAGAGGTGCTTTAGACCAGCCCACATATTGGGAGCCAGGCGTTTATATGTTTTGATTGGGTAGAAGTAGTGTGCTTTCACCAAAAAAGTGCATATCCTCCACACAGCTGTGATCAATTTATTTTCCCAGCCCTTGAGCTTGATTTTCCGGGGTATGCACCTGACACTGCAATGCTATTGAAGTGTCTTAGATAACTAGATGGTGTTTTTCTGTATCAGCAGCAAAGCGTGGAGGGGCAGTCGTTAACCTACAAGTATTTTAAGGTCTGGCTTGACCATGCAAATATCATCTGACCTTTTTAATCTACACCAATAGTATTATACAGCCCTTTGCTTCCACAAAAATACATAGCCATTCCCATGCCATCTACTTTAATGCTTCACCATACAACATTCATTTAAAGCCAGATCGATTTGCATTGCCAATTCTTGTTTACAGTTGCAGCATACTGTTTGAGATGCCAAAGCAAACAGGAAAAGTATGTTTTCTCTCTTCATTGTAGAAGGCTCTGCTTCTTCGAACCCATAATAAGTCCAATAAGGGCAAATCGTGAGTGGCATTTAAAAATATATTTCGATTTATTGGTTCTGCTTTAATCCAAAATGAGGGACTGATTTCTTTCTTACTTTTTTTTTTTTTTTTAAACATAGAGAAACCCTCTCTAACTGTTGTTTGAAGTATGGTGATTGGAAGCACAAACCAATCAAATGTTAAAGGAAACTGATTTAATTAGGATTTGCATATAATTTGCAATTTAAAGCCACTTTTGTACAATAGTAGAAGACACCCAGAGCTTATGATGATTATTTTGGAAAATATTCAGAGTGGCTTAATATACAAGTCTAAGATTTGTTGATTCGTGTGCAACTTCTGTTAATTGTTGGTGGCTTGAAGACTTTGAAACAGTTTCAACTAAGGCTCACTTACTTCCTATAGAAACTTATCTGTCAGAACCAAAGTATTGCCACAATTCTGATATGAAATTCCGTTTTCCAGTCTCCATATTAAAGGTTACTGTACGTGAGTTCATCTTAGCCACATATGGACTTCAGGCATCCAGCCGGCACTCTTTTGTACTCTTCGTTTGAGCTTAACTTTGCGGTTGATGCCTGTATATCTTTGAATTTTGAAACCACAGTGATTTGCCTGTACATGAGGCATTGGGTACATTCACCAGAATTGATTTTTAGCGATATGTAGCTATGTTGCCGGAAGGCCAGACCTGGTGTTTGGACTTGTGTAACAGAACTATGACACACATCAATTTTTCAAGCCCCATATTAAACAATGGCTTGGAAAGCATTAAAGGCTGATTTTAGGATATGTGTGCATTATCAATGTTGCTTGGATGCAGGCACAAAAAGTAGTTTATTTCAGTCTGCAACTAATGACTGATGAGATGAGGTCTTGAAATAGTCCCCGAGGTTTCCACTAAAATGTTTGGCCATTGCCATACTGACAGACTATGTAGGATTTAATTCTTGTCTCATTTGCTCCAGCTAATTTACAAGTCCTCAAAACAGTGGAAGATACCACCGGTAGTGGAGGTTAATTGGTAGATGATTTCATCCAGTCTGTTGGTAATCTTGAACATAAACTAATTTTGTATTGGTAGGGCTCAATGGTAAAGATGTTAGCTGTTTGTAGGCAGTTGCTGTGCCACTACAAATTCCATGCAAGACCTTTCCCTATGGGTGCTAAACAGTAGGTCCATCTGCTGTGGAAGCAGTGCCAGCGGCACCGACAGGCAACACAAAGAGGGCCTACAGGATGAGCCTCTAAGAGGGAACAGTCCGATTAAAAGATTGCCTCGATTGGGGGTTAGCCCGTAATCTGCCCTCCCTGCTGCCCCTCCTTCCCAGGGGTGGGTAAAACGACTAGACGGCAGGGATTTTACATTTGGGAGAAAAAAGTTGCTAACCCAGTTATTCTGCTCACCCCCCAGAGTGGGCATAGCGGGGGTTTAACTTCTTGGTTCAGTGGTAGAAAGACCACTGGATTCAAGCAATATATTTTCTAAAATAATAAGTTAGTCTGACCAGTAGCGGCCCGACCCCTGCCAAAGTGGCGGGGCGGGCCGGAGGGGGGTCGGGGGGCTTCGGGGATAAAAAAAAAAACCTTACCAAACACTGCCGCCAACACCGCCGTCTCCATCTGCATCACGCTCTTCCTGCTTCTAGGCACAGGCTCCCAGACTGCACTGCGGCCAATGCATGAAAGCAGCGTTGGGATTGGCCTGAGCGCTGGCAACTTGTGCTCCCAGGCAGTCTGGGAGCCTGTGCCTGCTCTCTCCAGCCCCAGCAACGCAGCTGGGGCTGGAGAGAGCTTCACTGCACATGAGGGTTTGGCCGGCCTGAGATGGCCGGCCAAACCCTCATGCGCAGTGAAGGAAGTGCACTACCCCCCCCACCAGCAGTATCATCCCCTGGACCCATCCCAAAGACTCCTCAGATTCCTCAGGGAGGGTACAGGGGATTTAAATAAAGCAATGATAAAACTGTTATAAAACCCGTTTTATTTGAGCGTGGTGGCGGGCGGCGCTCCTCCCCCCTAATGGAGGGGCTGCCGCTGGGTCTGACCCATCCTGGACCTGTCCTCACCTCACCCCTAAAGCCTCAGCAGTCTTTCTATTCTCCAGGGACTAAAGCACCTCCATTCCTATGCCAAAGGAGAGGAAACTTCAATTCTTCTGGGCCAGGTTTTTACATATGGGCCAGCAGAAAGGGGATACATCCCAATTTCATCCCACTTCCACCGCCAACCAAAGAAACCTAGCAAACCCACACATTTCTGTAAAATAGATACCCAGGGGAGTCCAGGATTGTGTTCCTTGCATAGATCCTACAATGATTTATTACTCCTAATGCCCGCATACCTCAAATTTTGTCTGTACCATTGGTTTGATCTATTCCTGTTGCGCACACTAGGCTCAACCACACAAGTGGGGTATCGTTTTTATTGGGACAAGTGTGGGAACGCTGGGTGGTAAGAAATTTGTGGATCGCTGCAGATTATGGAAGTTTCTCTCACTGAAATGTGAGGAAAATGTGTGATTTATTTGGCAAAGTTTGAGGGAATTGTTGGTAAGAAAAGGTTTGTGGATTAACACAAGCTATGCAGCATGGACTCTCTGTAGTTTTTAGAAATGTCTGAGTTGGGTAGGTTTCCGTGAGTGGTGCAGAGCCTGGGCCCAAATTCCGCAGCTATTCACATCGCCAAACAAGGTGGTTTTTCTTTCTGATTTTTTTTTTTTTTTTTGTCTCCACGTCTTGTTTTAGGTTGTATTGTGTTGTGGTCACTAGGACAAGTCACACAAGTGGGGTACAATTTTTATCTGGAGAAATTTGGAAACACTGGGTAGTTGGAATTTTGTGAATCCTCACAGCTTCCAGAACTTTGCCTCACAGAAATTTGAAGTAAATGCGTGTTTTTAGCCGAAGTTTGTTGTTTGCAAGGCCTTAAGGGTAAGAGAACATCATGGAATGCACACAAGTCACGCCACCCTGCACTCCCCACTGTGTTTAGTTTTCATTAATGTTTGGTTATGGTAGGTTTCTCAGGGTGGTGGCTGAGCTAGGGCGCAAATACTGTAGAAAGCTCTAGCAGTCAAGTGGTTAATTGCCTGGTTACGTGTTTCTGACCTGAGTTTCAGCTGTGCTTTTACTATATACCCATGGACTCAAGGTAGTGTTGTATGACTGGGGGTGAGTGTCTGAAAAGTTTCAGTGTTCCGTCCATCATCATCATCTTGTATTTGTGTTGGCTGGTCCTCGTGCCTGATGGACTTCCTCTGGATTTCTGGATCCCTTGAAACTCCAAGTCAGTCCCAGGGGCAGAATGGCAGTGTTGGTTATATGGTCCTACACTTCTGGGGCTTATGTTATTACCGTTTTTTGCATTTTCTCGTTTGTCTAACATCTGCGATGAGAAAAACTGTTGCCATATTTGTGTGAACATTGTGACTTTTTTGACAATTATTTCATACATTTGTATTGAACTCCAACAAAATGGATTAGCATTAAATAGCCCTCTCGGAAATCACTTGTTCTTTTGTGGGATAACCGTGTGCTTAGAAAAAGCACTTGAAAGAGTAAATTGACGAGAAAAACTTTGGAAAGTTTTGCCATAGTGCAGCAAAACCCCTGTAAATGGTAAACTCGCAGAGAAAAAGTCTCCATACATGTTCCAGCTTGTCTGGGTTTGTATCGACTGAAATATCTGGCTTTGCATTCCGAATTGTCTCGCAATGCGGAAGAAACTGGCACGGAGGAAGGTGAAGTTAAACTGTGACATTTTGTGAAGGATAAATTCATCAGTACAATTTATTTCCCCTGCGCACCCCTCCTCTGAGGATTATACGAACATCAAGGGCGTCTGGAGGAGAGCCCCAGTAAATGGATATGGTAATACCGATTGGGTGTTAAAACTTCAGGCCTTGGGATTTCTGGGGTACAGTATCCCCACATCATTATTTGTTATGGTTTCCACGAGACGGAACAACCTGCGCTGCAGAAATACAGAATATTTTTCCCATTTTCGAGATTTAAATACTAAACCCCTACCTGTCGAAGTTGATGTGGGAAAACTACTGCCGATGTGTGGTGATTCGACTCGAGGTGAAGTCGCGATTTGGGTGTAAAATCGGCTTTACCGTCGCAAGTTGAGCCTAGCAGTGAGGGGAACCTGTCCTTCCGGTCACTTAAAAATCGAGTCATCTGTGGGACTCATGTTCCCTAAATTTACTAAAGTGTATCCTGGGTTTCCAGGGCTTGTGGCTCTGAGGCCCTTAACCTTGTGTCTCTTTCAGTAGAAGTGCCACTCCTTTTCACATGCTTTTTGAAAGCAGAGCTGCCGTCACACTAGCGCCTATTTTTAGTTTCAGGAGTGTCTTCGTTCTGGATTTCTTTCAAGTCTTAATTGTGCCAATAACCTACCAGTCTGGAAGCTGAATCTTGATTGAGGCTGCTTAATATGAGAGATGTTCTGGCCCACAGCCCGGGAGTGTCTTGAGCAATGCACTCCCTCTGAACTTTGCTTAATTTTCAACCATTTTGTGTTGGGTATCCCTAAGTTTGCGTTGTATGTGTTGGACAGTAGTGTTTACTTTCAAAGGAAGCCTCTCGGCACTGTACACAGAGAGGCTAGGGAATGAGTTGACACTGTGTACAAAGGAAGGCTGCCTTCATGCCCTGACTCTGGTGATTGGAGAAGTTACGCCGGTCTTAAAGAAGCGAGTTTTCAGCTTCTTCCTGAAGTGGAGGCATGAACCTGATGTGTGGTAGGGGGTGTTCTAGATTCTGGGTTGCGCATGTTGAAAAGGCTTTTCTCATTGTCTTTGTGGAGCGTTGCCCTGCTGAGATGGTATGTTTTGTGCTAGAAAGATAGTGTGTTGGTTGCCAGTGCTTGTAAGTGGTTATGTTTTGGTTTATACTCCTGCTGGAAGTAGTTAGGATTTAAACTGCTTCCCTCAAAAATAATAGCACCTTGTAAAGTGATGACCTTGTAGTCTACATGCTCAGTAGAGATGCCTTCACTGATCTAGAACCAAAACACCCCTATTCCTGGTTAGTGGTCTTGCTCCCCAACTGCTTGCACTAGTCCTGTGAGTCCTATTTCCTTAATGCCTTCGGGTGTTCTCTTCCCCCTTGAAGCTTCACTTTGAGTTTTAGAGCACATCCTACCCACAGCCAGTCCACCACTACATCAAGTTGAGACCCAGGTGTTTGTTTGAGAGCGCTCTGCTGAACACTGAACTGTGCCTTCTGCTGAAGATGGTCCCTGCACAGTTGATGCTTTCGGGATGAATGCCCAGGTGCATTCTCTCTGCCGGTGATGACCCTATCTCCCCACAATTATTGACTATTACACCTAATACGGATGTGGCGCAGGCTTATTGGATGCCAAGGTATTGCATTGTGTATTCTTTGAGTCTGGCTGCCAGGACCTCCTTACTGACAGAGTTCTTGATAACTCTGTTTACTGTTGTTATCTTTAGATTTCCCTCGCTATGTGGAACTCTGCCTCCATCGACCTGGTTTTTAAACCTGACGTCTGCCAGTTTTCTTCACAGTAGGGTTCCCAGTGGGTGAAAGGGAGAGGTCCTTCTTGCAGGGTTTTTATTTCTTTATCCGTACACCGCATTATAGATCATAAAAATGTATTTGCCAGCCTCTGTCTGTAATTGGCATGGCTTCAGATTCGAAATCCCGGATCAAGCTAAGAGTTGTCTGTTAACTTCATTAACTAATTTAAGAATTTAACGTATTTGACTAGTGCAGCTCGTCAGGCAGCTGCCGTAGTCACGTACGTTGTCCTTTGCCAGAGTTCTGCTCTATGGGGGTTGTCGTAGACATGTACTGTAGTAAATCCTACCTCCTAATTTTCTCTTTGCTGTTCACTGTGGTGGCAGATCTTTTTTTTCCTCACTGTATTTTGAGAGATGAATTAAATTTATTGACTTTCTGTCATTTCTTGTTTTCAGTTCATTAAGCTGTTTCCTTCATAGCATGTGGGTCAGGTAGGAGCAGTATATCATGAAAAACTGGCAGGTAATTTGGTTTGCAGCCAGGAGTTTCTGTCGAGGATTCAGGTGTATTGGCTGAGCAAATCTCTCTAAAGGAAAATCAATTTCCGGAGCATTGGATAAAATGTTTTTTAGCCCCCTTGGACACACTGCTTATGTACAGTACACTTACCGTGGGCTTGGCCTGGCTTACTTAGTGGGGGATGTTGCTGTTTAAAATTTCTTTTAATCTCAGGAACTCCATTTCTAGCGCTCTTAAAACGTAGATGAGATGTTGGTGATCAGGGGTGTGACGTACATTTTTAAATCTAAAATTGTATCAGAGATGTGCATCTCTTTGCTATAGTTTTGTACAATATTGACCCCTTTTGCACTTTCCTAAAACCTTCTGCTGTCGTCGAATCGCTAATTCTCTTGTAGAAAAAAAATTAATTTTGTTAGTTTAAAAAAAAAAAAAAAAAAAATCAGCTCCCAGATCTAATGTGAGTCTCTCTTCAGTTGGGCCTACCTGGAAATTTGGAACAGGACTCCTTTGTTATGGATGAAGTAACTGAAATAGCCTGAAAGGAAATTATTTAATTATGTAGAAAGTAGCTCAAACAGCAAAACCCAAACGATAGCCACCTTTCTGACTTTCAATTTAGATCTGTGGATGTTAAAGTTGCATTCAGCTGAAACCACTAACATTCTAATTTAGAAGTAGGAGCAATTGCGTGTTTCCTTTTCTTTTTTATGTGCCTTTCATTGTAGCTTCGCATTTCATGTAGTCATTTCTGCTCTGCCTTTGCAAATGGCTCTGGTTATCATAATGTATGCTCTTAAATGAGATCTCGTAATTCCTCCTCTAGTGACACTCCTATGGACCGCAAACATTGCCACTACTTTTTTAAATCAAGCCAAGGACGGACACAGGACTGCGAGACACAGGAGTCTGCAGTCGGTCCTAGCTTGTTGGTTGTCAGATACAGATCGTCTGGACCGGGTGCGTGTCAGAGCTAGTCACCACACATGCTGCATTGGAATTGCTCCACACACCGCCCTTCCAATAAGGCCAAGCCTTTACAGATGAGCCTTCCTGATTGGCTGTAAAAGGGTTGTCCGTCCTCTGTGCCTATTCTTTTCCTATCCTGCCTGTGGTTCATCACATGAAAGTTGCCAATCATTACTCTTGTTAATAGTGGGTTGTATGAGTAGTAGCTGAGCTGGGACCACAACCAATTAGCCACCAGATACTGATAATTTCCAACAGCTGCTGTCCTTGCTTGGCTCTGAATGACACGAACATCACAATGGCAGGCTCTCAGTCCTCTGTGTGCCCCATATGAAACCGAGACTGCAAAGCCATCTGTTGCAAAACTCTAGATCACAAGATATAAGCTGCCAAGATCTTGACCTTACATAAATTCTTTGCCACTGAATCTGCGACTTGAACCTTGACTTTCTCAAATTCAGGAGAATGCTAAGCGCCCACCTCTTCAAACAAACATGATTGCCCTGTTTCCTTATACTAGCTGATCAGTGGCTGACTGACCCAGGTTTTCTGGTTCAGCATCTGAAACCTGCTACTGCCTTCGCCCAAGACACAGCTGACTCTTAATTCTTTTAAGGCTTTGCCATCTTACCACTTAGACTGTTTCTATCAGTTGATTATCTACAACTGATGATTGTGATTACTCCTAATGGAGCTTGTGATTGCTCTGAAACAGATTCTGACTAATAATACCATATTATGAAGTTTCTTGCCCCTTTAATCCAAGAATATGTTTGGGAATTGGCATCATTTACGTTTTTTGCCTTTTTCCTAATCTATTTCACTCTTCTTTCTATTTGAGCACCAACGATCAGTTTAATTCTTTGTTCTTTAATTTGAAGGCAATGTATCAATGGTATCCAATCATACAGAAGTATAAAGTCTAACTTCAGCTCTCATTGCAAAATTGCTTCCAGTTTTGCCTTAGATATAACTCCATGACCTACGTGTCCGCACCAGCACAAATCCACATAGTATTTGGCCTGCAGGTCCCCTCCTTTTCAGGTGTTCATTTAAAGTTCAGGCAACAGGCTTTTGTCTGCAAAATGGATTTTTTAAACTATTATCTTTGCCTCCGTTTAATCATTCAGAGTGATAAGTAACAGTGATTAATTTACTGGCAATACAAAGAAGGGCTACCGCGGAGGAGTAGGTCACTTGCGGAATGAAATACAAGTGAGGAAAAGGTATGGGATTGTGATGGGGTTGACATAGCTTCGTTCCCCTCTTGGACTGGCGACCCTGCAGCCATTTTGCTGGATCTGTACGTAAGCTGATTGCTAACTTCTCAGCTTTATATTTTCTTACATTTCATCAACGAGTTCGTGGTTTCCTTCATGTTTTCTGACCTCTTCTATGTCAGTGGCTCGCCCGACTGTATGTCTGATTGTTGTTTCAAACCTGTCCCTCAAAAAATAATCTCTAAGCTCTCTTTTTAAGGGGAAACCTCTTTTCCATAAAATGTTCATGTTTGTTTTTTCTCGGTCACAATTCCATTGATTCTTTACACATTATAAATTCCAAGTGGTTGGAGTGTGTTTCTTGGAGAAGGCTGAGAGCATTTCCCCCAGCAGTGTCATTGGCTCAGACATTGTATGTGGCTTTGAGGGAAAGACCACAAATTGCTACTCCATGTGCAAGAATTTATTTTGATTTATTGGTTCAGCTATGGTGAACCCATCTTAGAATTGTACGTGGTATGTTGTTTCCAAACTGATTTCTGTGAGGCTGTGACGCCTCAGTTCTGTTACAGAAATGATTTTTATTTCAAACTCTGTTTTATTGAAATTTTTCTCAGAGAGTGCGACCATAGCATTACATAGGCAACATTAGTCGTAAATACATTCCACCCAGATAAACGGAACGCTCATGCAGGTTACATTTTCCCCACAAGGTCCGCGGCGAATGCACTTTAATACATAACACAGCTTCATCTTAACGTGTTGCTTTCATAACCATGTTTCTGAATACAATCTACCCTCCCCAAAAATTAACCTAAAAAGGAATCTTAATTGTACCTAAAAAAAAGAAACAAACAGAACTGTGATGTCATGGTGCGGATTAGAGAAATGTGAGCGCGAGGAGTGGGTTATCTGGGCCTCTACTCGGGTGCTCAACGCCCTCTTCAGAAAGCCCGTCCATATGGAACAATTAGATAAGGAACAAATGAAGGGCCCTAAGCCTTGGACCGCAAGCAGTCAAAGGGAGCCCCTCCGACAAGTAGCTGACCAGCGGAGACCAGATGTGATCAAAACCTTTCCTAGTGTCTTCAATTATATCAGTCATGCGCTCCAAAGCCAAAGCCCTCCACAGTCTCGCATGCCATTGGGTTAGGGAAGGGGCCTTTTGTTTTTTCCAAGCCGCAGCAACTGCCGTTTTGGCTGCCCCCAAACAAAGCCACATCACTGATTTGTCACCCTGTGTCTGCCGCTTCAACGCTGGATCCCGGACCCCCAACAGAACTTGTTCCATGGAGGTGGGAATAGGATATCCTAAGATAAGCTTGATTTGGGACAGAATTTCTTTCCAGAAAGGTTTAATGGCAGGACAGTCCCACCATATATGTCTGAAATCGCCTAACATCCCACACCCCCTCCAACACCTGTCCGACGAACTAGGAAAAACCGTGTGAAGTTTCTGAGGGTACAAGTACCAATCGTACATGATTTTGTAGTGTGCTTCTCTGGGATACATTGAGCGGTTGAATTTCACTATATCCCTGCCCAGATGTTCCCAATGCTTATCCTCCAATGGAGTATCTACGAGAGCGTCCCAAAAGCGTTTAAAACGTGGCGCCGTTCTGGGACTCGTCGCTTGTATGAGAGCGTACAGATAGGAGATACATCCCTTGGAAGAGGACCCCGATTGAGCAAACCTCTCGATAGGGAGCAACTCCCTGGTGGCGGCCAGCCGCACCAGGGGCCGCTGCACCCAGTGTTTCAGCTGCAAGTAGTGGTATTCTTCTTTGTCATTCAATGCAAATTGCTTCTTGCACTCTTGAAAAGAGATGAGTTCTCCTCTTTCAAACAAGTGAGAGATCATGAGGCAACCGCCCTCCCTCCAAGCCTCGAAGGGACCTTCTTGTAGTGCGGGGGGAAATGCAGCATTGAAATGTATAGGCGTATGAGGGGAGGGAAAGGTCATAAGGTGCAGTCTGTTAGTGAGGGTATCCCAGACTTTGTGTGGTGGACGTAGGCGTGCTTATGTAGGCATTGAGAGGTCTGTCTTGCTTTGGCTTCCATAGAAGATCCCAAATAGTACGCCCTGTTATCTGCCTGTCAATATGCAGCCAATGCTTCTCCGAAGCCCGCAGCGACCATTCCGTAATTACCCGCATTTGCGCCGCTCGATAATAGGACTGAAAGTCCGGTAGTGCCAGACCACCTTCTTTACGCGGTCTAGTAAGCAAATTATAGGGAAGTCGTGCCCTTTTCCCTTGCCAAATAAATGTGGTCAGCATATGCCGCAGCTCCCTAAATAGGCCTCCCTCCACTGGGATAGGCAAACCCTGAAAAAGATAGAGTAAGCGAGGGAGAACATTCATCTTAATGGCATTAATCCTGCCCAACCAGGTAATGTAAGCCCCTCTCCATTTTCCCAGATCCGTCTTTAGTTGTCTCAGAAGGGGGGGGAAGTTAGCTTTGTATAGATCCCGT